>CM059578.1:7860695-8538195 GCA_030386875.1 Morinoia aosen | reverse complement strand
ATTCCCGCGCTGTTAGTAGCTTTTTGGCCTGCTAAGATGGGCAACAAGGTGTCTAACCTTAATGTAGACACCATTCTAACGGCGATTAAAGCCAACAACGGTCAAATATCGGATGAACTCATCCGACACACCGAGGAAACGAGAGTAGATCTCATTCCTGACCAGTTGAGCGACATAATGTTGCTTCTTTACACGATAATTACTATCATAATTATGGTAATGATTATTTACATAAAACGCGACCTTAATAGAGTAACAGGTCGTCTAAGTGGCGAGGACGTCGCTTTGCGTCGAACCGCCTTAAAAGAAATCTGTAATAGTCCTAAACAAGTAATTGCAGTTTCACCTTAAGCTCTGATTAAGATGGATCTGATTATCATATTCTTGGTTTTAATATCTTCCGAGGAGTAGAATCCTCCCATGTCTTAGATTACTACTATTTTATACGGAGATTTTTCTATTATATACGGAATATGTTTTTATTGTCGTTAATTATAAACATTGATGTCGCGTTACTCGCCCTCTGCTAAGTTCATTTATTGTTTTAGATTGGTGGAATTGAATTAGCTATTGATTTTTCTTCTATTTCCTTTCAATCTTTAATTTAGTTGAATTGATATGTTAATTTAAATCGTAGGACGATTTGAAACCTATTCTACTTTTACCTCGCCAATTGTAGTAATGTAATGTATTGCTTGCGCATTAAAACATCTTTTCTATATTTTTATGTAACTTAGTCTTATGATGGAGTTTTCCTTTTTATTTCCAATTGCATTGAAAATTCTGTTCTCGAACTATGTTAATATGTTAATCCTAAATAAAAATTATGTTCTCGATCTGACGGTAGGTGTCCATTTTGTTCAAGAAAGTATACCTTATGGAAAGGATTTATTAAGTACGCGTTTTGATGTTTGATTTTGATATTTTGATATGTTAATAAAATTGTGTGGTGTATCCATTTGCATCCGAACTATCGGGAGTATCCATGATTTCAAGATTCAATTGATAAATAACTTGTAATGAATGAACAAATTGTTTGAGCTAAGTGCGTAGAATGATTAATTGGTTGATTTTGGGTAATAAATCTGGTATTGAATTGACACTAAAATATAATATTGACACTAAAAATAATGTTTAACAAGATGTAGGATTACCGTTGAAATTTGTTTATGATGACAGCAAAGGCCATACCTGTCTACCTCCGTTCATAATTCGGAAGCATTTTGTCATCAGAATTATTAATCGTCAAAGGATAATCAATGTGATTGATTGACGTTTTAAAAATATTTTTATTGTAATAAAAAATTTTTTGTGCGTGGGGGGTCCTAGATGTGCGCCCGCCAGGCATATAAATAGGATCGGCGAGAGACATCGTCGTTCATTTGAGGTGGTCTGCCGTAGAGGTCGCTTCTACAAACAGAAGCATCGCTGTCAGTAGCGGAAGCTCGGCTGTCGAGAAAGCATCTGTAGAGATCACAGATGCGCTACAGAAGTTACGAGACTACCTTCCAATCTAAAGACTTCCTACCAATTACGAAGCCTGTGTCAATCCTGAAGTATCAATAAAGAATAACTACGTGACTGCATCTGATTCACTCCCGAACCTCATTCGCGTTAGTTGTTAGTTACGACCTAATACTGAAAAGGGTCGGAACAATACAAACTTTTCATCATGTTCATAAATTCAAGTAAGGCCTATGAATAACATCCTGTCAGTAATATATTTGTAAGTATACATTTTTCTAAACACAACAAAAGCAAAGTTTGGCTAATGTTAAGGAGATGCAATTAATCAATTTTTAAAATTTTGTTGCCTGTATCATGGAAATTATACTGAAATAATCAACTTTTTTTTTCTTCTACGCACTTTTTGGGGCAAATGAGTATTTAACCAGTTATAGCAGTAGGTTTAGTTTGGGTTGAGTACATTTGGGTATTTAGTAATATATTTTTGGCCGGCCCCGCGGAGCCTGAACTCCCTTCTAGGATCTTTTAGTTATTAACAATAGAAATTATCACCCAAAAATAACGAATTATAGCGGTACATTCATTTTTGAATTAGATGGCAGGAATGCACTCAATCATTCGAGCACGTTGGAAAAAAGAGTCTATTGTAGTGTTGCCATCTGACGCGCTTGATGAATTACTTGTCGCTTCAAACACTAGAGTTGCGGGCAGTAAATAGATAAACGTTTATTTCTATATAATTAATATGATACGGGCAACAAAATTTCGAAAATCGATTAGTTGCATCTCCTCAACATTAACCCAAAGTTTAGCTATTCATTGAGGTCAGCTTCTCAGATAAGTCATCTTTATACATAATAGTTAACCACTAATTAAGATCCTTTTTGAAGGATGTTTGAAGAAATGCAATGGGATCTTTTCTTAACAAAGCAACTTATGAAAACTATGAGCTAATAGAATATAGTTTAAAAGCTCAAATTTAAAACCTTGATATAATGGACAAGGAACGGTAAATGTTGAGGATTAAAAGGGAATCGATTTTCCACTTTTCAAATCCTAAACATAGTGAATTAGATCAAAATAAACAAGTTTTCTTATATGCACTTTCCGTCGTAAATGATTATTTTACGAATTATAGCGGTAGGTTTAGTTTTGTCTTTGATGACGAATGCGATCGGATAAACAGCTACTCATTGGTTTTCAAATTTTTGTTGCTTGAATCATGGTAATAACATCAAAATAAACTACTATTCTTCTATACACTTTTATTCTCAAATGAATATTCAAAGAGTTAGCGCGATAGGTTTAGTTTCGTCTTTGATAACGAGCGTGCCGCAAGCGAGACTCTATTGCAGTGTTACCACTCACGGCAAGGTAGAATATCAGGGAACTTTATTATGACCAAACACAATGGCACTTCGGAACTATGAGTAGCAGTCAAACAAATTTTTTTCAAACATTTCTATCATACCTCAAAATTTTAATCGGCATCCTATTTTTGATCAATAGTGACCACAAATAGGTTATTAACATGTTATAATATAGAACAAATCACGAAAATGCTAATTTCATGTAGCTATCCCATGTAAGGTAGAAGAATGAACTATGATAAGATAACTATGATAAGTTGACATGCTACTCAGACAACATTTTGGAGGTAACTGAATCGCCGTGACTGTCGAAAGGAACGTGAAAAGGAACTTACTCTCATTCAAATGATGATACATTGTATTAAAATATAATTTTACATCATAATTCTTTCAGTATTTGGACGTATACTAAGGTCATTGGAAAGAGAAAACTTTCAGCTTTACGAAGAGGTAATTTTTTATGGGAAAACAATATTTATAGGTACAGTTATTTGTTATTGTTCCCCACATACCGTAGCAGACAGAATAAACCCCAGTCTTTTCAAAGGAAGAAATTAGCCCTGCGATCTAGTTCCGGGCATAAAAACCACTTGCTGATTGTAAATGAACTACGGAGTGCGGAGAAGTTTCTTTGACATCATTCCGATGTTTCTATCCTGTAGCAACAATTTAGCAGTGTGTATGCAGTGTAATGTACTGATGTTAAATTAAGGATATGATTTATTGCAATGTAATGAGACATTTAAAATTTTAATCCTATGAGCGTGGTGCGAAATAGTTGAAATGTAATTCAAGTTTTTCCCTTATATTGTTCGAAAAATCATATATCTTTGTTTGCATTGAAGTGCTTAGATTGAAAATGTTTATTTCTGAATAAGAATCACTATATCATAATAATGATAATCAAGATTTTGTCAGCCAAATAAATGACTTTGTTTCAACATTACTCGGGAATAGAAATATAATAAGTTTGATTCATAACTTATTTATCTAAAACTGCAACAAAAGTTTCTAAGAACAAATTAAGAATCATTTAATTCCTATGCTTACATTTGTGAATAAAATACTCTAATTTTTGAGAGACAAGAGCACAGAAAAAAACAACTAGGTCATCAATGCTATATATCCCACAGGCTACTGCATCCACTTAAGATGGAGTCCAATAAAGTGTAATAATTATTTCATGATAAATACGACTATTAGAAAATTTTGGCAAAATGATCATTCATTAACTATAAAAGAATAAGTTCACATAATGTTTTACATTAAAAAAATCTTGATTTGCCATAAAATATAAATTATTTTATTTGACAAACATATTTTAATCAAAGCCACTTGATAAACTTCCACAAAAAATCTGTAGCTAGGCTATTCCATTTTTCCAAATTGTTTATAAGCATATTTGATGCATAGGAGTAAAATATGTCGAATGACGACTCATACTCATAAACGCAGAATTTTTCAATCTATATTTTATTTCAATATTAATCTCTGATATCGCAAGTTCCTAAGCTCATATTTCAACGTAAGTGCGCACTAATTAAAGTGTTGTCAACAATGCATCGTCTCTGATATTATATTTTTTTAATTTGTATTTGTGCGAATTATAAAAACTTGATTACCGCATCAAAGCAAAAGCTTCTTTTTATTCTTTTCTTTCAATAATTTGTTTCAACTTTTGAATGAGTATTAAGATACCAAGCATGCTTATCAACTAAATATCTTCATCTCACGATATTTTAAAAACAAAGGATTGTTTTCTAGAATTTTTTGGAAACAAACTGCTCAGAAATATTTTTCTGTCTTACATTATATTCATATAATACAAAATAGACAAGTGGCTTGCAACTAACAGCCGGTAAATAACATTTTCTTTGCCAATTTTTCATTTTTTTTTATCGGAAATAGCTTTTTTCAAATGCCGCTTTCCAATTTCATTTGGTATACATATGAATAAATGAAAATTCATGTTCAAAGCGAGATACTTTTCAGCATATGTTTACTCGTTCATGCAACTAAATCCCGTTCCAAGACTTTTGTGACATTACAGAAATAATTAAAGATTTGAGTGCTGAGTCCATAAAAACTAATGGCAATGGATGCTCGAATAGTTTGACAGATCACGTAGAAATTTTAATTGGTGGAAAATAATATCAAATAGCATATCATTCTGAACAATCATGTTCCAGTAATGAGTATGTAATAACTATCTGCAATACAGGATGCACCACCTTTTGATTTTACCCTTCTAGATCTTTTGTGTGCCCACAAAAATTAATATTTCTATTACAATGATAACTTCATTTTAAATATACTTGAATCTGTGAGGTTATAAACTTTTTTATACACTCATTAGTATTATTACCGGTACCTGAGGAAAATAATAGTTTAGCTACCCAGCATTAGCAAAACGGGATGTCTCTATTCCTTTCATGAAATTAAAGTGCGTGCAAAATGCTAAGAACACTATAGCTAAATATTCCAAATAACAAGCATGTTAAAAATTGAGTTAGAAGCAACACTATGAGGGAAATATTGTATTTTTTGCGTACTTTTCATCTGAAATGCGCGCTTTTTTTACAGGTTATCGTATTATTAGGAAATAATTAAAACAGTAAATATAAAGTGTTGCACCTTTATATCAATCCCTGCAAGTTGTTCAACTTCATTGTTTCATTTGGTAAATTGCTCAACACTCATAAATATTAATGCTTAGAATTGATACCTCCTCTGGATGATTATTCTTTGAGTAATGATTCAAAGCGGATAATGGTATGCGTCAGTCCAATCTTGACAATTATGAGAGGCGAAGGCCAATACAAAAGCTCTGACACTGTCAACCCTCCACTTCAAGTTCAAGCGATTGAGCTTGCAAGGGTTTTTCAATATTTGCGTTGTGATTCACTAGGTTTGTCATAGCTGATATTTTATATTCATATTTGTGAGATATAGTTAAATGATGCAACAATTTGAGAGAAGTGCTAGTATTAAACTTAGGGTGAGGACATTTAAATGCCTTTTATATGACGAAGGATAAGTTTTACTTTGAAGGTAATGCAATTTGGTTTATCCAAAGAAAATCATTAAAAGACAAGAATGTTGAATATTATAGAGAGAAATAGCCACTTGAAGTTGTTTAAAAGCTCAAGCACTAAACTGAATTTAATTTTTGAAAAGTTTAAAATTCTTGATTATTCACTGATCATTAGTCTAAAATTCATCAAATGACAATGAAAACATTAATCAAATTACAATGAAAAAATTTAAAACATTCAAATAACTCAAAATATTGTTGATCCTATGAACATTTCATCATAAAATAAGGAGAAAAAGTAAACTATTTTTACGGTCATTCACAAAAACTTTGGGTCAACATTGAGTTTAGGTGATGTGGGGAAATTGAGTATTCCGTTTCACTTAGTCACTTAAGAAGCACATTTAAAAACGTTTTACAGGAATGACATTTTTTCCGCTGATGCTTAGTTTTCGAGTTAGAGCGGTAAGTTAGCGCGCCAAAAGAAGCGGGTGCAGAATTGAATTAATAACGGAAGCTAAGCCCCTATTACAAACGTAAAGAGGTTGGGTCGTGAAGGGAAGGCACAGTTCTTTTAGTGAAAATTATAAATAAAGCTTCTAACCGACCCATTAGGGTGACGATCACAATCTTGGAGCCGGCCGATGTAAACAAGATTGCGATCGTCACCCTAATGGGTCGGTTAGAAGCTTTATTTATAATTTTCACTAAAAGAACTGTGCCTCTCCCTCACGACCCAACCTCTTTACGCTTGTAATAGGGGGTTAGCTTCCGTTATTCATTAAATTCCGCATGGCGCGCTCGCTTCCTTGGCGCCCGAAAGCCAACTTCAAAGTTTAATAATTTGAAAATAACGCAACAGCGGAAAAAATGTCATTCTTGTAAAACGTTCTTAAATGGGCTTCTTAAGTGATTATGTGAAACGGAATGCTTAATTTCCCCACATCACCTAAATTCAATATTGACCAAATTTTGGAATTTTTTTCTAATTTGTGCCCTCCAATCCTCAAATTACATCCTGCGAGTCGCCAGGCTCGATGAATTACTTCCCGCTTCAAACACTTGAGTTGCGTCTGTTGCGGTAACTAATTTACCGCTATAACTTGTAAAATACTTATTTATGACGGGAAGTGCATAGAAAATAACTTGTTTATATTAATCTTGTTAACTGTGTTTAGGCACCAAAAAATCAAATATCAACTCTCGGATAATACTCAACATTTACCCAATGAACTAATGATGCAATGCAAGTTACACATAACCTAAGTGGTGGAAATCAGATGCCACAAGGAATTTTAAGCAATTACCAACTTACTAGGGTACCGTAACAATTACCGCCCACTTACTGACCTTCGACCCATAACACCATCTAATATCTTCCCGAATGTACCCAATTGAGCAGACTACATTTCAACATTAGCACAAAGGTTCATGTTTAGCTATGTTACTCTCAGAACCGCAACATGTGACAAGGAATAAACGCGATAAATTTTTTATTGCAAAAGATTTGGAACTGCATAATTCTACTGTTACCGCCCAGTGTTTGCGTAAATTCTATAGTTATTGCCTGATTATCGCCCACTGTTCTTCAAATGCCGCCCTTTGAATCGAATGTAAAATATATGTGCGTTAAGAATGAGCGTTAGAGGAATCAATGAAAAAACTATTTGGGAACTAGGAAAGAAGATGTTTGCAAGCCACTCGAAGAAACAGTCGGCTAACATCCATCCGTTTTGGGAAGTGCCAAGATCATAATCCCAGAGATCGACGTCTTCCAAGTTGAACTTTGGCCGAATCCCAGGGAAAATGACGAAAGGATTGGAGAAGTCACCGGCTGCTGACACACAACCCAAAACTGTGACTTGCTCTTTTCTATCTGGGGCGAGTCTGTAGACATTTTTAGCTCCTCTTGCAGAAATTATTTTTAGCTTTCCGTTTGTTCCTCCCAACGGGAAGCTGCTCTCGTCGAGGTTTAAAATTCTTGAGGAGTTTTCCTGGCAATAGAAGGCAGCAGCATTTATTCCATGCTGTTCTTGAAAAAACTTTTCAAGATTCTCAAACCACTTCCTTATCTGAGGCTCAGTGACATAGGATTGCTGATAACCCTAGTTCTCAGGTGTTCTTGGGCTGCACTTGGGGTTCCTATTTAAGAACCTGTAAATCCATGCCATTCAGGGTTTATTTTCTTTGAATCTCTCTGTGTCCTCATTGTAAGATACCGGATCATCCACTTCCGCTTTATCAAGAATTTCTTTCACAAGCAATGCAACATCTTTTCTTGGAATGCCGTAGCCAATTTTATCTATGTTTAAAAGGTGGTTTTTCAGTATTCCTTCCTGCTCACAAGACAGTGTAGATGCAGGTCCAGGGAGGTGCTTCCAATCTGTATATCTTCTATGATATCTGTCTCTAACACTTGTTACTGGGACATTATACATATCCGCAGCTTTTCTAAAAGACAGTACATTTTTCACAGCAGCAACTGCCTCAATGATGTTCTGATCAGGATAAATTTTGCATTTTTTCTTATCCTCCTCCATCAGAACCTGCCATCGTAAAAATGGATGAGGCTACAACCCTAATACATGAAAAATTAAGCTAAACAAACACAAAAAACAAGTAATAGTAAAGACTATAAGACTACTCTTAAAAAAATATAAATTATGGGCGGTATTTTTATTAGTTTTATCTAAACACCACCCACCAATCATTGCTCAGGGCGGTTTTTAAAGAATGACAATTTTCTTTTTACAATTACTGCCCACCCAATAATTTAGCAATCTAATTACTCAGCGTAAAATTAGTATCTCTCATTGTTCGTTTACGTTTCGATTGATGTCTCGCCACAGGCAACATGGCGGGAAAATAGTGAATGAGTGTTCAATTTTACGGTCAATGTGAAGTTTAATGCAATCACAGAAAATAATAATTGCGATCCCAGGAATCACTAAAAGAACCCATTTAAGAACGTTTTACATCAATGACATTCTGTTCCCTGATGCGTTATTTTTGAAGGTAAATGTTGAGGACTTGACCATAATCGATTTTCCACTCTTTGATCAATGAAGATTGTTGATGAGACCAAAATAAACAAGTTTTCTTAAATGCACTTTCCGGTGGAAATAAGTATTTTAAAAGTTATGGCATTAAATAAGTTACCGTAACTCCAGTGTTTGAGGCGGGGAAAAATATACCGCGCGGTCCGACGTGAAAGTAAACAGGCGTTCCCGCGCGCCAACCAAGCCGACGAAGAGCAAACCCCCTATTACAAACGTAAAGAGGTTGGGTCGTGAGGAGTAGCAACAGTTCTTTTAGTGAAAATACTAAAACTAAAAGAACTGTGGCTACCCCTCACGACATAACCTCTTTACGTTTGTAATAGGGTGATGCACACTGGAGTTCCGGTAACTCATTTAACGCCATAACTTTTAAAATACTCATTTCCGCCGGAAAGTGCATTGAAGAAAACTTGTTTATTTTTGTCTCATCAACAATCTTTGTTGATCAAAAAGTGGAAAATCGATTATGGTCAAGTCCTCAACATTTACCTTTTTGAATAATTGAACTTTTAAGTTGGCCTTCGCGCCAAAGGAAGCGAGCGCGTGAAACGCAATTTAATTATTAACGGAAGCTATTACAAACGTAAAGAGGTTGGGTCATGAGGGGAAGGCACAGTTCTTCTAGTGAAAATTATAAATAAAGCTTCTAACCCATCCATTAGGGTGACGACCGCAATCTTGTTTACATCGGCTCCAAGATGGCGGCACCCATGGTGGTCGCCATCTTGGAGCCGATGTACACAAGATTGCGGCCGTCACCCTAATGGGTGGGTTAGAAGCTTTATTTATAATTTTCGCTAGAAGAACTGTGCCTCCCCCTCACAACCCAACCTCTTTACGTTTGTAATAGAGGGGTTAGCTTCCGTTTTATATTAAATTACGCTCGCTTCCTTTGGCGCGTGAAGGCCAACTTCAAAGTTCAATAATTCAAAAATAACGCATCAGCGAGCAGAATGTCATTGATGTAAAACATTCGGTAAATGTAAAGGACTTGACCATAATCGATTTCCCACTCTTTGATCAATAAAGATTGTTGATGAGACGGAAATAAGCAAGTTTTCTTCAATGCACTTTCCGGCGGAAATAAGTATTTTAAAAGTTATGGCATTAAATGAGTTACCGTAACTCCAGTGTTTGAGGCGGGGAAAAATACACCGCGCGGTCCGACGTGAAAGTAAACAGGCGTTCCCGCGCGCCAACCAAGCCGACGAAGAGCAAACCCCCTATTACAAACGTAAAGAGGTTGGGTTGTGAGGGGTAGCAACAGTTCTTTTAGTGAAAACTATAAAACTAAAAGAACTGTGGCTACCCCTCACGACCCAACCTCTTTACGTTTGTAATAGGGTGATGCACACTGGAGTTCCGGTATCTCATTTAACGCCATAACTTTTAAAATACTCATTTCCGCCGGAAAGTGCATTGAAGAGAAATTGTTTATTTTGGTCTGATCAACAATCTTTGTTTATCAAAAAGTGGAAAATCGATTATGGTCAAGTCCTTTACATTTACCAAACATTCTTAAATGGGTTCCTTTAGTGATTCTTTGGAATATAATTATTAATTTCCGTGATTGCATTTAACTTCACATTGACCAATTTTACTTTCACGCAAGCTAGTTTTGTGCACGATTCGATTCTAATGTGGTCTGATACGTAGTTGCATACAATAACTATTTTTTTTCAATTCTATCATAAAACTTACGTGAAATCTGAAAAGATCTCCTGAAACTGGGGTTTGTATGGTTTATACTAGTTAGCAGGTACGTACTCAAGACACTGTGATCTGAAAGAAACTAAGAGCGTTTTGAACTTATGCGGGTGGTAGTGTAATAGTGGGCGGCAATTTTTATGGTACCCTATTTAATTATGTGGATAAAATTAATATCATATTTTCCTGCTTGAGCTACTTTATTTCAATGATTTATATTATGGTTTAATGAAATATTGTTCAATTATCACTCATACTCATATACGAGCTTGGAAATTTTGCAACTTGTGTATTGACTGATGACCCCTGAATGAAGAAATATAGCAAGGAAACGACACAATTACATATGTACTAAAACTGCAGCAATATACATAGATATGGATTATTATTCACCGCTACCTAGGTTTAAGATTTTTGACCATAAAAAATTAGCAAATTTAAAAAAAAAAACTTGAATTTGAATTGAAAAGGATGACCCAAAAGGTTGATTGCGCACCAAATAACTATCTCTATTTCCCACATAAATTCTTACAAAAAGACTCAAAAAAATAAACATAATTTAAAGGTAACTTACCTCTATTAAACAAAGGGAAATAACAAAATTAAGGGACCAAAACTCTATGGATATTATACAAACACCCTGCTCATCACCGCCCGCTGTCGAACGATGCCACTATCAACTGTTCTGCGGTCACGTTTTTTGTGAACTAGTCTAAACGACACATTCGATGTTTTGACAGTCGTGTTCCCATACCGTGAGGGATTTTTTTAACTTAGAGACAGTATTTGCCCGAAATTACCAATCAAAGATGTCCTTACCCATACAAAAGCGTTTTTCTCACAAAATTTAGATTACGCCTGTTTTATATACTGTCTAATCTAATATTACGCTTTATTTCCCTTGCGAATGGGCATGGGAAGAGTTATTCTGAGCCACTTAATTGAGAGACCAAAACTATTTCTACTATGTGAATTCTATTTCTATATTTTTTCAGAATTATTTACGCTTAAAGAAGCTTTTAAAAATATGATTTGTTGCGAGACACAGAAATCTCAAGTGGGAATTTCCCACAGGACCTTTCACACTATCATTCGAAGTTCCTGTGACGTGTTCCCTGAGCATCCGTAGAATTGCCGGCATGACCGCTAGGTGACTCTGTCCTGCTAAACCATTGATATAAAACGTAAAACGGACGTATATTGAAACAATCAATCATGAGCATCATCAAATAAAATTTCAATTGCGTTATAATGCTTTTGATATATAGCATTCATTGATACGGCACTGACACCATCCGTTTGAGAAAAATCCTAGGTCATGTAAACTTGAAACGGCTCTTCAATCGGCGATAAAAATGCACGTAAAAATACTTATTACTTTTATGTCTTTCACTCTGAAGCAATAACGACTTACTTCATCGTGTTTCATTATCTGAACACAAGAACATGTTAAAGACAGGTTAATAATTTATCTCATTTGGTCATTGTGCCTTTGTTTAAGTTTCTTATCCACTTATAGATATTTCTACGATATTGAATCTCTCCCCAAAAATTTCCTCACAGTAATGAAGTTTGCTCGGTTAATTAATTTAGTCACGGTACTCGTACCGCCCGGTCAGCACGACTATCAGCTCATAGCTTGTGCTTGGTAACCCGCATGCACGATTTTGGTCGGTTTAGTGCATTCAAAACTAATAAAATACAGAAAAATTTGTTGATCATCGTCATTTAAAGATGAAGAGAAAAGTTGAAAGTGTTAATCTTGAGTTTAGTGCCGACTACGTTCTTCTTGATATCGAAGGAACCACAACGTCCATAAAGTTTGTGAAGGTATTGAAATTGAATTCACGTTCTTAGATTGTGTTAGAATAAGATGACAGTGTGTATCATAGGCTTCTGATTTGAAAATATTAGGTGCGTCATATGAAGTACATGTAATTTTTTATCATCTTTAAGTGTTTGAAATTCAGGAATGTGTTTACGTTTCAGGAAGAATTGTTTCCATTCGCATCGTCGCATGTACGCAGACATTTGGAAGAAACTTGGCACAGTGAAGAAACGCGGAGTGATTTGACAACACTGCTCAATCAGGTATTGCACGTGTTTAATATTAAATTTATTTTGGTTATGTGGCTTGTACTTTGGCAAACTGGAATCCGCTCAATTATGATGTCATGTTTTGTTCACGGTGAGTACAAACATTTTTTGTAAAGTAGCGCTTCTTAAAAGTAAAACTCATTGAGAGACTTTTTTATTCATCTATTAATTCACGTATGCATCCGACAACTGAATTTTCTAATTTTGCTATTCCTTAAGATAGAAATAAGGTGTGAGACTATCTTCTAGAGGTTATCATTAACAAAAAGAGAATAATAATTAATTGTAATCAAGAAATTGACCTCATGAAATTATTCAGCGATCTCGTTTCAGCAATCTGGATCAATCTAATTTGCAACTGACTTAAATTAAGTCACTAAAATTAAGTCAGTCAGTTAAAATTAAGTCAACATTTATTAAACGTATCCGCCAAAAAATATTCAAGTCGCATAACTTTTGGGCCTTAAAATTAGAATTTAAAGAAATTGGAAAATGACGAATAAAATGTTTCTACAGATCACCAAAGATGCCAGAGAAGCCAACCAAGAACTTCCAATTGCCGAAGATGATGCCAAAAAATTGGACGAAGAGTCAAAGACCTCAATCATAGACGTAGTTACAGCTGCCGTGCTTGAGATGATTGCCAAGGACAGGAAAATCGGTCCACTAAAAACCCTGCAAGGTCATATCTGGAAGAAAGGCTACCACGACGGTCTCATAAAAGGACAGTAAGTAGTTGATCTCCATTTGAAAAAGATACTTAACCTGTGCTCGTATAATTATATATTATCTAAACCAATGAATACCGTGCTTTTCACTTCTCTGATCCTCCAATATTTAACGATGTGCACTTTACGTTATATATAAAGAATTCTTCCACTCCCATGTTTATTATTTCATGTTTCAATGCTGTCATTTTTTCGCCTTAAAAATTTTATATGTTTAACATTTTTTTTGCGCTTCAACATAATTCTAAATTGTATCAGTGAAGCGATATATCATAATTTACTCTTGGAAAAAACCATGAAAATTTACGTACATTTTCTAACATAGGGACGGCAATCGAGTACTATAATTTCTTATACATAATATTTATCATCATCAATTTCTTACATTGTCATGCAATCAAGATTTTACCGTGAAAATTCCTTAGTACACAAGGAGAAGCCTACTGACGACTAAAGTTTGCAATGTGGCTTCAAATTCTTCAAGAGAGAGGAATCATTTCAAAGTTCATATGAGATTTGCTTCTATAATCACAGTAGCAATACCGTAAAGTCATGTATTGGGTAAATACATGATATTACGGTTCAGCTAAAGTGATTAGAGTAACGAATGAAAGGAACGTCTCGCGTTGTAGAGATTCGCTACTCTAATCACGTCCGCGATACTGTAATATCATGTATTTACCCCACAAACAATACGATAAAAGGAAATCAAGTCTCGCGTTGTAGAGATTCGCTACTCTAATCACGTTAGTGATACCGTAATATCATGTATTTACCCCACCAACGTAACGATGAAAAGAACGTCTCGCATTTCACAGCATTTACGAAGACGTGGCCCCCGCTCTACGCAAGTGGAAGGAAGACGTGGGTGTGCAGTTGTACATCTACTCGTCCGGCAGCGTGCAGGCGCAAAAATTACTCTTCGGCCACACTGAGCACGGAGACCTCACTCCGGTGAGTTCGCCAAAACACTTGAAATTAAATGTTAAACGAAGTAGTTGAATGCTCCCCCGTCAACTATTGGTGCGCAAGCCTACTGATGCACGGAAATAACCCACCGTCATCTACGTACTTGAGTAAAAACTCCTAACAATCCCAATTTGATAGTTTACTCCATTTAAGTGTACATATATTTTATTCCTCCTGTCTATGGTTTTCTCAATACTTCGTACATATATTAATGATATCTTAAATACCATTCAAATGATGTAAAAAAACTTGGCTTCACCGTAATAGAGTTGTTGCTTACTTGGTAGGTTGGTGCGTGTGTCTGTGACGCTTTTAAGGATGCGTAATGACCGTATCTGTGATACGAGTTTCACCAGTGCACGAGTACTATAAGAATATTTTAATCGAGGGTACAAAATAGGATGGATGTATTTGTGTATCATCCTCATGTGCAAAATTTATGCAAAGAAAATATTGAATCCCGTCATTTATGACAGGCCGTGAGCACTACTTAGTTAATTCATAATGTTGTTAGCGTTCCTTGATATGTGTTCCTTCACTAATTATATGGCGGAACATTAAGGGGCAATTCAAGCTTCTTTGCTACGGTCGAATGTCGTATGTCAATTAAACATTCTGGAAAAGTTAGGATACGTTAGATTAACCTATAGTAGGTAAAGATATATGCTAAGATAAGTTAGACTAGAATAGGGTACTAAGGTATAATATGTTAGAATCAGCTACGATACGTTTAGATAAGGTAAAAACTATTCATTTTTTTACTTAGCCAACTCAATAAATGTCAGCTGGCAGAATAAATACTTAATTTTTTTCAAATTATTTTAGAAATCAGGCTGACAAAATAACCTCGAACATGACTTAAAAATTAATTTTCCACCCTGATCATGTGTTGACAAAAACTAACGCTTCTGTTCGTGACAGCTGTTCTCCGGCCACTTCGACACTGCAGTCGGACAAAAGACGTCGAAAGAAAGTTATGAGAAAATCGCAGCATCGATTAACACAACGCCCGATCGCATCCTTTTCTTAACTGACATTGCAGCAGGTGAGCTTTTAACGAATAAATGGCGTGGAAGTATTCGGCAAGTTAATAAATTGTGCCGCGAAAATTTTCATTGACGGTCTTGATGGTTCACCGTGGCCGAGTGGTTAAGAGCGCGTGCCCTTCACGAAAAGAGTCAGCAGTTCGAATCCCGGCAGTGCTGCCCGGTGATTCTCCCAGTCGTAAAAAGTAAAAACTCGGCCATAATTCCTCATTCCATCCAGGTGTCGGAAATGAGTACTGGCCCAACCGTCATTGCGTCCTGGATTTAGTGATAAGGCATTTAGAAAACCAATGAAAAAGATGATATGTATCAGGTTTGATTGGAATAAAGCATCCTCTTTAGTTAATATGGATAGCAATCTACATAGGTAAGTTGCGCAGACGACTAGTTTACCTTCGTATCGTGAATGGAACAGCGCCTGGAAACAAACTTGTTCTATATGACATATTTTTGAAATGTTACTCGTCGCACGGGCTCAGACTCATTCATAGAAATCAACGGAGACATGTTCCGAAGAGAATTTCAAACCTTTGGAAAAGGGACAAAAGAAGCAGGAAGAAAAACAGTCCCCCGGAAAAAGGCTACTTATTACTTACTATTCAATACGGTTGTAGTCATGGCTCCGGCCTCCATAGGAAACGATAGCAATTAGTTGAAAATTAAATGAAAATAATTTCAATAGAAATATGAAGTGCCACGTTGCAGAAGCGATCAGGAAATTAAGTAAGCAACATCGCAATAGAAATACAAATGAAAACATTGGATAAAATATGACGAATAAATACGAGGGTACTCGTTTGTGAAGTATTCAGAAGTACATTTTACCTGGTGAAGCCGAGGGATTAATAATCATCACATGTCACCTTTAAACACCCGTAATGATTACACCACATAAGATTGAATGTTCAAATCCTCGTAATTTGGTGCTATTCCATACTTAATTCGTTATAAAATAAATTGAAACACATTGACAGGCGTAATCTTACAGCAAGCACACGCGGGATATACGTCTTTGTTGTGATATTCTACTCAACTCAACGTGATATTGAAGTCCAAAGCTTGAATACTGTTCAATTTATACATTAAATTGTTTAATCTAGCCAATATGTTGGCATGTATCTCATGTGGCGACTTGGAAATAAACGTTTTTTTTTCTAACGTTGACTTTGGTGATTGCCGCACCGTTTACCTAGTTTGCGCACCAGCGTCTTGGAAGTAGATTCCTTGGGCCAGTACGTGCACCGCAGCCCGAGCCCTGTAGGACCTCTGTCCACGGACCTTTTGGTGGACTTTATTTTAATGCTTTAATTTTCTCAACAGAAGCCAGAGCGGCGGTTTCTGCCGGGCTGCAAGTCGCTGTGGCTGATAGGCCCGGCAATACGCTCGATTTGGAAGAAGGAGAACGATTTCCGGTGTTCAAAACTTTCGAAGATCTTTGCATTACCAATGAGAAGAAGGCAAAATCATAAAGTGTTATTTTAAGTTTAGTTTTCTAAATATTATTCGGTACTACTATAGCGTGAGGTTTACCGCCATATATCGCCTACTCAGGCGCGGTTTGAGATGCAGAAATTGTTTATCGCTAAATTAAATGTATGGAAAAAGTAACTTTCATTTGTAACCTAACCTCACACTATAGTACTAGCTAGAAGTAGACCCCACGCTATAGCAGCACCTATTATTCAGGATTTCCAACCCTTGTGAAAAGACATTAGTTACGAGTTAATTTTTTTGTTTGTGTGCTTGAAGTATTTAAATGCGCATTCATTCAGAACGAAAAAAGTTCCTAGAAAGCCTGCTAGTATTTGTCATGAAAGTAAAGCTCCAAACTTTTTGCACACATTTCGCATGCTTTCATTATCCTTAGACAAGAAGTAACCGCAAGGACAGCAACACCTTTGTTTTTAGATAGATCCAAGTTTAGCTCCTATTGACACTTATTGGCTCATATTGATCTGTAAAAACTACATATAGCCATGTACACCTGAAAAGCCCCGGATAAGATGTTCACCAAATAAAGGATCAATGTTATTTATACGTTTAAAATCTTTTGTCTCCCACAGTAAAACTTTTCAGCATATTTTATTACAAGCTCCCCAGTATTGCGCTCCAAAACCGCTATATACGAGTATATTTCTTGTACGTCGTAAAACCTGCTGAGAGTTAATTTAAATTTCAAACTTTACATTGTCTAATTAGTCCATGCTTACGAGAGTTTAATTATTTTTTTCGTGAAATATCTCCGAGTTGGAGTACTGAGAAATTTTCCATTTAGAATACCTTCCAATGAAAAAATTGTTCATTGCCAATCCACTATGCAAGAAAAGGACGCATAAAACCGAAAGGAATGTACGTTAATTTGGGGCATCATCTTTGTCCACTCATTGTACGAAGACTTATCTTCAAAAAATTCAAGTGATTGAGTTGTTACTTTGTTTAATACTTTCGTGAATTCACTCAAGCTTTGGAAGAATATCCATTTATTTCAATGGCAGATTATGGGCTTGGTAAATTGAGGTAACCGAGCATATCATAGAAGTCGTACAACGCAACAAATTAAGAGGATATTGTTATTTCCAGCTCATGAGCAGTCGCATCCAACGAGTATCTTGGAGCTTCTCAAAACGAAACTTGGACATAGTCTTGCACTGTGGCACTGAAGGTAAGAATTGCCAATCAAAAGACTTTGAAGTCATACTTGGACTTTGTTATATGTTTTAACAAATGCACCGAGGTATTGAAATAAGGGCGTAAGTCAGCGATCGCCATGGAACTTTAGAAAAATTCGGCAATGAAGCATTCAAATTAGTTTATACCACAACAACGACTTTTAAGGTCAGGAACTAAAGATTTAGGGAACGTTTTGTCAAGTATCTATTCTGTTAATAAACGGTTCTAGAACTCACCAGTAGAGACAGTGAATTATGCGAAATACACAGGAGAAGTGCTCTTAGTGTTGACTATTTATTTTCTCTCAAACTGACTCAGGAAGCATTCTTTTGCAAATTTAGTTCGAATGGAGCTATTTGAGTAGGCAGGCAGTGTAATTTTTTAGTTATTTCATGTAATTTTTAAGGTAGCTAAGCTGGCTATGCCTAAAGCCAAGACCCTCAGCGTTGCAGACAATCCTCAGCCAGCTTATGCTATGCATCCGCGCAGCGCGCGTTAAGTGAGCCAAGCGCAAATGCTTGCAAACCAAGTACCTGCCATGGTTCTAAATATTGTTTATCGAAATTTGGATGCTGGGATACGGCTTCAGGAGACCTAGACATCTACTCTTGTAGCTCTTTCATGAAATCAAATTAGTTACTTATAGACGTCCTCTTGTTTTTGACTATTAGATAGGAAACGATAATTGCGACATAAGCCTGGTTGAGATTTTGCCACAGGTTCAGTTATAAGAAATACAGTGCGCTCACCTCCATAACAAAGCAGTCTAGACCTCGTTTCACCCCACGCTTGAGGTTTGGAGCACGAACGGAGGTGAGATCGTGAACTGGTCGCTAATTTTATTATTATTACGATCACTACCAATACGTCTATTACCATTATTGCGGTTATTATTGCTAGCGTTACTGCTATTATCAACTTCATCATCGCTTCTGAAAGTGACCCAGTGCTACGTGTGCCTGCGGCAGTAACTATCTGTGCAAACGGACGCGTGCCGAGAAGTTCCGTCGGGCTGCCATCAAAACCCGCGGTTGAGCAAGAGGACGAACATTTCTGTTCCTCTTGTGCTGTCCTCTCCCTTCTCCTCTAATTTGCACTTATATCTTCCGTGTTACATTTCCACTTGGGTGTCCTTAATTATTAATGCCTAAAACTAGCAATTATTCATTTACTTTTGTCGTCCTCCTTAAGAGGCGACCCTTAATTTACCTCTGTTTTCCTCCTTGAGAGGCGACCCTTAATTTACCTTTGTCGTCCTCCTTGAGAGGCGACCCTTAACTTACCTTTGTCGTCCTCTTTGAGAGGCGACCCTTAACTTACCTTTGTCGTCTTCCTTGAGAGGCGACCCTTGACTTACCTTTGTCGTCCTCCTTGAGAGGCGACCCTCAACCTGCCTTTGTCGTCCTCATTGAGAGGCGACCCTTAACTTAGGTAATATTAATTACTTTAAGGTATTATTAAGGCCTTCTTTATTATCTTCTGTGTTCTGTTGCTTCACTTGAGCCTTGCCCCTAACGGGCCGCTAAAAGAGGAGAAACCTCACTGAGGATAGATTCCTTAGGGGATTTTCGACCAATCTCTGAACTGAAATAATTTCTGCATCATAGGGACGTAATTACTTCTACTCGCTCTTTATCACCCTATTTTAACTCCTAAACCTTCTTTTATAGTCTAACTCCACTTCACTGCCAAAGCATCTTCCTTTGTTCCTGCAACTTCGTTCTTTTGTCACGTAGCGCAAGCATTTTGCACCGAACGTCGAACGTTAAGAGGTAAGAGGGCTTGTGTCAGATTTTTGTTATTATATTCACTAAACGAGCTGTTCACCTACATCCAATTAACTTGGCAAATTAATTATTTCAATTCTCTCTCTCCTCTTGCAGAAAACCTTGCACCTCTCTCCTACCTTTGCTCGAGACCAGAGTCAGGACTCCAGGAAGACCTCTTTCCAACCCTTGCCGGCCGAAGGACACAAGAGCGCGAGAGCTCTTATATTCAAATTTGCGCAACAATTTGCGCAACCTTAAAACCTACTCTCACTGGAGAGTTGTATTGTGCCTATGCACGATTTTCTTAGCCTTCGCTCATGCTTATTTGTTTGCCTAGCGCAATAAAATTAAAGAGCTTAAACCTGCAGTGTGTGACATTCGCACACTAATGTAGTGGTGTGTTTCAGTTTTTAGATTCTTTATGTACTTTACCCCTAACAATAATCATAAGAATAAACTGCAAACGCTAGTGCCTTAATTTTTTCCAAGATGAGCCGACTCTATGCTGCGAAGATCGAAGGTAATGCCTTCTAAGTCATAGAAATTTACGTGTAGCGGCATTGACGAATGTAGTACTGAGAAGTGCTCGAATTACCGCGCCTCAAAATTTCATGTGCGTCATAATGAAAGTAAAAAATTCGTGCTGTAAAATAGACTACATACAAATAATAGTCCAATTCCATTAGAAGGTTAATTCAAATCTGCATGCATGACATTCCCAACAATAGCGTGTAGCATACCAAAATAAGGCAGGCCTCGATGTTTTTAACGGTTATGAAAGAAATAGGAAGCAAATAGGTAAATAGTAGAGCATACATTTTTAGCAACAAAACAGCCAAAAAATTTGTTAAATTTAAATAAAAAAATACATTCTATTCAGATAAAATTTTAATGTCAAAACTAGTCTGAAGATTTTACAAATATTTATTCTTTAGTTCCACAACGAAACTAACAGTGAGTATGCGGTGAATATTTAAAGTTGGCTTAACCTACTCTTGCAAGCAGTGGTAAATAATCGAGTGCGAGCTTGAGTCACACAGAAAGTGATACTTAAGAAATTTTGATAAATATGTGGTGAGAGAAGAATATAGCTTTTCGTATCAGCTGAGCTAAATGGGGTAATAAAAAGCATGTACCTCCATCAACAATAGCTGGATGCGCATGGGAATATTTTACGTTGAAATCAAACAGAGCGCCTAACTCGGTTGAAACTTCAGTAAGAGTCCAAACACTCAAAATAACGCTTCCAAATCGACTGCCGAAACAAAGGAACTTCAGCTGCAAATCTATCTCAGACAAAAGCGTTGCGTGAGACGAACTTCAGAGTGAGTGGCGATAATAATAATAATAATAATAATAATAATAATAATGAAGGCATCTACGGATGCTTTATTTCCAATCAAGCCTGGTACATATATCACCTTTTACATTGGATTTTCAAATGCCTTATAACTAACGCCAGGACGCCATAACGCTTTCCCCCGGTCGAGACCGGTACCCATTTCAGACACCTGGGTGGAGTGGGGTATTGTGCTTGGAATTTTCCTCCTATACCCAACAGAGAAAATCGCCACTGCCAGCGCCGAGACTCGATCCCGGGTCCTTGCCGCACGGCGGCAGTACCTATACCACATGGCTATGGCGACGTCAGCTTTTGCTACAACATAGGATTTCCTGTAATATACACACATAAAATACTATTGCAATCACTCAGAACTATTTTTTGTTCTCTATACGTTATGCAACTAGGTAAACAATCCCATTGATAAGCTCTTCTTTTCGAACCTTATTCGATTATCCAATAAGCTTTGAGCCCACATTTCGACGGTTAGTTCTAGATGTCCTAATCCTGACAACGAGAGACTACTGTCTTTGTGTAGGTCATCTTCAGGATGTGCAAGACTTCTTTCTAAACTTACTAATACATCCCTAATCACATCAATTGCACGATAGAAAAACCTAACAAAATCTAAAAATTTGATAAAACTTTCCTATGAATAAGAATTACTCATCCACTATGGAAAACTCACAAAAAATTACTGCTAAATAATTTTAAATAAAAATGTAATCTGTTTATACGAATTGGGATAATGTTTACACTGTTAAAATTATTCATAGAGTAAAGTTCATGGATAAATTTCAGATGAATCATAATTGTAATAACTCAACTCGATATTTCACTTTTTACAAAGTGCATCAAAATACGAGGCTTTCAAATAACTGTAGTTCAAGTTTATTGAGGAATGACAATTGGTGGACAAGTAAAGTTCTGCCAGATACCGCTATTCTTGACATATGGGTCTGTTCCTCGCTGCATTGGCTTCCAAGTCGAATTGAAATTTGCCGACGTTGAGTATAAAATATAATAATGGGTTTTCCTCGATTTAGAGCTGCATTTTTACGAGGCCCTGCTGCAGTTAGGAGGACTTTAGCACATTTAGAAAAAGATCCATTAAAATTAAGGAACAGAATTCAGGTATGTTGATGTAGGAGATGCTCAAAATACCTTATTTTGCGAGATACATAAGGGGCCGTTGTACTAGCTTAAAAATATAAAATGTCTCTTATTTAGGTTAAAATTGTTCAATTGGTTTGTAGTTTCGCTTATGATAAGACGATGAGTCAATGTTCAATGTTTTAATTATCCAAATTCTTGATATTGCGATATGGTATTGTAGCAGATATTGAGATTCAGCCACATGGCAAGGTTTTAAAACATTGAGCCTAGCTTCTTTACAATTTCAAAAAAATTTTAGTCTCAAATTTTCATAATCTGTAATTTTTTTGACTTGTGATTTATTTTCAAGCCTGCTCTCCAGCAAAATTGGAGCTTTTCATCCCCAAAAATAAAAGTGACTGGAGACTGCATGTTGCTTCAAACCTTTTTATAATTTTAGGGTAAATCTGAAGGACATGACAGTTGTCGATTTTGCAAATTGTAATGCGTAAACATGGTTAATGACACCAAAATAAACAAGTTTTCTTCTATGCACTTTTCGTCTCAAGTGAGTATTTTATTAGTTATAGCGGTAAATGACTTACCGCAACTCCAGTCTTTGAAGCGGAAAGAAATTCTTTGATCGAGTTGTATGGCAATACTGCAATGGCATCTCGCTTCCAGCGCTCTGTCTTGAAAGACGAAACCAAACCTACCGCTATACCTCGTTAAATACTCATTTGACGAAAAAAGTGTATAGAAGAAAAGTTGTTTATTTCGATGTTATTACCATGTTTCAAGCAACAAAAATTCAAAAATCGATGAGTAGCTGTTTATTCGAGCGCATTCGTCATCAATGACGAAACTAAACTTACCGCTATAATTCGTAAAATACTCATTTGAGACGAAAAGTGCATAGAAGAAAACTTGTTTATTTTGATTCAATTAATTAGGTTCAGGCACCAAAAAGTTGGAAATAGACAACTGTCAAGTCCTTCAGATTTACCAATTTTAGTTTTAGAAGCATTTAAACAATTGGTCAATATTTACTTGAATGTTGTCAACGATTTTCGGTCAATGTGAAGTTTAATGCAATCACGGAAATTAATAATTATATTCCAAAAAATCACTAAAGGAACCCATTTAAGAACGTTTGACACGAACGACATTCTGCTCGCTGATGCTTTATTTTCGAATTATTAAACTTTGAAGTTGGCCTTCCCACGCCAAAGGAAGCGAGCGTAATTTAATTAAAAACGGAAGCTAACCCCCTATTACAAATGTAAAGAGGTTGGGTCGTGAGAGGGAAGCACAGTTCTTCTAGCGAAAATTATAAATAAAGCTTCTAACCCACCCATTAGGGTGACGACCGCAATCTTGTTTACATCGGCTCAAAGATGGCGACCACCATGGGCGCCGCCATCTTGGAACCGATGTCAACATGATTGCGGTTGTTACCCTAATGGGTGCGTTAGAAGCTTTATTTATAATTTTCACCAGAAGAACTGTGCCTCCCCCTCACGACCCAACCTCTTTACGTTGTAATAGCTTCCGTTATTAAATTCTGTTTCACGCGCTTGCTTCCTTTGGCGCAAAGGCCAACTTCAAAGTTAAATTATTTGAAAATAATGCATCAGCAAGCAGACAGTCATTCATGTAAAACGTTCTTTAATGGGTTCCTTCAGTGATTCCTGGGATCGCAATTATTATTTTCTGTGATTGCATTAAACTTCACATTGACCCGATTTTCATAATTTTATTGCAAAAAATCAATAAAAAAACAAATTTAAGAATGTGTTACATGAATAACATTCTGCCCGGTGATGCGTTATTTTCAAATTATTCAACTTTGAAGCTGGCTTGTGCGCGCCATGGAAGCGCGCGTGGCTAGCATAATTTAATTAATAACGGAAGTTACCCCCCCCCCCTATTACAAACGTAAAGAGGTTGGGTTGTGAGGGGTAGCCACAGTTCTTTTAGTGAAAATTATAAATAAAGGTTTCTAGTGACGTTTGTTGACTTCGACTCCAAGGTGGCTGCCGCCATGGCGCCAACCGGTACTAAAGATGGCGTAAGCCATCTTGGAGTTGATGTAAACAAACGTCACTAGAAACCTTTATTTATAATTTTCACTAGAAGAACTGTGGCTACCCCTCACGACCCAACCTCTTTACGTTTGTAATAGGGGGTTTGGGGGTTGTTTCCATTGCAGAAACAAGGATTGTTTTTGCGCAGAAAAGGCCATTCAGGAGCGTCGTTTGTATAACTTCAAACTTAAATAATTCAAAAACAAAGCATTTCCGGGAATATTGTCATTTGTGTAAAACGTCTTAAAATTGACGATATTACCTATCTATAGCTATGAAATTATACAATGGTCAATATTGAATTTAATGTTGTCAACGAATTTCATAATTTTGTAGGTATAGATGGGTAATATAGTCTATTATAAGACGTTTTACAACAATGACATTCTGCCCGGCGATGCGTTATTTTCGAATTATTCAACTTTGAAGCTGGCTTGTGCGCGCCATGGAAGCACGCGGTGCTAGCGTAATTTAATTAATAACGGAAGCTAACCCCCCTATTACAAACGTAAAGAGGTTGGGTCGTGAGGGGTAGGCACAGTTCTTTTAGTGAAAATTATAAATAAAGGTTTTGAGTGACGTTTGTTTACATCGACGCCAAGGTGGCTGCTGCCATGGCGCCAACCGGCTGAAGATGGCAGCAGCCATCTTCGAGTCGATATAAACAAACGTCACTAGAAAGCTTTATTTATAATTTTCACTAAAAGAACTGTTGCTACCCCTCACGACCCAACCTCTTTACGTTTGTAATAGGGGTTAGCTTCCATTTTCATTGCTAAAACAATGACTGTTTTTGCGTTAAAAGGGCCATTCAGAAGCGCCGTTCGTATAACTTCAAACTTAAATAACTCGAAAACTAAGCATTTCCGGGCACATTGTCATTCGTGTAAAACGTCTTAAAATCGACTATATTACCCATCTATACCTACGAAATTATGAAATTCGTTGACAACATTGAATTCAATATTGACCCAAACAATTTATTATTTATAGCACTGAGATTCAACATTTTGATAAATTGTGATTCAAAAGCTTACATGTCATGTTGACTATCCCAAACATGATGGAAATGGTACTGCCTTAGTTCAAAAACTGTATTTTTGTTTATGCTTATCTATGACCATGTTGAAGCATGTTTCACTTGATCTTTTGTTTATGTTGAAGTTGAAATTTAATTTAAATTTGAGCAACAAATTGAACTTGTTTATCTTTCTCTGTCTCTTGAGTACATTGAATGGCCGTAGAGATATATAATCATTCAAAAAGAAATTCTTGGAATTTTAATTTCAAGTGCAAAATTCTCATTTATTTTAAATTAGTATTGCTGTTTATTGAGTTGATCTACTAAAGCTACTTGTAGTAATTTTAGAATTGGTAGACCCATAATTATAGGTTACTGAATTTGGTAGTAGGTTGCGGATTTAGGTTTGCACTAATTTATTTAACACTTTGACTGCAACTACTAAATATAAAGTTCAATGCCCAACTAAAATTTAAAGTCAATTGTAGTACACTATTTTGGAAAAAGCGAACAAATTAGATTGTGCCTTCATTTTGCTTTAAGTATTTATGAAAATTGAGTTTGTGACTAGAAGTCTGTCAGTAGCATTATAAAAATTACCTCCGTCTACCATCAATGTCGCACTTTGCAGTCAAAGTGTTGAATTATTTACGTATAATTAAGAAAAAAGTATACTCCTGCATCTAGGTTAAAATTTGTCTTGTCCAGCATCATTGAGGCAATTGCAAATTATCTAGGTCAAAGCGTTCTTTTATTTAAAATCATGAAATCCTGATATAAATGTCAATTTTTTTCTGAGAAATGCTGCCTAACTAGTCATCATTTTCATACTTTGGGACAAAGAATAAAACTACTTCATGAAGACTTTGAATTCAAATTTTGAAGATTGAACACATCTTAGGAAAAGTTTAACCTTAATGAAATAAAGCTAATTTACTTTTAGAAGAAATACAAGGAGCATTAGTTTATTTTGAAGGCTATTATTGAGCCTATAGTTGTTGATACGAGTATGAGAAATTTATTAAATGTAGCTCTGGAGGAAGTGTGCTTAGATCTGGTCATTAATTCAACAATGTAGACAAGGCATCAATCTGTTTATCATCTTACTAATGGAAATGCATGAAGAAATAAAAAATGAAATTTCTGTTCTGCAGAAAAATTTGATTGTTTATGGATTGGATTCATGTAAATTTCACCTACATACTTGTAAAGAACTCAAACTTTTTTTTGCTGAAACTTGTAAATTCTTCTATATATCAAAAGTTCTATGCTCCTGTGATATATGCAGAACTTGTGAAAAAGAATTTACATAATTTAACATTTTTTGCATTAATTGCCTGCCATTAGATGATATCATTTCCTTAATAAATTTATTGAGTATAACTTCGAGCGGAGAACTGATAGTCTTTTTTATGCTTTATTAACTAATACTTTGAAGCAAAACTTGGAATTGATATAAATGTTGGTTTACAGACAGAATTTGGATAAACACGTTAGTGGAATGACTTGTGGACAAAGTGCTGAAAACTTTAGGTCTGATGTAAATGATTAACCGCACCAAAGAAAGAAATTCATGCCTGCTTAGATTGGATATTACAAATGCCACAAAATGTTTTCTATGTAGGTGTAAATTGGTCATTGACAGTTTTTAAACGCTTTAAATTTTAAAGAGAAGACAGATTCATTTATGGTGGCAAAGGTATTCAAAGTTGAAACTGAATGACATTTTTTTTACTTGAATGTTAATTACTCTTAAATAGTGTCCATGGATATTCATTTGACATTCAACATAGTCTTTTATGATTGATCAAGTACACTTCTGTAATTCTTACCTCAGCACTTGGCATAATGTGTAAATTCAGGAAAAAAGATTTTCTAACTAAAGACAAAAATTACATCAACATGGTGTTCTTATTCTAGACCACTTTCATGTGATGCTAGTCTAGACTTTCTGGGGTATTCATTGTTTTTTCCCCTCAGGTTTTGGCACTCCACTACCATAGAGATGAGAAGACTCACCAAGGCATGAAGGAATTTGCATACTGGAACTTGAGTCAGCTGCAGTACAACAACCCTGATGTGCAGGTGAGATGGTTGGGTGATTCTGTACATGTATGCTTCATGTATATATTTATTTATTGTTGAGAAAGAAAGTAGTGAGAAATTGAAATTAAAAGGCCCCCTAGACATCTTCAGTGCTTGTTATCAAACTACGTGTGTTCTGTTCATGGCATGTGTTGAGTTTGCATAGTCATCTCTAGTTGAGATAGTGAGACGCATTTTCATGACGTTAATTGCACAGAGGCCAGGTTTTCTAGGCAATACACGTAGTCTTAGTGTACAATTAGCGGTAAATGTTCTTTGTAGTAACCGCGCATTGTTGGGCATATCGCTTCGAACGGCGTGAAATGTTTAGAAAATTTACCTCCATGTCGCCAGATAAACACTTCCGGTCTTCAATGACGAGCCTCAGGTAGCGAGAAGTGGAAAACTACGAAATGAAAATTTCGTAGTCTTGAACCGTTCTTCTCATATGCTGAGCTAGGAAAAGCTTGGTTTGATTTGAAGAACGGTGAAAATCAAAGGCCGTAACAAATGGATGCTTAGTGACGGGACGCATCGTGCTAGACAAAGAGGCAGCTTCGTTTTAGTGACTGTCTGAAGAAAATTCAGCGTGCTCGTGTGGTCTAACAAGGAACACAAATATTTCATTTTTGGTGTAATAGTTTTTTATCAAGACAAAAGGTCGAATTTGTAAACGAAGTTGGAACGTCAATTTTAAGTAACAAAATTGTTGGATAAGAAGTGATAAGGCTTATAAACTTTAAGACTCAGATACTTTCCCAGGTATTCAATTATCACTGATGAGATTGTAGAAAATTTTAACCATCTAAATTGGAATGAAAGTGCACTAGCGATCCTTCTACCTGCCAAGTACAGCTGCTTTCTAATGCTGAACATTCACGCTGGAAATTATGCACATGATACGCCACCTTCTTAGGCGGGTAAAAATTGCAGTTCCCCTATATCGCGTCCTATATTAATTGCGTCTTCTCTTACAGATTCTGTCATTCATAAATAAGACGCCAGCTCCCTTCTTTCGCGCGTTCTGCGACACTGGCGAGGATATTCTAGTGGATGTTGACGGATATGACAGGGTGTCTATTGTGGAGCACTTGCGTAAAGTCCTGTGCAAGTCTCCCGCTAAAATTGCTGCCGACGCTCTGAAGAAAGACCCAATCCAACCCAACCCCGCGCATTTCGGATGGGGGTGCAAAAGACAGTGCATGTGCACAACGCTTGGTCAGGTGCCTTGTCCAGCTCTTATTCCTCTCCCGTACATGTACCGAGGGAAGTATCGCTTCAACCCTGACCTGATCGAGGATCTTGGAGAGGAACCACGAGAGGTGCTCACGAAACACGACATCTTTGGACCGGACTATCAAGTCGTTATAACGAAGCATAAGAAACCTAAGCAAGATTACGAGTAAGATTGCGAAGAACTCGTGTAAATAATTTTTCCTTTCCCGTTGTTTGGTATTTTGTCCTTTTACCCATTCATAGCGTCGTGAACAAATTAATATTTATACAAAAGTAACGAATGAAGTTAGTCTTTTTCTTATATCATCCACTGTTTCTCAGAAAAACTAGATGAAAATGGAAAATTGTTCCGTGTAAAAAGTGATCGAGGCTCACTCGAACATATACGATGGAAGAGTTTTGCACCCATGCACAATGTCCGATTTTTTCCAACGTAAGTCATCGTAGTGGTCCAACTAGTGTTCTTTATATTAGCTATCTACACCGCGTTCTGAAATTAAGGTAACCGTCCCACTTTTTCAACTTTTTTCGTCCGATTCGTTTGAAAATTGGCCAGTACATGTCTTTTGTGAAATTGAACCTTTTTTACTTATGTCATTTTTCCGAGTTAGGCCTTATTTTTTTTTTTTTTAAAATGTGTTTTTGGGATATTTTTATTGATATTTCAGATTGGAACTTCTCCTTCAGTTTTGATGCTAGAACAAAAACAAAGACAGTTTTAGAACCCTTAGAACATTTCTAACAAACTCAAATTCGTCTTTTTTTCAAATTCAAATTTTTTCTATTTTTTCGAAATTTCTTGGAATTTCAAAAATCAGCAACTTTTTTTTTGGTTTTTAGAGCTATATATTTCTTCAAAAAATTCGAATTAAAAAAAAGCCGAATTTGAGTTTGTTAGAAATGTTTCAAGGATTCTAAAACTGTCTTTGGATTTGTTCTAGCATCAAAACTCGAGAACTAGTTCCAGGATGAATGTTGAAAATTAGAAGCGTTGGGTATGAGCAAAAAACAAAATTGTTTGTTGAAGTGTAATATAATGAACAATTGATGTAATAGAATGCAGTTTTAATTTTTATTTTGATATTTTCCATACATAACTTCATATTCAAACTGTGAATTGTGATTTAAAAAAAATTTGATTTTTTTCCAACAAAATGAAATTTTTTATTTTCAGTCTGATTCGTATGAAATTTTACCATGATATGTAACCTTTGAAAAGAAACACAATTGATTCCATTCATTTTTTCGATTGAGGCCTTAGATTTTGCAAAAATGTGACATTGGTTTTTCAGGTATTGATATTTCACTAATATTGATATTTCATAATGGAACTTCTTCAGTTTTGATGCTAGAACAAAAGCAAAGACAGTTTTAGAATCCTTGGAACATTTCTAACAAACTCAAATTCAGCTTTATTTTAATTTCCCATTTGCTCTCTTTTTATATGGGGTCAAAATCGGGAAAAAATGGAAAATTTTGGGTGCTTTTCATTTATATTGATATTTCATAATGGAACTCCTTCAGTTTTGATGCTAGAACAAAAGCAAAGACAGTTTTAGAATTCTTGGAACATTTCTAACAAACTCAAATTCAGCTTTTCTTCCATTTCCCATGTGTTCTCTTTTTAGGTGGGGTCAAAATCGGGAAAAAGTGAAAGATTTTGGTTCCCCTCACCCCCCTGTGGGGGGGGGGGGAATTATTGTCCGTAGCGCCATAAAATTTTAGGAACGAATAGTCTACCACCTAAGGGTCCTTTTACAACAAAAACATGCAAAATGACCATGGAATCGACAGAATCTGGCAAGGGCCTGGGACGGTTTCCTTAACTCTTGACGTATGGACTATGCAAAAATACTCGTTCCAATACATGCCCATTATGGGAGCTTTGGTTTCGTTGGCATTAAGAGCTCCATACGACATAACTGAAAGAACGTCAAATTAAAAACTGCCTGTATTGAATCAGAATAACCTTTAAGTACTCGCAGATCTAATAACCCAGTTAAAAAGTCGAGAATTTACCGAGCTATGCTACCCGGCTGCCTGCACTAGATTATCAGTTCGCCGCGAATACTTCGGTGCCCTGCCCGCTTTATATAGATAGCCCCCTAGCACTGAAAAAATCTAAGTGGCGGTCATGTTCCAAGTCTATCATTAACTGCTTTTAGCTTGTTCATAGAACAATTCTGCCACGTCCGTTGAATATCTAACATTCGCTGGGAACGACAGGTTATCGTACTGGGGAAGTCAGGGTTAAAGGGCTGGGCGAAAAAATACGCACGGATACCAAACTTCCAGATTCCTTTCTCGAACTTGAGATTTGTACATCTACAACTGCCTTTTGTATTGCACAAAGTTAACCTTGAACTCTAGTTATAAGCAGATCCAGTTAAAATACCGCTAATCAAATGATAGTTTTCAAAACTGCTTTAACGTTACAGTATCACTGGTCTGCTGCTCAAGTTTACATACGAAATCTGCTTATCTGGATAATTTTTACTTTCCGATACATCACGGATTGGAACTTGATGGGTTCACATTAACCTTGACCAAATCGAAGCACGATGAAGACCGGTCGAGTCGTTTTTCAAACTTGACTAGTTGAATCTTTGTTTCGCCTATCAGTTTCATGCTTTGTACATTTAACTCTGACAGACTCTCATTAGCGATTGAGTAAGTTTTACTTGAAGCGAAGAGACGAAACAGGACTAACTCGACCTACGTAGAAGCCTTCTCAGCTTTTCTAATCAGATATCTCGAGTGGAACTAGTACAAAGGAATAATAAATAAATAAATTGTTCAGATGATTTTTTCGTATACATTTTTAATTACATCTCATACAAAACAGGTTAGGGCGTTTCCAACGACTCCACAAGGTGCCTGAAACTGAGTTAATCAAGCGTTTTTTATAAGAAAACACGATATATACGGAATACCTCTGTTGTGCAGAACGGCTGCACAATAAACTTCCGCAAGAAAAAGAACAAAACTTTCCCTAACAATGGTACGCCGAACAAACTGCAGCAACTGGTGTTGCTTATTCTGTGGATTTCAACGAAGATAACATGGATCGCCCCTGTCAGCTAAACTTCTACAAGTTGTAATACGAATTTACAGAACTAGCTGATCAACAGTCTTAAAATACAGAATCTTTTACCAGCGTCACGGCAGAACGGACGTATTTTTTGAATTTATATTCGATGAACAGTAACTGGGAAAATACTCCCTCTCTCAGCACGTTTAAAACATGAAGCACTCTTACCAATTGAATTGTTCAAATAAAAATGAGAGGTGTTGATACAATCAACATTGAAGCACGGATATGGGTCCTTTACAAGGCTGATTCTGAAACAAATTTAAAGGCGCTCATGGGATATACGTACTTTAATCTTTCCAAGTTGGTAAATTTACCGTGTGGCCAATTCCGATATAGGCGTTAAACTGCATCAGTTTAAAATGCTCGTATTTTTCATTTTCAATAATTGAACATTCACGCGCTATGATTTGTACCACCAAAATTATCAATTCCGATTGGTAGAATAATAACTCGACGTAGTAGTTGAGCTTAGCATACGGCTCGCGCTACACCTGAAAAAAAAAAAATTATATCCTTATGAAACGTGCTAAAAATCGCACTATATTAACGATTGTTTTAAATTTCAGAGACTAGCTTCAGCATTGATGGTCAGAAGATAATACATGCAAATTGTCATCATGGTAACAAATCTATTGGCAATTAGACAAAAGAATACCGAGATAATTACCAGATAAGCATTTCAATCGAAGAATTAGGGTAAATGCAATGTAAGTACATCACATGCTTCCTTGACCAATGTTCTCGTTCCCAGGAGAAAGAACTTATGCAGCTAATTTAATTATCTGCAAAGAAAAGAAAATATAATTATTAGAATGCTACAGCTCGAGAAAAATTTCAAACGTTAAGACTTATTTCAGCATCTAATTTCATCGCGAATGATCAGGTAATACCTCAGATGAGACATCATGTCAATGGAGGAAACGGTTTAACTTTACTTCACTATCGAAATTATAGGTAAGAAAACTAGCAATTCAGCATTTCTGCTAGCTGATTGAGTAAAAAAGGAATCCAGAAGTATAATACCGAACCTCATACAAGCGAGTAACCTTACTTACCTAGCAGGCGAGTTCCAATTGGTAGTTGTAGACGACAATTTTTTCATCACGAGGACTCTGATTAAAATCATTTCTTGAACTGCAGCTTTACAGTGAAGCTTCTGAAGTCGGTGCCCATCTTTGATTTCGAGCACAAGTAGACGGGCCATCAAGGGCACAGATTAAATAAATTGATTTTCTTCGTGGTCCTGGAAGTCAGAGCTCTCTCCCAGACCACCGTCCATTCCAGCCATCAAGAAAACCATAGAACCGTCCATGAAAGAAACCTAAAAATTATAAAATAAATTATCAATACATGAAATTTTCACTATAGAGGTAGCGCATATTATAATGCATCAGAGACTATTTTCACCATATTACAAGTCAGAAGTTAATACATGCAAATTGTCATCAGGGGATTCAAGGTAGCAATCTATTTTTTTACATCAACTGCTTACCTGTGAGGAACTGTGGCTTCTAGCCGACATACTTCAGATGAGATCAGCTTCCCGAATGCGAGGGTTGCCTAGTCGACAGCTGTGAAGAGATGATAAGACTATTGAATAACTAACTCAACAGTATCAATACAATGCCAAGCTCTATCTTGGAAGTCAGTATCGAAATTCATCAAGAATCAGTTAATACCTCAGATAAGACATCATTGAAAATAATTTCAGGCACTCAAATCTCGAAGATTGTAGTGAAAAAAAAAAACTAGGCTGAAAATTTCGTCAACCTGTAGCGAAACTTTTTTAAAATTACTGAAAAAAAATCAAACTCATCCGTGTTTATTCCAATGTATCAGATCTTCCAATAGCTATCCTCGCATTATTCACACTGACGAACTACTAACTTGAGCCAAACTCGCGCCCGTCGACCTAAATTTCTTTTTTTCAAGCGGCACTATGGAACATACAGCGATCTTCAAGAATGCTCCTCAATTGAAATACCAGTTCAAGAACTTCAGTCTGAAAACAACTAGAGTAGTCTTTCTTAGCCCTCTCTGAAATGTGCACTACTTGCTACTTCTCTACACTTAAAAACTCGAGAGAAATCTCTGAACAATACATTTTAAAATTTTATTAATCATTCTGACGAGATGCATTTTAGATGTTAAGTGAACCAAAAATGATGCCGAAATCAAAACCTCACGCAAAAATTACTCACTTTAATTTAGTCCTTGGACTTTGCCAGTAACGCTTCCGACGCTCTGCCAACGTTTCTAGAGGAGCGACACCAAGAAGTTCATGGCGATGTGTTCTGGACCAGATCGCCAGGGGAGTGCTCCACGTGACCGATGGCGACAGACAGGCACAGCACCTACCAACACAACGCTAGTTTTATACAAGAAACTTGAGGCGAGTTCGGACACTGTCGCAACTAAGCATCAGTGGATGGTGTCATCAGTAGACATAAGTTAATACATGCTAAAGCATCATACGAAAATAATACCTAGTTATTCCACAGTCTAAGTTTACGAATATAGTTGCACTTTTTGCAGTTACTGATGATGAACAAATTACCTTCACGTAAAAGCAGCTATTGACTACTGGAGTTTAAGAGAAGAGGGGTTTCTATCACACACAATGAAATGTGCAGCGATGAATGGTAATGATAATATTTACCGTAATTGTTTATTTTAAGGTAGAATTTCCTTGGACGGTTGAAAATACATTATTTCCTTCTGATAAGTTCATTCCAGTTTCATTTTTGTCTGATAATGGTACAAGACAACCCACCTTTATCTGCAACTTGATGATAGCCTTGATTTCGTCTGTCGATGAGCTTGTCCTGAGGCGTGACCATGATGGGGAATTCGCCGGTCTGTTCAGGCCAGGTCCCAGCGACGCACAATTTTATTGCCAAGCTGAAAACAAAATCTCGTCAAAAAAGGCACTCTGGTAAAGCAGTGCCGCACGAGAAAAAAAATTTCAGAGTGAGCTAGGTGAACGACTCTTCAAGTAGTGTGTCAGTTTAAATGATTGTGTTTCATCATACAGAAACGAAGGCAAAACTGTTTCGATCCGATGTGGGAGATTGTCTTAAAATCGTAGCTCCAGATCAACTGATGGTCCAATCTCACCGCGAGTTATTAGCTTAGCTCATGCTACGTTTTAATGTCATTACGCAAATAATCCACATATGAAACGACTTCTGAGCAATTATCATCGAAGATCTCGTCCTACTTCCTTCCACTCGTCAGACATGGGTAGATCTCATTATTTGCTTGTTTTTGACGCTCATTCATTCCAGTATCGTCAAAAATATTCTGTTCATTACACGGCTAAGGGAGACATTTAGCAGCTACAATCTGCCAAAGGGGCACTGCACAGGACCATTATGGGTACCCACGAATAGGTATTTCAAATTCCTTCACTTGCATCAGCAGTCGAAGCTCCGTTTTCGACAACCACTCCATGCTTCATAACCAAGCCCCCAGACCTGATCTTCTCAGATGACAACCGAATATAAGCAAATTGAATCCTTGTCATCGAATAATCTTACACCAGATTATCACCAGAAAACAATGGTTACATACGAATGGCCAGCAGATTAACGATAACTCAGAACCGAGGGATATTTAGACTACTGAAAACTCACTTGCACTGACCCATGGGAGTTGACTTGGCTCTTCATCAAAGGCGCTTTCTGAATTGTTGAAATATTGCAAATCCTGGAGCTGTCAAATCAACAGCTGTGAAAGAATGGAAGACGATTGAAATTACTCGGGATCGTAAGCGCGAAGCTCAGTAATGCATAGAATAAAATCAGTATCTCAAGTCATCAAAAATCAATCAGTTAATACCTCAGATAAAACATCACGAGAAGCTCATTGCAAATAAACTCAAGAGTGAACACTCAAAACTCACCTTTTACACATGCCGAGTTGCTCCGTGCATCCTGAAATGAAAAAAAAAATACATTCATTTAGTCGAAACTATAGCACCATTCAAGTGCTTAATAATTCACGATTTCACAATATTCCACATAATACTTACCAAATCAACATGAGAGTGCGCTGCTGACCAACGTTACCGCCTTGCCACTTGAACGTTGATTAGTACTGACTTTCCATTTCCATGACCTTAAATGAAGTACATTCGGCAATCTACTCGAGTGCTCACTAAAACAATTAGATTTAATAAATCATAAGCCACTAACCAAACCAGTGAAATGAATTTTGTAAGGCACGTACTTTTGTTATAATGTGCGCTAAGTGGGAACGAGATGACTCGTTAGTTTGACTAAATCTTAACACTATTTTAATCCCCTTCTCGCAAGGATGTAAGCTGGCTTCTCGTGCTAAAGCTACCACTCATTTTCAGCATTCAAGTGCTCACCGCAGACTAAACTTAACACAAAATGCTCCAGTTCATGGGAGACTATCCGCGAGTGTGCCAGTTAGTGAAACCTGGCATTAGACGATTCAAAGTAATAACATGCAGGTAAGTTCAGGTTCGATTTTAATAGGCCGCTTGAGCTATCATCCCATACAATTAAAAAAAATAACAGGATATGCTGAAGGTGTTACTGGCTTCATTGAAAATTAGTTACTAAAATAAAACATGGTTCTCGTTATTGGACACAATTCCTACGCAGCACTGAATTTGGATCACCACATAGGTTTACTCTTGCGTCTTTTTGAAATGGCAGAAAAAATGAAAGGTAATTGAAACCAAATTTTTCAACGCTTGAGGTCAAGAAGACCACCGTTTAATAGAGTCTCTGGACTTTGCCCATGGTGCTCTTAATGTGCAGACTTTTGACGTTCTGCCAATGTTTCTTGAGGAGAGACACCAAGAAGTTCATGGCGATGTAAATGTTCTGGACCAGATCGTCAGGAGAGTGCTCCACGTGACCGATGGCGACCGACAGGCACAACACCTGCCAACACAACACTAGTTTTATACACGAAACGAAGGAGAATTCTGACGCTGTCGCAACAAAGTATCAGTGGATGGTGTCATCACTAGACATAAGTTAATACATGCTTAAAGCATCATAAGAAAAACAGAGCCAGTTATTGCACAAGCCGACTCAACAAAATAACCCTCAAACCGAAAACATAACCCTCAACAAAGTATGCACCAAGGTAGGTCATTAGCTATCACAGAAGCCATTACACAGTAATTTCAACATAGAATTTAAAGCAGTATAAGGGAAGACTTTACCATGGCAGATTATATTGGGTAACTGTATGTAAGCTGCGTGATACCAAGCCATCACGTTTGATTCAACTCAACTATGGATAATGACAACGCACCTTCTTCATCTGGAACTTGATGGTAGCCTTGATTTCGTCCACCTTGTCAGTGAGCTTGTCCTGATGCGTGACCATGGTGGGGAACTTGCCGGCCTTGTTCAGGCCAGGTCCCAGCAGACGCGGGATCTGCTTGATAAGCGACTCCGACGCCAAGAAAGCGTTGTACTTCTTAGCTGAAAAGAAGTACCCTCATTAAACCGAGTACGTGACATCAATACAGAATAATCTGCAGGGAAATTTCAGAGTGAGCTAGGAAAGGTAACTCATCACTTAGTGAGTCAGAGTTATGAAATTTTTTTCATCACTTTGAGTGGGATTAAATAAACAGTGGCCCAGGACAGAGAGAAAGCACCGTATACATGCGATTATTTGTGAAAAAGGAGTTTACATATTTTTCATCGGTAGCATAAATATTTACTGATCTGCTATGCAATGGAAAAGTTCAATCAAAACAATTCACTGATCAAATAAAACATATTCCATAAATCACATATTCTAATCAACGAATTAACTCACCAAGCTTCTTGACGAGTTTCTTGTCCTTGTTCAGCTTCTTGAGATCATCAGCTGACATGCACGGCAGTCCAAGCTCCTTAGCCTGGTCAAGATGTACCTGATCTCCCAGCACGCACACCTGCATCTTGGGCTTGGGGATGTGCTTCAGCCTATAGAATAATAACTCAATACATTTCAAATACACCAATATTTCAGCATACAAAAATAACCAACCTTTATGCTAAACACACATAATATTGTTAATTTTTACTCTAAAAGCTACTCTCTTTTACTACAGATAAAAATTCAAACTTGCTCCCTCAGATAAATAATCTATAATAAACCTAATCTATTTAACCATTTCAAACTCTTCATTCTCAAATCCGTTAGTGTCGCAGCATCCCATATATTTCAGATTCTATGAGCAATGATTCTATGCATCACATCTTTCAACAGCTTCAGGGCACAAGGCCAGTTTTTGTGTGTAAACTAGAGTTTTCAAACGTATGTCACATGTCAAACATATGTATGATAATACAACCATTTGTAGACCTCAAGATGCTTTTTGCCAAGAAACATTTTTCACTAAAATTTCATTATTTTACAGAGAGCACTGACACACAATAACAATTCCAACACTCAAAATAATATTCTCTAACAGTAAGACATCACCTAGAGTAGGATTTACTCCTGCTTGCTTTAATGAGCATATATTTGCTTCGTTTGTTCTTCTAAATCAATCTCTAAATGATAAATTGAAACATCGCTACTAAAGGTTGCTGTACACGATATGAGGAAGGAATGAAAGACAATGAAACATTCTCTGTCACAGAAACCAAGATTAAAAACTGAACTCACCACCCACAGGTAGAGGGAGGGTAGTTGCCAGCCACCACTCAATTCTGTCTTGTCACCAGTTACCTGGTCCGGCAAGACAAGTCCTGCCTACCCATTAGTTTTAAGACCCCTGGGTGAGAGTCCGTCAGTGTAGAACACTGACTCCCTGACTTAACTTGCTCAGTGCAACTCAAGGAAACAGCAGTTCATCTTACTTCTACCCAAGCAATTCAGATAAATGATAGCAATGGCTAAAAGTAATAGTTCCAACTCAGAAGGCGGTGCTTTAGTCTTATTGGCTCAAATGAAATTTTCCTCATAGAATGGCTTGTGATACCATTTAAAGCCAATAAGAACACAAAAATAAATCATTCAAGACCTACAGTTTATATCAATCATCTTCAAATCCTGAAACCGTTGTTGTCAGGCTCACAGTGACCAGAATGGCAAGATGCTGTGATTACATTTATTTAGTGTACAAGTTGCACCAAGCTGGAGCTAAGCAGGTAACTTACTTGACGGTGCCACTGAAACGCTTGTCCTTTTGAGGATCATAATTCTTCAGACCAGCTTGGAGCTCCACAGTCTCCCTGAATCCTCGGTTTTTGTTCTTCGCTCCTTCCAGAACAGCATTCACACACTCGTAGAGTGTTTCCTTTGAAACCTTGGTCCTGCACAAAATCAAATTTAAAACATTCAACATGCTTGTAGCATGTAGCAGTTATTTGCAAAAAAAATTACAATTGAATTTAAGGTTTCATAATACAAAAACAAAAAATGTCACTCCTAGCTTATCATGGCAGTTTAAAGGACCTAAAAGTCTATAATTCAAGAAAAAGTAAAGAATCTCTACATATCTGCTATTTCAAAGTACATACACATATGCACAAGATTTTACTCACGCAGTATAATTTATGGAATACCTAAGTGAAATCAATAATTGAGTTCCTGAGATTTTGTAAATATTTGTCAAACTAATTTAGGGGGGCCCTCCTGTCAAAATTAAATTTTCATCTGATTGGTCTGAAATTTGCCCACTACCTAGATGTACTTTTGCAAGAAAAACATTTTATTCAAGAAGTTTTTTGATTAAGGCTTTAGGTTTTTTGAAAAACTTTTTTTTTGTTCATTTTAGGAGAGTTTCCAAAAGAAAAGAAGTCAATGAATTTTTATGCTAGAACAAATACAAGGGCAGTTTTGATTTCCTTGTAACATTGCAAACCAACTGATAGGTCTGAATTTTCTATTTGAATTTTTTTTATACATGCAATATTTGATCAATAACTAAAATTTACCAAATTTTTAGGTTTTGAACTAGCAGAAAAAAAAGACAACGTACAAATTGGAAAATCGAAAGCTATCAGTTTGTTAGAATTGTTCCAAGGATTCTAAAACTGTTTTTGTTATCTTCCTAGCTTTAAAACTCAAGACTTCTTTTGAATTTTGAAAATAAGCGACTTTACAGTATAGACCAAATACAATTTTTTGGTGAAGTGTAATATAATGGAAACCCTATGTAGTTGAATGCCGTTTTCATTTTTATTTTGATAATCTCCATGCATATCGTATTCACACTGAATTGTAATTTACAATAAAGAAGGGTCAATGTGAAGTTTAATGCAATCACAGAAATTAATAATTATATTCCAAACAATCACTAAAGGAACGTATTTAAGAAAGTTTAACAAGAACGACATTCTGCTCGCTGTTGCTTTATTTTCGAATTATTGAACTTTGAAGTTGGCCTTCCCGCGCCAAAGGAAGCGAGCGTAATTTAATTAAAAATGGAAGCTAACCTCCTTTTACAAACGTAAAGAGGTTGGGTCGTGAGGGGGAGGCACAGTTCTTCTAGTGAAAATTATAAATAAAGCTAACCCACCCATTAGGGTGACGACCGCAATCTTGTTGACATCGGGTCCAAAATGGCGGCGCCCATGGTGGTCGCCATGTTAGACCCGATGTAAACAAGATTGCGGTCATCACCCTAATGGGTGGGTTAGAAGCTTTATTTATAATTTTCACTAGAAGAACTGTGGCTACCCCTCACGACCCAACCTCTTTACGTTTGTAATAGGAGGTTAGCTTCCGTTTTTAATTAAATTACGCTCGTTTCCTGGGGCGCGCAACGGCCAACCTCTAAGTTCAATAATTCGAAAATAACGCATCAGCAAGCAGAATGTCGTTCTTGAAAAACGTTCTTAAATGGGTTCCTTTAGTGATTGTTTGGAATATAATTATTAATTTCTGTGATTGCATTAAACTTCACATTGACCCTAGCTCCTACTACCTAGATAAAATTCAATTATTAGTTCACACTTAAATAAAAAATATAATGATAAACAATTCATGAGAGTCAACTCAACATTTCCAACAGGACTCACCAGCTCCTTACCAATCGACAGACAGTCACCAACTAAATTAAAAAAAAGTGCTTCAATAAAAGCTAAGTGAAAGCACAACCTGGCTTAAGTTGGCTTATTTAAAAAAAAAAAAAAAAAAACAACACCCCAAATGCAAATTATCCCTATTAATTCTACCGTTAAACTAGGAATGATCTTCCACTCAAATAAATATTCAACAATTTTCTGTGGGACAACTATCTACGAAGTTACTATTAAATAATACTATTCCAATATGATTTTCTTTTCCACTCCAAGACAATTTCAGATTCTTTTCTAAATTTCTTCAATGAAAGGTTAAATATGCGCCATGCTTAGTGGATGAATATTTCATAATTAAAACCAGTTCAACAAAAACTTTGAACTTGACAAAAATGATAGGAGCTATTGAACTCAAAAGATGTACAGCTGCCAACAAGTACAAGTAAAAATCCATAATTTTCAGTACAACATACCAGCTAACACATGTTAGCATTAGAAAATTTAGTGAAATGCAGCAGCTACATCACCAAAATAATACTGTACAGGTTTTAATGTAGGTTAATGAAATGACCTACGGTAAAGAAAAACTAAAATTGATAGTTCATATTAAAAACTCCCTAGTCCTTCCTTGCATGAAACTTTGGATAAATCCTATTAATAATCATATCCTATGATTTGAGAACTATTTTATTGAAGGGCCTATTGCTTCAGCATGAATACAATCAAGATTTCAGTATGCGAGTATTTTACTCAATAGAAAAAATACCAGAATGATTAAAATTATGTAACTCATAAGGACTAGGAGCATAATAACCTGCAGATTCAGTTATTCATTTTTTCTTACCAAATTTTTTAACCTCTAAACCTAACTCATTCATTTCATCAATCAACAATTTACCAGCTTAAAGTAACTGCACCTGCTGCATCACCACTACAATAAAATTTAATCTAAGCCTAAACCTAGTTAAATGATTTACTGTTGCGAGTCCTAATTTACGAAAGGTTAAATCCAAGAGTTACAGATGCACAGCCAGAGAAAATGTAAGAGCAAACACTTTGGTAACTAGTATTTTTCACAATAGAACACAGAATTATACTTTCATCATGAATTAGAGAGGTGGAACTATAGGCCAAGATCGAGGAATCTGACATGATCAGCATACTGGTCTTGCCTGTTCTGTCAAAATATTTCTTTCACATCACTCTCACTTGAATTTCGTGAATTCGAACTCAAAAACTTTTGTTATCACACTGAAAACTGCGAACCACTGACTTAGTTTAATGAGAAAAATTATCTACCATTAATTACCTACACTTGATCATCAACTTGTCAAACGCCGGATCGCCATGTTTACACGGGTTATAATCTCATATTAACGTTGAGTATTGCATTCACACTTTAATGACAGCGCCCTGTCTTCCGAATAACTCTACATGAAATAGAAATCTTTCAACGCTAACTACAGAAATACTTACGTCATCTTTCAGACTTTCCAACAGCACACACTTTCGAACACTAATACCTATTGCCACCCGCTCGGCCAGTGAGTGAAGAACGTGAACCAGTCGACTAGTCGAACAAATGTTGCCACCGAAGACGAGTGATGAAACGATTTCAGGAAGCTTTCTGAGAATTTATAAAGTCTAAAAAATTACATTTCACATAAATAATAATTGCACTTAAACTTTAATGATCAGTGTATAATTCTTAAGTAACTCAAGGAAAAGCAGTATATAGTCTGAATTTTTTTTAGAGTGTTCAAGATTTTTCTGATAACCACCTATGAAAGGAGAAGAAAAATAAAGTATTTCTAACAAACTTAACACATGATATGCACAAAATTAACTTTTAAAATGTTTTACAATAAGTATTTTTAGTTGATCTACATACGTAGGTATAGTAATACCTGTAGCATACCGCTACATAAGCGTAAAAATTAGAAATTCGCTATTCATACTTAAGGAAATTAATTAGCAGCATTAAAAATATTACTCTAATTTATTATTAATTATTTTATACTTCTAATTCATAATCATTAAAGTTTTTGTGTAAATGCATGAAATAATAAAAACAAAACTTAACATTTTTCGAGAGAGAAGCCCTCTGGTGGCAATACTGCGCAATGCGCGCCTCTGGTTCAAAAAGCCACTCTTTGTTCAGGCTTCCTACCTTGCGGTGCTACAAGCAAATTCTCGTGAGTTTTTCAAATGTGTTAGAAAATAATCGTGTCCTTTCTTCGTTCCCGACCTCTACAGCAGCGCCCTACACACAACCCTCACTGTCAAATCTCCCTGGGTTTTTGTATTACTGAGTGCCATGTTAAAGGTTACCTTGTTAACCTGAGTCATGCTGTAACTGCACACAACTTACCTTATTATTGAGCCAGCCATTTGGCATAACTTTGGGAAAGGCCAGCAAATCTACCTGAGCCTCAAACCTTTGAGCTACTCCATTTACCCAAGCTCGATATTCTGCTAAACGTTGGAAAGCATACCTCATAACGTGACCACCTTAAGTCATTGTTTAAATTGTTAAAAACTCATCCAAGTTGTGCCCCAAATACAACTCACTCACCACGATTACTGCCTCGCGTGTCGGCCTTCGTCAACTCCAGCCTGGTCCTCCGGCACGGATTGCCACCTCAACCAGCTCTCCGAGATCAAGAGCCAAAGGAGCCAGTTCCTCATTCCTCCTTGGTTCTCCTTCAATAAACTACACAGCAGAAAAACAGAGCTGAGTTCCAACACGTTTCATTTTCCTTCTCATAATTATCCCTTACGCTTCGAGAAATCGTTCGAGTTGTTCTTGCCATAACAAAAATCAATATCTTTTGGCGGAAAAACCCGACACTGGTGCATTGGCCGGGAAACCTCGTAAAATAAAAAAAACTAAACTCGAAGTGTTTGAGAGATTGTGAGAGGATAATGTGGCGTATTACTGTAGTGATGAATGTTCCCATGTCGTAGTGGTTTGAGAGATTTCCTGTGGATTTTTGACCATGCTAATGACTTTTCTCTGAGCAGCTTAAAAATTTTTTTATCTTTCTTTTATGTTGTTTCCCTGTCTTTGTTTGTTTTTTTTTTTTTTGTGCCTCAGTAGGTAGGGAAATATTTTTCTACTATTTCCGTGCTGTGCATTTATTCCTGACCACCGTAAAAATTCTCGTCCCGTTTTATCTCTTTCCGTTTTCTTCAACGTATTGATTGATTGAGTAGGTAGAAAAATAATTTTTTTTCTCTCTCCTGCTTAATTTGGTGCCCACGCCAATTGCCGCATACCGCATAATAATTTTTTTTCTCTTCGTTTCCAATTTCATATTTCCTATCTTCTGTTTCACTAAATTTGAATGATTGAGTAGGTAAAGAATTAACGCAACCCCTTGCTACTTAATCCCAAGTCATAGGCACTGATTTCTTAATTGCGCATCCCCAAAAAGAGACTGCTAGCATGCCTGATTCCGATAATGAGGATCGAGCACACGCAAATCCCGTTAGGCTCCCTCCTTTCATTCCAGGGGACGCTCACACCTGGTTTAACCAGGTGGAGGCGGTATTTAGGTACAATAGGATAAATCAGGAGATAGACAAATTCTACGCGCTTGTGAGCGCTGCGCCCACAAAACTCCTTAATGACTCTAATGATCTGCTAGAAAACCCTCCAGAGCATAATCCTTACGGAACCTTGAAAGGCAAAATCTTGGCCAGACTTCAGATGTCCGATGCGGACAAATTCCGAAGTCTTGTAGATGCCTCAGCAATTCCACCTGTCTCTGCTTCTTTCTCTCCTTCTTCTCTCGTGAAAGAACTTCGGAAACTCGCTACTGGCGTTGCCGTAGCTGAAGGGTTTCTGAAGGAAGTATTCATGACAAAGCTGTCCCCTAATGTGCGGCCTTTTCTATCGCTAGCAGGGCCCGAGCAAACCCTAGAAAAATTGGCTGAATCCGCCGAGACCGTTATTAGGAATATCAATTTGCCCCGAGAACCACAAGTTGCTTCCTTAAATGTAGCAGCTACAACTTTTAGCCCGTCAAATACTGCGCCTAGTGAATCCTCAGCCAAAATAGATAAGCTGCAGCAGGATATCGCTGAAATAAAGCAAGCTCTCCAAAATTTTCAAATAGGTCAGAGTCAAAGTGTGGCGCACATTCAGCAAGGCCCAGGGAGATTCCAAAGCCACCAAAATGCCTACGACTATCCCTATGACTATCACTCTAACTATCCTCCTCCTCCTCCTCAACGCTTTGATAGAGGTAGATCTTATGATAGGTCATTTCAAGACCGCCGTTTCAGGTCGCGCTCTCGTGATGCTAGTAGCCAGTTATGCTGGTATCACACAAAGTATGGTGACCAAGCACGAAAGTGCGGGTCCCGTTTCTGTCCGCGTTATACCGAAATGACTTCGGGAAACGCGAACAGCGACGCATAGTAGCGAGTACTGCGTTGCCTCATTCCCAGACTACTCGCCTCCTTACTATTCACGATCCCGTCACTAAGTATCGATTCTTGATTGATACTGGATCTAGCGTATCAATTATCCCAGCCATGGCAAAAGTCAAAAACCAGCCATTAGTGGCTACATTACGCGCCGCAAACGGCACGCCAATACCTTGTTACGGTGAACGAATCTTAGAGTGCAGTCTGGGATTGAGGCGAACTTTCCAATTTACCTTCCTCATCGCGGAAGTCCAAGAGCCTATCATTGGCGCGGACTTTCTCGAAAAATTTGGGATTGTTGTTGACGTTAAAAATAGGTGCATTCGGGACGAGGAGACACAGATCTCAATTCCCGCTTGCAGCATAACTAGAGCTAATGTCTTGCATTCCTTCTCGATTGCTTTCAAGGAGGAGTGTATTTTTGAACAGGAACTTAAAAATTTCCCTGCATTAACAAACCCTAACTTAGTTTCTAGCAGCATGAAAACATGTACAAAGCACTTCATAGAGACGCAGGGTCCGCCAGTTTTCTCCCGTGCTAGGCGACTGCCGCCTGACCGATTGGCGTTAGCTAAGAAAGAATTCGCTAGGATGCTCGAAGAGGGAATAATTCGCACTTCCAAAAGCCCTTGGGCTAGTCCTCTTTTGCTAGTACCCAAGGCTAACGGTGAATTTAGACCGTGCGGGGATTTCCGCAGGTTGAACGCCGTTACTTTACCTGATCGATATCCTATCCCTTACCTTCACGATTTCAGTGCAAATTTAGAGGGAGCACAAATTTTCTCTAAGGTCGATCTTCAAAGCGCCTTTCATCAAATCCCTCTTGATGAGTCCGCTATCCCCAAGACCGCTGTCATCACTCCATTTGGTCTCTTTGAATTTCTAAAAATGCCATATGGTCTCCGGAACGCACCTCAAACGTTCCAGAGACACATGGCTGAAATTTTCTCTGATCTTACTTTCGCTTATGTCTATCTAGACGACATCCTTGTGGCGTCCTCAACCCCAGAGTTGCACAAAGACCATCTTAGGGTCGTTTTTCAAAGATTGTCCGACAATGGACTCCTCGTAAACCCTGCAAAATGTGAGCTCGGAAAGCCATCACTGATTTACTTAGGTCACGAAATCTCTAGCCTAGGTCTAAAACCTTTGCCTTCCAAAGTAGAAGTGATCAAAAACTTTCCTCTTCCACAGACCCAGAAGGAACTAAGAAGGTTCCTAGGTTCTGTTAACTTCTACCATCGTTTCATACGCAACTGTGCTCAAACTTTAGCGCCCTTATCGGACCTCCTCGAGCCGAAACGAAAAGGAAAATCTATTGAGATAAAATGGACAGACGCAGCACGGGTAGCGTTCGAAGAGATAAAACATAAGTTAGCTTCCGCGACTGAACTATCCTACCCTATTGCTAATGCTGATTTCAGCCTCGTTGTTGACGCATCCAGTACCGCCGTAGGTGCTGTGTTGCAACAACAAGTGGGCACTAACATCTCTCCTCTTGCTTTCTTTTCCAAAAAGCTGTCGCCCACTGAGCGTGCTTATAGCGCGTTCGGTAGGGAACTTCTTGCTATCTACCTATCTGTGAGACACTTTCGCTATGCTCTAGAGGCAAGGGAGTTTGTGATCTACACAGATCACAAACCTCTGACCTCAGCTATAAAAATGCCTTCTGAAAGACATTCGCCTAGAGAAGCTCGACACCTTTCCTTTATAAGTCAGTTCACCACTGACATCCGCTATATTAAGGGACTGGACAATACCGTAGCCGATTGCTTGTCCCGCATCAATAATGTCCAAACCAGTGGCGAAATCACCTTCGAAAACATTGCTATTGCTCAAAAGGAGGATCCTGAACTTCAGGACCTTCTCAAATCTTCTAACCCTTCCCTTCCTAAACTAACCTTGGTTGACGGCGTGTATCGTGATGCCGAGCGACTTTCTCGTTTGTATCTTCCTGCGACTCTCCGCAGAGTAGCTGTCCTCCACTACCATTCCCTCAGTCACCCTGGTATTAACCGTACATTGCGTTTGATTTCTGATCGTTACGTCTGGCCAGCGATGCGTAAGGAGGTCAAGCAAATTGTGCAAAATTGCCATGCGTGTCAGAGTAGTAAGGTGGTGAAACATAATCGTGCAGCGCTGCAGAGTTGCGCATTCACCGGTCAAAAGTTTGACTCTGTCCACCTAGACCTAGTGGGTCCCTTGCCCTTATCGCGCGGTTATTCTTATTTGTTGACCATCATCGATAGGTTCACGCGTTGGGTTGAGGCTGTCCCTTTACCTGATACCCAAACTGAGACGGTAGCTCGCGCCTTCATGTCCAACTGGATCTCTAGATTTGGGGTTCCCTTACAAGTCACACATGACCGGGGATCACAATTCACCTCCAACTTCTGGAGGGAGCTTAGCTCCGCCTTAGGGTGTGCAAACACATCCACTACAGCTTATCATCCGCAGTCAAATGGACTTATTGAGAGAGTCCACAGAGACCTCAAGTCTGCCTTGCGCTGCCTTAATTGCAGTCACGATTGGACTGATAGACTTCCAGTAGTACTACTTAGCATTCGAAACCTCCACAGACAGGATCAGAAATGCACAGCGGCGGAGATGTTGTACGGTCAGACCCTTCGTCTCCCCGGCGACATTGTTGACCCAAAACCCTTGCCTGAATTTTCATCCGCTGACCGCTCCGCTTACGTAACCTCCCTGAAGGAGTGCATGCGCCAGATCAAGTATGTGGCTCCACGAATGCCTCAGACTGAGGACAGACTAGATTCTGCCCTGCAAGACTGCACACATGTGTATGTCCGCAATGATGCTATTAAGCCTACACTCACGCGCCCTTATGATGGCCCATTCAAAGTACTTAAACGCAAGCAAAAATATTTCGTCCTCGACAGATTTGGCTCGAGCGACCCTGTGAGCATAGACAGATTAAAAGTCGCATACACTTCTGATCATAGTGTAACTTATAACTCATCATCTTCTCCGCAGATTTCTCCTTCCACTGAGACTCGATCATATCTACCATCTCAGCTTCCTCAGCTGACTGCATTGTTGCCTAGTCAGCTCGAGTGTAACCCTTTCTATGTGCCTGTACACTCAAACTCTATCCCTACGCCTATCGTAGACTCTAATACTAGTCCTCTTACTGACACAGCGACAAGTCTGGAGAGACCAGACGAGCCCGCTGCAGTAACTCCTGTTCCTAGGACTCTTGCCGATCTGAACTTGCAGACCCGTTTGGTGAAACTTCCCCGCTCAGTATCATTTGCCAATTGCCGAACTCGGCAGGGTCGTGTAGTTCGCCCTCCTTCCCGCTACAGATGATTGCAGCGGGTGGACCTTTCGGTCTGCGCCTTGGGGGGTAATGTAGCATACCGCTACATAAGCGTAAAAATTAGAAATTCGCTATTCATACTTAAGGAAATTAATTAGCAGCATTAAAAATATTACTCTAATTTATTATTAATTATTTTCTACTTCTAATTCATAATCATTAAAGTTTTTGTGTAAATGCATGAAATAATAAAAACAAAACTTAACATTTTTCGAGAGAGAAGCCCTCTGGTGGCAATACTGCGCAATGCGCGCCTCTGGTTCAAAAAGCCACTCTTTGTTCAGGCTTCCTACCTTGCGGTGCTACAAGCAAATTCTCGTGAGTTTTTCAAATGTGTTAGAAAATAATCGTGTCCTTTCTTCGTTCCCGACCTCTACAGCAGCGCCCTACACACAACCCTCACTGTCAAATCTCCCTGGGTTTTTGTATTACTGAGTGCCATGTTAAAGGTTACCTTGTTAACCTGAGTCATGCTGTAAGCACACAACTTACCTTATTATTGAGCCAGCCATTTGGCATAACTTTGGGAAAGGCCAGCAAATCTACCTGAGCCTCAAACCTTTGAGCTACTCCATTTACCCAAGCTCGATATTCTGCTAAACGTTGGAAAGCATACCTCATAACGTGACCACCTTAAGTCATTGTTTAAATTGTTAAAAACTCATCCAAGTTGTGCCCCAAATACAACTCACTCACCACGATTACTGCCTCGCGTGTCGGCCTTCGTCAACTCCAGCCTGGTCCTCCGGCACGGATTGCCACCTCAACCAGCTCTCCGAGATCAAGAGCCAAAGGAGCCAGTTCCTCATTCCTCCTTGGTTCTCCTTCAATAAACTACACAGCAGAAAAACAGAGCTGAGTTCCAACACGTTTCATTTTCCTTCTCATAATTATCCCTTACGCTTCGAGAAATCGTTCGAGTTGTTCTTGCCATAACAAAAATCAATATCTTTTGGCGGAAAAACCCGACATACCCCTGTCAATGGTCAAAACGCAGGATTTGAAAATAAATATGAAAAAATGCATTCGGTATACGAGCTTAGGAATTTGCGATGTCAAGTATTGCTGTTGAGAATATACTGGGTGGATTTGAATAATTCTACGTCTAAGACTACGAGGCCAAAATTTTGAACAATGTTTTCATTGGTGCTATTCAACTAGAATGCCAAAAATGAGCTCGGAGGAAATAAAATATTCTACCACAACACAAATTATCATCTTTACTACGAAAACGTTTCGAAGTCCAGCTAAATCATCAGTTCAAACGAAAAAAAAATTACGTCTGAAATATAAGATCAAAGTAAAATGACTTGAAGGTACTAAAAATATATCATGAAAGTAAAAATACAAGGTATAACATGGACAAAAACAAAGAATTCAGCACAGAAACAAGAAAAAATATACATGTGACACATAAGTATCAAAGGAAATTAGGCTGGCACTGACGAGGAATCTATCTATTCACTATTTGCACAGGGTTCAAGCTGTCCATATTGTTCAAATCCGGGTCTCGCTCGAAGATATGCAAGGACTCTAAAATTCTGAGGTCATTCGGGGTTGAAGCTGAGTTGAAAATTTTGAAATCGGCAGGAGATTTAGGAACATTGCATTTTTCAGCATGCCACTCTGATATAGAAATTTCGTGACGCCATACCGACGTACGAAAATGTGCACAGCACACAACTATAAGAGTATACCGAAGAGGCTTGCATATCACTGGGAAGCGTATGTTTGTACCGAAAAAAAGGAACGAATTTTGAAATTATTTACTTGAGTGACATGTAAAGTTAAATTATTGAAATATTTCGCACACAGTAATTTCAATTCCCGAGACAGCTTATCAGACGATGCCCCAAAATATGGAAATGAACAGTACAAACAGTCTTCACTATTTTCATAGTAAAGATGATAAATTTTATCGGAATTTTCTTCGTTTTTAAGTTTTTGATAAGGTTGCAATTAAAGCAAAGCGCAGGTGGGTTCAGATACATTAACAAAAATTAATGATATTTCTTTCCTACACATATCATGTTGACAAAAAGAGTTCACCGGAACCGGAAACATGAGAATAAACTGCTGTACAATGTGAACCGAAGCATTTACAATATAGTTGGAGGAATTTAGGAAATTAACTACTTAAATAATGTTTTCAGAATATACTCATGAGCGTCAGAAACGAGAGATTGCCACACGAGGCTAACAAGAGCACTGTAGGGATTGAATATGAAAAAAACATTTAATATACTATATAGTTAATACATTAGATGAATTACATGGATTTTTAAATTTTTTAAGTCATTAGTTGAGTTGATTAGTATAAGGGTTTCATAACAGCCCATGTCAATGCTTATACAAGAAGATGAGAGAAAAATAGAAAAATGTATTCCTATTACTTTTGACAGTTGTCAAGCACATTGGTATGTGAGTTTAGACTCGTGTGACATCAGGTAATATTGTGGAAAGTTGAATGGGTTAAAGTAGATAATTTATATTCAGAACTAAAGGAGCGAAATGACAGTAATTTTAAAATATCTGCTCGTGCAAAACAAACAAAATAGCACTAAGTTAACTGCCTTAAAGAATATGCTTTAAACCCCGCGACAAATTCATGATATGTCTTGTAACGTATGACAAAAATATAAGGAAGCGATGGGTTAGGTAATGTAACAAATTAATAGCTAATAGAAAAAAAAAACTTCATTTATAGCCAAAATTCAAGCTGCAAGTTAAGTAGTTTTGCAGTATCTGTTGCATCGAACCAAATACGTCTTTTATCTTAATTACTTTGGGTTAACCTTTTCTCACTACTTGAAAATCATTTACGATGGTGTTTCAATCTGCTTCGGTAGAGCGTTTTGTGTCCTTTATCCTTTCGTTTTAACTTATAGCGAAGGACTTTCGAATAATTCTCTATTAGTAGTTGAAGTATTTATATGCGTTCAGTCATCTTTCCTTCGATAAATTACCCAAGAGAATATATTTTGACTCTGTCTCTCAACACATCATTATGCCCCTAACACGGCTGTTGTGCACCTAGTAGGGTTTGTGTATCAATTAAGACTTTTATTTTAAGAAGTTTTTAAGATCCAATGAGTTGTAAATTTTAACAAATTTGATATATAAATATTTCTAGAAATAGAAGGTTTTCCTTTATTTCTTTCTGTTCGTATGTACATAAATACTAGCATACAAGCAATTAGATTGCATAAGCACATTTCACAAACCTTCGATCGAAAGCTTAGAAATGTTGAGTAATGAAAGGAAGAAATTCGTAACTACTTCTTTAGTATGTCCTACGGCATACAATTATTGCTGAGACGTAAAATTACGTGGTATTTTGGTGTTAGATTCTTTCACTGCTGGAGGGATTTGGCACTCTACGGAAGTTTGTTCCACAGTAAGGGACGTACCTGATGTTGACCGAATTTTCTGCCAAATGTCAGATGAACGGTAGTTAACTAAAACATTATTTCTCCAATTTCAGCTTTTAGTTGGCTGCAGCAGGAGAAGCAATTGTACAATATGGATCAGCATTTTTCTTATATATGTGTTAGGCTTTATCAGTGAGAAATTTTGCTTGAATAGAAGTCCAGCCAAATTTATTTAGCAGAGGGGTTGCATGATGGCTCATCTTGAATTTACCTTTGTATACCACTTTGGCAGAAAAACTCATACATTTTTTGAATTTTTTCAGAAGATCTTGAAGTATGTTTCCCCATACTAGGCTGCAATAGTCAATACGCGAGAGCACTAAAGATTGAATGGGTCATAATCTTAATTTTTGCATCGAGTAAACTTTTTCTACGGTGAAGAACATTAAAGTTCTGCAAAATCTAATGCAACTTTTCTCAACGTGAGATTTAAAGGACATATTTCGATCAAGCCAAATGCCTAAATTTTCAAGTTTTTTAATGGCTTAATTTCATCATTCCCGACCATAAAAGTCAGATTTTGAGTGTATTAAGAGCGGACCTTCGGACCTAAAAATTATGCATCTTATTTTGTTTGCATTTAATTTGAGATCATATTGGTTCTACCATGATTTCAGGTTATTCAATAAGGTTTTCGCTTCTGTCTGCGTCTGTGGTAATTCCGTCACTTAATTGTCAATGCAATTTGAGCATCATCTGCTCGCGAAGAGATTCGTGTGTTGAAAGTCATTGGAGGGAAATCGTAAATAGAAATAAAAATAGATTAGATTAAATTTGAGTTAAAAGCAAAATATATGTAAGGTATTCACTGAAAACACGTATGCAAACATGAATAAAAAGTAGTGATGAACATAACCCTCTTATTTAAGCAAGCCATTAAGGCGACATAAATTTACATTAAGGCGACATAAATTTACATTAAGGCGACATAAATTTACATTAAGGCGACATAAATTTACAGGAAGCTAGTGAGATAGATTGATGTCAGTTATCAGGCCTTCACGTTAATATTAGGGCAATTTTTAGTGTTTTTTGTGTTTTTTACTCACGTCAGTGTTTTATTTAGATCCAAATTTGAATAATTGTGGAGTATTTTTATGAATTCGTCATGTTTTTAATCATAACATGTATACATTCTTGCTTTGTAGATTATGACTGATGATGAGCTGAGGCTTGAAACGTTTCGTCAAAGTGATTTCAAAGTTCTTCTTTGCTATTGCTTTAATAGTTAAATTGCTTTGCATAAAAGATATTCCGAAAATACATTTATTTTAAAAGGATGCTTGGAACTAGGGATGAGACATCGTGGCGATGCAATTAGGAGGTTTTCACATGTATGTATAAAATGGTATGCAAGGTGAATTATTACAGATATAGGGGCTCCTAAATCAACAAACCTTTGGTACCCTTTAGCATATTTTAATACAGTTCTAGAACAATAAGCATAAGAAGGTAATGCATCGCAATATGCACCCATACATTACGTACGAGTTAATATATTAAGCTTCAGTGCAGTTTTCACACATGAGCTTGAAAAACATTCGGGAATCAAACAATGGACAATTGCGCTTCCTTTTTCGGATAAGATTAGTTACTCAAACGCTCAGGTCCTATTTCTTCAGCCGAGTGTTGTTCAAACGTCTCACGTACCCGGGAGGCTCACACGGCAGGTGAAGAACTTGTACAGAAACAAAAAAAAAAACAGTATCAGTCAAGGACGCATATGAAGCCGGAGATAGCGGCTTCGCTTAACCAGTCAGTAACCATTGCTCTCTGCCCTATAGTTGTGGTGCAGGTCTCCGCACTCCAGTTTTGTGATACCCCAAATTAGCCTCAAAAGGTTTCGGTGTCTATTTCTACAGACGAGGATGTGTTGTTCTAAGATTGATTTTCTAATTAAATCCCCTTCGTTCGACACTTGGGATCGTTCAAATACACAGTCGAGCTGGGCGATAGAAACACATCATCTTGGTCACTGTAGTTAGCAGAGTTTGGAGGATTTTTAAAGATCTGCGCTAGCAAAGCTGATCAATTCCAAATTCTGCTACGAAAAGTATTAAAAAAAATAATCCTCCACATGTTCAAGGGATTCAGGCCTTGAGTGTAAAAACGAAGCTGTGCCCGTTTGTAAAAGTGAACTGCGGTCCGAAGACATGAATGATTCCGCATTGAGCAATGATAGTTGGAACTTTTTACCTTATTGTAATTGATTTTAAACATTAAAATCAATAAAGAGACAACGTCAAGAGTTTTTCTTACATGTAATTTTTTATACCGAATAATTATGAGCTCGTCCTTTAAGTTTTCATTTTTATTTGATTTTGGGTCTCGTCCTTCAACTTCGCGTATATGTATTCAATCTCGGCTTGCATAATTTCTTGTTATTTTATATCTGTCGATGTATTAAGATATTGAGTACGGACGACAAAGCACACATATATTTTTAGAAGGGAGACAGCATTGTTTTGGTAATCACATGCAAACTCTGATAAATTCCACAGGCCCTTTTTTTTTAAGGTGAGGTCGTTTTCGCTGGTTTCATGAGCAAAGTCTCATCAACAATGGCAGAGAAAGTTGGACCGCTGCAGTGGATTTCGGGCTCCGAAGTGCGGACCGCCCTCTCCTGGGACGTCTTGGTTCCGGCCATGAGGGACACCCTCGCCGCCTTCTCCACAGAGGGGCTCGTCCAGCAGCCTTTGCGAATTCGAATTTACGATGAGGAAAACAACGGGTGAGAAAGACGGGGGAAAACTCCTCTAACACTTTGACCGCTGTGTGCACCACCGGTGGCCACGGAGGCGATTTTTTTGCTGACCGACCAGTAGTCATAAACTTAAATTTTATAAATACTTAATTAAAGGTAAATGAGGTCATGATCCAGTTAATTATTGATATTTTCAAAATTTCTCATTACAATTGGCTGTAAAATTGAGCTGAATATTGAACTTCTGTTTCACCAATTACAGTCAAAGTGCTAACTTGTTGTGAGGCACCACCAAATGTCCAGGTTGAAGTAAGACAGCGGAATTCAAGGTTTCCGGTGAGATTGCAAAAACTGAATGCACAGGCATTCATTTTTCAGGGTGACATCAACTTTTTATCAATCACCGAAGGTTTTTCCCGTGCACGATTCTTCGGCCCGTGAGTTTATGATGCTATAGTTGTCAAATGTAAGAAATTTTTCGGAGACAAATACTGATGAAAATTTCAGAAGCCATGCATGAGTAGTCAAGAAAGAACCTTTAGGGGGTGAAAATAGAGGAGAGTTCAGGTACTGTGGTGCACCGCAAGATAAGAAGCATGGAGACAACAGTACGTTTATTCCGTAGTGAATTAAAACAACTCGAATCAGCAGCAGAGACCAGTGGTGACTATCGATGTCGTGCAGCCGTGGTCAGGACATTGGAAAAAATAAAATTGAATTCAATCCAAAATTTGTTGATAACTGGAACTCATTTAATATGATTGCTTGAGAGAAAGTCTATGGGGACAGTTTTTTAAATTCTGCCAGCCCATTAACGTGATGAAATTAATCAAACTTACCTTGAAAGATAAATGATTGCACATTAATTCCCTTTGATCGTATGAAAACATTTATGACGTTAGCACTCAGCGCAGCGTAAATTTTTAGGATACTAGTGAGGTTGATCGATATCACTCATCAGTGCTTTCTTGTAAATATTATGGCAATATTAAGGCAATTGTTTATACCTCCTAAGCAAAACAAAACTGAAAACAGTTTTATTCTGAGCGCTCTGATGAAAGCAACAGGAAATAGCGATTTAAGTTCTTCTACAGTATATAAGTCCGCCCACATAAAAATATTATGAAAACCGATTATCGCGCTGAAAAAAATAATACTATTAAAACCGGTTATCGTGTGGATAAAATATTTCATAGTTTAATGGATTGTTTCTCATACGTCAGGTGGTGGCGAGGCATTATTCATAGCGTGTATTCATACCTGGCATCATTCATACCATACATTCTGTGCATGTAAAAACACCAAACAAACACCCACGAATTATTAACAGCAGGATTTCATGCGTTTTATATCCATCTCTCACATTTACTGGCCGAATTTTTGGATTTATCATAAATTTCAGGATGAAACTCGTGATGCCGGGGCTGGTCCAACCTAAAGCAGCGCTGGCGACCAAAATTCTGACGATGTACCCGGGCAACCGCGACAAAGGCCTCCCTTCTCACAACGCCATCATTGTCCTCTTTGACAGCCACACCGGGCTGCCTCTCGCTGTGAGTTGTTCATTTCTTACCTCCTGATTAGTTAGTTTGTTACCCGTCACAACCAATATCAACACCCACACGAGTCTAGCTGCACATATGTGCCATGTTCTACGACCTTCTGTTATTCAATCATGGCTGCTAAGAGCTTTTTTCCCTGGGTTTCTTCATGGATTGAGTGCCGGAATGAAATGCTATTATTATTATTATTATTATTATTACTTAGCGAATTCTATTTGCCGCCGCCGTATGCGAGTGATTTGTTCGTACAAGGTGATATTCAGTCTCATTTAGGAGTTTTGGATGGCAAATATTATCGGATTGATGGAAGCTGCGTGGTGACTTAGGAGACGTTTCGTTCTAAACAGTCCAACTTCATCTCTTAGTATTGAACGAGACAAATTTTGGTAATCAATTCGTCTTCATCTTGCCGAATTCAGTAATACCCTATTTTTAGGTGGGGTATGCTACGCTAAAAATTTCTTGAGAAAAAGTTTCTAACTATGGAGTCAAAGCAAAATTTCCTCAAGAAAATATCAAAAATCACACACAACTTATCATAGAATAACCGGCAACCTCTATTTTTTATTTCTTACCGATGAGCAAATAACACTATAGATTGAAGAAACAGAGAATGAATAGGTAACGAATATATCTTCAAGTCAAACATTTTACCAAGATTGTTGTCAAACATAGGGTACAGCTCTAGAAATGTAACTTTATCCTCAGCTCGTTGACGGCAACAGTCTGACTGAACTGCGCACAGCTGCTGCATCTGCTGCTGCAACGCTTGCCATTCGCAAAGCAAGGGGAGACTCAGGTAATTTAACATAAACACCAGGAGTGACACACGTAATCTCAAAATGCTGTCAGGAGCTGGCAGCATAACCTATGGGCAGAAAATAGGGGTGACTCAAGCAATTTCAAAGTAACATAAGGGGTGACGGATAATCTCAAAGAAAACCAGGAGCAACTCATGTATAAAGAGAAACAGTCAGGGGTGACTGATATATTATCAAGATAAAGTCATGGGAGATCGCGGCAATCAAATAACGTGTTAATACACTTTAAGGTAGGACAGGTTAGTTTTGTGCTAACTTGATTGATTATCCCAGGTAATTTTCAAGGAAATCCAGCAGTGTCTATGGTACATAAGTTGCACAGGTGAAGTAATGATGACCAAGGTTCTCAAATTTCATCCACACAAGCGAGCCATGGAATTTCGTTGTAAGATCCAAATATGAAATAGATGATTTCTGGGGAACGCCAACTGTGTTCACCGGAGAACCATGTATGACACGAAAAAGCACGAAGCAAAACAAGGAGTGACGTAGGTAATTTCAGAATGAAACTAGGGAATACCCAAGTACTGTATTTGTATGGTAAAGCTAGGGGTGACCCAGGGAATTAATATGTGAAGGTAACAGTGACCAATGCAACTTCAATACAAAACCTAGAAAAACCACGGTATGAAGGATAACTCAATTAAACCAACCGTCATGTTTTAGTCTCTGGCTTACTTTCTCAGCAGAGAGCATAATGAGAGAAAATCATGCCTTCAATGTTTAAATTTTTTTTACACTATGCGCATAGTCTCTAGTCTTTCTCCATTATGGGGATGGTGATTTATTACATAAGTTTGTTGTTAAATCTTCGCCCATAATGCGTGTCAGAGCGTGTACAAAAAACTCTTAATTTCTATTTTTATTCCATTGAAAATTAGGGTTAAAAGTTAATTTTTAAAAATCACGGTTTTTGTGAAGAGACAAAGCTTTTTTTGTAGTAAGAAAAATCGTTTTTCTGGTAACACGGCTCAAAAAATGACGATAAAAAGAAAGGGACAACGTTATTGTCCCATTTTCTCCGTTGGGTATAGGGGAATAATTCCAAGCACAATACCCCACTCTACCCAGGTGTCTGAAATGGGTACCGATCTTGACAGGGGGAAAGCGTCATGGCATCCTGGTTTTAGTTATAAGGCATTTGAAAATCCAATGTACAAGGTGATTGTATCAGGCTTGAAATTGGAAATAAAGCATCCGTAGATGCCGTTGTTTGTTTTTTGTTTAAAAAAAGAGGTAAAAGGAAAAATTCAATTTCAAACAAAAGAGTTCCATATGACTTGCAAAATATTCTTCGTTTAAAAAATACTCTAGCGGCCATTCATTGTTAATACAATAACATATTACTAAAGGAATGCAATTGTTACGATATATGATCTATCTGTTACGATAAATGATCTATGTTCATATCACATGATATTTTATTTTGGCTAAATCCCGTAAATCTACAACATATTTAAGAATCCCGTAAATCTACAACATATTTAAGAATCCCGTAAATCTACAACATATTTAAGACATGTTGCGTATATAATATTCTGCTGGGCTACGACAAAGGAATGTCAGACCGTTAAGCCGGCGCCGAGATAGGCGTGAGAATGGGAGACAGCGCCGCGAGTGTGAGGGGAAGCTTCGAAGGGGAGAGGGATCAAGAGAAGGCCGCAACACACGGGCCAATAAAGAGCTCGCGAAGACATCACGCGTGGAGGTGTGTCGAGCGCGAACCAATTCATAGGCAAAATTTCAGGACCGGCAAGTCTCCAACGAATCAAAATTGAGAAAATCGAGTGACTTTCTCTGTAGCTTGGAAGAATCCAGATCCTTCGAGAAAGAAAGAGGCGACACACATAAAAGGAGTGAGACGAGAATAATCAAGGTTTTTTTTGGTGGAAGCGAGTGCGGAAGAGGTGCACGTATCTGAGGAGCACGCAAACAGGCACGCCGGCGTACTGCTGGTGTGCCTTCAACATAATCAGCAAATCGAATATCTGAGCACATCGAAATTTTCAAGAAAGGCAACGTCGTCCATCATGAATCGTCGAAGCACCAATTTTCCAACAACGACTGCTCGAAGCACCTCAGCTTTATGGTGGAATCGTCCAGTATCAACGTAGTAACCATGCCACGGAGAGAATTCGGAATATTTTGTAATCAGTTCCGGGCTCACAAACAACTTCAGCGGGAAAATACTGAAACCGCACCGCCTGCAGAGTCTGCAATGATGCCGCCACTACGAGTCCTGCAGTGGTCAAGCAGACTCGGAACTCAGAGCTCGAAATGGGAGCTGAGTGCAGCGCTTCGGCACCACGACCGGCCGGCCGACGAGCGAGGGGGAACATCAGTACCGCGGGGGTGGTCTGAGCCACACTGCGTAAATTCTTCAAGCAGCATTGGAAGTGTGTTAATTTATCGTGATCTACAATTGCAAGAAAGGGTTTAGGCCAATTTACTGGTTTGGAACTCAGAAAAGTGATTTTTAAGTGTGAAAGTTCTAGTACAGCCAGCACATGGAATAGTGCGTTCCGAGCGGCGCGCAATCAAATGTAATTTGTGTGATGCGGGTAATTAGCTCATGTTCGAATTCTGTGTTGTGCATAATGCGAAACATTCTATGTTTGACACCTTGCTGTGAGTCAAGGTTCTATTCTTTTGGCATAACCATTTATTTCATGTGTGCGCTAGCCAGGATGTTCATTTTGATGTTTCTAATTTCATTTTTGTTTGTGCGTAAACTCCCTGTTTGACGGTTGCCAAGAAAGACTGTGTCGAGTTAAATCGTGTGATGGTTCACAGGCGTTCATTGAATTTCTAGCCTGAATCTCTCATTTGTGTGTTATTTTTGGGCCAGAATCTGTTGACAAAACTTATATTTTTGCATCCACGTGTTTCTTAAATAAACCCATGTTAATCTTTCAAATTCTTTTATTCTTCATGTCTGGTATGCAGGTGCACGCAAGCATGAAAGTAGAATACTTCCAAATTGTGCGGGGGTTAAGAGTCCCCCGAGCGTCTGGGAAGGCGGTCCTGAAACTACACCCACTTCTCATATCGCAACACAATAATGATTTTGTGGCAAAATTAAAGCTAACTCCTACAACATATCAGTACAGAAACTTTACTCGACAGCCTGATAACGCCTTTTTATTAGATTTTCTAAAGATTTTTTTTGAGAGTTTTTTTGACAGAGTGGCAGAGAAATTTTCTCTGCCACTAATTTTCTGCTAATAATTTTCTGCCAGTAATCGTCTCTATTCAGAAAGGTGTGAGGTGGTGGCCGTGATAGGAGGTGGAGTGCAGGGAGCGGCCCACGCCAGAGTGATGAACCACATCTTGCAGCCGTCGCAGGTGAGGGCAATGAACACGTCTTGCAGCTTTCGAATGTGAGGGAAATGAACCACGTCTTGCAGCCATCGCAGGTGAGGGAAATGAACCACGTCTTGCAGCCCTTGCAGGTGAGGGAAATGAACCACGTCTTGCAGCCCTTGCAGGTGAGGGAAGTGAACCACGTCTTGCAGCCCTCGCAGGTGAGGGAAGTGAACCACGTCTTGCAGCCCTCGCAGGTGAGGGAAGTGAACCACGTCTTGCAGCCCTCGCAGGTGAGGGAAGTGAACCACGTCTTGCAGCCCTCGCAGGTGAGGGAAATGAACCACGTCTTGCAGCCGTCGCAGGTGAGGGCAATGAACACGTCTTGCAGCTTTCGAAGGTGAGGGAAATGAACCACGTCTTGCAGCCCTCGCAGGTGAGGGAAATGAACCACGTCTTGCAGCCCTTGCAGGTGAGGGAAATGAACCACGTCTTGCAGCCCTTGCAGGTGAGGGAAGTGAACCACGTCTTGCAGCTCTCGCAGGTGAGGGAAGTGAACCACGTCTTGCAGCCCTCGCAGGTGAGGGAAGTGAACCACGTCTTGCAGCCCTCGCAGGTGAGGGAAGTGAACCACGTCTTGCAGCCCTTGCAGGTGAGGGAAAATGAACCACATCTTGCAGCCCTCACAGTGAGGGAAATGAAGGCGTACCTTTTGATGCTTTGAAAGGCGTAATCGAAGAGCGAAACATGGGGCAATTCCCTCTCCTTTTGGTCTTTTTCTTATCTTCTTGTCCTTACAAAATAATGGAACACAGTTTAAGTCATCATATATAGACCGTTGATAATCTTTATTGCGCTTGATAGCGTTATTTTCAATGTTGTATAAATGTAGTGGGCATTTGCATCTCGTGAATAAATCTTGCCTGGGTACCTTATACACCTGAACATCAGCTCCAAGTCTCCTACTTTTTCGCCGAGACATTTATGATTTAGCCTACCAGGTATAGCTTCTGCGCAATGAAGCTAAAATTAAAAGCTGCAACTGCGGAAGAATTAGACTGGCTTAGCGATCCTTGTTGGGTGGAGAGGTTTTTAGGAAACATTCACAGTGGAGCATAAATGTGCTTGTTGGTTTTTAGCAGTATTTTTATATGTTTGATCATTTCCACGCTTCTTATACATATTTGTTCAGATTCGTCTGTGGTCAAGGGGAGGAGCTGAAAAGCTGGCTCGCACACTGCAATCGGAAGGGCTGCCAGTCCTGGCGGTCGACAGCATGGAAGCGGCCACCAGAGACGCTGACGTCATCAATACCTGCACCTGCAAGCTGGAAACCCTCCTGCAGAAGGAGTGGGTCAAGCAGGGTGCTATTATTAATGGTGAGTGTTGACATGTATTTTCTTTCGATCGGAATTATTATTATAGATGTGATCAAATTGGATGCTTTCCAAATTGAACACTATTGTTCAAAAGAAGTGGGTCAAGCAGGACGCAATCATTAATGGTGCGTACTTGCAGTTATGCTCTCATACATTGGAATTATTGTAAATGTGATTGACTTGAATACTTTCCAAACTGAACACTCTCGTTCAAAACGATAGGGCGAAGCAGGGGCGATCATTAACGGCGCGTGCGTTTGCCTAAGTTGTAAGGTGTTGAATTTATATTAAATGAATTCTAAATCTACAGATTTGAAGATCTTCTAAGCAGCTCACACTCGTTTAAAGAAATTAGGCCAAATAGAGGGCCATAATCAATGTGCGCAGATGAACGAGTAAGTTCCATGATATTGCAGGTTTAGATTAGATTATTAGTTAGTTTAAGCTTCCCTATCCGCAACAAAGGCTATCCAAAGAGAGGAAGTAAGAAGGCACCATGTAGTATGGAGTTGGGGGAACGCGGAATCTATGCACAAGGGGCACAGAAACAGAAAGCTAAGAAAGAAGATCATGAAACAAGATCAAAGTTGAAGAAGAGAGTAGTAGGTGCTGGAAACAGGACAGCAGTGAACCGAAAAAAGATGGTCCATAACAAAACAAAGACCTATTCTATTTCAACAAAAAGAAAGCCTACCTAACCTTTAGCTCAGGCCCTTACATAGTCCCCCTGGGAGCGCTAATTCCCATAGACACAACAGTTGTATCCCCTTGAGGGGTTTTCATGATATTGCAATCACATGAATACAATATAAACGTATTACCCACAATATAAACGTATTATCAACAATATAGATGTATTATTATTATACATTACAACCAAATTATTATACAATATGATGTTGGCCGCACTTGTTCGGCAGGTGTTGTGTAAAACACAACACCATGAGATTTTTTTCTAATTGCTGCATCAAGTATAAGAAAAAACCACTGTACATAAATTACAACTTACGCTGAAGTTAACGGAAGTTCAACTTTACAAAAGCGACATTACTCAATGCAGGTGTGGGCGCGGCTGACAAGAAAAATCGGGAGCTGTCCTCGGAACTGCTGGCGTCAGCTGCAATTTTTGCTGACAGCGTTGAAGCGGCGCAGGTGGAAGCAGGTCAATATTTTATTTATGGTTAATGATGAAGCTGTTGCATGTTATGATTGATAAAAATTACAATCAAGATTTGTAAACAGAATAAAATAATTATGATTGATAATGATTACAATCATGATTTGTAAACAGAAATAAAAAATAAATACCAATTTACTGTTATTTATGAAAAATGTTTGTTTAGAATTATTCACTGTATGATTATATTAATTTTGTTATTAATATGCACCAATGAAATGAGTTTGTTTTCGAAAGAGAACGTGAATTGGAAACTATTACTTAACGTCAATTTTACGCAATTTTCTCAGCAATCACCGCTTAAGGCCCCGATACACTGGGCAAAAATCGCGGTGATAACCGCCAGCACGCCTCTCAATGTGCCTCCCATCCCTGCACACCAGCCAGTTGGCAGAGTGGCCACCGAGCTTTCAGCGATCCGAGCATGTCTGGATTATGACGGTCGTCACCAAGGAAGTTGGATACATGGAACCGGCATCGCTATCTTTTGCCAGTCAAGCGAGTGAAGCCACTTCTGCCGTCCCAAGCCCCGCCCACCCGGCATTAGGTCCCTGTGTGGAGGTGGTGTTGCAGTGGAGGGGTAGCACCACCTCCATCATCAGCGACTGAAGACCGCGCTGTTAAATGGCAGACATGCGCTACTCTGTGCTATACGTTTTTTTCTTAGGCATATATTTCAATTGCATCTTCGCTGAATGGTAAAGAAACTCATATTGAGGAAACTCGTCCTTGACCGCAGCGTGGATAGCGGCGCCCTGTCACGCTGAGTGTCTGACACGCACTGAGCCCCATCTCCGTGTGTGTGCCCGTATACCCTACAGCTACCGAAAATTGGCTTCACTTTAGAGCGCTCATGCCGTCTCCATTCTTAAACCTCCTTGGTCGTCACTGCGACGAGCAGTACAGTTTTGAACATTGACGGGAGAGGTGCACAGCCATGTTTTGCTCTGCAATTGAGTAGACAAAACTCGAACGCTGAATTCTATAGACGCATTTAAAAAATTCGACTGCTTGCAGAATGGGATGAGCAGCGCTTACAGAAGGCTAAAGCACAACGCAACGTGCGCTTTGGTTTAATCCTGCGCTCCATACGGCTGGTCGCAATCGCGCACCTACCTGTACGACACGCTGAGGCAGACTGACGCCTTGCATTGCATTCCGCGGTGCTTCATCTTGCGTGCTGAGTGTATCATGTCGCCAGTTCTCACTTCAACTGGCGGACGGATCCACTACCGCAGTGTATCGGGGCCTTTAGCGTTGATTCTTTTCACGCATTTTGAATAAATGAAATTGAAGAATGGGACTTTGATATGAATCAAAACTGCACTTGGATTTCATAAGAAGTTTAATTTCATTGAATGAATTTGAAAATCAGATACGGCTTTTTTTTGGTAACGCAAGGGCAATGCCTCACACGGTGATCAAGCCAGAGGGTTTCGAGCCGATTCCCGCGACTGCCCGGTCCTTGACTAGAGCCAACAGTTCCTCTGGAGATTGCAGAAAACGAAGAAGAAAGGAAGAAGAGACTACAGGAGAAATCCTTCACTTCTATGATATAGCACTCCTCTTCCTCGTCTTTTCTTTAAAGAAATGAAAACCATTTCAATTACAATAGATTAGATTTTATGTTAGTTTAAACTGCTAAAAAAGAGCGTTTCGAAGAGAGGAACGAGGAAGGTACAATTTAGTATGGAGATAAGGGAATGCGGAATATAGGAATATATGCAGAAAGGGCATAAAAACTAAATTGAAGAAGAACTTCATGAAGCAAGATAAAAGTTGAAGAAGAAAATAGTAGGTGTTGAAAAACATGACAGCAGGGAACCGAAAAAAGGTGGACCAAAAATTTTTCACAAAAATTAATTTTATTTTATTGGCCCAAACGTAAAAAAATTTTATTTTATTTTAACAAAAGAAAAAAACGCCTCCATATCTCTCAGCTCGGGCTCTCGCACATTTTCCCCCCTGGAGCGCTAATTCCCATAGATACAATAGTCGTATCCCCCTGAAGGGAATTTTAATTACAATATTATTGGAAAAATTTGGGATAAATATTTGCTGGTAAAGACAATCTGATAATTTACTTAAACTTAGATTGCATTCCAGACATACTAAAAAAAAGCTCAGAAATTACACTAGGCTTTTCAGTTTCGTGATACCGCAACGAGTACAAGACATGTGAGCGCACTAAAGTAATATACCCACAGATGATGTGGAAATTCTTTACTGCAGGTGGATAGCCTCGAACGAATGCCTGCCTCTTCCGTCTTTCTTCCATATCGTATCGAGCGTAACGGATGTGTTCCAATTTGAAGCTTATGATTTGAAAGTTCGTCGGCACAAAGTAACGATTCAACAAATAGTTACCACCCTCTACAATGCAAGATCAATTTTGATGTAAATACGTAGGAATGTTGCGTATACGACCGTGAATAGTATAGTTCCGTCAATAGTTCACCCAGAAATTGACGAACAAATCTTCCTGTATGAGTAACATGCGATTTGTTCGCATCGTAGAAAACGTGAGGTTTGGTATCATATCTACCGAAACGCTTATTTTATTCTCAGCTCTTGAAATGACGAACAAATCAAGTGAGGTGTTCCAACAGGTGACGTCGTCCAGACCGGGGTGCAGGTGGTGGGGGAGGTGGGGAAGATCATCTCTGGAGAGCTGGAGGTGCCCAATAATAAAATAATCATCTTCAAATCCCTCGGTCAGTATCTTATTCTCAGTAGGAAGAGCATAGCACCACAGATATAAAGCTGAAAAATTACTATTTATTGTGAATGTTCCGCTACTTAAAGGTCCGCTGGAATTTAACACCCACGGACTCTGCATTTGTTGCGTCAGTGTTCAATTTGAGATTGTACACCATGGACTCCCCCGATTCCATATGTTCCGTTTCGAGCATTTTTACAGTGTTTGCTCCATCAAACAAAAGCCCTTACACTATGATCGTATTTGGTTTTTAAGCACTTTGACTGCGACGTGAGACGCCGATGTATAGGGAGGGGATTTTCATAATGGTGGTCACCGACTAGTAGTCTCAGACTCAATTATAATGAATACTTAATCATAGCTGCATGATGGCACGATCTACGTAGTTAATGTTTGCGATCTTCAAAATTCCTTACTACAATTAACTAAAAATTTGAGTTGCACATTAAGCTGAAGTTTAACCCACGGCGGGCAAGGTGTTAACACGCAATTTCTATCAAAGTAGAATTATCAGCTCTAAAATTTAAGAAGAGTAATAGCTTTAGTGAGATGCTGCTAACGCTAAACTGTCGCTCGCACATCCTCCTGACATGGCGTGAGCTTCTGACAAAGCAGAGGCTTAAATTAGCTCACACAAGTCGGTCGTGATGCACGCCGGACCACCAACGAGGCGTGTAGTAGTCATTTTTACGTTATTTGAAGAATGAACGCAGTGTCAGCTCAATCGAAGCGGTCAGTAACACTGAAACCGATTAAGTATTTCATTTTAGTTGCCAATACTTCATCCAACATGTGGTGTGAAAACAGAGAGATTCACGAAACTCTAAAATCAAAGCACTTTTCGATGAAATAAGGTAGAAAAGCTCTTGATATCTTTTGTTATTGAACTTATATGGAAATGTTGCCTTGTTTCATTTTGTATAATTCTGAAGAAGATTTTTCCTTTGCCAGGCCTCGCAGCGGAAGACGCCGTGGCGGCAAAGCTGGTGTACGACAGCCTCAATACTTCACAAACATAAAATCATGACAGGACGTTTTATTCCAATCAAGCCTGATGCATATCATCTTGTACACTGGTTTTTCAAATGCCTTATAACTAATGTCAGGACGCCAGGACGCAATGACGGTTACCCCCGGTCAAGCCGGTACACATTTCCGACCCGGGGGTAAAGTGGGCAATTGGGGCGAGTTCTATCTTTTCCCAATGGGGAGAAATATAAAGGATACATTAGCAATAAACTTGCATTTGACTTCGCGCTTACCTCGCAAGACCAAACTAACTCGTCTTCACTTAATTTGCCTTTACATGCGATACTTGAACTCGTTAATTTTTTGACCTCGGTCTTGAATTTTTTTTGCATTCGAGAGCAAACAAGACAGGCACGCCGGGTGTAGTGAAGCATTCGTCTCATGCGATGGGAGTTCTTGAATCAATCCTTCCTAAAAATCCTTCATAATTTCCTCAATTCTGCGTAAATTTTTCAATTCTTAAAATAATAATGTTCTTTATAATATTCTCCCTGCTCTAAAATCCTTTAAATGAGATGTATATGTATTTTGTATGAGAAAAGGCATATGCAATAGGCTTCAAAAGCAAATAAAGTTGTATAACACGCCTTCTTGCTTGTAAGGTGAAGAGGGAGTGTATTGAAAATTATATTAACTATCACAAACATTATCATCTCCCTAGAGCAATGAAAAAAATTCGTCAGTGATTTAATAGAATTGAGAAACAACTTATTCGAGATTCATAGATATTTCGGAATTTTATCATATCTCTTTTATTTTTCCGATAGTGACTTCACTCTATGTTATACAAATTATAATACGTTATATTACATACAATACATAAACACTTTATTATACAAGGTATGAAGCAGCAATAAAAACAAAAACACTTCTTGAATTTTTATTCAGCAGTGAAATGCTGTCAAATGAATGCATAGAAAATACATGAAATTCAGTGTAAGTTGATTTTACGCTGAAACAGCTTGTTGATCTCCTAAAGGCTTTTAGAGATGGTGTCTATTCAAAGACAGTTTCTTTCGAAAGATGGTGTCTGCTGACGGATGGTTTCCATTGATAGATGGTGTCTATTGAAGGATGGTTTCCGTTGAAAGATGGTATCCATTGAAGTATGGTTTCCATTGAAAGATGGTGTTCATTGAAGGATGGCTTTTAGAGATGGTATCTATTCAAAGACAGTTTCTTTCGAAAGATGGTGTCCGCTGACGGATGGTTTCCAATGATAGATGGTGTCTATTGAAGGATGGTTTCCGTTGAAAGATGGTATCCATTGAAGTATGGTTTCCATTGAAAGATGGTGTTCATTGAAGGATGGCTTTTAGAGATGGTATCTATTCAAAGACAGTTTCTTTCGAAAGATGGTGTCCGCTGACGGATGGTTTCCAATGATAGATGGTGTCTATTGAAGGATGGTTTCCGTTGAAAGATGGTATCCATTGAAGTATGGTTTCCATTGAAAGATGGTGTTCATTGAAGGATGGCTTTTAGAGATGGTATCTATTCAAAGACAGTTTCTTTCGAAAGATGGTGTCCGCTGACGGATGGTTTCCATTGAACGATGGTGTCTATTGAAGGATGGTTTCCATTGAAAGATGGTATCCATTGAAGTATGGTTTCCATTGAAAGATGGTGTTCATTGAAGGATGGCTTCCGTTTAAAGATGGTGTCCATTGAAAGACAGCAGTTTCTTTCGAAAGATGGTGTCTGCTGAAGGATGGTTTCCATTGAAAGATGGTGTCCATTGAAGGATGGTGTCCATTGAACGATGGTTTCCGTTTAAAGACGGTGTACATTGAAGGACAGTTTCTTTTGAAAGATGGTTTCCATTGAAAGATGGTGTCCATTGAAAGATGGTGTCCATTGAAAGATGGTTTCCATTGAAAGATGGTGTCCATTGAAAGATGGTGTCCATTGAAAGATGGTGTCCATTGAAGGATGGTTTCCACTGAAAGATGGTGTCCATTAAAAGATTGTTCGCATAGGCAAACTATCCCCATTTCCATTGAGTATTCTTTTGCGTGTCACTTGTACAACGTCAAAAAAAAAAAAATTCTAAATTTACGATGAAGAGAATCTGACAAAAACGAAATAGAGGAGGTAGGTTGATGAATCAGGTTCTTGTTTACAAGCTCTTCTTGACTAACGGAAAAGGAAGTTAGGCTTACAATTGATATTTATCGCACCGATCAGTTACACCAGCACTTCGGCTGCGAGCTTATCGATGAGCTACATCTTATTCGAGTTGGTAACCGCTATCTTTTGATGAAAAACCGCACCACAACCGCACTCGCTGTAACACCCGCACCACAGCCGCACTGACTGTAACACCCGCACCACAACCGCACTGGCTGTAACACCCGCACCACAGCCGCACTGGCTGTAACACCCGCACCACAGCCGCACTGGCTGTAACACCCGCACCACAACCGCACTGGCTGTAACACCCGCACCACAACCGCACTGGCTGTAACACCCGCACCACAACCGCACTGGCTGTAACACCCGCACCACAACCGCACTGGCTGTAACACCCGCACCACAACCGCACTGGCTGTAACACCCGCACCACAACCGCACTGGCTGTAACACCCGCACCACAACCGCACTGGCTGTAACACCCGCACCACAACCGCACTGGCTGTAACACCCGCACCACAACCGCACTGGCTGTAACACCCGCACCACAACCGCACTGGCTGTAACACCCGCACCACAGCCGCACTGGCTGTAACACCCGCACCACAGCCGCACTGGCTGTAACACCCGCACCACAGCCGCACTGGCTGTAACACCCGCACCACAACCGCACTGGCTGTAACACCCGCACCACAGCCGCACTGGCTGTAACACCCGCACCACAGCCGCACTGGCTGTAACACCCGCACCACAGCCGCACTGGCTGTAACACCCGCACCACAGCCGCACTGGCTGTAACACCCGCACCACAACCGAACTGGCTGTAACACCCGCACCACAGCCGCACTGGCTGTAACACCCGCACCACAGCCGCACTGGCTGTAACACCCGCACCACAGCCGCACTGGCTGTAACACCCGCACCACAACCGCACTGGCTGTAACACCCGCACCACAGCCGCACTGGCTGTAACACCCGCACCACAGCCGCACTGGCTGTAACACCCGCACCACAGCCGCACTGGCTGTAACACCCGCACCACAACCGCACTGGCTGTAACACCCGCACCACAACCGCACTGGCTGTAACACCCGCACCACAGCCGCACTGGCTGTAACACCCGCACCACAACCGCACTGGCTGTAACACCCGCACCACAGCCGCACTGGCTGTAACACCCGCACCACAGCCGCACTGGCTGTAACACCCGCACCACAACCGCACTGGCTGTAACACCCGCACCACAGCCGCACTGGCTGTAACACCCGCACCACAGCCGCACTGGCTGTAACACCCGCACCACAGCCGCACTGGCTGTAACACCCGCACCACAACCGCACTGGCTGTAACACCCGCACCACAACCGCACTGGCTGTAACATCCGCACCACAGCCGCACTGGCTGTAACACCCGCACCACAACCGCACTGGCTGTAACACCCGCACCACAGCCGCACTGGCTGTAACACCCGCACCACAACCGCACTGGCTGTAACACCCGCACCACAGCCGCACTGGCTGTAACACCCGCACCACAACCGCACTGGCTGTAACACCCGCACCACAACCGCACTGGCTGTAACACCCGCACCACAGCCGCACTGGCTGTAACACCCGCACCACAGCCTCACTGGCTGTAACACCCGCACCACAGCCGCACTGGCTGTAACACCCGCACCACAGCCGCACTGGCTGTAACACCCGCACCACAACCGCACTGGCTGTAACACCCGCACCACAGCCGCACTGGCTGTAACACCCGCACCACAGCCGCACTGGCTGTAACACCCGCACCACAGCCGCACTGGCTGTAACACCCGCACCACAGCCGCACTGGCTGTAACACCCGCACCACAGCCGCACTGGCTGTAACACCCGCACCACAGCCGCACTGGCTGTAACACCCGCACCACAGCCGCACTGGCTGTAACACCCGCACCACAGCCGCACTGGCTGTAACACCCGCACCTCAGCCGCACTGGCTGTAACACCCGCACCACAGCCGCACTGGCTGTAACACCCGCACCACAACCTCAATGGCTGTACCACCCGCACCACAGCCGCACTGGCTGTAACACCCGCACCACAGCCGCACTGGCTGTAACACCCGCACCACAGCCGCACTGGCTGTAACACCCGCACCACAGCCGCACTGGCTGTAACACCCGCACCACAGCCGCACTGGCTGTAACACCCGCACCACAACCGCACTGGCTGTAACACCCGCACCACAACCGCACTGGCTGTAACACCCGCACCACAACCGCACTGGCTGTAACACCCGCACCACAACCGCACTGGTTGTAACACCCGCACCACAGCCGCACTGGCTGTAACACCCGCACCACAGCCGCACTGGCTGTAACACCCACACCACAACCGCACTGGCTGTAACACCCGCACCACAACCGCACTGGCTGTAACACCCGCACCACAGCCGCACTGGCTGTAACACCCGCACCACAGCCGCACTGGCTGTAACACCCGCACCACAACCGCACTGACTGTAACACCCGCACCACAGCCGCACTGGCTGTAACACCCGCACCACAGCCGCACTGGCTGTAACACCCGCACCACAACCGCACTGGCTGTAACACCCGCACCACAACCGCACTGGCTGTAACACCCGCACCACAACCGCACTGGCTGTAACACCCGCACCACAGCCGCACTGGCTGTAACACCCGCACCACAACCGCACTGGCTGTAACACCCGCACCACAGCCGCACTGGCTGTAACACCCGCACCACAACCGCACTGGCTGTAACACCCGCACCACAACCTCACTGGCTGTAACACCCGCACCACAACCGCACTGACTGTAACACCCGCACCACAACCGCACTGGCTGTAACACCCGCACCACAGCCGCACTGGCTGTAACACCCGCACCACAGCCGCACTGGCTGTAACACCCGCACCACAACCGCACTGGCTGTAACACCCGCACCACAGCCGCACTGGCTGTAACACCCGCACCACAGCCGCACTGGCTGTAACACCCGCACCACAGCCGCACTGGCTGTAACACCCGCACCACAGCCGCACTGGCTGTAACACCCGCACCACAGCCGCACTGGCTGTAACACCCGCACCACAACCGCACTGGCTGTAACACCCGCACCACAGCCGCACTGGCTGTAACACCCGCACCACAGCCGCACTGGCTGTAACACCCGCACCACAACCGCACTGGCTGTAACACCCGCACCACAACCGCACTGGCTGTAACACCCGCACCAGAGCCGCACTGGCTGTAACACCCGCACCACAACCGCACTGGCTGTAACACCCGCACCACAGCCGCACTGGCTGTAACACCCGCACCACAGCCGCACTGGCTGTAACACCCGCACCACAGCCGCACTGGCTGTAACACCCGCACCACAACCGCACTGGCTGTAACACATGCACCACAGCCGCACTGGCTGTAACACCCGCACCACAACCGCACTGGCTGTAACACCCGCACCACAGCCGCACTGGCTGTAACACCCGCACCACAGCCGCACTGGCTGTAACACCCGCACCACAGCCGCACTGGCTGTAACACCCGCACCACAGCCGCACTGGCTGTAACACCCGCACCACAACCGCACTGGCTGTAACACCCGCACCACAACCGCACTGGCTGTAACACCCGCACCACAACCGCACTGGCTGTAACACCCGCACCACAGCCGCACTGGCTGTAACACCCGCACCACAGCCGCACTGACTGTAACACCCGCACCACAGCCGCACTGACTGTAACACCCGCACCACAACCGCACTGGCTGTAACACCCGCACCACAACCGCACTGGCTGTAACACCCGCACCACAGCCGCACTGGCTGTAACACCCGCACCACAGCCGCACTGGCTGTAACACCCGCACCACAACCGCACTGGCTGTAACACCCGCACCACAACCGCACTGGCTGTAACACCCGCACCACAACCGCACTGGCTGTAACACCCGCACCACAGCCGCACTGGCTGTAACACCCGCACCACAACCGCACTGGCTGTAACACCCGCACCACAGCCGCACTGGCTGTAACACCCGCACCACAACCGCACTGGCTGTAACACCCGCACCACAGCCGCACTGGCTGTAACACCCGCACCACAGCCGCACTGGCTGTAACACCCGCACCACAGCCGCACTGGCTGTAACACCCGCACCACAGCCGCACTGGCTGTAACACCCGCACCACAACCGCACTGGCTGTAACACCCGCACCACAACCGCACTGGCTGTAACACCCGCACCACAACCGCACTGGCTGTAACACCCGCACCACAGCCGCACTGGCTGTAACACCCGCACCACAGCCGCACTGACTGTAACACCCGCACCACAACCGCACTGGCTGTAACACCCGCACCACAGCCGCACTGGCTGTAACACCCGCACCACAACCGCACTGGCTGTAACACCCGCACCACAGCCGCACTGGCTGTAACACCCGCACCACAACCGCACTGGCTGTAACACCCGCACCACAGCCGCACTGGCTGTAACACCCGCACCACAACCGCACTGGCTGTAACACCCGCACCACAACCGCACTGGCTGTAACACCCGCACCACAACCGCACTGACTGTAACACCCGCACCACAACCGCACTGACTGTAACACCCGCACCACAACCGCACTGGCTGTAACACCCGCACCACAACCGCACTGACTCTAACACCCGCACCACAGCCGCACTGGCTGTAACACCCGCACCACAGCCGCACTGGCTGTAACACCCGCACCACAACCGCACTGGCTGTAACACCCGCACCACAACCGCACTGGCTGTAACACCCGCACCACAGCCGCACTGGCTGTAACACCCGCACCACAACCGCACTGGCTGTAACACCCGCACCACAACCGCACTGGCTGTAACACCCGCACCACAGCCGCACTGGCTGTAACACCCGCACCACAACCGCACTGGCTGTAACACCCGCACCACAGCCGCACTGGCTGTAACACCCGCACCACAACCGCACTGGCTGTAACACCCGCACCACAGCCGCACTGGCTGTAACACCCGCACCACAACCGCACTGGCTGTAACACCCGCACCACAGCCGCACTGGCTGTAACACCCGCACCACAACCGCACTGGCTGTAACACCCGCACCACAACCGCACTGGCTGTAACACCCGCACCACAACCGCACTGGCTGTAACACCCGCACCACAGCCGCACTGGCTGTAACACCCGCACCACAACCGCACTGGCTGTAACACCCGCACCACAACCGCACTGGCTGTAACACCCGCACCACAGCCGCACTGGCTGTAACACCCGCACCACAACCGCACTGGCTGTAACACCCGCACCACAGCCGCACTGGCTGTAACACCCGCACCACAACCGCACTGGCTGTAACACCCGCACCACAGCCGCACTGGCTGTAACACCCGCACCACAACCGCACTGGCTGTAACACCCGCACCACAGCCGCACTGGCTGTAACACCCGCACCACAACCGCACTGGCTGTAACACCCGCACCACAACCGCACTGGCTGTAACACCCGCACCACAACCGCACTGACTGTAACACCCGCACCACAACCGCACTGACTGTAACACCCGCACCACAACCGCACTGGCTGTAACACCCGCACCACAACCGCACTGACTGTAACACCCGCACCACAGCCGCACTGGCTGTAACACCCGCACCACAGCCGCACTGGCTGTAACACCCGCACCACAACCGCACTGGCTGTAACACCCGCACCACAACCGCACTGACTGTAACACCCGCACCACAACCGCACTGACTGTAACACCCGCACCACAACCGCACTGGCTGTAACACCCGCACCACAACCGCACTGGCTGTAACACCCGCACCACAACCGCACTAACAGTGATAACCGCACTCCGACCACTGTTACACAAACTGAAGAACCAAATTAATTATCCCTCAGAAAATACCATTACAAAAATGCATGATTTCAAGTTGCCTTCTAGCGAGGGTATGCATTTTGTCAAAATTATTATTTCGTTCAAACTTTCTTGCATTCCTGCATCGAATAAAATGTTCATTGAAATTAAAGTAACTGCGTAGATATAATAATTAAACCGAAGTGCGACGCGTGTCTGCCTACAATCGGTGTTCTCAGAACATGTAGTTAACCCGACGAAAGCTTTTTCTGTGTGCAGGTAAGATCCGGATATCACATGGCTTCCTCACGTGGTGAAGTCATTCCAACAACTTTTGTAACTTTAACAATTTTGGATTGGAGAAATTTGATAACCAAAGGTTATTCGGTGATGTGCGGCGAGTAACCGATGTCGTGTTAAGGAAACTCAGGAGACGTTCTCTCATGTGTTTACTTGGAGGAGGTGACGAGAACGATAGCAAGAATTCTGACGGGCCGAGGGCTTATGAAGACTCCTCGAGGCTTGGGGTTGGGGTATCAATGGTGCACACACGGTGAAATTCGGGTTGGTGAAACAGCTTCCCTCGCACGTGAAATGAATTTCCTGCTTGTTTCTAGCTTTTTTTACGACGTGGAAGTATAGCATCTCAAGGATGCAGGGCGTTGAGTAGGACATTGGCACAGAAGACACCGAAGAACAATTTTTAATTCAACCTAGATTGAGAGCATGCAATGAGTGTGATCTTACAATCTCCAGGTCAAAATGTAATCTCGTAATCTCAAGGCTAGAATGTAATCTCGCAATCTCCAGGTCAGAATGTAATCTCGCAATCTCCAGGTGAGAATGTAATCTCGTAATCTCAAGGTTAGAATGTAATCTCGTAATCTCAAGGCTAGAATGTAATCTCGCAATCTCCAGGTCAGAATGTAATCTCGCAATCTCCAGGTCAGAATGTAATCTCGTAATCTCAAGGTAATAATATAATCTTGTAATCTCAAGGTTAGAGTAATCTTGGTGAATAATGGGTGAATGGTGAATGTTCCTTTCCGATGTTTAAATCATTCATCGCGTTGCTGCGATAGTTAACGGATGGTTTGGATAGGGTGTGAGGGGCACAATTGGGAAACCGACTTTTCTGCTTGAATACGTTCTTATCCGTCCTAAGAGATAGCCAGAAAGCAATTGTAAGATAACATTTCACCTTGCACAATTTATTGTTTAAAGTTGCAAAAAGATGAAATGTTATTCATTTATACTGGTACGTGAATGAGCAAATTACCTACATGTAGTGGTACACATATGTCCCAATACGCCGGTAACGCGTCTGAAACTGTCTCTGTTCGCGGCATGCAAAAATTCTGGAGAGATCGTTTATTATTTTTCATCAGAACACATTTGAATTTAACACCAAGCAAAGTTTTAACGTACAAACTTTATCTTCGGCCTCAAATATTTCAGTAATATTTTTATTACACTTCACAGTGTGAAGACACTTCATAGATAAAAACACTTCATAAATGTAGTTAGATATACTGTTTCAGTGCTCGTTCCTGAATTAGTGTGGACGGTAAACATGATAAATGCTCAAAATATTCCATAAAATGATAGAAGGAAGCTGGGTATATTGCTAGCTATTCAAGGAATGTTTCTTGTGAAAAATTTCAAAGCAACATATATTCCATTTAACGCAGATTCAAATTTTTAAATGGCGAGCTTCAATAATTTGAATTTGGTCATCATAAACGATTTCAATCATTGAATTTTGCACAATTACACTAGAAAAGAACATGACTGAATGACAGAAGAAGCTATTTATGGGAAAAGATTTGAACGTACATTTAATAAAAACAGTTTAGATGTGTTTGCTTTAAAACTATCTAAAACAAAATTCCTATCAAAGCTAAAAAATTACCCAACTTCAATCCTTCACTTCCTATGAAAATTTGAGCACGAATTTTGTTTACCGTTCTACCTAATTTAAGCGTGAGCTCTGACGCAGAATGTCTAACTTCATTTATGAAGTGCTTTGCGTTGTGAAGCGGGACACAAAATTCGGGATTATCTTAGCCTGAAGACGAAGTTTCTACATAGAAACGTTACTTTCCTCTAAATCTGACTTTTTTCAAGTAATAATATTTTCAACAAACAATCTCATCAGAACTTCAACACACTGTGAATTCAAACAAACTGATACGTCGGATTTTCGAGCAGGAGAGTTCAGAAATAGATGTATCTCTGTGAATAGATAGATGTATCTCTGTAAGAACTCGATGTGTTCATAGCGAGTAAATGAATTATGTACAGTATAAGTCACATAACTCAATCATTTCCTTGGATGTCATGAATCTGCAGCATGAGAATTAGGCAGACTGACGTTACACATACTTGAAGTTTGCATATGTGAACAGCTTCAGAAATACAAGTGTGCATAAATATTTGCAGTTCATTAGCATGAAAGAAACACACATGAGTACGAGCATCAAGCTCAGCTACTGAAGGAAAAAGAAGACTATGCGGAACTGGTTTTCAAGGTCTTAAGAGCGGCGATAGAGGCGCCAGCTGAGCAGATGTAGGTTGTGCTGCCGCTGATAATCTGCTGACCTTCAGTGGCTTCTGTGAGGTGGTCCAGTGGGGTGGCTGCTGACCTTCAGTGGCTTTTGTGAGGTGGTCCAGTGAGGTGGCTGCTGACCTTCAGTGCTTCTGTGAGGTGGTCCAGTGGGGTGGCTGCTGACCTTCAGTGCTTCTGTGAGGTGGTCCAGTGAGGTGGCTGCTGACCATCAGTGCTTCTGTGAGGTGGTCCAGTGGGGTGGCTGCTGACCTTCAGTGGCTTCTGTGAGGTGGTCCAGTGGGGTGGCTGCTGACCTTCAGTGCTTCTGTGAGGTGGTCCAGTGGGGTGGCTGCTGACCTTCAGTGGCTTCTGTGAGGTGGTCCAGTGGGGTGGCTGCTGACCTTCAGTGGCTTCTGTGAGGTGGTCCAGTGGGGTGGCTGCTGACCTTCAGTGGCTTCTGTGTGGTGGTCCAGTGGAGTGGCTGCTGACCTTCAGTGGCTTCTGTGAGGTGGTCCAGTGGAGTGGCTGCTGACCTTCAGTGGCTTCTGTGAGGTGGTCCAGTGGAGTGGCTGCTGACCTTCAGTGGCTTCTGTGAGGTGGTCCGGTGGGGTGGCTGCTGACCTTCAGTGGCTGCTGTGAGGTGGTCCAGTGGGGTGGCTGCTGACCTTCAGTGGCTTCTGTGAGGTGGTCCAGTGGAGTGGCTGCTGACCTTCAGTGGCTTCTGTGAGGTGGTCCAGTGGGGTGGCTGCTGACCTTCAGTGGCTTCTGTGAGGTGGTCCAGTGGAGTGGCTGCTGACCTTCAGTGGCTTCTGTGAGGTGGTCCAGTGGGGTGGCTGCTGACCTTCAGTGGCTTCTGTGAGGTGGTCCAGTGGAGTGGCTGCTGACCTTCAGTGGCTTCTGTGAGGTGGTCCAGTGGGGTGGCTGCTGACCTTCAGTGGCTGCTGTGAGGTGGTCCAGTGGGGGGGCTGCTGACCTTCAGTGGCTTCTGTGAGGTGGTCCAGTGGGCTGGCTGCTGACCTTCAGTGGCTTCTGTGAGGTGGTCCAGTGGAGTGGCTGCTGACCTTCAGTGGCTTCTGTGAGGTGGTCCAGTGGGGTGGCTGCTGACCTTCAGTGGCTTCTGTGAGGTGGTCCAGTAGAGTTGCTGCTGACCTTCAGTGGCTGCTGTGAGGTGGCCCAGTGGGGTGGCTACTGACCTTCAGTGGCTTCTGTGAGGTGGTCCAGTGGAGTGGCTGCTGACCTTCAGTGGCTGCTGTGAGGTGGTCCAGTGGGGTGGCTGCTGACCTTCAGTGGCTTCTGTGAGGTGGTCCAGTGGGGTGGCTGCTGACCTTCAGTGGCTGCTGTGAGGTGGTCCAGTGGAGTGGCTGCTGACCTTCAGTGGCTGCTGTGAGGTGGTCCAGTGGGGTGGCTGCAGATTTTCAGTGAACTAACCCAGTGGGCCACGGAGCGAATGAGAGCGTTCGTTATGACTTCCAGTGAATCTCGTTTCAATATATTTCATTGGATGCAATAAATGATTGACTCGCGTTAAAGTGTTGTGCTTAGGTGAGTTCAGAAATGAACTGGAGCGTGTTTTTCATCAAATTTCTAACATTTAACGAATAATGCACGTTTTTATACCTCTTTGCAATTACCCATTATATGCATCTGTCGCGTGAGATGTTAACGTGAATCTCATGCAGACAGCCGTCGTGAAGCTACAATATTGAGCTCTGGGTGTACGCTTTGAATGATGGTTGCCTATAAAAAGAACTCAACTATGCTTGCGCAGTTGTTACGGTTGGCTTGGTTAGGTTGTATTGGGTTCCAAAATCACAGAATTATTGGAAACCCGAATTCACATCTCGAATACATTCTTCGCTAAAAAGTGCGGAAAGTATACGAGGCCTGTCGAAAAAGTATCCGACCTTAATTTTTCCCGCGCAAAGTAGTGATTCTAAGGCGGCGCCACTGTGCACGGTGGAAGGAGGAATCTTAATGCGCATGCTTGACTTTTTTCACCGCATTCACTTGGGCCAGTCACTGGCTGGTGGTCGCCAAGTAAGGTGCTGTTCTAAGTGTTTGTCGGATTTAGTTTTCTTGCAAGATGACTGAACGAATTGAGCAAAGACACTACATCAAATTTTGTCAAAAGCTTGGTGATTCTCAAATTGAAACAATTCGTAAGATTCAGCAGGTGTTTGGGGAAGATGCTATGGGTGTAACACAAATTAAGGAGTGGTTCAACCGATTCAAAGATGGCCGCACATCAGCGGAGAGTGAGCAGCGTTGTGGCAGGCGTTGTGGCAGGCCGCACATTCATCCCATTTGATCCGCAATTTCTTGGCCAAACATGGAATTACGACCGTTCGCCAACCTCCCTACTCTCCAGACCTGGCTCCTTGCGACTTCTGGTTGTTTCCAAAATTGAAGACACCACTGAAAGGATCCCGTTTTGAGAGTAGAGAAGAGATAATGCGGAACGCGACGACAGAGCTGAACACCATTCCAAAAGAAGACTTCCAGAGGTGTTTCCGGCAGTGGAAGGATCGGTGGGCTAAGTGTGTGGAAGCACAAGGAGCCTACTTTGAAGGGGATTAGGGTCCCAACCCCGTCAGGTTGTTGAAGTATTTTTTCTGGCCAAAGGTCGGATACTTTTTCGACAGGCCTCGTAAATGTACGATAATATTCCGCCTCGTACGCCAGCAAGGTCGCCAAATAATTGGAATGCTGTTCATTTATAACGGGACGGGAGTGTACAATTGACCTCGTGGTACACTGATGTACCAAGACGTAGTCTACGGGTTAAGAATAGGTTGTACATAAATCGGGTTTGATGTCTTACTGGAATACAATTACGTGAGGCAAAAAGTTCCTCCCCGAATACATCATTTACAGAAATTTTTCACATCAAAGAACATGATCAATGTGAAATATCTAATTTTATGCATCGAGGAACATTTTCAACGTGAAATATCTAATGTTTTACGTCGAGGAACATTTTCAACGTGAAATATCTAATGTTTTACGTCGAGGAACATTTTCAACGTGAAATATCTAATGTTTTACGTCGAGGAGCATTTTCAACGTGAAATATCTAATGTTTTACGTCGAGGAACATTTTCAACGTGAAATATCTAATGTTTTACGTCGAGGAACATTTTCAACGTGAAATATCTAATGTTTTACGTCGAGGAGCATTTTCAACGTGAAATATCTAATGTTTTACGTCGAGGAACATTTTCAACGTGAAATATCTAATGTTTTACGTCGAGGAACATTTTCAACGTGAAATATCTAATGTTTTACGTCGAGGAACATTTTCAACGTGAAATATCTAATGTTTTACGTCGAGGAGCATTTTCAACGTGAAATATCTAATGTTTTACGTCGAGGAACATTTTCAATGGGAAATATCTCATTGGATTTCAGGCGTGATCTTGTGAAGAAGGGCAATTTCAAGGGGCTCATGAAATAAAGTGGAGCAACTCACTCAGAAAATATGAGTGCAATGGAGATGGAGGCGAGCTGGAAACTATGTTCTCTAGAGACATGTTCAAATTCATCATTTTTTCAACTTCTGATCCCAGAATTTTTATGACTTATAACAGCGATTGTTTTCAATATCCTTATTCGTACCTGCAGGATATCCTTTCACAAATTTTCAGCTTAGGAACACCGATAGCTATAGCCCTATTTGCACCTGCAATCTGGCAATCGTGCGAGTAAGCAAGTAAACACACGAGCTAGCAATCGAGTAAGCAATAAAGCAATGCAAAAAACAAGCAATTGAGCAAGCAAGAAAGCAAGCAGTAACCTGTATGTTATCAGACAGGGCTATTATCATGTCTAAGTAACTACAGCATCAGTTAGGAGACAGCTTGTGCTCGCAGCATTGGACAAGCTGACGAGTTATATTCGAGTTTTTTGTATACAGCTAAGAAACAAACAAAACCCTTCTTTTCCACTCTGTGTAAATGTCAGCATTTTCCAGGACAAACTGTTATTAATGAATTGCTTTCCAGGTTGTAAACTATCGTCAACGACTACCTCCTCAAGATACTGCAGTGTATTTTAAGCATCTTAAAGAAATTTGGTAAGGCGAGAAATTTCAAGAAATTTTATACAGCGAGAAATTTAAAGGAATTTTGCCGTGCACAACACGGGACTGCGGGTAAGCATGGAAGACAAATGTGAGGCAGCGCCGTGGGCCAACATCCCGGGGCTGCGCGACTGGATAGCGTGGTCTCAGGAGGTGCGTTGTGTGTGCTGCTAGCGTGCGCTTCGTGCTTAATGACCATGCATTTAATTGTGGGGATAGTTGTGACACAGTTAAATTATTGCACGTGAGGTTGATAAATGTTTGCACCATTAATCGCACACTTAGCCACTCTAAGCACACGCCCAGCACCACAACCGTAACACCCATTACCACTGTAATCACACTTAGCACCTCAACAGTCACACCAGCACCACTATAATCACACCCAGCACCACTATAGTCGTACCCAGCACCACCATAATCACACTCACCACCTCCATAACTACTCCCATCACCACTAAACACATGCACATCACCACTAAACACACACCCAGCACCACTAATCCGCACCACCACTACCCTCCAGGAGGTGGAGCAGCAGTACTCCCCCTCCCGCTGGTCCCCCCACACCCCCCCGTCGCGCACCATTCCCGAGTACGTGGCCGCAGCGACCAGGGACATCGCGGCCTGCCGCGCCCGCTGCAGCTGGAGCTCGCATCCAGTCGACAAACTGGGTACCATTATTATTACCACAATTACAATTTTTACCATTTTAATTAGTATCATGATTATTCAAATTGGATACCAACGAGAGGTCTATGTTGTTGTTCGTTGGGGAATTAGGGAAGGGACCTCTTAAACGTGGTTGAGGAATAGGGTATTTGAGAAGGGATGACAGCGTGTCCAGTTGCCCAAATAGGTCCCGACGAGGGACCAATGTTGCAGTTTGTTTGGGAATTGGAGAGAAAGACGTCGTTGAGGAATAGGGGGATTTGAGATAGGATGTATGTATGTCTAGTCGCTAAAATAGGTACCCAATTCGGAAAGAGACATACGCATGTTCAAATGCCCAAACAGGTTAGACTGAGGGATGAATGTTGCAGTTTGTCGCGGGCGGATACAGAGAAAGAAATCCAGTAAGAGGAACAGGTCGGATCGAGGACTTGATCATTACAATTCCTAGCGGAAGTAGAAGAAACTAACCTCTATCGTGTTGATGTGCTGGACCTTTTCGACCACGTTGAAGTCCTTGCACAAAAGGACCTAGGTTGCATTGAAGTCTTTAAGAGGAGAATTTGATTCTTCATTGGTACGTAAAATACTTCATGTAGCGCTTACAGATATTGTAGAAAGTAGACCAACTGTTGGATATACAAGGATATTTAGCAAGAAATTTAGACGGGACACGCAGTTATCAATGATTTTTGTACTCTCCAGAACTTTCTATGCACAAATTCGTCTGTCCAAAGTATCGTATGGTAATCTAATGATATTTGTTCTACGGTATTTATTAAGAGTTAAAGTAAAGATAATAATGTTAACTAAAATGATCATTTTATTGTTCTCATATGGTATAGTAGAGAGTACTAGGCGAAATCCCTCTTTGACTCAAACAATGAAACTTTTTTGCTGGAAATCTAAAAATTACAAAACTCAAATTGCCAGTTTGCCCATGCAAACTTTGAAAAAATGCCTTAATTTTTCAACTTATTCTTATGACTCTCTTTTCTTTATCATCAATTATCTTCTGATATCATTATCTTCATTATTACCTGAAATTGTTATTATTTTCATTATTATCCGAAATTGTTATTATCTTCATTATTACCTGCCATTACTCCTATCTTCATTATTTTCTGATATTTTTATCTCCGTTATTATTTGACATCATTATCTTCCGACATCATCATTATCTTCATTATTATATGAAATAATTATTTTCATTATTTTCCGACTTCATCATTATCTACATTATTATCCAACATTATTCTTATCTTAATTATTATTTCTCAGATTCGGGGGACAGCGACATCGTAATGGACGTATACGGCGACAATCTCCCGGCAGGTCTGTGTACCGAACGTAATAAACGTACGTACAAGTATAAACGTACGTGCAGGTATAAACGTGCGTACAAGTATAAACGAACGTTTAAGTTAGTTTCACCGAGGACTTCACATTATGTTTGGAAGATCAGGTCCTGATCAGGTGACCACGACCTGTAAAATTTATGCGGCAGCTTTAAAAATGTTGACCCCATGTTGGCCATCATCTCATGCGAACCCATGAATAACATCCCCAGTCATTCAACACGTTGACTGCGATGGGTGGAACTGAAGTTCAACATTCAACTAAAATTTTATTACAATTGTGATTGGTAATTTTGACAACAGCGGACTTGAACTGGATCGTGCCTTCATCTAGCTTTGATTAAGTATTTCTGGAAATGAAGTTGATGACTACTGGTCGGTCAGCAGCATTATGAAAATGGCCTCCGTGTACCACCAACGGCTCACGTCGCGGTCAAAGTGTAAACTAATGCGATGATTAAATCAAGTTTCGATAACTACGACCAATTTCTGCACGTGTGAGTTGCGTTTAGCCTCGAAGTTAAGGATGGCCTCACCTCGAAGTTCCCCTGTTAGCATTTGTTGAAGTCTCTTTGAAAATTTGTTGAACAAAATCTTTTGAACATTTGTTGAACAAAACCTTTTGAAAATTTGTTGAACAAAACCTTTTGAAAATTTGTTGAACAAAACTTTTTGAACATTTGTTGAACAAAACCTTTTGAACATTTGTTTAAGAAAACATTTGAACTTTTGTTGAACAAAACCCTTTAAAAATTTCTTGAAAACTTTTTGAACATTTATTAAAAACCTTTGCAAAAATTTGTCGAAAACCTTTGTGCACATTTTTCGAAGAACCTTTTTGAACATTGTTGAAGAAAACCTTTCGAAAATTTGTCGAAAACATTGTGAACATTTGTGAAAACTTTCTGAACATTTGTTGAAAACCTTTTGAACGTTTGTTGAACACATTTTGAACATTTTCTGAAAACCTTTGGAACTTTCTGAACATTTTTTGAAAACCTTTTGAACATTCGTCGAAAACCTTATGCACATTTATTAATGAAAACCTTTCAAAGAAACCTTTTGAACGTTTGTCATAAACTATTGTGTACATTTGTCGAAAACCTTGTGCACATTTGTTGGAGACCTTCTACCATTACAGGGAGCGGGGTGCTGGTGTACGTGCACGGAGGCTACTGGCAGGACCTGAACAAGGACCTTGTGGGGGGTGTGATGGGGCCCCTGTGTGGTGCGGGGGTGGTGGTGGTGGTGCTGCAGTACACCACAGCGCCTCGCGGTGAGCTCATCAGTAATTTGGTCAATAAGCGGTTGTGGCGTGTTGGAGTGGGTGTTTATTTAAGCAGATACATGTCAAAACTTTAGTAGTAGTTGGTCAGTCCACAATTTGGTCAATTAGCGGTTGTGGCGTGTTGGAGTGGGTGGGTGTCTTAAGCCCCGTCTACACCATCAAACTTTTCATCAATCACGAACACACCAAAACGCGAACAAAAACACTAACTTTTCCGAATCGTGTCCAGACGTTCAGACTACGTGTTCGTCGGTGTGAAGTTGTTCAAGTTGTTCTGTGTTCATTGTAATTAAATTAACTATTAAATCTGAACTTAACGTATTCGGTCATAGATGAGTAACATGGAATAACAACGTTACGTAGTTAATTTTGGCAAATAAATATCCGTGCCGCCCTACAATTAACTAAATTTACACCAAAAACATAATTAAATCGATAAAATAAAAAAAACACAGAAACTAAGTAATTCAATCGCAAAACCACCTTCCACAATACATAAACAAGCGAGTGTTCGCTGTTTGAACGAATGTTCGTGTTTGTGTTTTCCAACACGATGGAAAACACAAACACACCGAAATCTGCGAACTTCTCATCTGTGTTCGTGTTCGCGGACTGCCGAAAAACACGAACTTCGGCCGAAAGATTGATAGTGCGAACGGGCCAGTACACAAACACTTATGGAAACTCATGAAAGTAGTAGGTGCTGAAGCCACCATTTGATTTGGTCACGTACTGAACGGTTGTGGCATGTGGGAGTGGGTGTCTATTTAAGCAGGCATTTAATTGTTAAAACTCGAGAAAGTAGCATGGGCTGAATCCAAAATATCGTCACCCACTTCACGATGGGGCAAGTGGGAGTGGGTGTCTATTCACGGAGGAGCTAATGAAAGCTCAATAAAGTAGCAGGTGCTAAAAAAAACGCGTGAAATAGAACTAAACATTGCCACACGCTTCATTGTAGATACTTAACACCAGGAAAATTCATCGTATCCTGGTAGTTACATAAAACAAAACATAACATTGCCACGCGCTGCATTGTAGACACCACCTTACAAATACGCGTTTCACGGAGAATATTTCCCCAAATAAGATGCCCACTCAACGCTACACTTAGGACAACAAGTGGTCAAGTATACTAAGAAACATGTGACCATTTAATAAGTTCGACAAAGGGGAAGACCAATGTTAAACATTTAGTGTTGTAACTCCATTGGAAATAAACTGCCTTTTTTCTAGGGTTAACCGTCCCTGCGCCCAGGCGTTAGATGCAGAGTACGGCAGTCAATCCTGCATTTTCAAGAAAGCTGTGGAAGCCTAAAAATGCAGGATTGACTGCCTCATCCTGTATGAAGCCTTAAAATATACTAATAAATAAATTTTATCAATTCGATTGGAATGAAATATCTTTTAAAAACTCGTGCGGCAGGTCAAGTGTCCAAATCAATGAAATTTAGCAACGAGATCGGAATGAATTATTTTTTTATATACTTGTCCAGAAGACCGAGCGTCCCAATATATAATTTATAGCAATTTGATTGGAATGAAAAGTATGCTGCTGTGGCAGGCGGAATGTCCCTATATATGATTATTATCAATTTGATTGGAATGAAAAGTATGCTGCTGTGGCAGGCGGAATGTCCCTATATATGATTATTATCAATTTGGTTGGAATGAAATCTCTATATCTTGGTCCAGCACGTCGAGTGGAAATTATTATTTTGGAATTTATTATGGAATTTATTATATTTATTTATATTATTATGGAATTCATGGAATTTATTATATTGATTTATATTTATATTTATATTTATAATGGAATTTATTTTTTTGACAGGAATGAAATATCTATTATACGCTGGTCCAGCAGGCCGAGTGTCCGTATATATGATTATTATCAACTTGATTGGAATAAAACCTCCTTAATATACTAGTCCAGCAAACCGAGCGTCCCAACATATTATTATCAATTTCATTGAAACTAAATCTCCTTTATACGCTTGTGCGGCAGGACGAGCTTCCCAATATATGTAATTTTTATCAACTTGAATAGATTGAATCCTCTTCTATTCACTGGTGCGGCAGCCCGAGTGGCGCAGATGGTGCAGGAGGTGCACAGGGGCGTGCTGCAGGCTCGGCGCCTCGCGCTGCAGAGAAACTGGGGACCAGCTGTGCTGATGGGGTGGTCGGCTGGTGCCCAGCTGGTGCTGCAGGTATGGGGCCCAGCTGGTGCTGCAGGTATGGGGCCCAGCTGGTGCTGCAGGTACGGGGCCCAGCTGTGCTGATAGGGTGGTCTGCTGGTGCCCAGCTGATGCTGCAGGTACGGGGCCCAGCTGGTGCTGCAGGAACGGGCCCAGCTGGTGCTGCAGGTATGGGGCCCAGCTGTACTGATAGGGTGGTCTGCTGGTGCCCAGCTGGTGCTGCAGGTACGGGGCCTAGCTGGTGCTGCAGGTACGGGCCCAGCTGGTGCTGCAGGTACGGGGCCCAGCTGGTGCTGCAGGTATGGGGCCCAGCTGTGCTGATAGGGTGGTCTGCTGGTGCCCAGCTGGTGCTGCAGGTACGGGGCCCAGCTAGTGCTGCACATACGGGGCCCAGCTGGTGCTGCTGGTAAGGGGCCCAGCTTGTGCTGCAGGTACGGGGCCCAGCTGGTGCTGCAGGTACGGGGCCCAGCTGGTGCTGCAGGTACGGGGCCCAGCTGGTGCTGCAGGTACGGGGCCCAGCTGGTGCTGCAGGTACGGGGCCCAGCTGGTGCTGCAAGTACGGGGCCCAGCTGGTGCTGCTGGTAAGGGGCCCAGCTGGTACTGCTGGTAAGGGGCCCAGCTGGTGCTGCTGGTAAGGGACCCAGCTGGTGCTGCTGGTAAGGGGCCCAGCTGGTGCTGCTGGTAAGGGGCCCAGCTGGTGCTGCTGGTAAGGGGCCCAGCTGGTGCTGCTGGTAAGGGGCCCAGCTGGTGCTGCAGGTACGGGCCCAGCTGGTGCTGCAGGTACGGGGCCCAGCTGGTGCTGCAGGTACGGGGCCCAGCTGGTGTAGCAGGTTCGGGGCCCAGCTGGTGCTGCAGGTACGGGCCCAGCTGGCCCAAATGCGTGTGCTGTGTCAAATTAATGCGTGGACCGGACTGCACATTTTTCCAAAGCGGGAAGATGTGCTTGTACTGCGTTTGTTGTCATGTGCTCATTGACGTGTTCATCACTATGTGCTTATACTGTGTGTTCATTGACGTGACGTGTGCACCTTTCAATAGAATGAAATGTAAAACATTCAGCTCGGGACCTCACAGAGCACTATTTTCCATAGATACAATAGTAAAATATGTAGTAGCCAGAAAGGCTGTAAATTTGTACTCACCTATCCTTCGACAGGCGATGCTGCGTTTCGATGCTGACACAAAGTCGCCATCACCTGGAAGTGACGGGCTGGAGTGCGACGTATCCTGGATACGAGGTGTGGTGACTGTCAGCGGCGTGTTTTTGCTGACTCCGCTGGTGGACACGTACGTCAACGCGCCACTCGGACTGAGCAAGTGCGTCCCTGTTTACTCCGACTACGCATGCATGGTAGTGGTTTCGTTAGATAATAATGGTCTCCGTGTCATGCTCAAATTGAGCAAGAGCGTTCCTGTTACTCCAATTATCCACTGCGTATGCATGGGAGTAGTTTTCTACGATAGTAATGGTCTCCTGCGATACTGGAACCTATTCCGACCATCCACTGCGTATGCATGGAAGTGGTTTTCTGCGATAGTAATGGTCTCCTGCGATACTGGAACCTATTCCGACCATCCACTGCGTATGCATGGGAGTAGTTTTCTGCGATAGTAATGGTCTCCTGCGATACTGGAACCTATTCCGACCATACACTGCGCATGCATGGTAGTGGTTTCGTAAGATAATAATGGTCTCCATGTCATGCTCAAACTGAGCAAGTGCGTCACTGGTAATAGTTTCTGAACACATTAACCGCATTGTGAGCCCCCAGTGGTACACGGAGGGAATTTTCATGATGCTGATGACCGGCCTGCAATCACTAACTCAACTTACATAAAATCTTAGGGAAAACTAAATGAAGGCATCATCTGTTTGATGTTCCCTTTTTTCAAAATGGATTTCTAAAATTAACTCTAATTTCAGTTGAACATTAAACTTCAGTTTAACTCACCGCAGGAAACGTGTTGATTTCTTATTTTCTATTAGGCTACGGTGCAGTATTTACTCGATCAGAGAGAGTTTCTATAATAACTGAGTATCTGTATGAGATGCAAAAGTTAGAAATCAAGTAGGTAAAAATATTCATGTTGAGGAGAAATTCCGGTGCTCTGACCGGAAAATAATGGAAGTAGGGACAGGTAAGATAAAGCCCACCTAACTTCACCGATGAACCCACAGCAGATTACTGCTAGGACCAGGAGGGAGGAATGAAACGTTCCGGATATCTGCCAACTGAGCAGATAGAATTCCATAGCGCTTCGTTCCCAATTGCCACTATAAGGATCGAAAAATTTCTAACTCACGCCGAAGTACAGCCCCTCTTGGCGTATGGAAGGCAACTTCGCATTTTATGCTCGAGCAACTTTGTTATATTGTTCACTTGTCTTAAATTTTCTTTGTTTTTTAACTTTCACATTCACTATCCCATTACAGAACACATCACCGCTACTGTCTACTCGTATGGCCACAAACATTATCTATTCGTACGGTCACATCACCGAAGGCCACTATCACTTTATAATGTTCCCGTTAGCTCACATGGCGCAGGTATAACAGCACAATTAGCAGCTCAATCATCGCCGGCAGGAAGCTAGACAATTGTCCTCGTTGAACATTGGCAACTGTAAGGACTTACTTTAAAATTGGCTACCGCAAGGCCACTTCAAGGACTTACTGGCACCGGCGAGGCTTTGTAGGCAATTACAATGACAAGCTTTTAACTTGGAAACTTCACGGCAGCTAAAGGTGATTATTGGCGATTGCAAGGATTTCTTTGCCACTGTAAAGACTTACTTTTCTATTGCACACGCCATTGCAGGTCGGAAGCTTGGCAACTGTCCCCGCTGAACATTGGCAACTGCAAAGACTTGTGCTCCAGGGCCAATCATCAACCAAAATTCCTGATCGCGGTTGCCGACAATGACAGCCCCAGCTTCAAAGAACAGTCTCTGGCGTACGCGCAGGTAACTCTCTAGACAATGTCCTTTTGCAAATTGACCTCAATAGAACTTCAACATACAAGGGTCAAAATATGTCAGGGTTTTTCCACTAATAGAATGGTCATTCAACTAGCTGTGTTGTTAGTCAACTAGTAGGATGGTTAGTTAACTAGTAGGATGATTAGTCAACGATCGAGTAGGATGGTTAGTTAACGAGTAGGATGGTTAGTCAACTAGTAGGATGGTTAGTCAACTACTAGGATGGTTAGTCAACTAGCAGGATGGTTAGTAAACTAGTAGCTTCAGTCAAGTTAGGAATAATTGGGGCTGAATTTTAGCATTTTAGTTAAGGTTCACAAAAGATGAGGTATCATTAAGTTTATTTGAAGTGTTACAATTTGAAAATGATAATAGGGCACCAACTGCGAATGTTTTTTAAATGCTGTTACTTGAAAATGCTGTTTTATTTGATTCTTGCGTAGCAAGTTCCTAAGAAAGAACTCAATTGCTAAGGGGCAAAAGTAGAGTACGTTTTGAAAATTTTGCGACTCTTAATGAATCGTCTCCTCTTTGATTGTGCGCAGTGACGAAAGATTTCTTAGATATCCATCACCACTCGAGATTTCCTCGATATTCATTACCACTTGAAAAAAAAAGATTACCTCGATCTTTCATTTAGAAAAGGAAATAGTTGTTTGTCCCTACCCACTTATGCGCATTACAATTGTCGTTTCAGATGCTGCGATCTGCAGGATTTTCCTCGGTCACCGAACTGACGGTCACGTCTTCAGATCACTTCAGGATCATCTCTGAGCTCGCCAACCCGTCGAATTTTTTCTCTCAAGAACTCCTGAAATTCGTACGGCTATGTTACAACAATAAATAATTTATAGTTGGTTAAATAAAGTTTCCGGGCTGCGTAAGTGTCATGATTTGACCTGAATGCGTTTGGTTTATAGTTACTGTTGTGTCATCTTGTTACAGTTGTTGTGTCATCTTGTTACAGTTGTTGTGTCATCTTGTTACAGTTGTTGTGTCATCTTGTTACAGTTGTTGTGTCATCTTGTTACAGTTGTTGTGTCATCTTGTTACAGTTGTTGTGTCATCTTGTTACAGTTGTTGTGTCATCTTGTTACAGTTGTTGTGTCATCTTGTTACAGTTGTTGTGTCATCTTGTTACAGTTGTTGTGTCATCTTGTTACAGTTGTTGTGTCATCTTGTTACAGTTGTTGTGTCATCTTGTTACAGTTGTTGTGTCATCTTGTTACAGTTGTTGTGTCATCTTGTTACAGTTGTTGTGTCAACTTGTTACAGTTGTCTCATCTTGTTACAGTTGTCTCATCTTGTTACAGTTGTCTCATCTTGTTACAGTTGTTGTCTCATCTTGTTACAGTTGTTGTGTCATCTTGTTACAGTTGTTGTGTCATCTTGTTACAGTTGTTGTGTCATCTTGTTACAGTTGTTGTGTCATCTTGTTACAGTTGTTGTGTCATCTTGTTACAGTTGTTGTGTCAACTTGTTACAGTTGTCTCATCTTGTTACAGTTGTCTCATCTTGTTACAGTTGTCTCATCTTGTTACAGTTGTTGTCTCATCTTGTTACAGTTGTTGTGTCATCTTGTTACAGTTGTTGTGTCATCTTGTTACAGTTGTTGTGTCATCTTGTTACAGTTGTTGTGTCATCTTGTTACAGTTGTTGTGTCATCTTGTTACAGTTGTTGTGTCATCTTGTTACAGTTGTTGTGTCATCTTGTTACAGTTGTTGTGTCATCTTGTTACAGTTGTTGTGTCATCTTGTTACAGTTGTTGTGTCATCTTGTTACAGTTGTTGTGTCATCTTGTTACAGTTGTTGTGTCATCTTGTTACAGTTGTTGTGTCATCTTGTTACAGTTGTTGTGTCATCTTGTTACAGTTGTTGTGTCATCTTGTTACAGTTGTTGTGTCATCTTGTTATATTTGTGTCATTTTTCAAGTTTAATCAAGAGGATGCAGGACTGACTGTACCTGAACTGAGTTCTTGAATTTCGACAAAATAAATGAGATACTTCGCACCAACTTTCCACGTTTGAAAAGAGAAAGAAACTCTGTGTTACTTGAAATTATTGTTTATTTCATCCAGAATAAATTAAGGTCTACAATAAAGAGTAAATAGCAATAATTTTACACTTAGCTACACAAATGAAGTCTAAGCAGCAGTGCCACGGGAGAACACGCTTCAGGGCCACGAGACACGTAGTGTTCACACGGGGAACTTAAACATACGAGGATATTGTCGTTTGAAATCACGGCTATACGGGAATTACAAGCACTGCAACTCTACCCACTAGTACAAAAGTTACGCTTATCAAGTTCACAGAACCATATAGTCACACATTGTCAAGTTCAGTGCACGTGTTCCGAGTAAAATATATTACATAAGAATGCGTTTTCCGTCGTATTTGCTTCGTGTCCTCTACAAGTTTCTCGGTTTGCGCGCTTCTAGAACACGGTTTTCTCGCTTAACTTTTTCCAACGTAGGCCTACGCTTCATGGACGCGGTTTTTGAGGAGAACATTGCCAGACGTTTGCTTTATGGACACCATTTATGTACAGGGAATAAATAAAGAATTGCTTTTTGAAGAACATTTTTGAAAATAAAATAACTGAAGTTTCTTCATGCCCAATTTTTTTGAATGGAAATAACTAAACGTTTGCTCTATGGACACCATTTATGAATAGGAAACAAATAAAGAATTGCTTTATGAACAATATTTTTGAATATAAAATAACTGAACAGTTGCTTCATGCCCAATTTTTTTGAATGGAATATAACCAAACGTTTGCTCTATGAACACGATTAGTACGAAGAGCCAAGCATAACGTTTGGCGAATGGAATTTAGTATTTAGTCCAACCATGGTTTAATGTTCAGTATTCAGTCCTACCATGGTTACGTATTTAACATTTAATCCAATTATGATAATATATTAAATATTCAGTCCAACTATGGTTGAAAAGGTTGACAAGAAACCACGGTTGCGTCAACCAAACCACAATGTGAAGAAATGTGAGTCTCCATCAACAAGTCCTGTACAACAGCCTCGATTGAGTGTGCTGTCGTTGGCACAGCTGGGGCTCAGGGCAGGTTCTGGTATCAGGACGCAATGAAATCAAAAACATCGAATATAAGGAAAAAAATGAACATGTTACTCTAATGTGAGCTTCGACATGCGGTGAACTGTAATGGGCTCAACACATCTGCGATGGGTTAAACTGAAGCTCAAGATTCAATTCGAATTTAAAGTAACGTTCTCAATTTTGAAATAGCAAACATGAACTGGATCGTTCCGGCATTTAGCTTTCATTATTATGCGTCAAGGAAAGCAACTTTTCTAAAACAACTACTACTGTAACGAAATTTAATTTACATTCCTGAAGGGAAAACTCATCATTTGATGGAGTTTTTGATGGAGTTTTTGATGGAGTTTTTGGTGGATTTTATGGTGGATTTTATGGTGGATTTTTTGATGGATTTTTTGATGGATTTTTCAATGGATTTTTCGATGGAGTTTTTGATGGATTTTTTGATGGATTTTTTGATGGATTTTTTGATGGAGTTTTTGATGGAGTTTTTGATGGAGTTTTTGATGGAGTTTTCGATGGAATTCATTATGGAGTTTTTTTTAATGACGTTGAAGGCAAAATTTCCCTTCTCTACTGTCATGAGCCAGCCGCTTTAACTCGAACATCGTGATGTTAGGACATCGTGATGTTAGGACATCGGGATGTAAGGACATCGTGATGTTAGGACATCGTGATGTAAGGACATCGTGATGTTAGGACATCGTGATGTTAGGACATCGGGATGTAAGGACATCGTGATGTTAGGACATCGTGATGTTAGGACATCGGGATGTAAGGACATCGTGATGTTAGGACATCGTGATGTAAGGACATCGTGATGTTAGGACATCGTGATGTTAGGACATCGTGATGTTAGGACATCGGGATGTTAGGACATCGTGATGTTAGGACATCGGGATGTTAGGACATTGGGAAGTTAGGACATCGGGATGTTAGGACATTGGGAAGTTTGGACATCGGGATGTTAAGACATCGGGATGTTAAGACATCGGGATGTTAAGACATCGGGATGTTAAGACATCGGGATGGTAAGACATCGTGATGATAAGACATCGTGATGTTAAGACATCGTGATGTTAAGACATCGTGATGTTAAGACATCGTGATGTTAAGACATCGTGATGTTAAGACATCGTGATGTTAAGACATCGGGATGTTAAGACATCGGGATGGTAAGACATCGGGATGTTAAGACATCGGGATGTTAAGACATCGGGATTTTAAGACATCGTGATGTTAAGACATCGTGATGTTAAGACATCGTGATGTTAAGACATCGTGATGTTAAGACATCGTGATGTTAAGACATCGTGATGTTAAGACATCGTGATGTTAAGACATCGTGATGTTAAGACATCGGGATGGTAAGACATCGTGATGTTAAGACATCGTGATGTTAAGACATCGGGATGTTAAGACATCGGGATGGTAAGACATCGGGATGTTAAGACATCGTGATGTTAAGACATCGTGATGTTAAGACATCGTGATGTTAAGACATCGGGATGTTAAGACATCGTGATGTTAAGACATCGTGATGTTAAGACATCGTGATGTTAAGACATCGTGATGTTAAGACATCGTGATGTTAAGACATCGTGATGTTAAGACATCGTGATGTTAAGACATCGGGATGTTAAGACATCGTGATGTTAAGACATCGTGATGTTAAGACATCGTGGTGTTAAGACATCGTGGTGTTAAGACATCGTGGTGTTAAGACATCGGGATGTTAAGACATCGGGATGTTAAGACATCGTGATGTTAAGACATCGTGATGTTAAGACATCGTGATGTTAAGACATCGTGATGTTAAGCCATCGTGATGTTAAGACATCGGGATGTTAAGACATCGGGATGTTAAGACATCGGGATGTTAAGACATCGGGATGGTAAGACATCGGGATGTTAAGACATCGGGATGTTAAGACATCGGGATGTTAAGACATCGTGATGTTAAGACATCGTGATGTTAAGACATCGTGATGTTAAGACATCGGGATGTTAAGACATCGTGATGTTAAGACATCGTGATGTTAAGACATCGGGATGTTAAGACATCGGGATGTTAAGACATCGTGATGTTAAGACATCGTGATGTTAAGACATCGTGATGTTAAGACATCGTGATGTTAAGACATCGTGATGTTAAGACATCGTGATGTTAAGATATCGGGATGTTAAGACATCGGGATGTTAAGACATCGGGATGTTAAGACATCGTGATGTTAAGACATCGTGATGTTAAGACATCGTGATGTTAAGACATCGTGATGTTAAGACATCGGGATGTTAAGACATTGTGATGTTAAGACATCGTGATGTTAAGACATCGGGATGTTAAGACATCGTGATGTTAAGACATCGTGATGTTAAGACATCGTGATGTTAAGACATCGTGATGTTAAGACATCGTGATGTTAAGACATCGGGATGTTAAGACATCGTGATGTTAAGACATCGTGATGTTAAGACATTGTGATGTTAAGACATCGTGATGTTAAGACATCGTGATGTTAAGACATCGTGATGTTAAGACATCGTGATGTTAAGACATCGTGATGTTAAGACATCGGGATGTTAAGACATCGTGATGTTAAGACATCGTGATGTTAAGACATCGTGATGTTAAGACATCGGGATGTTAAGACATCGTGATGTTAAGACATCGTGATGTTAAGACATCGTGATGTTAAGACATCGTGATGTTAAGACATCGTGATGTTAAGACATCGTGATGTTAAGACATCGTGATGTTAAGACATCGTGATGTTAAGACATCGGGATGTTAAGACATCGTGATGTTAAGACATCGTGATGTTAAGACATCGGGATGTTAAGACATCGGGATGGTAAGACATCGGGATGTTAAGACATCGGGATGGTAAGACATCGGGATGGTAAGACATCGGGATGTTAAGACATCGGGATGGTAAGACATCGGGATGTTAAGACATCGGGAAGTTAGGACATCGTGATGTTAAGACATCGGGATGGTATGACATCGGGATGGTAAGACATCGTGATGTTAAGACATCGTGATGTTAAGACATCGTGATGTTAAGACATCGTGATGTTAAGACATCGGGATGTTAAGGCATCGGGATGGTATGACATCGTGATGTTAAGACATCGGGATGGTAAGACATCGTGATGTTAAGACATCGGGATGTTAAGACATCGTGATGTTAAGACATCGTGATGTTAAGACATCGTGATGTTAAGACATCGTGATGTTAAGACATCGGGATGTTAAGACATCGTGATGTTAAGACATCGGGATGTTAAGACATCGGGATGGTAAGACATCGTGATGTTAAGACATCGGGATGTTAAGACATCGTGATGTTAAGACATCAGGATGGTATAACATCAGGATGGTATAACATCAGGATGGTATAACATCAGGATGGTATAACATCAGGATGGTATAACATCAGGATGGTATGACATCGGGATGGTATGACATCGGGATGGTATAACATCGGGATGGTAGGGTATAAAGTCAACCTGACTAAATCGAAAACTTTCTCAACTCAATAAAGGCAAGATCGTATTGGAGTGCTAGACTCCACAGCGACTTTTCACTTTAATAAGCTGCTGAAATAATTCAACATTTGACTGCAATAATCTCTAAAAATAACTTAGCCCATGACTGAAATAATGTGATTAAAATACCTGAACTTCTGGCTGCAAAAATGCTGTATAAATAACTGAACTTTTGCCTGTGATATTCTTATATGAATAACTGAACTTTTAACGGGAGTACATTTACACAATTGTGACTGCAATAATTATATAAGATGAACTTGGCTCATAATTTTATTATTACAAAAAATTCAAATCCAAGCGCCCAGAGCTTCCTGCTGAGCAGCCATTCCTATATATGTGAATAGTTACCAAGAGATCAAAGGCTAGTTAAATTGAAGTGCAAGTGATCAAAACTACAGTAGAAGTGCTCATAACGATGGAGGTAATTACGGTAATTACTACAGAGGTGCTCATAACCATTATAATGACTGCAGAAGCATGTAACAAACCGAGTCACACTGACGCACATCACGCGCTACTCCGTGTGCGTACGTTCTCTGCGCATGTACGCCCTCTCATGTGAGGTAAAAATATACGATTCTTCCTTCTTTACAAAAATTACAAGTCCCGTCTGGGATTCACTTACAAAATTCGCTGTCTTAAAGTGACGCGTAACTATAAATAGGTAACGCGTAACTATAAATAGGTAACGCGTAACTATAAATAAGTAACGCGTAACTATAAATAAGTAACGCGTTAATATAAATAAGTAACGCGTAACTATAAATAAGTAACGCGTTAATATAAATAAGTAACGCGTAACTATAAATAAGTAACGCGTAACTATAAATAAGTAACGCGTTAATATAAATAAGTAACGCGTAACTATAAATAAATAACGCGTACCTATAAATAAGGAACGCATGTATATAAATGAGTAACGCATAACTATAACTAAGTAACGCGTTACTATAAATAAGTACGCGTAACTATAAATAATAACGCGTTACCATAAATAAGTTACGCGTTACCATAAAATTTTCTCAGAAATTGGTTCCCGTGTTGCTGAATGCCAAACAATAGTTGTACCCATGTCACTTTTTTTCAAAAAATATTTATTCCCATCTCATCGAATACTAAAAAATATTTGTTCCTAAGTCTCTGTGGCTGAAAGAATATTTGCTCCCGTGTTGATACTAAGGAATATTGTTCCCATGGCATCTGTTGCCCAAATATATTTGTTCCCGAGTCTCTGTGTCCCAAAGAATATTTGTTCCCATGTTACCTGAAACCAAAGAATATTTGTTCCCATGTTACCTGAAACCAAAGAATATTTGTTCCCATGTTACCTGAAACCAAAAAATATTTTTTCCCATGTTACTGAAATCAAAGAAAAAGAATATTTGTTCCCATGTTACCTGAAACCAAAGAATATTTGTTCCCATGATACCTGATACCAAAGAAAATTTGTTCCCATGATACCTGATACCAAAGAAAATTTGTTCCCATGATACCTGATACCAAAGAAAATTTGTTCCCATGTTACCTGAAACCAAAGAATATTTGTTCCCATGTTACCTGAAACCAAAGAATATTTGTTCCCATGTTACCTGAAACCAAAGAATATTTGTTCCCATGTTACCTGAAACCAAAGAATATTTGTTCCCAGGCTACCTGAAACCAAAGAATATTCGTTCCGAGGCTACCTGATACCAAAAAAGATTTGCCGCTATATGTCACCATCAAAGAATATTTGCGCACGCGTCACCTTTCACCAAAACCATGACTTGGGACTGTCAAGATACCGACACGCTGTTAATGAACTGTCTGGCCGCCATTCATGGGGTTGAATTTGTTTCAAATCAATTCATGAATTTTACACTCTTTTTCCGCAGATCATGGCTCCATTATATTACGTTTAACGCCATGAAAATCATTTCCTAATTATGTAAATAAATACCCTTTCCTAATTACAGGAATTACATTTCCTAATTTCCTAATTACCATTTCCTAATTGCGTAAATGCTATTTTCTAGTTAATTAAATACCATTTCTGTCATGTTGGCTGTACTCCTGTTCAAATTTTTATTTTAGTCGAATTCCTCTAATAAATTGACAGCGATGGCATATGTACCTTAAACCGACGTAATAGGTCAAAATTTCACGTATAAATTCACTAATCATTTTAAAGCTGAGACGTCAGGACACAACTCAAATTTTCCTGAATTTACAAGATTGAAACCGAACTTCATTTTCCCCTAAACCCAAATTAGGTGAGCCCCTACTCTAAATTTACAAAATTAAAAACGAATTTCGTGTTCCTCTACATCCCAATTAGGTGAGCCCCTACTTGAGGGCTCAATGGCTGGGGTCCAATTCAAGCAATTAATTTGTTCTGTATGTACACAGCATAACAAATAGATAGAGTTAGGGACACTTGAAATAGGTAAAATTAGGGACACTTGAAAGAGGCAGAATTAGGGACACTTGAAATAGGTATAGTTAGGGATACTACAAATATGCAAGTTAGGGACACTTGAAATAGATTGAGTTTGGGGCACCTAAAATAGGTAAAATGAGGAGCACATGATATGGGTACATCACCGCGTGATAGGCCACCTACACCTGCCGTACAGTGATCTTATAACTCTCCAGTGGCACAGGATGCATAGTCAAATTCATATATGTACACAAACTTTACGTTGTAACTATTGATATAAAATATTACTCCAATAGTCTACTTATCATGATGGGAGTAGGTCGATAACTAACCTACATATTCATACACACTATACAGTTCACATTCAAATTCATTAACTCGACCGTCCCAGTGCAGCACTGAAGACAGAGTTGATGTATCTACAGGAAATACCGAAAAATGAAAAAAATATATCAATTACATATGTACATGCGCTTTGACGACATCTACCGACAGCTTGGTAATGAACACCTTTGCTTTAAATCTATTTCATAATTGATTATAATTAGCGAGTTGTTGAATGTACTTGATAAAGCTTTTTTTTAATCAATAACTGCTCATAAATCTCAGTTTTCTCTAAACAATGGTTCTCTTTTTATCACGAGTAAAGTTTCCTTTATAGTGACAATGTGAAACCTGTTATAGATAAATTTACGGAGTCAAATTAACAGTAACGTAAGCTAAAATAAGATCTTCAAGCATTTAAACCCATACGGTTCATAAGGTTCTCGAGAGTTCGAGGATCAACAGAAAGATCCAAGTTACTCGTATTGACTAACCTCCAAAACTCACTGGGTACCAAAATTAACTAGCATAAATACTTCGGTGTCCACAACGGCTGACGTCTACCAAGCTGCGGCGGCCGTCAGCGCGGACGGTTCATTGGACGGAACGACGTAGGGCGGAGTTGTCAGCATGTCCGTCACTCTGGACAAAGGGACAGAGGGAGCCTTGGTGGACAGTGTAGGTGGGAGGGCAAAAAAAACCTTGGTGGACACTGGGGGACAGAAAGAGGACTGATGGAAAGTGAGGGATTAGGGGGGATGAATAACCCTGGTGGACAGTGGGGGACAGAGAGAGGCCTGTTGGATGGCTGGATTCAACAAATAATCCTTCAGTGTGCGTCATAACTTCAGTTCAACACAGACGGAATCGCATCGCCTGCGGTTCTCTCATTTCATTTCCTGACCCTAGTGTCGCAAATTGCTTCCTCAAACTGGATGTGCTTTATTTCCTATAAAACAGTCATGAAAAAGGGGCTTGGTGCATAGTTTGTAGACTTGGAAAAGGGCTTTGTGCAGTTTGCAAACTTGGAAAAGGGCTTTGTGCATAATTTATAGATTAGGGGCTTCATGCATAGCTTGTAGACTTGGAAAAGGGCTTTGTGCATAATTTATAGATTAGGGGCTTAATGCATGGTTTGTAGACTTGGAAAAGGGCTTTGTGCACAATTTATAGATTAGGGGCTTTATGCATAGTTTGCAGACTTCGAAAAGGGCTTTGTGCATAATTTATACATTAGGGGCTCTATGCATAGTTTGCAGACTTCGAAAAAGACTTTGTGCATAATTTATAGATTAGGGGCTTTATGCATAGTTTGTAGACTTGGAAAAGGACTGCACATGTGCATGATTTATAGATTAGGGGCTTTATGCATAGTTTGTAGACTTGGAAAAGGACTTTGTGCATAATTTATAGATTAGGGGCTTTATGCATAGTTTGCAGACTTCGAAAAGGACTTTGTGCATAATCTATAGGTTAGGGGCTTTATGCATAGTTAGCAAATATGGAAAATAAACTTGTGCATAGAACGTAGACTAAAAAACGGTTTGTGCTTAGTATGCGGATGTGAAAAAGAACTTTGAGCTTATGCATGGAAATAGGAAAATAGGAAAACCTCGAAATGGAAATGGTCTAAGAGGTTTTCAAAAGGCATACGCGTGATACATTGTCCTGATACCAAAGCAGAAACCAACCACCGTATACCAGAAACCAACCATCGTATACCAGAAACCAACCACCGTATACCAGAAACCAACTACCGTATACCAGAAACCAATCTCTTTACGACAACACCTTTACGAGATCGACACGCTACGGAGAGCAGAGATACGTAACACAGCGCAAGATGATACAAGGAAGTTATGTATGCACTCGCCAGTACAGTATTTTGATTGACCAGTACCCAGTCCAACATTTTGCAGGGGCATCTCCGATTTTGGTCGCCCATTGGGTGGCTAAAATCATAGATGCATCGGTGAAAAAGTTTGTGTGTATATGTGGACGTACGAAAATGGACAACTCTGCCAAGACTTGGCCTACGTTGCCTCCCTGCCCAGAGCTAAGACGCTGACAAGCACCATTTCTTAAAGCTAATGACTAATTAACCTAATTAACATATTATCTTTATTATTACATACACTCCGTATCTACACAGCGATGTAAAGGATTTGAGGAATAAATATGCTTTTGTTTCAGTGTGCCTCAAGAGCGCAGGTCAAGAGCGTTCTACCAGCGCAGGTCTATCGTAACTGTTTTACCTGAACATGTCTCCCTCACCAGTTTTACCTGCTCAGGTCTGTACCTACAGTTCTACCTGCGCAGGTCTGTGTCTACAGTTCTACCTGCGCAGGTCTGTGTCAACAGTTCTACCTGCGCAGGTCTGTGTCAACAGTTCTACCTGCGCAGGTCTATCGTAACTGTTTTACCTGAACAGGTCTACACGTTAACTACGGCGGGAAACTCACTTCAAAATTGAAGGCTAAAGGGAATGCGCAAAAAAAAACAATAATGAATCACCTGTGTACACGACTCATCAAACATGACGGGATTCGATATTTTCCTCAAATAAATCTTGCAAATGTGGATGCCAAACAAATATCTCCATCCCAACAGTACCCGCCATTAAAATATTCTTGTACTTGTGCACTGGTGAAACTCGTATCAAAGATACGGCCATTAGGCGTCCTGGTGAGTGTCAGAGAGACGGAAGAAGCGGACGCCAAACAAATATATGAATAAGTAAACACACCAAGGGTAATATTAGTTATAAGAAGATGGATCCTACACTACATCAGATTACATGAACAGATTCTTAGGAGTAAAACTCTAACATTTTATTAAAATTTGATCAGAATCGTTATTTCCAATTTTACACAGTCACGGTAAAAAATTAATAACTATTTCAAAAGAAAAAATTGAAACTCAGCTAGTGTAAAAGATCGTTTCAGACATTTTAAGCCCGTCCATGCACAAGGTGCGTCTCCGTACAAGATCCCGTCGCATTGAAAGGGTAAGTTGAAATGGAAGAAAAAAGAAAATAAAGGTCTAGAACCAAGATAAAAGTCGGAGAAGAAAGTGCGGGAAAACAGGGCAGGAGTGAGCCTAAAAAAGAAGGACCTAAGCTAAACAAAATACCTAGTCAATCTCAACTAAAAGAAGGGGACCTCGCATTTTCCCCAGACGTTTTACATTGTGTACACAATTGCACCTGCATTCAGCGCGAAATATAAGCTTATATTTTCACTCAATAAATTCTACGTAACATTCTGTTATTCTAAATACGAAATGGGGATTAGAGTGTACAAGTCTCAAAAGCTTATAGAAAAAAGCGTGTTTTCGAAATACGTTCATGCACTAGAAGACATAATGTTTGAGTTACACAATTAGGTCTAGAAATTATTAGAGACTAGTATTCTTACTTTTCCCTCCATTAATTTACTCGCTACACAATTTATGTACACGTTTAAAAATAAATCACCAGACATGCGCATTATTGTCTACCAAGGAACGTAAGAGGACCAAGAGCTTCGAATGGCTTAGCCATTTTACCTATATATACATGTTGATATGAACATTCGAGTTTATTGTTATCGTCTACATAACAAAGGCATTTATGAAAAGCTTGTTGTGAAGAGAACAGAAGGATTTTTTGCAGCCAGCTGGTGCCAAATGTGACTGACTTGTCTTGCAAAAAGTAATTAATGGTTTTCGGTGGAGAAAAAATGAATACTTTCTCTGAATTACTTAAACAAATGCTCCTTTGCGGGATCATGAACACCAGCCATCTCCTGAAAATGGGATTTTATAGAGAGAAATTATCAAGATTCTTTAGTCTCAAAAGTGATTTCTGCGTAATGGTACTTCTTTACTAATGATCAATAGAATCAGTGATACGAGGTCGTTGACGGCACTTTGAACCAAAAAGAACAATAATAATGATTGGCAGTAGGTCAATCTTAGTTTCAGTCGGATTAGACGCTTTTGGCCTTTAACTGAACTTTAACTTTAATATGGCTCTTATTTTCTTCCGAAGATGAGATCATGAAACGAGATTAATTCTACAGAAAATTCAAACGCTTCGCACGATCAGAACAATTTTCATAAGGTGACAATCGTCTCATTTAAAACGAATACTTGAAATAAACACGGACAAGCGCCACTGAACACTTCCGAACATTCTTGACAAAAATTATACATCTACGGAATGGCCCTCGACTAGAAGTTCGCGACTAGAAGTATGTACAATGAACAAAACTTGAGCAAAAACGTTCGTACGAGTCGTTGTTATTAAGCAGTTCATAAATCTACTGAAGGATATAAGTTAAAAAAATTAAAGATGTCGTATGTGCCCGATAGAGTTTGTAACATGCAGGCGATGCCCGTAGCACCTTCCAAATCCCCCGCACTGGGACATTCTAGAGAACATGCGCACTTGCTATCAAAGTTACGTATGCGTTCCGTAAAATTTGATGTTTTATATGAAAAAATTTGCAAGTTAAAGAAATTCTATAACCGTCGAAAAATTACCTTATTCATATACATCTAATCATTTTTCATTTTCTAATGTTATGGTGTAAACCATAAAGAATGGTGGGTTTTATTTTACGCTTTCACCCCTAAATCTGTCTAGAGGAACAAGGGCGATGCATAGACTAGTATCTCTCAGTTGCTTGCAAGATAATAGCTTGACTAGTTTGAGTTTCTAAGATATTTGGCAGAAGTTCATCAACAGATTTTCCAAACGTCTCCATTCTCTACTTCTACAATCACGAAGTATTTTAATCCACTCTACATTCCGGTTTTGGTCATTCACAGGCCATTGAATGATGGTAAATTCACTCTAGCATCACTGCAACAAATGACGAAATCATTCCACAGTTTACGCATCCAGTCCTATGAGGTTATCGAAGTCCAAGTTTGCATCCAGCATCGAGAGTGTCTTGGATTCATCCCAAGGATAATCATCCCCCCAGCAGTGCGCGTGCGCGTCTTGCACGATCACAGAAGTTGCCACAGGTTCCAATGGAGTTAATCCTATAATAGGCTCTTCTGTGACCCGGAAACTGCTCATGGATGGAAGACTCATCATCTGCTGGTCTTCGGACGACACTGGAGGGAGAAGGTGATCCTCTAACTGTTGAGGCTGCTGCTGGTGCTGCTGTGCTTGTGCAATGGGCTGCATTTTACCTGCAGATGAGCTTCTTTCAATCTGATCCAGAAAGTTCATTACGGATGACGTGTTGTTCACGTCCTCTCCAGGGTACTGAGCCCAAGACTGGTTGTTGTTGGCCGACGACACCGGCTGTAGAGCCTGAGGAATTTCGTTGTTCAGGTTCAGTGATGAAGTGAAGTCTTCTCCCTCGTCATTCGATGCTTCCGAGTACTCTGGAGTAGCGAAGAACTCTTCTTCTAGTTTAGAGGAACTCGGACTCATGTCTATTGAGTGGAACATGATCTGATTGTGGTTGGACCGTTGATGGATGCTGTCGATGCTGGGCAGTTGCTGGTACTGCTGATTGTGGTGAGAGGTGGAGTTATATTGGTTATATTCTGTGGTTACAGGCCCTGAAATGATGTCAAGTGAATTAGAATGTACACCGAGTTGACTTGTTGACATTGAGGAGGAAAGATAGTTAGAGGTAGGGGTGCCCATTTCGTTGGATGACGGTGGTGACAGGTAGTTCGACGCTGGTGGGGTGAGGTACGAAGACGACTGAGACACTTCGGCTTCGGACACCGGATGATTGAGATAATTTGATGGTGCTGGAACCAAATCTGTGGACGTAGGAGTGGTGAGATAGGTAGAAGGGTCTCCAGAATGGGTGAGGTCTGTCACAAGTTCTTGAGTTCTGCCCAGAGGCCAGCCTTCTTGCTGGTTGTCGTCCAGCAGCAGCGGCCAGTTGAAGTCGTCCCGTAGAGTGTCGTTTGTAACCTCCTCCAATGTTAGGGTTCGCTCGCTGATCACTGTGAACAAAAAACGTATGAATTCGGATGAAAAACGTATGAAATATATGTATGGATACTTTAATACGTTGACCGTGATGGTTTGAGCTAAAATTCAACAATCTACTCCAATTCAAAATCAATAATAGAAAGAAATTCTCAGAAAAGACACGTTAACTGGATAATGCTTACATTCAGTTTTGATACGGTATTTGTAAATATTGAGTTTGCGACTACTGGTCGGCCAGTGGCGTCATGAAAATCTCCGCGTACACCGGCGGCTCACGTCGCAACCAACTTGATAAGAAACATTTCCCCATCGAGATGGTTAGATGTCTTACTTAAACTCGTTTGGAAAGCAAGGGAGGAAAATATTTACAACAGTATACAATTTTACGTTCAAAAGACATGTTCAACCGTGTCGAATGATTGTAACGTAGTACTCGTAGAAGTAGTTGATAAACAGCACCATGAAGTATAGGCCTTAATATATTTGAAAAAAAGTGGAACGTCACATCATGTGTCTGTCTCAGAGGTAAGATTACTGGCTGTAATCTTATCTTAATCAACAGCGTGAAAAGAATAATATACACATCACACAAAAATGGGGAAAACAAGCTAATTCATCAGAGACATTATTAGACTATAAACTTTATTATGAATTTACATTAATAACGATCGTGAAAACGTAACTCATATCGCACCCAGTATTTCCACATAGTTTAAAACATTTTCAACTGAAGTGGTTTAACATGCGATTATTAGGAAGACAGAAAACATACCTACTGAAACTGAAATCTCTTTGCATAGCTATATCTATAAATAAACGAGATTGCATGGGAACTTTCATCGCGAATGTTTCTTCCACTTTTGACAGTGTTCTTAATAGAAGAAAAAAAATTAAACACGTACTAAAATTCACCCGTGGAATCAAAAAACAGGGAAAACCCTTTACGTATTTCGAAAGAAGCATGGAACTAAAAGAGTAATTTTATGAGTTGCGAAATTAATGAAGCGCTTGTTGAAGATTAGAAGCTTGAAATCATCTACTAAACGGAATGAAAAACGGAACCTCTCTCTGAAATCAGATGATATTAGAGAAATTATTGTCTTACATTGAAGTGAGGGTGAAATTTAACTTAAATATAAGTACAGTAGCTTCTCAACTTTTCCACTATCAGCCGTTAGACAAAGCATAGGTGTGCTCGCATACGTCGCTGTATAGAACAACGCCGTGATACTATGTAGTGTTCAGTAGCATCTTTAAGAAACATGTAGTCATTTTCCTCATGACAAAAAAAAGCGAAGCTTATTTTATTGATTATTTCTATGAGAGAAATTCTCAGCTAACGATTTCAACCACGTATATACACCTTCACAAAAGTAAGCGAGGCTTCTCTGGTGATTATAGAAAACGGAGAAGACGGGTGGGAATAAATGAAGGAGGAACTCTTCTACTAATTGAACTTGTAGTTTACTAACTCTTTCACTCACTCCTCTTAGGTTAAGAGACTGAAAAACATCTCTTTCACACGATTGTACTAATAGAACAATCAATAACGATACTTCATCTCATAAAGAGAATATTAGCTAAGTCTAAATGAATAAAATTGAATGTTTCGAATTCATCGGTTCATTTTCAGCAAAGGTTCAGTAAAACTTGGTAAAGAAGACAGCGAAAATTCGTTGCCACTTTTTACGCTGTTCCCTGTACCAAGTTTGAACACGTTGACAGTGATGGGTTAAAGTGAAGTTCAGTATTCCACTCAAATTCAAATTCAAAAGTTGTTAAAAAAATTTTAAATACCAAACATTAACTGGGTTCGTTATATACCATGAATTTTAAAAGACTGTTAAAACTTTTTGAAACGACCCATGGATGGGTCGTATCGCAGGCAACGCGCTAATAAAAAGAAATTTTACCTTCATCCTGATAGAAAACAGCATCGTTCCTGGTTTCCTCAGCAGGAGGCGGGGGCGGCAGGTAGGGCATGGGATGGTGAATGATGATCTTGCTGCCGTCCAGCGGCCCCAGGGCGTCTATGGTGGTGTGACACGTGGTTGCAAATCCATCCCTTGACGCCAGCGCAAACTGCGGTTGCGACACCACCGCCGGCACCAAGTTGCCAGGCGTGGTTGTCACCGTCACCACCTGCTGCTGGATAGACTGGGCGTCAGGCTTCTTGTTCTTCTTGTTCTTGGTTATGGGCGGCGATGTTGGTTTGTTTGGCCTGCGCTTCTTGAATGTGCCGTCGCTGAGAGTCTCCCCGAACACGGGGTCCAAACACCAAAATCCGCCTTTGCCTGGCTCGTCTTTGGAACGAGGCACCTTGAGGAAGCTCTTGTTCAGCGACAGGTTGTGCCGAATGGAGTTCTGAAATAGACAAATAAAGTCAGGTTTTTGATTGTCAATTACAGTATTGTAATGCCTAAATAAAGGTTATTATGACTGGTTCCAGCATCGGGATCTATAGTTTGAAGCTCATACATTCGTTGGGTATATACATTATGACGCCAAAGGAGATGAATTTTATGAATCATTCCATCGTTACGCAGTATGCTCAAATCTTGCAGGCTTAAACTCTGACAATAAAACCTTTACCTCCTGACAAGAGCAGGTTCAAGCCCTGACAAAAACGTGTACAAGCCCTGACAAGAACACGTTCAAGGCCTGACAAGAACAGATACACCTCAAAACAGGAATAGTTGCACCACCTGACAAGAATAGGTGCACCACCTGACAAGAACAGGTGCACCTCATAACAAGAATAGTTGCACCACCTGACAAGAACAAGTACAGCACCTGGCATTGCTCTCACTCTTGGCAGTCCATTAATATTTCACGCGGCCATCGATTGCTGGGCTGGGTCCCGTCACGACTGTTCGGGACAGGAATCGATGGGCCAGAGAGGCCTCCCTCCTGTCTCCCTCGCCTGGCCTCAGTGCTGGGCTTTGTGTGCACTTTTGTGGGCAGCAACGTGTGTTACCTCAAGTGTGTTACCTCAAGTGTGTTACCTCAAGTGTGTTACCTCAAGTGTGTTACCTCAAGTTTGTTACCTCAAGTGTGTTACCTCAAGTGTGTTACCTCAAGTGTGTTACCTCAAGTGTGTTACCTCAAGTGTGTTACCTCAAGTGTGTTACCTCAAGTGTGTTACCTCAAGTGTGTTACCTCAAATTGAATTAGCTTTAGTGCAATAGATATATTACAAGTGTGTTACCGGAAATTGAATTATGTCTCCGTGAAATGGGCATACCTCAAGTGCGTTACATTTGACTGAAGAGTGTATTTATCAAGTGTGTTACCTTCAAAAGAACTGAAAACAAAGCACTACAATGAAGCTCATTTTCCTACACTAAATCTAACTGTTGTGTTCGAGCAACACATGCTTGCATTGAAAGATTCTGTTACGCTTCGAGTTAAGGCTAACATACTCGTATATCGCGATACTAAAATTGATAAAACCGGTTTCTACCACGTGTCTCAACTGTTTTCTTGTTTGCGCGCACAACAACATAATTTTAATCATCAGCTTAGACAATCGGTAATATTCTTAGGTTTGAGTTTCTGGACTAAACTTTGTTCTGATTTCGAAATGAAAAAAAACGAAAACCCTGGTATAAGGTGGCGTTTTTAACCTAATCTGTCATGAAACTGAACGCGAGTTGTCAAGTGTGAATTGCAGTCGAGTTATAAAGCATATAAAGTATGAAGGTTAACTCTTTTCTGTGCTGTAGGTTGAGCTGTCTTTATTTGGTGATCAATTAAAAATTAAAAATTCATCACAAATCGGTTGAATTATCGGGGTTAATTTTCGCATGAACCTACTCATAGGAAATGGTTCAATTTTTATTTATTATTATTATCATGATTAATATTTACGTTCAACTCGTTAGATTTGAGGAATACTTTCATTTTGGGTTATTTATTTTCTCATAATTAATCGATATAAAAACCTCGTTAAAATTTGAGAAATAGATTTATTTTGTGTTATATATTTTCTCAAAATTATTCGTTAAGGAATATTCCGTGACTTTGAGAGAGGGTATTATTTTAAGTTGGATATTTATCACAATTAAATGTTAGGGCCATATCTTTTGAATTTCAGCGCCTGCATTCTCAGGTGAGACAACAGCCCGTGTCGCGATGTGGGAAAATGAAGTTCGATTATAAGTTAGTTTGATTCTCTCTAATCATAGCGAAGGTGTTCTTAAGAAAGAAATGACAAAGGCACCATTTAGCGTGGAGTTAATAGAGCGGGGAATTTATGCACAAGGAGTTTTCTTGCACAAAATCCCTAGTGCATAGAAACAGCGAGCTGAGGAAGAAGTTAATTGCATAGGATAAAAATTGAAGAAAAAAGTAAAAAGTGCCGAAAAAAAGAACAGCAGTGCACGGAAAAACATGGTACTCAGCAGATCAAAAAATCTATTCTATTCTTACAAAAGGAAAGCGTACCTTGTGTTCGGCTCGGTACCTCTGGGGCCGTTAATTCTTACATATGATCTCAAGGTTACTATATATGATCTCAAGGTTACTATATATGATCTCAAGGTTACTATATATGATCTCAAGGTTACTATATATGATCTCAAGGTTACTATATATGATCTCAAGGTTACTATATATGATCTCAAGGTTACTATATATGATCTCAAGGTTACTACATATGGTCTCAAGGTTACTATATATGATCTCAAGGTTACTATATATGATCTCAAGGTTACTATATATGATCTCAAGGTTACCATATATCTCAAGGTTACTCTTCAACTAGATTTCTCGCGACGATCTCGCATTAGATTGCTCGTTGGCTCTCGCACCTCGTGACCATTTTCGAACGCTTTCAACACTAACATTAATTTCATTTGCTTTTGCCACAACTTCCCTCGTTTTATTTATTGCTGAAGTTCTTCAAGGAATTTTCCACGACCTGAACACTCAAACAAAATATTTTAAAAATATATTTTTAATAACACTCGCACGAAAGCCGGCGTGTGGGCGACTTTGTTAGGCAACTCAGAGCGTGCTGCGCTACATGTTGGGTACACACTGCCCACATGATGACATGTGAGTGCATGCAGCACTTAACCGAATTGATATATTCCCCTTCGGTGATGCCGCTGACATTGTGTTTTTTAACGCGTTGGTCGCGACATGAGCCGCTGGAGGCAATTTTCATAATGCTGCTGACCGACCAGTAGTCACAAACTTAATTTTCGTGAATACTACATGAAAGCTTAATAAAGGCACGTTCTGGTTCACGTTTGCTATTTTCAGATGTGTTTACTACAAGTGTCTACATTTGAGTTGAGCCTTGAACTTCATTTTAACCCACCGCGGGCAACGTTTTAAGGTGGAGAAATTCGTTACAACAGCATGAAAAAATCCAGCTCAGCCAGCGAACTACTTCCATTTGACACTAAAATGGCAACTTTAACACGCTAACTGCGATGGGTTCAACTGAAGTTCAACATTCAATTCAAACTTAAACTCAATTATGGTTTTCAACTTTAAAAATAGCAAACATTAACTGGATCGGGCGTTTGTTTAGCTTTCATTAAGAAATAATAGAAAATGAGGTAGTGACTGCAGGTGGGTCGGCAGCATTATGAAAATCACCCAAGTGACCACCGGTGGGTCACTTCGCAGGAAATGTGTTGAAAACGAGTCGTCGATTGTTTTTGTTAGAAAGAAACGCTAACAAATTCAGAACAACTTCATGAAGTTCACAATTATTTTAGGGTGTTGAATGAGGGGCATAAACATTTTGACTGACTTCATTTCAGAGAAGTAACTGCCAAAAACGCAGCTTTTTTACGAAATAATCGTTCATCCTAATTATTCCCTGGCATATTTTCCTGCCTTAATTTATATTTCACCCTAAGGTGGAACTGCGAGTATAGTTGGTGATCAATATGCGCGACTAGTTCTATAATTAGGCGTATGTTACAGGAGTGAACGGGCGAGTTCAATGGATAGATTATCCAGTGGAGTGTAAAGGATAGATCATCCAGTGGAGTGTAAAGGATAGATCATCCAGTGGAGTGTAAAGGATAGATCATCCAGTGGAGTGTCAAGGATAGATTATCCAGTGGAGTGTCAAGGATAGATTATCCAGTGGAGTGTCAAGGATAGATTATCCAGTGGAGTGTCAAGGATAGATTATCCAGTGGAGTGTCAAGGATAGATTATCCAGTGGAGTGTCAAGGATAGATTATCCAGTGGAGTGTCAAGGATAGATTATCCAGTGGAGTGTAAAGGATAGATCATCCAGTGGAGTGTCAAGGATAGATTATCCAGTGGAGTGTAAAGGATAGATTATCCAGTGGAGTGTCAAGGATAGATTATCCAGTGGAGTGTAAAGGATAGATTATCCAGTGGAGTGTCAAGGATAGATTATCCAGTGGAGTGTCAAGGATAGATTATCCAGTGGAGTGTCAAGGATAGATTATCCAGTGGAGTGTCAAGGATAGATTATCCAGTGGAGTGTCAAGGATAGATTATCCAGTGGAGTGTAAAGGATAGATTATCCAGTGGAGTTCAATGAATGGATTAGCCAGTGGAACAACGGCCGGTACCAAGAGGTTTGACCTGAAATATTGTACCATCCAGCTAGTTTATAGGTTAATTTCAGCCTCCCTTACCACAACAAAGGTGTTCAAAGAAAAGAAGGATGAAGGCACCATTTAGTATGGGGTTAAGGGAACGCGGAATCTATGCACGAGGTGTATTCCTGCGCAGGATCCCCTGCGCATAAAAACAGTAAATTGAAAAGGACGGTTTTGGAATAAGATAAAAGTTGAAGTAGAAAGTTGCAGAGGAGCCGAAAAACAGTACAGTAGTGAATCGAAAAAGATAGTCTGTAATGAAACGAAACCCTATTATACTTAAACAAAAAAGGTGTTCATAACCTTGTGCTCGGAACCACGCAAGGTTATGACGGTACGATCAAAATTGCCGAGAGAATATTGTTTAATTTTAAACATAAATGAGAGAATGAGGAATATAGTTTAAAACATTTACATGTAAGTAGGACGTGTCATCATCTAAGAAAGTAGAAGAAAAAATCGTCTGTAAAGTTAAGGAGCGAGTACGTTTATTGCGCGTGAGCAAGTACAAACAAACAATGCTCGTAAGTACCCAGTTATATATATTTATGTTCTATATACTTTCAATTTCAAGCTTGTTCACTGGAGTCATCTAACTACAAATAATACCTAGCAAATAAACATCTGATGCATACCATGCATCTGACCTGCCACGAAGGGTGTTAACAGCTACAACCATAAATATAATATTTCCAATAGATCGATTCTTGGGGAATCATTCAACCCCAAATATTACCAAAAAATAAACACCACATGCATTCCATGTTACCTGCCACGACGGATGTTAACAGCTGCAACTACAAATATTACCAACAAATAAACACCACATGCATTCCATGTTACCTGCCACGACGGATGTTAACAGCTACAACTACAAATATTACCAACAAATAAACACCACATGCATTCCATCTTACCTGCCACGACGGATGTTAACAGCTACAACTACAAATATTACCAACAAATAAACACCACATGCATTCCATGTTACCTGCCACGACGGATGTTAACAGCTACAACTACAAATATTACCAACAAATAAACACCACATGCATTCCATGTTACCTGCCACGACGGATGTTAACATCTACAACTACAAATATTACCAACAAATAAACACCACATGCATTCCATGTTTCCTGCCACGACGGATGTTAACAGCTACAACTACAAATATTACCCAACAAAAAACATCACATGCATTCCATGTTACCTGCCACGACGGATGTTAACAGCTACAACTACAAATATTACCAACAAATAAACATCACATGCATTCCATGTGACCTGCCACGACGGATGTTAACATCTACAACTACAAATATTACCAACAAATAAACATCACATGCATTCCATATTACCTGCCACGACGGAGGTTAACCCTTTCGGTACTAACGGCTACTCCAGTGCCAAGTTGGCTAGTGCTTCCAGTTTAGGGCATCTAACCTAGTTTTAAAGTAATTTAACTAGTGAGGGAATATTTTGGAGTAAATAACAAAATTAGGGAAATTACAAAAATTCTTTAAACTAGTTTTTGAACAATTCCAGAAGCCTGCAAATGTAAATTACCATAGGCTACATTAGGACCCTATAGCATAGGCACGCGTAAGTTCCTGCTACAGGGTCCGTGCATCACATTCAATACCCTTTACAATTAACTTGAGCAAGTTGTTTCTGAACTTTCTTTATTTCTGGTAAATTCCGGCAAAAACTTATAAATAATTTCTTCGTAAATACAAAACTGTATCATCAACATCACAAATTTATGTCGCAAAGCATGGAGCTTCAAAGATTCAAAAAATTTTAAAATTAAAATAAAGAAGTAAGCACTTGCTTAAGCTAAAAGCACCCACACTAGGAAATTTTCACTGATCATTCAGGGTAATGACAAATTTTTTCCCTGGATGTTTTTACCCAAACCATTTGAATTATCGTACCGAAAGGGTTAACATCTACAACTACAAATATTACCAACAAATAAACATCACATGCATTCCATATTACCTGCCACGACGGATGTTAACAGCTACAACTACAAATATTACCAACAAATAAACATCACATGCATTCCATGTTACCTGCCACGACGAATGTTAACAGCTACAACTACAAATATTACCCAACAAATAAACACCACATACATTCCATGTTACCTGCCACGACGGATGTTAACAGCTACAACTACAAATATTACACAACAAAAAACATCACATGCATTCCATGTTACCTGCCACGACGGATGTTAACAGCTACAACTACAAATATTACCCAACAAATAAACACCACATGCATTCCATGTTACCTGCCACGACGGATGTTAACAGCTACAACTACAAATATTACACAACAAAAAACATCACATGCATTCCATGTTACCTGCCACGACGGATGTTAACAGCTACAACTACAAATATTACCAACAAATAAACACCACATACATTCCATGTTACCTGCCACGACGAATGTTAACAGCTACAACTACAAATATTACCAACAAATAAACATCGCATGCATTCCATGTTACCTGCCACGACGGATGTTAACAGCTACAACTACAAATATTACCAACAAATAAACACCACATGCATTCCATATTACCTGCCACGACGGTTGTTAACAGCTACAACTACAAATATTACACAACAAAAAACATCACACGTATTCCATGTTACCTGCCACGACGGGTCAGCAGTCTTGTAGTAGATGTAGTGCTTTCTGATCCATTCATAGATAGCCGAGAGGGTCATTTTGTTGCCGTTCTCTTTCATGGCCATGCAGATAAGGGAGGCGTAGCTGAACGGTGGCTTCACGGACCCGTCTTTGGAGTAATCAATGGGGTCAGGCCGGACTAGCTCCTCGCTGGTTTCGTGTTGCTTGTTTTTGCGCTTAGCGTCTTTGGAGGAAGAGTTAGCGTTGCCCAACGGTGGCGAGGCTGGGGGCGTTGGGGGAGTTGATAAATGGGGCACCATCCCCACCATGTCCAGGGAATGAAGCCAAGATAAAGAAGTCAGGTCATCACTCTGGGCAGTTGGACGTTCATTCTTCCCGCAGGGGGATTTTCTTTCAGGTTTCTCTGGAGGTGAGGAATTAACTACAGAATCATCAACAGCGCTGTTGGGAGTTCCTATAGAGTCAAAAGGATATAAAGCTTTTGTACCTTTACATCTAGAAAGGGTTGCGTCTTGATTTTTCAGAGATTGGCCTGCGGTACAAGACTTCTCGACTGGGTTTACGTAAGTCGGAGAGAGTACCTGACAAGACGATATGGGATCTTTTGAATTATTACTTGAGTCTTTACTACGAACGAGAACATTATTAACAGTTGAGTCGTCGGAAGAGGCACATCTTTTCGCCTGATTTTCGTGAGCTGAAGCGTCCGTCACTGTCGATATGCTGCGTTTTGACAGCGGTCTACTTACCGAGGGCGTCGAGCACGAAGTAGAACTGGTGGAAGAACTGGGAGACAGGCGGTAATTGTTGCAATTCCGTTGACAAGCTGCTTCTCTCTTGTCTGACACGCACTCAAGAATTGATCTAGAACTCCTGTCATTCTCGTCATCGATATTGCTTAGCAAAGGACTAATTTCTAATACCCTGGTGTCGAGAGAACTAGACTCGTTTCTTGAACAGTTTGAAAAAGGTAATTTTCTCAGAGAAGAACTTGTAGATAATGTTATAGTGGACTTTAGGTTTGGACTGCCGGGTTTCAGGGTGAGTATTCCACATTTCGGATGATTAATGTTCGAGGGAGAAAATGTCTTTGTGATTATAGTGGTAGCTTGGACTGGAAAATTGGGTGGCTTCGATGCATTGGATTTGAGACTGATGTTTTTAGAGACTTTGCCGCAGGTGGAATACTTAGAGAGTGCACTCGACACGACGTGGCCGGACCGAGTAACTCTGGCGGAGGAAATACAAACGTCATCTACGTCTTCGTCGTCCAAGTTCTGCATGAGCTGAAGCTTGTCAAGCAAGACTCCGTTCCGCCTTCTGGCAGAGTCTTCCATCCTTCGGGGTTCGGACTTGAAAGATCCTGACTTTGGCGAAGAAAACTTCACTGCATGAACAGCTCGTACCTTAATCACGGATGGCTGGTCAGCCCGTTTCATCGAAGATTTCAGCTGTATTTTGTTTCTACGAAAATGCGTCTTGTTTTTCGGCACCATGACTGAAGATGAAGAGTTCTTCGAAGTCAACTTCGGTGGTGTCGCTTGGAAAGGTTCCTCGCCCCCTCGGTGCTGAATGATGATTGTTCGACATTCAGGAAGATATTTCTCATCGTACATTTTACCGCCCTCGAGCGTCTGATTCCCGACGGGAAGTTGAAACTTGAGTTTGTGTCATCAGTTGTTCGTTTCGGACGACACCCTGTCATGAGCTTTTCTTTTCACTTCGAAACGTCAACTTTGAACTTTTTCTGATTAGGTGGTAGAGGGGGAGAGAGAGAGAGAGAGAGAGAGAGAGAGAGAAAAAAAACATTAACCAGTTTTTGTGATACTAAAATGCTATTATGGAGCCAATTCAAGCGTTTACCCACGATTACCAACTTTTTTTCTCCAGATTTTTTTTTGCCTCTACCACCCGATCACAAACTTTTCTTCTCCAAATCTTTTGGCCTTTACCACCCGATCACCTGCTTTGTTCTTTTCGAGATCGGAAAGGAAGATTTAGATTTATCATCGCTCGTCTAACACGAATAAATAGGAGCAGTAAAGGAAAGTTGAAGCTTGTTATGACCACGACGTCAAAATCGATTTTGAACAAATCTCAGCCCCGCAAACACGACACCTCATAACTGAACGTTTGAAATTTTCGCCTCATCCGATGAGTGAAATTGGTTAGCATTTACAACACAACGCATGGAAACCAGATTTAGATTTAGAATATTTCAGCACACGTAACACTGCAGCGAACGGTCGTTAGGCTTGATTGGATCGCAACACTTGCACTTGCTTAGCTTTAGAGGAAAGCTGCACTCTGTCGCTCACTGAACAGAACTTCTTAACTTATTTTTATTTTGTTTCAAATTTGAAGACTTCGCAGGCATATCGTCGTTGGACGTGGCTCTGTGGAAGAACAAAAATACATCATTAACTTTCCGTAAAATAACTGATAGATTATAAATTAGCTTTAGCCTCCCTTACTACAACAGAGATGTTCATAGAAAAGAAGGATGAAGGCACCATTTAGTATGGAGTTAAGGGAACGCGGAACCTATGCACGAGGTGAGGTCCCGCACAGGATCCCGTGAAAACAGTAAGAAACAGTAAGAGTAATAGAAACAGTGAGTTGAGAAGGAAGGTTATGAAATAAGATAAAAGTTGAAGAAGAAATTCAGAGAAGCTGAAAAACAGGACAGCAGTGAACCAAAAAAAGATTGTCCTTTACGAAACGAATACATTTCATTTCAACAAATAGATGGTCTACCTAATTCTCAGCTCAGGACCAGCCATTTTATTTCGTACAATAAACAGTACAGCAATTTTTAATGCTTAGGTAATTTTACTACGAGAGACTGTTCCCTGGATGTTACTTTAATAAGATGAGGTAAATTTCAAAACATATTTATATTGCATGAACAAAAAATTTAATATTATACTTCCTGCATCAGATCTTGATGGGAACTTACACATTTTATGTGATGAAAATGGGCCATTTTTTGCTTAGTTTATTGTTAAGAACTTTTTTCATCAGAAACTAATTTCCGGGAAATTTCCCTTAATTGATTCTCGTATTTATAATAATAACCTACAAAGAGGATATAGCAACAATTGTAAATTTGCGAACATTATTTTAGTGTATTTTCTCAGAGCAATTTATCTAAGAACCAATTGGGAAATTATTTTGGGAAATGATAAATTACTTATTCATGTTTTACATTAATTCAAAATTATAAAATGAATACGCTTCAATTAAAATTGAATACCCGAAAATTAGAAGTAAAATGAAGCATAAGAAGGCAGCTCTATTGCACTGAAACCATTTATTACGGAACCTCAGCAGTATTGTTCGAAATGAGATATGAAATCATCACTCTAGAGTCCGTAGATTTTATCAGCGAACAAAAGATTTGAAATCGTCATTCTTGACTCCGTAGAGTTATTCCAAAATCAAAAGTTATGAAATCTGCACGATCGAATCCGTAGATTTTTACCGAAAGCAAAAGGATTTGAAAATTCATGTCCGTAGATTTTATTCAGAACAATGTCAGACAGAATCGGTCTCAACGAGAGACACAGTTCGTCACACACTGATATAATATGCATTAATTTAAAATATAAAATATAAGGTTTCAATTTGTTTTTATTTTCAGTTTGAAATGCCTCATAAAATGGTGATTATTTTAAGTGGTTCAATGACTTATCTCGAAGCACAGATTTCACGAATGCAAAATTACATCAACGTAAAATAATACAAACCCAAAATTTAGCATTAAAATGCGGCATAAAATATAGTTAAGAAATGCATAAAATATAGTTTAGAAAAAATGAAGAACATACTCAAAACAGCTCTAAAACTGCCAAGCTAACCCTGCTCGTTATGAAACAAGGTCTATAATACATGGTAATCAAACGCATGAGGATCAAATTCATGATAACATATGACAACCCAGGATAAAACATGAGTATCACACGCATGATAACACATGAGTATCATACGCATGATAACACATGAGTATCATACGCATGATAACACATGAGCATCAAACGCATGATAACACATGAGTATCACACGCATGATAACACATGAGTATCACACGCATGATAACACATGAGTATCAAACGCATGATAACACATGAGTATCATACGCATGATAACACATGAGTATCATACGCATGATAACACATGAGTATCAAACGCATGATAACACATGAGTATCATACGCATGATAACACATGAGTATCATACGCATGATAACACATGAGTATCACACGCATGATAACACATGAGTATCACACGCATGATAACACATGAGTATCAAACGCATGATAACACATGAGTATCATACGCATGATAACACATGAGTATCACACGCATGATAACACATGAGTATCACACGCATGAAAACACATGAGTATCAAACGCATGATAACACATGAGTATCATACGCATGATAACACATGAGTATCACACGCATGATAACACATGAGTATCATACGCATGATAACACATGAGTATCACACGCATGATAACACATGAGTATCAGACGCATGATAACACATGAGGATCATACGCATGATAACACATGAGTATCAAACGCATGATAACACATGAGTATCACACGCATGATAACACATGAGTATCAAACGCATGATAACACATGAGTATCACACGCATGATAACACATGAGTATCAAACGCATGATAACACATGAGTATCACACGCACTATAACACATGAGTATCATACGCATGATAACACATGAGTATCACACGCATGATAACACATGAGGATCATACGCATGATAACACATGAGTATCACACGCATGATAACACATGAGTATCAAACGCATGATAACACATGAGTATCACACGCACTATAACACATGAGTATCATACGCATGATAACACACGAGTATCATACGCATGATAACACATGAGTATCATACGCATGATAACACATGAGTATCATACGCATGATAACACATGAGTATCAAACGCATGATAACACATGAGTATCACACGCACTATAACACATGAGTATCATACGCATGATAACACACGAGTATCATACGCATGATAACACATGAGTATCATACGCATGATAACACATGAGTATCATACGCATGATAACACATGAGTATCATACGCATGAAACTAAATACATGATACGCCGTCAAAGGCAGCGTGTGGTCGAGATTCTTGCGATGTTCATGTTGAACAGATCTCGTTTAACGCGTTAACGGCGATGGGTTAAACACCATCACTCAATTGATGCACACCAGCAATACCCGCCACCACTTATCACTATCAAAAAACACCATCACTCAATTGATGCACACCAGCAATACCCGCCACCACTTATCACTATCAAAAAACACCATCACCGTAAACCATCAATGAACACCAATAACAATCGTGTTTCACTAATATCAATTTCTACACTAATATCAACATGACATTAGAGCAGCACATCTCTTGTGTGGTCAGCATTAGATATTCATGCGGGAACTGGGGACAGACATGGCGTCCATATAATGGGGTCCCCCTCCTCTCTTTGAAACACCTTTGCGGTGAGAGCTTGAACTAACTTGTCAAATTCAACTCGAGTTGTGACCTCAGCTGAAAATATGCGCCATTTCAAAATTAATGACTTTAATTTTCAATTTCGATCAAGTTTGTTATTAATCTTTTATAAAAAGTTATACTTTAACACGTTGACTGCGATGGGTTAGACTAAAGTTCGATATTCAACTCAATTTTAAAGGTAAAAGTTGTTAGCAGTTTTCTAAATGCTAAAGATTAATTAACTGGGCTCGTTAAATACTATTCATTTTAAAAGACTTGAAATTTTTCAAACAACCCATGGATGGGTCGTTTGAAAGTAGTATAGGTGCTGAAAAACAGAACAATGAACCGAAAAACGATGGGCCGTTACAAAGCAAAAACCTATTCGATTTTAGCAAAAAAAGGCCTACCTAACTCTCAGCTTGGGCCCTCACATCCTACAGTATAAAGGAGGACGCCAAAGTCATCGTTCATTCCTCCGGAACAATTCTGCCCATTTTCAAGTTTCACAATTAATTCATTTTTGTCTATTTTGGACAGCAGCACGTAGCGTAGCCTCACCCACTCAGGAGAACTTACGCTGCGAGCCGCACCGCTACGACAACGTCTATTTTTGACAACATCACGTAGTGTTTCTTTGATTTCATTTGCCACGCTTTCATGCGTTACTCTAGCGCTCACTTCCCTCTCCCAGTGTTTTCTCTCCTACTATTCCGTTATTTTCTTCCTCTGCACCTCATTTCCCATTTTCTGTTCCATTATTTACCTCTTCCACTATTCCCATTTCCCTCTCTCATTGTTCCCATTTCCCACTCGACTATTTCCCTTTCCCACTATTCCTATTTCCATTTCCGTCTCCCACTATTTGGTCTCTCATTTGTATCTTTCGCTATTCTTTCTTGCAGTATTCCCTGTTCCACGTCCCTCTGGTCCTTCTCCTCCTCCAATTTTATTTTTGTGATCATTCCCTTCTTCCAACCCCTCCATTTCCCTCTCCAACTCCACCCTTCCCATTTCCCTCACCCTCCTCCCATATCCCTCTCACTAACCTTCCCATTTCCCTCACTCCCTCCCATTTCCCTCATCTCCTCCCATTTCTCTCCTCCCATCCCGTTTCTCTCCTCCCGTTCCATTTCCCTCACCCCCTTCCATTTCCCTCATCCCCTCTCATTTCCCTCATCCCCTCTCATTTCCCTCATCCCCTCTCATTTCCCTCATCCCCTCTCATTTCCCTCAACCCTCCAGTTTCCCTCAACCCTCCAGTTTCCTTCAACCCTCCCATTTCCTTCAACCCTCCCATTTTCCGTTACCCCCCCCCCCCATTTCCCGCACGACGCACACACGCACACACAGGGCCGCAATAATCGATCCGGCACACCGGCAGCGGAAGCAATTACAGAGAACAAGGCTAGGGCTCGATACCCAGCAGGTGTTGCCAACCAGCGTGCCGTTATTGTCTCTCTCAACCATTATTGCTCATGATTATAGGTGCGTCGATCCTGATTATCTCTGTAACGTATAGATCTTTTTTTAGAATCTAGTCAATTTTCGTTAAGTTCATTCAAACGCTGGATTTTTGGGTTGAAATGAAGTGAGTGAATCTGCCTACGATGTCGAAATGTTTTTTTTTTCACTTGTAAACTTGTTTTAAACTGGACTAAATATTGTAAAATTTCAGTGTTTTCAACAACAACAAAATCAGCAACAAAAAATAACACCAACAACAACATAAACAACATCAACAACAACATCAACAACACCAACAACATAAACAACAAGAGCAACAACCACAACAAAATAATTAAACACTTAAAGAAGCATTTTGGAAAGCTTTTAAATTTCCTACCATCATGAGGAAACCAACCTAAATTTTTTCCTTCATCACAACAAAGATTGATCGCCTGACTACCAATTGCTGAACGTGACTACCATTACTAACTACCATTGTACTGCCTGAGTACCATTGCTGGGCACAATCAATACAACAACACTATTCTATAATATTGCAATTGATTGATCTTGATTTTGGCGCAGTCGGCTCACATACCTCGAGTTAACTGCCTCTTAGCACCCTTGATACTGAAGGAATGTATCTAAACACTTATTAACAACTGCGACGTGAGCCACCGGTGGTCACTGGGGGAGTTTTCATAATGCTGCTGACCGAACAGTAATCGCGAACTCATTTTTCGTAATCTATACTATACTATAATAAGTGCCGCGTCCGTCCGTCTGTCCGAAGCCAGCCTGCAGTGTGTGATGAGCGTATCTGTGATACCAGCTCCAGCCCTATATATTTTGACGGGCCGTGTTCACGCGGCCTCATCAACTCTCGAGAGATTGTATTTTTTATATTTTTTACGGCCTTTCTTTCATTTCACCTTCATTCTCATTTCAAATAAAGGGGGGTGGACTAGTTACTTAATCAAAACTAAATGAAGGCGGCACGATCCAGTCAATGTTCGCTATTTTCAACATGGCATTTTACAATTGCCTTTAAATTTGAATTGAATATTAAACTTCAGCGTTGATTGCCGCAGTCAAAGTGTTAAAAATTAGATGATTTCGCTGATTTCCCTTTTTCGCAGTCGCTCGGTTGGACGTCACCGTCCATCCTCTGCTTGCAGCGCCAACGTGATATCAGTCTCACACTGATTTATCTCTTGTTATTATGCATTACCAATTTGACTGCGTCAGGTAAAACTGAATTTTAATATTCAATTCAAATTTAATGCCAAATGTAGTAAGCAATGTTGAAACTAGCAAACTTGAACTGAATCCGTGCCCTCATTTAGTTTTGATTGTGTATTTATGAACATAGTGTTTGTGACTATTGATCGGTGAGCAGCATAATGAAAATCCACTGAGTGACCACCGGTGGCTCATGCAGAAAACAAAGCATTGATATATTACAATTTACTATCCCATCACAATCACCCATTTTACTAAGACATTTTTCTAATAGTTAGTTTATCGAGCGAGTTGATTTAGCAGGTCAAGGGCAAGCAGTACAGTTAAGGCGTTAACCCTCTAACGCCCAGCAGCACTTTTCGGTCCTCTTTCGGAAATAGCCTCGATATATTGTATTTCTTGTTAACTGTATTTCCTAATGTGTCCTTTGACATTCTCAGCTGAATGACATCTCATCCTGACATCGGTGACTATATGATGTCGGTACCAGTTTAGTCATGGTGGTTGTAATAACAGTAGTATGAGTAGAAAAATACTGAGGTTATGGTATTAACTGCCTAACTCATCAAATGCTGCATGTTAACTGCCGCCTCGCTCGCCTGATCTCAGAGATCAGTTTACCTGACATAACATTTCTTTATCTCCAATGATTCGAAAACCTAAACTCTGATGAACACAGATCGTGTGGATGCAAGTTTTTCGATCACTCCTTTGCGTAAGACTGCAAGTTTGAAGTATTTATACACTCTTTCAAATGCAAGTTTTATTTACTTTTCTGGGTGAAATCTTAAAGTTTTAGCTGTTTTCAAACACAAATTGAGTGCTGAGCGTTTTATGTGGCTTCTTACATTTCTTAGTCAGCCTAATACTACTTTGTTGACTATCGCAGAGTTGAGCAAATATGTAGTTTTAATTTTGTTGCCAAGTAAAAAAGTCATTCTTTAAAATGAATTTACGTGTTACGAGAAGACAGGAAAGTATGCAATGATTCAGTTAGATCTACTGAAGACCAGCCCAGGTCTTCTTAGCATTTCTACTGTCGAATCAATATTTGGTCGGTACAAAAAAGCTGGAACTGGCGCCATTGCGTTCATCTGTTTTCGTGTTTTTTGACTGAAAATATGAAAACATTTGCTCCTTCACTCATTTTCCTTCAAACAAAACATTCTTCCTTTAAGTGTATTTGGCCCCAAGAATGCTCAAAGAATAGTGAAACGACTCAGCGAAAATGAACACAAGTGTGCAGAATTACCGACAAGAAATATGTATTAACTTCTCTTAAGCGAACCTCGAAAATTGCTACAACGAAGAACATATTATGTCATTTTCTTCAGCCTTCAATGAGAATTGCTACGAAGAAATAAGTTTTTACTTATTTGTTTAAGCCCACCTCGAAAATTACCACAAAGAAATACAATCCAACTTCTTGTCTTTAACCTTATACGAAAATTACCCATGAGAAATACACATTAATTTCTCACATTCAACTGAACTCGTGACCGAATCAAGACAACGAGCCCATTGTCCAGGCAGCTTTGGTTTCTCCCCTTCCCACCTGGACGAAGTCCATCCAGAAGACAAAGCGCAGGACACCTGAACGCAAGACGGCGGCCGCTGCGGCGCGTGCCAGTTAGCGGAGCAAAAAATCGGCCTTTCACGTTCGGAAGCCAGAAAACGTATGCAAGCTTCGCTAATTGTTTTCACAGGCACAACAAAGTGGAAGGAAGTGAATTTCCTGTCCATTTCTGCTCGTCAATGAGGTTGTCGAGAAACCAAAGAGGCAGGAAAGGGCAGGACCACGCTAGAAATGCTGGAAAGGCTGGAAAAGACTGGAAAGGCTGGAAAAGACTGGAAAGGGCTGGAAAAGACTGGAAAGGGCTGGAAAAGACTTGATAGGGCTGGAAAAGACTGGAAAGGCTGGAAAAGACTGGAAAGGCTGGAAAAGACTGGAAGGGGCTGGAAAGGACCGGAGAGTAGGAAGGGCAAGGAGGAATGAGAGTTTAAGAATGTGGGTAAGAAAGTGGGGAAGGTTTGGATGGGTATGAAGGTTAAGATGGTTGTGAAGGGTTTGAAGAGTTGAAAGGACGTTAAGAATACCAAGGATGTAAAGGACAAGATGGCCACTAACGCTGTATATGACAAGACGATAGGAAGGTTATTAAAGGTAAAAATGATACAAAGAATAGAAAGAGTAAGACGAATGAAATAAATACGAAGGTTGAAAAAGATATGAGCAAAAATAAAATGAAATAATTTAAGAGGTTACAAAGGTTTGATTATATGTTAGTTTAAGCCTCCCTAACCGCAACAAAGGCGTTTCGAAGAGAAAAATAAGGAAGGCTCCACTTGTATGGAGATGAGGGAAAGCGAAATTTATGCATAGAAACAGTAAATCGAGAAGAAAGAAGTACATGAAACAAGACCAAAGTTGATGTGGAAAGTAGTAGGGGCTGAAAAACAGGACAGCAGTGAACCAAAAAAAAGATGGTCCTTAACAAAACAAAAGCATTTTATTTCAACAAAAAGAAGGATTTCTTTACTTCCAGCTCGGGACCTCACATTTTCTCCCTTGGAGTTGATTTACCAAATTAATGTCGCTGCTTGCATGTAAAATCCCGAAGGAAGCCCTGCCACCTTCATCTTCTAATGCATTGAAATAAATGTGGTGTAGAACTGACCTGATATGAAGTGGAATAAAAAATCATATCCGACGCACATGGTATAAGCTTAAGGGTCATGAATACACGAAATGTAGAACTACACGCACCATAAGGGCAAACTTAAGCATAATTCTCAAGCGATTACGTATAATTATGCAGAATTATGCGTAGTTCTGCACCACGCTCTCTACCATTTGCGGCAACACCAGCAACACCAGCAACACCAGACCAGCAACACCAGACCAGCAACACCAGCAACACCAGCAACACCAGCAACACCAGCAACACCAGCAACACCAGCAACACCAGCAACACCAGCAACACCAGCAACACCAGCAACACCTGCTCCGCACAATATGCGGGTACCAACTCACTGCAAACAGTAGTTGTTGTTGTTGTTGTTGGATATTGTTTTGTTCAAGTAAAAAAACATCCGCTAAGGCCGGAGTTCCGAGATGTTGACGTCGTCGTAACGGTACAGCTGGTGGCGTAAGTTCTTGTAAATAAACGTAAACATCTTCTATCTGCACCACCTACCACACCACACACACACCACACACACAACGGACCACAACCCCCCCCCCCCCCCCCACACACACACAACACACAACACACACACACACACATACACACATACACACAACACACAACACACAACACACAACACACAACACACAACACACACCACGCCACATACCACCCACCGCACCACAGGTGTAAAGTCAGCTCACCGAGCTGCGATATCTGCTGTCATTGACAAGGCGGCATGCGGGCGAACGTGTGTGTGTGCGTTTGTACACGTGTATATGTTAGCACATGTGTGTGCGTTATGGCGTATATGCCCGTGCATATAAGGTTTGATTGTGTTTGTGTGCAGGTGTATTTGTTCGTGAGTGTGTTTGTGTGCAGGTGTGTTTGTGAGCAGGTGTGTTTGTGTGCAGGTGTGCTTGTGTGCAGGTGTGCTTGTGTGCAGGTGTGCTTGTGTGCAGGTGTGCTTGTGTGCAGGTGTGCTTGTGTGCAGGTGTGCTTGTGTGCAGGTGTGCTTGTGTGCAGGTGTGCTTGTGTGCAGGTGTGCTTGTGTGCAGGTGTGTTTGTGAGCAGGTGTGTTTGTGTGCAGGTGTGCTTGTGTGCAGGTGTGCTTGTGTGCAGGTGTGCTTGTGTGCAGGTGTGCTTGTGTGCAGGTGTGCTTGTGTGCAGGTGTGCTTGTGTGCAGGTGTGCTTGTGTGCAGGTGTGCTTGTGTGCAGGTGTGCTTGTGTGCAGGTGTGCTTGTGTGCAGGTGTGCTTGTGTGCAGGTGTGCTTGTGTGCAGGTGTGCTTGTGTGCAGGTGTGCTTGTGTGCAGGTGTGTTTGTGTGCAGGTGTGCTTGTGTGCAGGTGTGTTTGTCTGCAAGTGTATTTATTTACAGGTGTACTTTATAGCGTGTAGGCGTTTATGAATGTAGGTGTGTGTTTGAGTGAAGGTGTGTATGTGCATGAAATTGTGTTTGAAAATGTAGGTGTATTTAAGTATGAAGATGCGTTTGAGTATTCACTTGTTTGGTTATGTACGGGTTTGCGTGTGTATGGGTTTGCGTGTGTACGGGTTTGCGTGTGTACGGGTTTGCGTGTGTATGGGTTTGCGTGTGTACGGGTTTGCGTGTGTACGGGTTTGCGTGTGTACGGGTTTGCGTGTGTACGGGTTTGCGTGTGTACGGGTTTGCGTGTGTACGTGTTTGCGTGTGTACGGGTTTGCGTGTGTACGTGTTTGCGTGTGTACGGGTTTGCGTGTGTACGGGTTTGCATATGTACGTGTTTAAATGTGCGTGCTTGCGTGCGTGTGTGAACTCAAATAGATGTATACAAACACATGTGAATGAACATCTCCCTGCACGATTTCCTAAACCCGTTAACACGCTTTCTGCTTCTGTCTCTATGTTTATTTTATATTTTTTTGGTGAAAACTATCTAGTGTTAATTAAGATAATGTTCTTGAGGCAAAACAATTTAATTTACGGCAAAGATGTACTTATTACGCCATTTCAATGACATTTTTTCAGACTGAAGAGCAGCTGAGAGTCAGGACGCTATTATAACTTGAATAATTTGGTTGAAACTCGTTATCTCTTCGACGCAATGGCGGAGCGTTGTTCTTTGGGTGATGGAGTCATCGGTTCGATCCCACATTAGGGCGGTACGTTTGTCGGAGCAGGCAGCTCGTCTGGTGTATGGGAAAATTGGAGAGGGAAGCCCTTCTACGATGAGCTTGCATCGGATCCTTCCTCAACGATTTAGAGCTGAAAAAATAAATTTTAACATGCGCCTCGCGTATTGGGCCATACGTGTATCACTTTGTAAATTGCTCGTTCATGTAACGGTGTAAATTATTGACATTTCTTCATCTGTTTCACGGCCTAAAAAAAATAACCGTCATCATGCGAGAGGAAATGTTATCGTACAATTATATTTCTTCGGAAGAATAATAATGTATTTGAGCAGTAAAGTTGATTTCCCAATTGTGTTACCTACAACCTAATCAAGCCAACCGTTACCAGCCGTGGAAAAGCGTTGAACATATTATTGGCTCGGATGCTGCACACGGTTTCAAGCCTGAGTTCTACTTAGCCAAATTTCACCAATGAATATGCCTTAAAGGCTAGCTTACACTTGATACTGTTATGTAGCATATATCCATGTTCACGGTGTGAGAAAGCTACACTAGCTTATTCTGCGTCACAAACTTACGTAACGCGAGCCCCCCGGGGGTAGCAGAATGAATAATTATTATTATTATACAAGAAATTTTTAGCATCCCTAAACCACAACAAAGATGTTCTAAGAGAGGAAAGAGGAAGGCACCATTTAGTATGGAGTTGAGGGAACGCGGAATCTATGCATAAGGTGCATAGAAACAGTAAGCTAGAAAAGAAGTTCATGAAACAAGAAAAAAGTTGAAGAAGAAAGTAGTAAGTGCTGAAGAACAGGACAGCAGTGAACCGAAAAAAGATGGTCCGTAACAAAACAAAAACCTATTTTATTACAACAAAAAGGAAGCCTACCTAACCTTAGCTCGGGCCCTCACATGGTTCCCCTGGGAGCGCTAATTCCCATAGATACAATACCTGTATCCCCCTGAGGGGAGTAGCGGAATGAATTTTCATAATGCTGCCCACCGAGGAGTAGTCACTAATTCAATTTTCATTAATACTTAATGAACGCTTAGTGTAGGTATGATAGAGTTAATGTTTGCTATTTTCAAAACTGCTCACTACAATTGCCTTGGAATTTGAGTTGAATATTGAACTTTAGTTTAACCAAGGCGATTAAAGTGTTAACAACTTTTTAGTTCAAATTCTCGGTCAAATTTCAAATGTTAGAGAACTTCATTCTCTCGCTATTTAAAGGCTATTGACTGTGCTTTCCCCAATATAGTTCAACTTAGCATACGAGTTCCTGCATTCTTGAAAGCGCATCCAAAAACATACGAGTTTGAAGGTAGTTAGTTGATGGGCAAAAAGATGATGCTGACAAAACTAGTGTTGTGTAATTTCTTCATTTCCATTGATTTTCTCTACATTAAAACTAAGTAAACTTGATGACTGCTATCAACACTAATTTTCTTTTGACGAGTATTTCTTCATTTCTATTGCTTTTTTGTATAAAAAATGAGTAAGTTTGATGACTGCAATTAACATCGGGATTAATATAGCTGGTCTAAATATTCAAACCATCTCATCTACTAGCATCAAAAGAAGCTTTATTTCGCAGTCATACACTAAACATGATCATACCATGTTACCCACTTAACACAATCATTGCAGTATGACCTACCGGTGTGTCGTGCCTAACTTTTTTCTGCTACAAAGATTAGATTCGATTAGTCGTTAGGTTTAGCCTCCCTACCTGCAGCAACAAATACGATCCAAAGAGAGGAAGGAAGAAGGCACCATCTAGTATGGAGTTAAGGAAACGCCGAATTTACGCAGAAAGGGTATAGAAATATTAAGTTGTGAAAGAAGATTATGAAACAAGACCAAAGTTGAAGAAGTTAATAGTAGGTGCTGAAAAACCTCCCGCTGCAAAATGAACCATCGACGGGTCGTTTGAAAAAGTCTAAACAATTTTTTAAAGTTAATGGTATTTAATAGACCCAGGTCATGTTTGATATTTACAAATTTTTTTACAGCTTTTGAATTTAAATTTGATTTGAATACTGAACTTCAGCTTAACCCATTGCAGTCATTGCAATATTAAATTTATTTCCAAACACGCGCAGTCAATGTATTAAATTTAATTCCAAACACCATGTTAATTTCAAACACGCGCAGTCAATGTATTAAATTTAATTCCAAACACCATGTTAATTCTAAACACGCGCAGTCAATGTATTAAATTTAATTCCAAACACCATGTTAATTCTAAACACGCGCAGTCAATTTATTAAATTTAATTCCAAACACCATGTTAATTCTAAACACGCGCAGTCAATGTATTAAATTTAATTCCAAACACCATGTTAATTCTAAACACGCGCAGTCAATGTATTAAATTTAATTCCAAACACCATGTTAATTCCAAACTTGCGCAGTCAATGTATTAAATTTAATTCCAAACACCATGTTAATTCCAAACTTGCGCAGTCAATGTATTAAATTTAATTCCAAACACCATGTTAATTCCAAACTTGCGCAGTCAATGTATTAAATTTAATTCCAAACACCATGTTAATTCTAAACACGCGCAGTCAATGTATTAAATTTAATTCCAAACACCATGTTAATTCCAAACTTGCGCAGTCAATGTATTAAATTTAATTCCAAACACCATGTTAATTCTAAACACGCGCAGTCAATGTATTAAATTTAATTCCAAACACCATGTTAATTCTAAACACGCGCAGTCAATGTATTAAATTTAATTCCAAACACCATGTTAATTCTAAACACGCGCAGTCAATGTATTAAATTTAATTCCAAACACCATGTTAATTCTAAACACGCGCAGTCAATGTATTAAATTTAATTCCAAACACCATGTTAATTCTAAACACGCGCAGTCAATGTATTAAATTTAATTCCAAACACCATGTTAATTCTAAACACGCGCAGTCAATGTATTAAATTTAATTCCAAACACCATGTTAATTCCAAACTTGCGCAGTCAATGTATTAAATTTAATTCCAAACACCATGTTAATTCCAAACTTGCGCAGTCAATGTATTAAATTTAATTCCAAACACCATGTTAATTCCAAACACGCGCAGTCAATGTATTAAATTTAATTCCAAACACCATGTTAATTCCAAACACGCGCAGTCAATGTATTAAATTTAATTCCAAACACCATGTTAATTCTAAACACGCGCAGTCAATGTATTAAATTTAATTCCAAACACCATGTTAATTCTAAACACGCGCAGTCAATGTATTAAATTTAATTCCAAACACCATGTTAATTCTAAACACGCGCAGTCAATGTATTAAATTTAATTCCAAACACCATGTTAATTCTAAACACGCGCAGTCAATGTATTAAATTTAATTCCAAACACCATGTTAATTCCAAACTTGCGCAGTCAATGTATTAAATTTAATTCCAAACACCATGTTAATTCCAAACTTGCGCAGTCAATGTATTAAATTTAATTCCAAACACCATGTTAATTCCAAACTTGCGCAGTCAATGTATTAAATTTAATTCCAAACACCATGTTAATTCTAAACACGCGCAGTCAATGTATTAAATTTAATTCCAAACACCATGTTAATTCCAAACTTGCGCAGTCAATGTATTAAATTTAATTCCAAACACCATGTTAATTCCAAACTTGCGCAGTCAATGTATTAAATTTAATTCCAAACACCATGTTAATTCCAAACTTGCGCAGTCAATGTATTAAATTTAATTCCAAACACCATGTTAATTCTAAACACGCGCAGTCAATGTATTAAATTTAATTCCAAACACCATGTTAATTCCAAACTTGCGCAGTCAATGTATTAAATTTAATTCCAAACACCATGTTAATTCTAAACACGCGCAGTCAATGTATTAAATTTAATTCCAAACACCATGTTAATTCTAAACACGCGCAGTCAATGTATTAAATTTAATTCCAAACACCATGTTAATTCTAAACACGCGCAGTCAATGTATTAAATTTAATTCCAAACACCATGTTAATTCTAAACACGCGCAGTCAATGTATTAAATTTAATTCCAAACACCATGTTAATTCTAAACACGCGCAGTCAATGTATTAAATTTAATTCCAAACACCATGTTAATTCTAAACACGCGCAGTCAATGTATTAAATTTAATTCCAAACACCATGTTAATTCCAAACTTGCGCAGTCAATGTATTAAATTTAATTCCAAACACCATGTTAATTCCAAACTTGCGCAGTCAATGTATTAAATTTAATTCCAAACACCATGTTAATTCCAAACACGCGCAGTCAATGTATTAAATTTAATTCCAAACACCATGTTAATTCCAAACTTGCGCAGTCAATGTATTAAATTTAATTCCAAACACCATGTTAATTCCAAACTTGCGCAGTCAATGTATTAAATTTAATTCCAAACACCATGTTAATTCTAAACACGCGCAGTCAATGTATTAAATTTAATTCCAAACACCATGTTAATTCCAAACTTGCGCAGTCAATGTATTAAATTTAATTCCAAACACCATGTTAATTCTAAACACGCGCAGTCAATGTATTAAATTTAATTCCAAACACCATGTTAATTCTAAACACGCGCAGTCAATGTATTAAATTTAATTCCAAACACCATGTTAATTCTAAACACGCGCAGTCAATGTATTAAATTTAATTCCAAACACCATGTTAATTCTAAACACGCGCAGTCAATGTATTAAATTTAATTCCAAACACCATGTTAATTCTAAACACGCGCAGTCAATGTATTAAATTTAATTCCAAACACCATGTTAATTCTAAACACGCGCAGTCAATGTATTAAATTTAATTCCAAACACCATGTTAATTCCAAACTTGCGCAGTCAATGTATTAAATTTAATTCCAAACACCATGTTAATTCCAAACTTGCGCAGTCAATGTATTAAATTTAATTCCAAACACCATGTTAATTCCAAACACGCGCAGTCAATGTATTAAATTTGATTCCAAACACCATGTTAATTCCAAACACGCGCAGTCAATGTATTAAATTTAATTCCAAACACCATGTTAATTCTAAACACGCGCAGTCAATGTATTAAATTTAATTCCAAACACCATGTTAATTCTAAACACGCGCAGTCAATGTATTAAATTTAATTCCAAACACCATGTTAATTCTAAACACGCGCAGTCAATGTATTAAATTTAATTCCAAACACCATGTTAATTCCAAACTTGCGCAGTCAATGTATTAAATTTAATTCCAAACACCATGTTAATTCCAAACTTGCGCAGTCAATGTATTAAATTTAATTCCAAACACCATGTTAATTCCAAACTTGCGCAGTCAATGTATTAAATTTAATTCCAAACATCATGTTATTTCCAAACACGCGCAGTCAATGTATTAAATTTAATTCCAAACACCATGTTAATTCCAAACTTGCGCAGTCAATGTATTAAATTTAATTCCAAACACCATGTTAATTCCAAACTTGCGCAGTCAATGTATTAAATTTAATTCCAAACACCATGTTAATTCCAAACTTGCGCAGTCAATGTATTAAATTTAATTCCAAACACCATGTTAATTCCAAACTTGCGCAGTCAATGTATTAAATTTAATTCCAAACACCATGTTAATTCTAAACACGCGCAGTCAATGTATTAAATTTAATTCCAAACATCATGTTATTTCCAAACACGCGCAGTCAATGTATTAAATTTAATTCCAAACACCATGTTATTTCCAAACACGCGCAGTCAATGTATTAAATTTAATTCCAAACACCATGTTAATTCTAAACACGCGCTGTGTGCAGGAGCCTGCAAGGCATTGAAAATTGTTTATTGTTCGTTCCATGTTTGCTGTTCATGAGGAACTTGAGACATTTTCTCGGTCGCACGAGGGATTTTAGCAAAGGGCACCGGGAGGCTGCGTGTGCTCTGGGCGGAAGCGGAGGGCTGGGGGGTAAGGGAAGGGGGGGGGGGTAAGAGGGGGGAGTCGGAAGGAAGGGGAAAGGAGGGGGGAAGAGGGTGGAAGTGGAACGAGAGAGGGAAGGAAGGGGAAAGGAGGGGGGAAGAGGGTGGAAGTGGAAGAAGAGAGAGAGGAAGAGGGTGGAGTGAAAGGAGAGAGAGGAAGAGGGTGGGAGTGAAAGGAGAGAGAGGAAGAGAGTGGAAGTGGAAAGAAGGGAAATAAGAGGGGGAAGGTGAAGGGGGAGGAGAGAAAGAAGTGGAAAGGTGGAGTAAGAAGAGGGTGAGAGCAGGAAAGAAGAAGAGGAAAGAGGGAGAGAATGGAAAAGAAGTTGGGGAGAAGAGAGAGAAATGGAAAGCTGGAGGAGAAAGCAGAGAAGGGAAGAGTGGGAGAGGAAGAGGAGGAAGTGGCAAGGTGGAGGGGGGAGAGAGTGGAGTTGGTGCAACAGTAACGCCAGGTGAGCATGCTATCCACCTGGCCGCCGGTGGCTGCACAGGTAAATGGGGGGGGGGGGGGTACACAAGTGAGGGAGAGGAAGGGGGGTGAAGAGGAAGGGGATACCTAGGGTGAGGTATGGCAAGTCAGAGGGAGCGCTCCAGTGAGGGCTGGTGTAAGTCGCTCAGGTGCGTTACAGAACTGTCGTCGCTTGTTGCCTCGAATCGACATGGTCGGAAGTTGACATGGTTGAAAGTTGACATGGTTGAAAGTTGACATGGTTGAAAGTTGACATGGTTGAAAGTTGACATGGTTGAAAGTTGACATGGTTGAAAGTTGACATGGTTGAAAGTTGACATGGTTGAAAGTTGACATGGTTGAAAGTTGACATGGTTGAAAGTTGACATGGTTGAAAGTTGACATGGTTGAAAGTTGACATGGTTGAAAGTTGACATGGTTGAAAGTTGACATGGTTGAAAGTTGACATGGTTGAAAGTTGACATGGTTGAAAGTTGACATGGTTGAAAGTTGACATGGTTGAAAGTTGACATGGTTGAAAGTTGACATGGTTGAAAGTTGACATGGTTGAAAGTTGACATGGTTGAAAGTTGACATGGTTGAAAGTTGACATGGTTGAAAGTTGACATGGTTGAAAGTTGACATGGTTGAAAGTTGACATGGTTGAAAGTTGACATGGTTGAAAGTTGACTTAGGTGAAAGTAGACCTTGGTGAAAGTAGACCTTGGTGAAAGTAGACCTTGGTGAAAGTAGACCTTGGTGAAAGTAGACCTTGGTGAAAGTTGACCTAGGTGAAAGTAGGCCTAGGTGAAAGTAGACCTAGGTGAAAGTAGGCCTAGGTGAAAGTAGACCTAGGTGAAAGTAGACCTAGGTGAAAGCAGACCTAGGTGAAAGTAGACCTAGGTGAAAGTAGACCTAGGTGAAAGTAGACCTAGGTGAAAGTAGACGTAGGCAAAAGTTGACATAGTTATAAGTTGATACAGGCATTAAGTAGAACAAAATTTACACCAAACTATTCTGCCGGTGGAACACGCTCAAAATTTTTCCTCATTCCGTACTGTGAGCATTGTTCGCAATTGCTACAGGGACCCCTGAAATGTCTTCACTTTTAGTTTTCAGCATTTTTGTTTATGGAATATAGTTTTCAGATGTGTTAGCATTGGGCACTTGTGCAGCAATACCGCAGCTAGTCCTAAAGCACGAGACGCACCGGACTCCAAGGATCAGTAAGATGATATCGGGCATCTTAGTCGGCCGCAAGGATAATTCATTCAACAATGATTTTTAAATCATAAAAATGAAGACAACGACTGACATTATCACTAGTAGCACCTCATACCATCTACTTGTTCCACCAATTAAACTATGATACGACAGACGCCATCACCCCACACCATAACCTAGCTTGGATGTTTCATTACTTTAACTGCAAGTGATACGACAGGCGCTATCACTAGCACCCCACCCCATAAACTAGTCCGGATATTTCACACAACGCTGTTTCGCTTGAACTGGACACATTGATAGCCAGAAATGGAATGGAAAAGCTGACGTTCGAACAATTTATGTCCTCAAAACTCGTGACGCAAGTCGCCATTTCGCTCAGCTGGAATGCTGGTGTAAGTACATAAGTTCTCATTGACTTTATTCGAAGATTTGTAGGCCTAGGAATTTGACCCGCACTCGGACCAAGTCTCGCACTCGGACCAAGTCTCGCACTCGGACCAAGTCTCGCACTCGGACCAAGTCTCGCACTCGGACCAAGTCTCGCACTCGGACCAAGTCTCGCACTCGGACCAAGTCTCGCACTCGGACCAAGTCTCGCACTCGGACCAAGTCTCGCACTCGGACCAAGTCTCGCACTCGGACCAAGTCTCGCACTCGGACCAAGTCTCGCACTCGGACCAAGTCTCGCACTCGGACCAAGTCTCGCACTCGGACCAAGTCTCGCATTCGGACCAAGTCTCGCATTCGGACCAAGTCTCGCACTCGGACCAAGTCTCGCACTCGGACCAAGTCTCGCACTCGGACCGAGTCTCGCACTCGGACCAAGTCTCGCACTCGGACAAAGTCTCGCACTCGGACCAAGTCTCGCACTCGGACCAAGTCTCGCACTCGGACCAAGTCTCGCACTCGGACCAAGTCTCGCACTCGGACCAAGTCTCGCACTCGGACCAAGTCTCGCACTCGGACCAAGTCTCGCACTCGGACCAAGTCTCGCACTCGGACCAAGTCTCGCACTCGGACCAAGTCTCGCACTCGGAACCAAGTCTCGCACTCGGAACCAAGTCTCGCACTCGGACCAAGTCTCGCACTCGGACCAAGTCTCGCACTCGGACCAAGTCTCGCATTCGGACCAAGTCTCGCACTCGGACCAAGTCTCGCACTCGGACCAAGTCTCGCACTCGGACCGAGTCTCGCACTCGGACCAAGTCTCGCACTCGGACAAAGTCTCGCACTCGGACAAAGTCTCGCACTCGGACAAAGTCTCGCACTCGGACAAAGTCTCGCACTCGGACAAAGTCTCGCACTCGGACAAAGTCTCGCACTCGGACAAAGTCTCGCACTCGGACAAAGTCTCGCACTCGGACAAAGTCTCGCACTCGGACAAAGTCTCGCACTCGGACAAAGTCTCGCACTCGGACAAAGTCTCGCACTCGGACAAAGTCTCGCACTCGGACAAAGTCTCGCACTCGGACAAAGTCTCGCACTCGGACAAAGTCTCGCACTCGGACAAAGTCTCGCACTCGGACAAAGTCTCGCACTCGGACAAAGTCTCGCGCTCGGACAAAGTCTCGCACTCGGACAAAGTCTCGCACTCGGACAAAGTCTCGCACTCGGACAAAGTCTCGCACTCGGACAAAGTCTCGCACTCGGACAAAGTCTCGCACTCAGACCAAATCTCACACTTGCTTGAACCAAATCTCGCACTTGGACCAAATCTCGCACTTGGACCAAGTCTCGTACTTGGACCAAATCTCGCACTTGGACCAAGTCTCGTACTTGGACCAAATCTCGCACTTGGACCAAGTCTCGTACTTGGACCAAATCTCGCACTTGGACCAAATCTCGCACTTGGACCAAATCTCGCACTTGGACCAAATCTCGCACTTGGACCAAGTCTCGTACTTGGACCAAATCTCGCACTTGGACCAAATCTCGCACTTGGACCAAGTCTCGCTCAGAACACGGAGCACAGCGACACAGCTGAAATGACCGCTCGTTGCAGCTGTCGTGAATGGTTTAGACATAAAATGTTTACCATTTTGCACTATGGCAAAACTGTAGAGCGCAAGTAGGATAGCTAAGAGAGTAAATGTCCTGTTTGTGAGGGTAGCAGCTCAATTGGGATTGAAGGGCGTGTTTTATTTTCCACGGAGCACAAGGTGAAGTTTTTACCGCATGTTTGTGTAAATGATGAATTGTCTACACAACTACACACCCCCATGCCATAATCGTCTACACACCAATGCTCCATAATTGTCCACACACCCACACGCTATAATTGTCCACACACCCACACGCTATAATTGTCTACACACCCACACGCCATAATTGTCCACACACCCCCACGCCATAATTGTCCACACACCCACACGCCATAATTGTCCACACACCCACACGCCATAATTGTCCACACACCCACACGCCATAATTGTCTACACACCCACGTACCATAATTGTCCACACACCCACGCGCCATAATTGTCCACACACCCACACGCCACAATTGTCCACCCACCCACACGCCACAATTGTCCACACACCCACACGCCATAATTGTCCACGCACCCACACACCATAATTGTCCACACACCCACACACCATAACTGTCCACACACCCACACACCATAACTGTCCACACACCCACACACCATAACTGTCCACACACCCACACACCATTACTGTCCACACACCCACACACTGTAATTGTCCACACACCCACACACCATAATTGCCTACACACCCACGGGCCACAATTGTCCACACACCCACACACCATAACTGTCCACACACCCACGCGCCACAATTTTCCACACACCCACACGCCATAATTGTCCACACACCCACGCGCCACAATTTTCCACACACCCACACGCCATAATTGTCCACACACCCACGCGCCACAATTGTCCACACACCCACACACCATAACTGTCCACACACCACACAGCAGCTCCACAAAACAGCAGAATTACTACACTGCGACAACAAATCGTGATGCGAGCAAGAAAAACAGCGACTTTGATACCGAGCTGCGGGTGTTTGTGAAGCAATCACGAAGAGTGTTTTTATTCATGAGACGTAAAACGCTAAAAAGCTTGCTCATTGTACGCTTATTTCATTAGGCAAATTAAGGTCGGATTTTGTGCTTAACTGGGTAGAAGTGGGAGAGGAAGAGCGTGTGATCATTCAACATAACACGTTCACTGAGTCTGCACGGCTCCCGCTGTCGGTTTAGTTAGGTTGACTATAGCAGCGTTGAAAAACCGTCTTTATAGCTCGATTATATTTTTATCCTTTCTAAAAAAACGAACACAATATAAGTGTAAGATAATATTATAACATACGCGCCATGAATTATATCAAATAAAGATATCGAAAAAACTAAAATATTATTTACGGATACCGGTACGGAAATGAACAATTTACCCAATAATGGTACACATATGTACCAGTACATACCTAGTCAACGTGGTAACAACACAGAAAAACATATATAGTCTTCTGGCCGGGGAGTCGAAAGTCCTTCAGAAGTTCTCACTAAAATACTTCGCGACAGATGATCTGCCTTTTCAAGTCCCACGTAAAAAAAATGAAGAAATGATGCCGATTGACATCGAGATTTTAACCGCTGCTTGTTGTGCAGTTCTCAGTGTACGCCATGACATTTTTTACGACAGTATATGTGAAACTGGTATTATAGTATGGCAGTTATATTTTATCAGTTTATTAGTTAGTTTAAGCCTCCCTATCCTCAACAATGAGATGTAAAGAGAGGAAGGAAGAAGGCACCATTTAGTATGGAGTTAAGGGAACGTGGAATCTATGCAGAAAGGGCACAGAAACAGAAAGCTAAGAAAGAAGTTCATGAAACAAGAAAAAGTTGAAGAAGAAAGTAGTAGGCGGTGAAAAACAGGACAGCAGTGAACCGAAAAAAGATGGTCCGTAACACAACAAAAACCTATTCTATTTTAACAAAAGAAAGCCTACCTAACCTTTAGCTCGGGCCCTCACATTGTCCTCCTGGGAGCGCTAGTTCCCATAGATACAATAATTGTATCCCCCTGAGGGGATTTAATTGTATCTGAGTATCAGGAAAATTTCAATCGCACCGATCAACTGAAACTATATGAACCCATGAATGATGATAAAAGAACATACAATTGAAACTACACACGCTACGGTATTCCACGACGCCATAAGCACACGATAGGTGATACAGTACGCACAAAAAATCTTGCAGTACAATTATAATTGTACCATGGCACAATTACATGCAGGTCAGTGTGAGGAGAACTGGCAGAGCTACAATGGCAGTATACTGCAGCATTCTTCTTCCATGTAACGCAATAAATAGAAAACTGAAAACATTTCCTAAGCCTGGAAAGCGCAGCCACAGCAGTTAACGCGTGACAACTTACATCTAGTGCGTGGCAGCCGCTCGGCGCAAAAAGCCGAGCAGTTCAGAGAATTGGCCTCGGAACATATGAAGTTATTTCTAACGAGGCCGCATACTGTGGAGGAAGGAGGGAGAGTGGGAGGAAGGGAAGGAGGGAGGAAGACGGAGGGGGTGAGGGAAGGAGGGAGGGAGGGAAGGAGGGAGGAAGACGGAGGGGTGAGGGATGGAAGGAGGGAGGTAGGGAAGGAGGGAGGAAGACGGAGGGGGGAGGGAAGGAAGGAGGGAGGGTGGGAAGGAGGGAGGAAGACGGAGGGGGGAGGGAAGGAAGGAGGGAGGAAGGGAAGGAGGGAGGAAGACGGAGGGGGGAGGGAAGGAAGGAGGGAGGGAGGGAAGGGAAGGGAAGGGAAGGGAAGGGAAGGGAAGGGAAGGGAAGGGAAGGGAAGGGAAGGGAAGGGGAGGGGAGGGGAGCGGAGGGAAGGGGAGCGGAAGGTTCGAAAGGTGGTAAGGTACGTTCCCTCTGAAGTGAGTGCATTAGGTGATTTCAGTTATGAGTGTAGAAAGTGAACAGGCAGTCACACATATATACAAATTTTCACCACCGAAGACAGTGAACGCGTAGTTCATTTGAATTCATCTCCATTGTCTCCTTTCGCATCATATATACTTTTTTACATACATATATATGATATAAAGAGTTTAATGACGATTTTTTTCACATGAAAGTAAAGCATTTTTCCCTACTGTTTTAACACCTTGGCAATGACGGCCTTTTTCATCAAGGTACTGGTAGCGAACATTTCATAAAATTTAAAATGCTTCATTCTAAAAAAAATATTATTGATTATATAACACTTTACTTGGTGAAAAATAATAGCCACAGGAGCAACATTGTGGATATCGAATTATTATCAGAACATTAGAGACGACTTCTAAATTAAAGTTCACGAAGGCCGCGTTCTAAAGCGAACATAAGATCAAAGCGCTCGCCAAAAGCTCTAATTACTCCCGCACTTAAGCAAGCCCTTGCTGCTGCTCAGATAATCTTCGTGATATGGCCTTAATATCACACAAGCACAACACACGCACAAACACATGTAAACACAAGCACACATACACACAATCACAACACATATGTACACACACGTCACACAAAACACAAGCACAACACGCGCACACACTAGCTCACAACACAACACACAAGCACAACACACGCACACACAAGCACAACACACGCACACACAAGCACAACACACGTACACACAAGCACCACACAACACACAAGCACCACACAACACACAAGCACAACACAACACGCATACACTAGTACAATACAACACACACACACACAAGTACAACACACACATCACACAAAATACCAACACAACACGCACACACTAGCACAACACAACACACGCACAGGCACAACACACGCACACACAAGCACAACAACACACTAGCACAACACACAACACAAGAAGCAAGTCAGTCAGTGCCACACGGAGCCTCCCACAGAGCGTGAACATTTCAGAGCACCGCTAATTAAGGTGGCCTGAAAGGAGCACCTGCTACCCTCGGTTACTGCATGGATTGAGCTTTCATGAGACCGACATTCCTAAATTAGATTTATTTTTCGAACAAATCTTTGTCATAAAGAGTATATCTTGGTCATAAAGAGTATATCTTGGTCATAAAGAGTATATCTTGGTCATAAGGAACAAATCTTGGTCCTAAAGAACAAATTTTGGTCATGAAGAACAACTCTTGGTCATAAAGAATAACTCTTGGTCATGTTCTGCACAAACCCGCTCAGCTTCCAACAACCCTACCATTTTCTGCAGAAACTGGTTCAATTTGAGGATTCTGGCAATAAATAAGGTCTATCTGGCAGCCCTGCTTCTCCCTTACGGAGGGAGAGAGAAAAAGTTCGTTCAAAGACCCCTCACAAAAAAGAGGGGAGAAGAGAAAGGAAAGAGCAGGTCAGTGAGCGAGCTGCAGCGATTATTTTTGAATTCCGTGACCACGATATTGATCACGGACCGTTGGCCTATCACAAGCCAGCGCTCCGTGCCACACGCCGCTTTCCGGCCTTTCCATTTTGATTTAAAAGTGAATGGTGAGATACTGACATGCTTAATTTTACCATTATAGCAGCTGTAACACGTGCTGCATTAATGTGATTGTCGTGTTTGTGTGCTCACTTGGCGGTGTTTTTTTCTGGTTATCACGTTCATGTTGGTGATGATGTTACAATGAGACCGTGTCGGATTACAGCCATTATGGTTCTTCCGCGGACCAATGTTTTCGTTCAATAAAAACTGAGTTTATTCAATAAAATGTTCTTACATATAAATAAGCTGAAAAAGGCTTCCACATCTAGAAAAAAGGGAGTAGAGTTACAAAATACAAGCGTTTTTCTTCCAATATCATTTACTTATTGATTAAAATAGTAAAATATTTGATCAATAAGTGCACAGTACATTTTTCCTTAAAAAAGATTCCCCTATCGAACATAGATGAGCCTAGAAAGTAAGGAACAAAATAACATTACTTGGCATCTTTCTTTCCAGTAACCGTTAATGTTTAGAGGAAGACGCATGTTGATTGGTCCACCGTTCCTCCAATCCCGTGTCGAGTCTAGCGCTGCGTCAGCATTCAAGTATCTTCGAAATTAGGTCTCGGAAAGATCTTCTTAAGCTGAATTAATCAGGCGTTCGTGCAGTCTATATTTGGGGCAAAGAAGGAAGTCTGTGATGTTCTACCGTGGACTGAGTTCTAGAAATTAATATCTAACTAGTAAGATCCAGTACGTGATAATATTTAGCACGTGCAAATCGGCATGTAATATTTAATGAAGCCATGGCTTTTGGGCGAACGACTACCATTAAATGTATGAAATATGATGCTATTTTAAATGGCGTGTATAGCATATAAAAAACAGCGTGTCGTTGGAAGAACAACATTCGAGCTGACATTGGAATGACGTGTGGTTGTTTTAAAGATCAGAAAAAGAAGTTTTAAAGCGGCAACTTCGAGGACAATTGATTTGACAACAATTAAATAATCCTCACACCGGAGTTTTGCATACACCGGTAACTGTAGGCTTTAAATTTGATTCATGCAAACCATTTTTGATTTTTTTCCTGCTGAACAACGTCTTTTACCCTTTAACGTTAACAATTCACAACTCTGCAATTTTTCAAACTTCATCAACGATGATCTAACTCTTGCAAAATCAATTGAAAGCGATAATTGCAGTAAAATTCACGGTTCAGCGCCTCTGGTTGTTGGATTTCGAACGCTGTCGGGAAGGGAAGTGAATACTGTCAAAAAACCTCCTCTCTTCGAAACACCTTTGTTGGGTTTAGGGAGGCTCGTACTAATTTATCTAATCTAAATTTGCCTTTACTCCCCAGACAGAAATGTAGTACAGCATTTGAGGAAAGTGTCACTTTATAGTTATATGAAAACAAGAGATATGGCACACATTCCCGAAGATAAATACGGCACATATTCCCAAAGATATATACGGCACACATTCCCGAAGATAAATACGGCACACATTCCCAAAGATAAATACGGCACACATTCCCAAAGATAAATACGGCACACATTCCCGAAGATAAATACGGCACACATTCCCAAAGATAAATACGGCACACATTCCCAAAGATAAATACGGCACACATTCCCAAAGATAAATACGGCACACATTCCCGAAGATAAATACGGCACACATTCCCAAAGATAAATACGGCACACATTCCCAAAGATAAATACGGCACACATTCCCAAAGATAAATACGGCACACATTCCCGAAGATAAATACGGCACACATTCCCAAAGATAAATACGGTACACATTCCCTAAGATAAATACGGCACACATTCCCAAAGATAAATACGGTACATATTCTAAGAAATAAATAGTATACGCACGTGCGTAAAGAAGTAAACATACGCACACAGTACATTCACTTGCGCATAATTCACAGACACACAGTATTTATTCGTACTCGTACTCAGCGCATTTACATATTCACAGTACACATTAGCACATACAAGGCCCACAATTAATACCCATTCGTACGTACAGTTCGCACACGTACACACAGTACACACACGTACACTCAGTACACATTTGCACGTACAATGCAAATACGTAAATATTGTACATACACACAAATGTGTGTACAGTACACACTCGTGACTTTATACTGTACACAGCCTGTACATTCAAATGAAAGCGATCACATAGTACAATCAGTACATGTGCGTACGTGACACGCAGCGCACAAAACATGTACAACCAATATACACGTCACACAGGGCGCACAACACACAGTACACATCCCCAAACACAATTCACCCCCCCCACACAGCCAGTACACCCCCCCACACAGCCAGTACACCCCCCCACACAGCCGGTACACACCCCCACACAGCCAGTACACACCCCCACACAGCCAGTACACACTCCCACACAGCCAGTACACACTCCCACACAGCCAGTACACACTCCCACACAGCCAGTTCACACCCCCACACAGCCGGTACACAACCCCACACAGCCAGTACACACCCCCACACAGCCAGTACACACCCCCACACAGCCAGTACACACCCCCACACAGCCATTACACACCACACATCAAGTACACACCCCCACACAGCCAGTACACGCCCCCACACAGCCGGTACACACCCACACACAGCCAGTACACACTCCCACACACAGCCAGTACACACTCCCACACACAGCCAGTACACACTCCCACACAGCCAGTTCACATCCCCACACAGCCAGTACACAACCCCACACAGCCAGTACAAACCCCCTCACAGCCGGTACACAACCCCACACAGCCAGTACACACCCCCAAACAGCCAGTACACAACCCCACACTGCCAGTACACAACCCCACAAAGCCAGTACACAACCCCACAAAGCCAGTACACAACCCCACAAAGCCAGTACACAACCCCACAAAGCCAGTACACACCCCCACAAAGCCAGTACACACCTCCACACAGCCAGTACACACCCCCACACAGCCAGTACACACTCCCACACAGCCAGTACACCCCCCCCACACAGCCTGTACACCCCCCCACACAGCCAGTACACACTCCCACACAGTCAGTACACACTCCCACACAGTCAGTACACACTCCCACACAGTCAGTACACACTCCCACACAGTCAGTACACACTCCCACACAGTCAGTACACACTCCCACACAGTCAGTACACACTCCCACACAGTCAGTACACACTCCCACACAGCCAGTACACACTCCCACACAGCCAGTTCACATCCCCACACAGCCAGTACACAACCCCACACAGCCAGTACACACCCCACACAGCCAGTACACACCCCCACACAGCCGGTACACAACCCCACACAGCCAGTACACACCCCCACACAGCCAGTACACACCCCCCATACAGCCAGTACACACCCCCACACAGCCAGTACACAACCCCACACATCCAGTACACAACCCCACACTGCCAGTACACAACCCCACACTGCCAATACACAACCCCACAAAGCCAGTACACACCCCCACAAAGCCAGTACACACCTCCACACAGCCAGTACACACCTCCACACAGCCAGTACACACCCCCACACAGCCAGTACACACTCCCACACAGCCAGTACACACTCCCACACAGCCAGTACACACTCCCACACAGCCAGTACACTCCCCCCCACACAGCCTGTACACCCCCCCACACAGCCAGTACACACTCCCACACAGTCAGTACACACTCCCACACAGTCAGTACACACTCCCACACAGTCAGTACACACTCCCACACAGTCAGTACACACTCCCACACAGTCAGTACACACTCCCACACAGTCAGTACACACTCCCACACATTCAGTACACACTTCCACACAGTCACACACTCCCACACAGCCAGTACACACTCCCACACAGCCAGTACACACTCCCACACAGCCAGTACACACTCCCACACAGCCAGTACACACTCCCACACAGCCAGTACACACTCCCACAAAGTCAGTACACACTCCCACACAGTCAGTACACACTCCCACAAAGTCAGTACACACTCCCACACAGCCAGTACACACTCCCACACAGCCAGTACACACTCCCACACAGCCAGTACACACTCCCACACAGCCAGTACACACTCCCACACAGCCTGTACACCCCCTTCCCCCCACAGCCAGTACACCCCCTTCCCCTCACAGCCAGTACACATTCCCACACAGCCAGTTCACACCCCCACACAGCCAGTACAAAACCCCCACACAGCCGGTACACCCCCCCCCACACAGCCGGTACACCCCCCCCCACACAGCCGGTACACCCCCCCACACACAGCCGGTACACCCCCCCCCCACACAGCCGGTGCACACACCCACACAACCAGTACACACTCCCACACAGCCAGTACACCCCCCCCACACAGCCAGTACACCCCCCCACACAGCCAGTACACTCCCCCACACAGCCAGTACACATCCCTACACAGCCAGTACACACCCCCACACAGCCAGTACACCCCCCCCCACACAGCCAGTACACCCCCCCCCACAGCCAGTACACACCCCCACACAGCCAGTACACATCCCAACACAGCCAGAGTACACACCTCCACACAACCAGTACACACCCCAACATCACACACCTCCACACAACAGGTGCACACCCCCACACAGTCCACACAGTACACATCCTACATACCCCACACAGCCGGTGCACACCCCCACACAGTCCACACAGTACACATCCTACACATCCTACACACCCCATACAGTACCCACCCCACAGAGCCAGTACAGAACACACCCCTCACTCAACACACAGTACACACCCCTCACAAGCCACACGAGGGTAGAGGCAGGACACAAGGGAAACGCGCCCGCCATTTTGTGGCCCGGATCCCCTCAGAATCTGTGCACTTTCCCTCTCGACATGCCGGGGTTACGAGCCGGGGTGAGGGGAACCCATGAGGGGAGTAAGGGGAGTGAGGGGAGAGTGAGGGGGGAGTGAGGGGGTGAGAAGGGGTGACAAGAGACCTCCCTCTTCTGTAACATGGTGGTTGAGAGGGGAATTTCTTCCCTCTATTATATCAGTGTGCCCTATGAAAATAAGGTAATAATAAATGTGTGCGTAATATTCACTTAACTCATTGTTGAGTAAGCTTTAAATGATTTTTTAGGTTACTTAAAGTGCTGTAACGCGTTTGGAACACAGAATTATTTTCTTATTTAATCAGACGGAGCAGCTTCGTCAGATTACTTTTGGTATTGTTTCAATGGGAGACGCGCATTAAGGAATATCTTCAAAATTGTGAAGTGGGGGAACTATGCATAAATAAAAGTGCCAAGATACACGGCTTAAATCTCAATATTTAAATGATGAGATTTAAGACGTGTATCTTGGCACTTTTATTTATAAAAGTTTTATAAATAAAAGACGTGTACTTTGGCACTTTTATTTACAATTCTCAGTCCCTGCATTGCAGTTTCTCGCTAATTTCAGAGTGTCACAACTCGCCATTTTCCCGAACATAGAACAAAAAAGAACTTGACCATAACTCTGTAGCAGCATTAATTGAATGCCAGCAATGCACGTGGCCGTAACCACGCAGGTGACGAGGGCAGACATCAGAAGCCTGAAATAAATAGCTGCCGCGCTCTTTTTTGCACCGCACCGCCTAGAAAGCCGAGCTCTAGGCGCGCTATTTAAGATATTTAACGCTGAAATGACCTCCATGTGCAAATTTATTGGTTATAAATTAGTCTTAGCCTCCCTTTCCCACAACAAAGCTGTTCAAAGAGAAGAAGGATGAAGGCACCACTTAGCTTGGAGTTAAAGGAACGTGAAATCTATGCACAAAGGGTGTTCCCGAAAACGATTCCGTGCGCATTGAAACAGTAAGGTAAGAAGGAAGGTTATGAAACAAGATATAAGTTGAAGAAGAAAGTCAGAGGTACTAAAAAACAGGACAGCAGTGAACCGAAAAAAGATGGTCCTTAATAAAACAAAAGAGAAAAAATCATTTAATAGTTGTATCCCCCTGAGGGGCTCAATGTGAGGAATGATGTGACCAATTCATCTAAAACAGCCGTCAGCCTCTCAAAGTAAATTCTGCGCACATTAAAAGTTAGATAGGTCAGTTGAATTAATTCTTCGTTATGAATTTATTCATTTGAATTATTTAATACATTTAAATTCAGAATTCAATCAGATATTCTCATAAAAAAGGTAAACACTCCCTAAAAAGGGCACAAGATCAACCGCACAAAGGCATTGTACAGAAGGTAAATCAATGTTTATCTTTTTGGAGGAGCATTTAAAAATTAACCCCTGTGTGTTCTGATATAAATATTTAACGAAGGTTAGACTGGTGTAAATAATAATTTAAAAATGAATTATTATTTACATTCACAAAATTTAATTATATATTTATAAAATGTATAATATTTACAAAAGAGGGTGGGAGCTATAATAATAATATAATATAAATTATTTTATAAATTGAATAATGATAATGAAATAATAAATTAGATACGAATTAGAAGCCCTAAGGACTTTAATTTTCACGTCCATGTAACAGGAAGCGTTCAGGGCTGGAGGCTATAGATAAAAGGGTATTTTTTTAAATGGCAGGATTTTATTGATTTAATAAGGCGAATTAATAAATAATAAGTTTAGAGTTGACCGTGGGAGCTGCGAAGCAAAACTGTTTTGTCGTCTCAGTGCTGGTCACGCCGTTGCGCAAATGCGAGACTGCACTTACACCTTTCCGTGATGGGTTAAACTGCAGTTCAGTCAATATTCGATTCAAATTAAAGTCAATTGATGTAAGCAATTTTGAAAATAGCAGCAAACATGAACTGGATCGTGCCTTCATTTTTTTAATGTTATTTAAGTATTTATGAAAATTGAGTCGGTGAATACTGGTCGGTCCAGCAGCATTATGGAAATACTGGTCGGTCCAGCAGCGTTATGGAAATACTGGTCGGTCCAGCAGCGTTATGGAAATACTGGTCGGTCCAGCAGCATTATGGAAATACTGGTCGGTCCAGCAGCGTTATGGAAATCCTCTCCGTGGCCACCATGCAGCTTCTCACGTCGTGAACAACGAGGGAAAATTTTCCACCTTACTGACTTTCATGAATGATAATTTGAAGGAAATTACCGTAATATTTCGTTCAAGAGAAATGCAATTTGGTTGATTTAGGGTTAAGCAATTGGGCAAAATGTCCGTCACACGTTGCCTGATCAGGCCTGCCTGTCAGCTCGAACGGTCGGGTGCAGCGGCGCCATTTGCGGTGTTAGAATTTAGCGCGTATGAGGGAGCATTGACTGCTGCAGCGGTGGTCAAGAGAGGTTTGGGTGCTAACGCCACCAACTTTTGTGAATTGAATTTGAATATATTATGTTTATGTCTAAAACATGAAAAGTTGTTAATTGTCACTACCTCCATTACCCACCGCCCACTCAAAATTTTTTATTTTTTACCGCGCACCACCCATTACCCACCTCTCACCGACCACCCACTCCTGCACACCCTTCAACCCACTTCCCCTCCAATAACCACTCTCACACAACCCCACCACCCACTCTCATCCACCACCCACCCTCGGCCCCCACCCACTCTCACCTTACCCCACCATCCAACACCCACTCTCACTCTACCCCACCACCCACTCTCACCCTACCCCACCACCCACTCTCACCCTACCCCACCACCCACTCTCACCCTACCCCACCACCCACTCTCACCCACTCTCACCCAACCCCACCACCCACTCTCACCCACTCTCACCCTACCCCACCACCTAGCACCCACTCTCACCCCTCACTCAGACCCACCACCCACTCTCACCATACCACTCCACCTAATAACCACTCTCACCCCTCACTCACACCCATTAATCGCTCTCACCTTACCACACCACCTAACACCCACTGTCACCCCTTACTCTCACCCGCCACCCACTCTCACCCTTCCCCACCACCTAACACCCACTCTCATCCCCCACTCACACCCACCATCCACTCTCACCCTACCCCACCCCCTAACACCCACTCTCACCCTACCCCACCCCCTAACACCCACTCTCACCCCTCACTCACACCCACCACCCACTCTCACCCACTCTCACCCTACCCCACCACCTAGCACCCACTCTCACCCCTCACTCAGACCCACCACCCACTCTCACCATACCACTCCACCTAATAACCACTCTCACCCCTCACTCACACCCATTAATCGCTCTCACCTTACCACACCACCTAACACCCACTGTCACCCCTTACTCTCACCCGCCACCCACTCTCACCCTTCCCCACCACCTAACACCCACTCTCATCCCCCACTCACACCCACCATCCACTCTCACCCTACCCCACCCCCTAACACCCACTCTCACCCTACCCCACCCCCTAACACCCACTCTCACCCCTCACTCACACCCACCACCCACTCTCACCATACCCCTCCACCTAACAACTACTCTCACCCCTCACTCACACCCATTACTCGCTCTCACCTTACCACACCACCTAACACCCACTGTCACCCCGCACTCTCACCCGCCACCCACTCTCACTCTACCCCACCACCTGACACCCACTCTCACCCTACCTCACCACCTAACACCCACTCTCACCCTACCCCACCACCTAACACCCACTCTCACCCCTCACTCACACCCACCACCCGCTTTCACCTTACCCCACCACCCGCGACCCACTCTCACCCCCCACGCGTAACACACGAGACTAAGGCAAAAACCGCGCGTGTGCGTGGGCGCGCGTGTAGTCAGGATACGGGAGGAGAGGCAGTCCTCCCTTTTCGGGGGGGGGGGGGGGGGGAGGTTATTACATGAGGGAGCGGAGATTACCGAGGGTAAAAAACGGGAGAGTTGGGGGGTCAGCACCAGAGAAAGAGGGATGATGGAAACGTAGGGAATAACTGATAACAATGGTAGGATATTTCAAACATGAGGGAAAAATGTTGAGTAAAAGAAGTGATGATGAATGAGGCTACGATGAGAAATGAAGAATTTAACAGAGCAAACAAACAGCCATGAAAGCGAAAAAAATTCTACGATTTTGAAGAAACACTATTATATTATGTAATAAACTGGAAAACATCGGTAATTTTGTGTCATAATTTTGATTTCTATAAATATCACAATCCCAGTGTAACCTCCGGTCTGCATGTGCAAGTGAGATTAAATCTGAATTATTTTAAAGGAAGCAGGTGAACCAGCTGGGGGTGAACGGTATTTTTGCAATGCAGAGAAAAAATTTCTAGATATTGTTCTTCAGTTTTTTTTTAGTTATAACCCTCAACTGCCATGGATCATAAGGTCAACTCCAACCCTCAACTGCCACCGTCATGAGGACAACTACAACCCTCAACTACCGCCGTCATAAGGTCAACTAAGACCCTCAACTGCCATCGATCATAAGGTTATCGGAGGAATGTTGTTAAGGATGCAAATTATAATGAACTGGTGAACACGTGCTGTTAGGCATTAGTCTGAAGAATTTCACCCCTTCTTTCTTGAGTTGAATTCTCTCGTGCCACTCGATGTTGTCCAGCGCTATGCCGAAGAATTTCCTCGCTTCTTTTATGTGTTAAGCCCTCTCTAGCTACTCGGTGTTGCTCTGCATTTTTCCGTAGAATTTCCAAACGCCGTTCAAGGGTCAATTTAGCTCTAGCTTCTCGTTGGCGAGCAGCATTGCTTCGTCTCGCCATTTCGTGTTGTTCATCCGATTGTCTTCGGCGTTTTTCTTGCTGTCGAAGTCTTGCTACTGCTCTCTTGCGATTGTACACATTTCTATTCTTGGTGGCCTCTTTTGGAGGAATTTTATTCTCAAATGTCGTCTATTATCTCTTCGGAGCATTTCAAGAAAATCACAATTTCGAAAACAAAAACTCAAGTTCCAAAATCTTGGGACTAAGTGGTTGCCAGGTTACTGGTCAAACGAATTTAAAACATTTATATTCGCATTATCGATTAAAAATATCAAAGCGACATGATAAATTTCAACAGAGAAAGCTCCATAGAAAATTTCTATTTCTAAAAATAAGCCGATTGCGTATGGTGGATACCATAATCAAGAGGGGGTCACACGGACGGACGGAGGGACGGACGCGGCTACTTTTATAATAGTGATTATATAAGAAAGTTTTAGCCTCCCTTTACCAATAAAAAGATGTTCTAAGAGAGGAAGGAAGAAGGCACCATTTAGTATGGAGTTGGGGAACGCGGAATCTATGCACAAGGTGCATAGAAACAGTAAGCTAAGAAAGAAGTTCATAGAAGAAGAAAAAGTTGAAGAAGAAAGTAGTAGGTGCTGAAAAACAAGACAGCAGTGAACCAAAAAAAGATGGTCCGTAACAAAACAAAAACCTATTCTATTCAAACAAAAAGGCCTACCTAACCCCTAGCTCGGGCGCACACATAATTCCCCAGGGAGCGCTAATTCCCACAGATACAATAGTTGTCTCCCCCTGAGGGGAAGTTAAAATGATTCATAAAATGGTTTTAGGAGTCGCCATGGACTGAAAAGCACGCAAAAGCACGCAAATGGGAACAAAACAATAAAGGCATGTAAATAAAAGTTCGAACGAAAAGGAATTGGTGTGTTGGGAAGATAAGGGGGAAACATGCGTTAGAAAGAAAGTTAAGAGGTTTAATTAATTAAGAGGTTTAATTAAAGGTTAGAGGTTTAAAGGAGGTTTAGAGGTTTAATTAAAGGTTAGAGGTTTAATTAAAGGTTAGGTTAAGAGGTTTAATTAAAGTTAAGAGGTTTAATTTAAAGATAGTTAAGAGGTTTAATCATTTCTTCGGCAGGGAAAAGTTTTTAGAAATCAACGTTGAGGTTTTCATTCTTTTCATAAAAACATTAAACTAGGCAAAAAAGTGCATGAAAATTGATATGAACGACATTGAAAATTACATTCTTTTCTTTACGACCTTCTAAAGCCCGCCCCGTTTCTTCCTAGACATCAAGACGAATAAGTTTTTAAAAGGCAAAGTAATTAGAAGCATTCAACGTTTTGTATTCATACTTTACACTTTAAGAGCTTCCTTTCTCTGTTCATCAAGGCTGGCTTTTCCTTTATCAGCAATGTTTTACCACGACACATTCCTTGTTTTATTTCCTGCTAAAAACACTCACAAAAAATCAACGCAGGAAGGGCCATTGTACAAAAATGAGCCAGCAGCTGCTGGAGAAATAAAGTTGACGTCGAATTCCAGAGAGCTGTCCGGCGCGGGGAAGGAAGGCCGAACTTTGTACAATGGGCAAGGAAGGCCGAACTTTGTACAATGGGCAAGGAAGTCCGGAAACTGTTGCAGGTTTTGGTCGGATGTCCACGATTGGGGGTGGTTGGGTTTGGAGAGAGGGTCACATAATGAGGGTTAGGGAGGGACGAGGATGATTATAACGGAAGGATGATGACGATGATAACGGAAGGATGATGATGATAACGGAAGGATGATGATGATAACGGAAGGATGATGATGATAACGGAAGGATGATGATGATAACGGAAGGATGATGATAACGGAAGGATGATGATGATGATGATAACGCAAGGATGATGATGATGATAACGGAAGGATGATGATAACGGAAGGATGATGATGATAACGGAAGGATGATAAGGTTGAAATGGCGGGAAATTTTGTACAAATACAGTGCGAAATCGCTCAAAAATTTTTAAAAATCCATAACAATAGAGTGAAAATTCTTTACTAAATTCACCATTGAATCCCTTACAAATAGAACATAAAATATCTCATAAATAAAGGGAGCAATATTTCATACATAAAGAATGGAATACCCTACAAATAAAGCAGGAAATACCCTACAAATAAAGCGTGAAACACTTATAAATACAACAAGAAATGTAACACAAAATACCTTACCACAAAAGGTGTAAGATGTTGAGTAAAATATAGCATCTTATACGGTATAAAATGCAATATAATATTTAGTTTCAAATATAGATTGAAATTCAGTTGAAGCGTACAATGAGATTCTCTGCATTGTGTAGTACCGCAAGCAGGAGTCACAACCATGACACCTCCAACACAATATTTGGAGTCACTCATGCTGAACATCAGTGACTTCATTAGGGACATATTCTACCCTTACCGGGCGACTTGGTTTCGCGGAAATGCTTCATTTTCACACAAATGTTATTTCGCTTTTTCAGAATTTTTAGGGTGAGCTAATTAACCGCTAGGTAGGGTTAATGAATCGAGCCCTAGCCTTGTTCGTGGCTGTTTTCCGTATTTTGGACACGTTTGTTTCGAAACATTTCAACTAGGTCGGTGAAGAACAATTAAATCGTTCTGATACATCATGCTACGGGCGAGTTAAATATAAAAACGTTAAATTATGCAGGTGGAGACGCATTATTTTGTACTGATACATCATGTTATGGACGAGTTGACTCTGGAAAAGATAATTTAACGCTTCGACAGCAACGTGAGCCACCGATGTCCGTGGAGGGAATTTACATTACGCTCCTGACCGACAAGAAGTCACAAAATCAATTTTCATACAAACTTAATAAAAAGCTAAATGAAGGCACGATCCAGCTAATTTCTGCTATCTTCAAAATTGTTGAAAAAAATTTACTTTAAAGATGAGTTTAATATTGAACTTTAGTTTAACCCATGGTGGTCAAAGTATTGAGTGCAGACGAGTTACCTCGTCCGTGCGGGAAAAGTTAAACTGTAAAATCCGAGCCGCTGTTCAAGCTACGGTCCGAGGAGTTGGCCACGATTTGGCGAACTAGAAAAGCAAAATTTTCTTTAGGAAGTGCACGAGCCTAACTAACTAAAGTTATCTTATATTTAAAAGTTAATTATACAGCTAACAATGAAGCATAACTAAAGTATAACTAGGTATAACTGAATGCTCTTCCCTCACCACAGAGGTGAATTACGCGACGTGTTTGCTGGCCTGACACAGCATCACAAAACGGAATTCGGAATTAATTCGAGAGCACATGGAAACCACTCCACAAATTTTTCAAGGCCTAGTCATGTATTTATTTAAAAATAAAACTTGTCGACTGCATCCCAATCCACAAAAAATGTCAATCATGTCCTGTATTAATTTAGAGAAAACAGTCAAGCTTACCTGAGGGTATCTTCAATGCAGCTGAACATCCAGAAATAGAGACAGCAAGAATAAATAAAAACTTGTTTGCGTTCAATTCATTTCACAAGATCACCTTCAACACATAAACCTCCGAAAATTAATTTAAAGCAATGACTAGGAAACGCTTTGGTCTCTGCGGGGGAGATGGAAAAACAGAGAAAATTTTCAGTGCCATGCATTTTTTACTATATCGTTTTTCACTGAACAATAAAATAATTTTAGCTCCAACACTTCTATTGCGGCAGGTAAAACTGAAACTTAATATTTACCTCAAATTTAAAGTTAATTTTAGTAGGCAATGCTGAAATTAGCCAACTTAACTGAATCGTGCCTTCATTTAGTTGTCATTAAACATTTATGAGAATTGAGGTAGTAATCTCTGGTCGGTCAGCAGCATTAAGAAAACTCTCTCAGTGACCACCGGTGACTCACGTCGCTGTTGAAGTATTTAATAAATATCCTTACGACAACCAGGAATTCTCTGAGAGTCACTTCGTGAACCCTCCCCGCGTCGATTAACACGCAGCCTGCGTATTGGAACACACATGTACCATGTGGGTAAATGCTCATTTACCCACCGGTATCGATGGATAGCATTTCAATTATCCCATTACCTTTATTTAAATTAAACTATGGCGCACCAGTTAAAACTTTCAGTTTATCGAGAAATCTTGGGATTACTTCGACCAAAGTTTACTTGGAGGTCAAAATCTGCAAGTCTTCTTAGTTCACCGTCCAGAAGTGGGAAGTTGGAGACTCGGTTTGAATTGTTGGCGCTATCCAAGAGAATTAAATTTGCCAAGGGGGTCAAACTCTACTTAGTCTCTTTGTCTGTTACTGGGATGTAGGCGTCGCCCATTCTCCTGTAATCTGCATTCAAGAATTAAAACTTTTACTGCAACGAGCGCCAACGGAGGGGATTCTGATAATGCTACTGATCGACCTGTAATGACACTCAATTTTCAGAAATACTTGAATTTAAATTAAATTGAATTGAGAATTTATTTTATTTAAATTTATTTAAATTAAATTGAATTGAAAATTTATTTTATTTAAATTTATTTAAATTAAATTGAATTGAGAATTTATTTTAAATTGAACTTTAGATTTTAGGCTTTGGATGACTCGCATACAAATCAAAACGACGGTTCAAGTGATTGACACGCATAACTTTAGAACTTTCAAGTTGAAGCATGTCATGAGAGGCCCGTACTAGCGCCATATCAACATTAGACGCAAAGCAACATTCAACATCGCAGTCACTAGTGTCACAATGACGGCTCCAACATATGACCGAGCTAGGGCATCGGACTGTAAATTTTAAATTTGCTTATTATTAATGTTAGTTAAACGTTATTAGGTTTTATATTAGCTTTAAATTTTAAATTTGCTTATTAGTAATGCTAGTTGAACGTTATTAGTTTTTATATTAGCTGTAAATTTTAAATTTGCTCATTAGTTATGTTGCATGGTTAAACGTTATGAGTTATTATATCAGTTAAACGTTATTATAAGGATGGTTGAATGAAATTCCAATTCGACAATAATTCAAAGCATTTGACGACACAAAATAGCAATTTAAAAAAAATTGTAACACATTTGATGACATGAAATTCAAATTTGCCCGAAATTCAAATGCATTTGATGACAAGGAATTTAAATTTGGTAAAAGTTCAAGCATTTTTGATGGCAAGGAATTTAAATTTGGTAAAAGTTCAAGCATTTTTGATGGCAAGGAATTTGAATTTGGGAAAAGTTCAAGCATTTTTGATGGCAAGGAATTTAAATTTGGTAAAAGTTCAAGCATTTTTGATGGCAAGGAATTTGAATTTGGTAAAAGTTCAAGCATTTTTGATGGCAAGGAATTTAAATTTGGTAAAAGTTCAAGCATTTTTGATGGCAAGGAATTTGAATTTGGTAAAAGTTCAAGCATTTTTGATGGCAAGGAATTTAAATTTGGTAAAAGTTCAAGCATTTTTGATGGCAAGGAATTTAAATTTGGTAAAAGTTCAAGCATTTTTGGTGACATGAAATTAAAATCTGGCAAGAATTCAAATTTATGATGGTATGAAATCAAAATTCAGCAAAAGATGAAGCTCATTTGATGGCAAGAAATTCAAGTTGTTAACTACGTCACAGCTCACCATGAGCAATGCCGAGTTATCTCATGTCCTTCCCTAAAGAGGAATGAGATCACCTGAGCAAGAAGCAAAGCAAATGGTACCGGGGGCTTCTTTTTAAGTCGATGTGAAAATGTCTGCTTCTCCTCCAGGTGTAAATTAAGGCATTATATTTGTTTGTTTTTCTCTTTGATTCTGCTGCAAAGTTTGCTACAATAATTTTTTTTTATCCTGATTGGTTAGATATTCGTTGGACACTTTTGTTTGTTTTATATTGAATTCTAAATTCTTGCAATGACAATTACTCCCTCACAGAAATTGCTTACTAAAACCCTGATCTTGAGTCTGCGCACCTTCAGCCCTAAAAATGCGTATCAAGTGTTTTTTTCCCCCAATTCTCGTTTCCAAGTTAGCCTGAAATAAAATAAGTCGGCAGTGTTGTTTCACGTCTCCGCTCAGACTATTCTGCAAGCACAGCTTCACTGCAACATAAGTTCTGAGAAGGTGCTAGTCAATGGATAATCGATGTTTATTTGCTGGGCTGGAATTCGTGCGCATTGAGGAACAGAAGTGCAAAGTTTTGTGGAACTTCCTAGGAGCAAAAATTGTGGCTGTGTTTATTTATTTTCGGGTGCCTGTTGTTCAGGTTGTTTAAGTCAGGTTTGTCACTCCTGGACACTTTGACCGCGACGCGAGCCGCCGGTGTGCACGGAGGGGATTTTCATAATGCTGCTGACCGGCCAGTAGTCACAAACTCAATTTTGATAAACACTCAATCAAAGCTTAACAAAGGCACAATCCAGTTCATGTTTGCTTTTTACAATATTTCATACTGCAGTTGATCCTAAATTTGAGTTGGATGTGTAACTTGAGTATAACCCACCGCAGTGAACGCAGTACCACGTTCATCGCGTTTTCGCGTTTGGTTTGGTTTGGTTAGGTTGGTAGTAGCAAAATTGGAAAATCGACCTTACCGCTCGAATACATCTTTATCCTCGCCAAGAAATATGAAAAATAAAATTCCACGATATTTCGCCTGGTATGAAAACAGTTAATTTTTAAATAGGTTACAAAACCGATAAAATGTCATTCATTTAAAACTGTACGTGAACGAGCAATTCACCTGGTGGTACGTGCACAGATGTCCCAATACTTGGGGAACGTGTTTATTAATTTATTAAAGTGTAACTACGCGGGTACTGCTTCTTTAGGTGACCTGAGAAATGCCCCTGAGTTGGGTAAATCCAGATGAATAATTAAAACTAAAGAAGGTTATTATCAATAAGAAACATGTAAGCATCTCGATACAAAGTAGTCAATTGAAGCGGTTTAAATGAACACGAATGAATTCAAATTTATAACATTCAAGAAGTGACCTTTGTACCTTTGCAATAATTTATTCAAGAAGGGAACTTTTGCTGCAGAGAAACATTACCAAGTCGTTGATACTTGCGTCGCACATCTTATACGAACCCTAACGCATTCGGATGCAAATAAGCCCATTTTATTATCTAAATACGGGCCTTGATTCAAGAGATAAATGAACGGAATTCACAATTAGATGCATGAGTTAAAATTCGCATGTGACGCATAAATCGAAGATTCTAAGTGATGAGTATGAATACATAATACAAGCACTGTTGCGCTACATGTGTGAGAACCAAGTATTTTTGGTTAGAATAAAACGTTCGAGAGCAAAATAGCTGTAATTAAATGTCATTTAATACCCTATGACCTAGCTTCCTCGATGATTAGGACGATTAAACAATTCCTCATGGACAAGAACTGGTGTGCCACGTGTGTGAAAATTAAGTGTTATCGGATCTTGTCACCGAACCGTTTTCGATTCTTCGTTTTTTTGAATAAAATGGCTAATTTTAATAGCATTTTTCGTTTTCAAATTTTCAGTGAATCTGCGATTAAAACTAAATAAACATCAGTTTAAAACTAAGTTTTTTGAGTAAGAAGAAAGCTTTAGACATTAATATACGTGAGATTTAACAGCGCTGTAATTTGCAGTGCCTCACAGAGAATCGAAATGCCTGGTGTTGTGACAAAAGGGTTATCTGCAACGGAAGTCATTTCGTCGTTTCAGTGAATATTTAATGCACGGGGAATGCTGTAGAAAATTAATTTTATGTAGACAGAAATAGAGCACATTTTCAGACTGCCTTGCCTGAAATTATGTAATGCTGTTCATTTGGCTTCTCATATGATTTTTAACGACCAAAAAATTACAAGCGCGAACGGGAATTTTTTTTCTTGGATATTACTTTGGGCATTAATGGGACTACGACGACGTGACACTCCTCCCCCACTGACTGCCGAGCGGCAACTGAGGGGAGCGAGTCCGAGCGAGACGCACCTGCCTCGAGCGCCGCCATTGTTGCGGGAACACCTGGTGGTGGTGATGTGGTGCGGTGGTGTGGTGGTCGTGTTAGTGTGATGGTGTGTTGGTGTGGTGGTGGGGGCGTGGAGGTTGTGTGTTGGTAATGTGTGTTGGTGTGGCGGGTGTGTTGGTGTGGTGGTGGTGTGGAGGTTGTGATGCGGTAGTGTGATGCTGTGGGTGAGGAGGTGGTGGTGATGATGCGGTAGTGTAAGGGTGGTGATGCTTTGGTATGATTGTGGTGGGTGGTGGTTGTGTTGCGGTAGTGTAAGAGTGGTGAAGCTTTGGTATGATTGTGGTGGGTGGTAGTTGTGGTGCGGTACTGTGAGAGTGGTGATGCTTTAGTATGATTGTGGAGGGTGGTGGTGCGGTAGTGTGAGAGTGGTGATGCTTCGATGTGGTGGTGGGGATGCACGTGTGACGTTGGCTTAATATCAGCACAGGTAAAGGATATGGAAGCAGAATTATAAATACATTTTTATATTCAGGCAACTTAGGGGGTGCGAGATGACAATTTTATCTCGGTGAACCAGAGGTGTAGCTAGGCAGTGGAAACAGAGGGTGGAGACAGTGGAAGTGGAGTGAGGAGGCGGTGGATAGGGAGGGGGGAGGCGGAGGAAGAGAAGGATGAAGTGAGGGAAAAGTTCTACAACACACGTAAGCAAGAGGGAAATTTTGTCCATCGCTCAAGTGTTTGTCTACTTTTGTCTAATATTAGTTTTTGTTTACTCCGTCCAACTTGTATACTCCGTCCAATTTGTCTACGCCGTCCAATATGTCTACACCGTCCAATTTGTCTACTCCGTCCAATTTGTCTACTCCGCCAAATTTGTCTACTTCGTCCAATTTGTCTACACCGTCCAATTTTTCTACTCCGTCCAATTTGTCTACTTCGTCCAATTTTTCTACTCCGACCAATTTGCGTACTTCGTCCAATTTGTCTACTCCGTCCAATTTGTCTACACCGTCCAATATGTCTACTCCGTCCAATATGTCTACACCGTCCAATATGTCTACACCGTCCAATTTGTCTACTTCGTCCAATTTTTCTACTCCGACCAATTTGCCTACTTCGTCCAATATGTCTACACCGTCCAAATTGTCTACACCGTCCAATATGTCTACACCGTCCAATATGTCTACACCGTCCAATATGTCTACACCGTCCAATATGTCTACACCGTCCAATATGTCTACACCGTCCAATATGTCTACACCGTCCAATATGTCTACACCGTCCAATATGTCTACACCGTCCAATATGTCTACACCGTCCAATATGTCTACACCGTCCAATATGTCTACACCGTCCAATATGTCTACACCGTCCAATATGTCTACACCGTCCAATATGTCTACACCGTCCAATATGTCTACACCGTCCAATATGTCTACACCGTCCAATATGTCTACACCGTCCAGTATGTCTACACCGTCCAATATGTCTACACCGTCCAATATGTCTACACCGTCCAAATTGTCTACACCGTCCAATATGTCTACACCGTCCAATATGTCTACACCGTCCCATATGTCTACACCGTCCAATATGTCTACACCGTCCAGTATGTCTACACCGTCCAATATGTCTACACCGTCCAATATGTCTACACCGTCCAAATTGTCTACACCGTCCAATATGTCTACACCGTCCAATATGTCTACACCGTCCAATATGTCTACACCGTCCAATATGTCTACACCGTCCAATATGTCTACACCGTCCAATATGTCTACACCGTCCAATATGTCTACACCGTCCAATATGTCTACACCGTCCAATATGTCTACACCGTCCAAATTGTCTACACCGTCCAATATGTCTACACCGTCCAATATGTCTACACCGTCCAATATGTCTACACCGTCCAATATGTCTACACCGTCCAATATGTCTACACCGTCCAATATGTCTACACCGTCCAATATGTCTACACCGTCCAATATGTCTACACCGTCCAATATGTCTACACCGTCCAATATGTCTACACCGTCCAAATTGTCTACACCGTCCAATATGTCTACACCGTCCAATATGTCTACACCGTCCAGTATGTCTACACCGTCCAATATGTCTACACCGTCCAGTATGTCTACACCGTCCAATATGTCTACACCGTCCAATATGTCTACACCGTCCAAATTGTCTACACCGTCCAATATGTCTACACCGTCCAATATGTCTACACCGTCCAATATGTCTACACCGTCCAATATGTCTACACCGTCCAATATGTCTACACCGTCCAATATGTCTACACCGTCCAATATGTCTACACCGTCCAATATGTCTACACCGTCCAATATGTCTACACCGTCCAATATGTCTACACCGTCCAATATGTCTACACCGTCCAATATGTCTACACCGTCCAATATGTCTACACCGTCCAGTATGTCTACACCGTCCAATATGTCTACACCGTCCAATATGTCTACACCGTCCAAATTGTCTACACCGTCCAATATTAGCGAAACATCACAACAGGGCAACAATAACTTTCAGGTGCGTTAAATTGATGAACGTCCGTAACATCCGGGAGTTTGTATAGTCATTTAGCAAGTGTTATTCAGGACTAGGACATTCTGACTTCCAGCCAAAATAAACATTCTAACATCAGTAAATTATTTCCATTTCATTTCACCCATTATATACAGGGTATTTCAGAACAAGAGGGTACAAAATTGCACACTAAATTTTGCTCTGAACGATGAGGGTAGATTTTTTCTGTACGATGAGGGCAGATTTTTTTCTGTACGATAAGGACAGATTTTTCCGTACGATGAGGGCAGATTTTTTCTGTACGATAAGGACAGATTTTTTCTGTACGATGAGGGCAGATTTTTTCTGCACGATGAGGGCAGATTTTTTCTGCACGATGAGGACAGTTTTTTCTGCACGATGAGGGCAGATTTTTTCTGTACGATGAAGGCAGATTTTTTCTGCACGATGAGGGCAGATTTTTTCTGCACGATGAGGGCAGATTTTTTTCTGCACGATGAGGGCAGATTTTTTTCTGCACGATGAGGGCAGATTTTTTCTGCACGATGAGGGCAGATTTTTTTCTGCACGATGAGGGCAGATTTTTTCTGCACGATGAGGGCAGATTTTTTCTGTACGATGAAGGCAGATTTTTTCTGCACGATGAGGGCATATTTTCTCTGCACGATGAGGGCAGATTTTTTCTGCACGATGAGGGCAGATTTTTTCTGTACGATGAGGGCAGGAAAGCAGCAAACTCAATAAAGGAAAACGTCGAGGGGAGGAAAATGAACCAATGCGATATTTTGTTCAGCATTTAATTACGGTCAGGAGAAAATTACTCGTGAATGGACGTATAAATACTCGCGTCTAAAGCTAACAGATTTTTTCTGTAGCTTTTCTAACGCTCGCAACAAGGAGATTTGAAAAGCGTATGAGACGTAACGAAATTTTAGTATTCCAAGGTATCAACATACTGACTGTCCCAACACCAAGATTAATGCGCCGCTCTTCACATTTAGTTAAAAGAACTCGACTCTTAACGATAATAGTTAAAGAAGAAAGTAATAAATGTTCAAAAAATACAGCAGTGAACCGAAAAAGAGGGTCCGCATCAAAACATAAACCTAGTCTATTTCAATGAAGGAAGGCCTACATAAATTTCAGCTCGGGACTTCACATCTTTCTCTTAGAAGCATTAATCCCCACGGATACAATAGTTGTATCCCCCTGAAGGGTAAATGCATCACATCTCCGTCATTCCTTTGCATATTTGCCCGCATACAGAATAAGTTGCTCCTATTTTCTAATTTATGTAAAATATGTATACAATTTAGGTAAAATATCAACGTATATAATTTCAATAGAATATATAAATATATGAATATAGCGAATATATTTTCGAGACACTGAACTTCGTCGTATATCAGCGATAAATATTCTCTACGAAAACAAATAAATAAATATTTCAGTATAGAAAATTCCTAAAGCGACAATCACAGAACCATACAGACATCGAGCTACAAATAGTTAAAAGCATTAATTGTTAATTTAATTATTTAAACAATAATTATCGTAAATGTATGATAGTTAGCTACAATCTCGACGATAACACCACGAAGTGTAAGCAATATATTGAGGTAACATAAGATACCTCAGAATACATTGCTTGGGTTCTTCAATCCGGAATTTAACAGTGATAGATTACCCACATCAGCAAAGATTAGGTTAGATGTTAGTTTAAGCTTCCTCAACCGCAAAAAAAAGCGTTCCAAAGAGAGGAAGGAGGTAACATCGTTTAGTGTGGAGTTAAGGGAACGCAGAATCTCTGCAGAAGGAGCAAAGAAACAGTAGTTGAGAAAGAAGTTTACGAAACAAGATGAATGTCGAAGAAGAAAGTAGTAGGTGCTGGAAAACGGGACAGGAGTGAACCGAAAAAAGATGGTCCTTAACATAACAAAAAGCATTTTATTTAAACAAAAACAAGGCCTACCTTACTTTCAGCCCAAGCCTTCACACACTTTGCCCCTGAGAACGCTAATTCCCATAGATACAATTGTTGTATCCCCCTTAGGGGATTTCATAATATAAAATTTCATTATAACGTACAATTGATACAACATTATTCACCATTTCGCCTATTTCATGTCATAAAATTTTATTATAACGTATTATTGATACATTATTCAAACAGCAGAGCGATTTGAAAAAGCTTACCCAAGCAAGTAAGCATCTCGTGACGCCACGTTCACTTTAACTGCCCTGAGCGCTGCAGGGCTTCTTGAACCTGACGGACACCATGGCAGTGGTAAACAATGAGCATAGTGCACTAAAAGATGGGGAGTTACGAAAGTACAGTAACGGATAAATCACTCATGTTGAAACAATGATAGTGGAAAATGAGTTTAGTGCACGAAAAGGAGGAGAGGTACGGACATAATGTAACGGATAAATCCCTTAGATTAGATTAGTCGTTAGTTTTAGCCTCCCTACCCGCAGCAACAAATGCGATACGAAGAGAGAAAGGAGGAAGGCACCATTTAGTATGGAGTTAAGGAAACGCGGAATCTACGCAGAAAGGGTATAGAAACAGTAAGTTGGGAAAGAAGGTTATGAAACAAGATCAAAGTTGAAGAATGAAGTAGTAGGTGCTGAAAAACAGGACAGCAGTGAACCGAAGAAAGGGGACCGTAACAAAACAAAAACGTATTCCATTTTAACAAAACAGAAAGCCTACCTAACCGCTAGCTCGGGTCCTCACATAGTCCCCCTGGGAGCGCCAATTCCCATAGATACAATAGTTTTATCCCCCTGAGAGGGGATAAATCCTCATGTCAAAACAATGAAATCAGAAAACAATGAGTAAAGTACGCGAAAAGGAGGTGAGTTGCGAATGCAATGTAGCATATAAATCCCTTATGTAAAAATAATGATAGTAGAAAACGAGTTTAGTGCTCGAAAAGGTGGAGAGTTACAAAACTAATGTAACGAATAAATCACTCATGCCGAATATCATAATTTGTATTTAGACTTTTGCGTTTGTGATCCACCGGTAAAAATGCGTGGCAATGACATGTTCTTTTGAAAAGAAGCGGAAACAATTTTAGACCAATTAAAAAGAAACAATTTCAAGGAACACATCTATGGTGCCTTTCAATTATATATATAAAGGAACAATATATGTAAAAAGAACGATTCTGAAATGGAACATATCTATTGTTCAGCGGTAATAAAACTGCAGCGCGTAAAGCGATTTTAATTAATTTGTCATCAGACTACGTCAATTGATTCAAGAGTTCAGAGTTGGCAAATCGATCCCTCGGCCTACTCTCCCATTTAGGCTTTGTTTGGTCGTGCAGAATGTCGATCAAATTCAACCTTTCAAAATACCTTTCGAGTTTCTAGTCAAAGACTTCAATAAGTTAACGTTCGATTATAAACGTCTAAACTGAACCTTTCAAAGAAATTGAAGGGGGAATGCGGGTATTACGAGAGGAAATTTTTCACGAGAGTCAGGCGATGGAACTAGGTTTTCCGAAACCTCTTCATTGATCGCTCTGTGCTAAAATCGGGATCGTAATTAAAAGCCGAAATTGTTACTCAGCCGGATCCTCGCCTTCTCAGTAAACGCCCAAGCTTTTGAGTAGAAGGGTTACTCCTAGAACTCCTATCCGTGTCCTCTGTTTTCTACAATAATCGAAGAAAATACCAGCTCTGATAAATGTACCGCGCCCTCTTACTCGCATGTATCACACCAAGGAGAAGATTCCTGTTAATGGAAGGAAAGATTTCCTCTTGATGGCAGGAAAGATTTCCTGTTGATGGAAGGAAAGATTCCTGTTGATGGAAGGAAAGATTCCTGTTGATGGGAGGAAAGTTCCCTGTTGATGGGAGGAAAGTTCCCTGTTGATGGAAGGAGAGATCCCTGTTGATGGAAGGAGAGATCCCTGTTGATGGAAGGAGAGATCCCTGTTGATGGAAGGAAATATTCTTGTTGATGGAAGGAGAGATCCCTGTTGATGGAAGGAAAGATTCCTGTCGATGGAAGGACGGATCCCTATAGGTGGGTACGTTAACTAGGTTTTTCATTCTGGTGGCGTGACACTCAAATTAATTGCATTGCTTCTACAATCGAAAATTTAAACGTGATTGCAGTAACCCACATCAACAAACATTGTAAGAAAAATATCAATGGGACTGAACACAACTTTTTCAGAAAATGTGAGGATGAAATGACGTACATAACATGAAAACAGGCTATCAGGTCTCAACTTATTCTACTTAAATATAATAGTAACTTTCTTTGCAACCATTACGTTGATATATGTTTATAATCGATAATTTAACAGGAATAAAATCAACAAAATAGTTTTCTTCAATAAAACACAGTATTAGCAATTTCAGGCTAATCAAGGACCATTTCTTCTGTAAAAAAGAGTATTGGCATACGCGTGCTCAACCACATTGTTGTAATTGTGGTCCGTTAGGTCGGCAACACCGGGCTCTGTTGCTATTGGTCGGCGCGTGCGGTCGCCTGCTGCTGCCCGCTTCTCGTTTTCTATGACAGTTTCTTCCTCCTCTTCACCGGGGACTGTAATAAATGGAATAGGTAGCTCGTTCGTGTAGCTCTGCGGGTCCAGCGACTCTTCTTCGTATTGTTGTAGTTCACTTTCATCTTCCAGGAAGTACAGCTCTGATTCTGCCATGCTGTTTATGTCAAACTCTTCCTCTTCTTCTACGGTCGCTTCGTCGTCAGCAGGACTGTAATCCGGGAGGAAAAAATATTTTCAATATTGCTAGGAAAATCTCCGACACATCTGTAGCTGGCTGTGATCAGACATACATGCACGTCGAAAATAAATTGAAATGTAGGATTTTCGCAATACATTTTTGTTCTCTGGATCACAGAGGCATTTTCGGGGGAAAGGTCATCTCAAACAAATCACTACTTTCAACAAGTTTACACTGCGGTGTAATCTAGCTCTCGGAAGCAATTTGTCACGGAATCAATTATTTTATATTATTTCACGCGATACAAATTTCACGACACAACATTATTTTGATTCTAAGTCAACGACCTCCTTAAAAATCCCTAAGTGGGAACTACGCAGTTTGGTGTAGTAGAAGAAACAGGAGATACGGATAAAAGTAAGAGCCCAGAATTTGTAAAGATAATTTCCGTATTTCAGAAAAGGAATTATAGACAAATGAAACCCGGGCTACGAGTCTGAATAATTCATTCTACCCTCACATCGTTAGTATTTTCTGAATGCTGAGATAAAAATTTCACGCTTACTGAGTTTTATTTATGATAATTTAAGAGAAATTACCGTAATATTTCGTTAGAGACAAAAAAAATGGTCGTTATAGGGTTAAAATGAGTTAATGACTCTCCCACGCACATGGACCCCAGCTCGCCCTACTACTACACTTCACCTGGCCCCTTTGCGCTCTCTCTCTCACATTTTTGCTCCATTCACGCTGCCCTAAGGCCTCACCTTACCCCTTTGTATTCTCTCTTTCACATTTTTGCCCAAATTCCTCATCTTCTAAGCCCTCACCTGCTCCCTTTGCATTCTCACCCTCACATTTTTGCCACAATTCACTCTGCCCTTAAACTTCACCTGTCCCATTTGCATTCTGTCCCTCGTATTTTTGCCCCAATTCCCCCTGCCTCAAGACCTCGCCTGCCTCGAAACAAGATGGCTGAAGTTGAAGCATCAATTCCCCCTGCCCTAAGGCCTTACCTGCCTCCTTTGCATTCTCTCCTTCGTATTTTTGCCCAAATGCCCCCTACCCAAAGACCTCACCTGCCCCCCGAAGCAAGATGGCTGAAGTTGAAGCCCCAGCCCGAGTAATGGAAGCCTGGGAAGTCTTCGTCCACTTTCTCCTTCCAGACCGTGAGGTTGAGGCCTGGAATGTCCGAGCAAGGAATGCGCTCGTTCCTGGAACATGCGACAGTTTCGAATTAGACTGGGACAAGGCTCGACTTTACTTAGAACAAACTGTAGCTTTACGTTAAATCAAGTCGAGTGCTGAATTTTTCATAGGGCTAGTTCAATGTACACCGTTAAATTTTTCATAGAGCCATGTAGTTGGATGTATACAGTTAAACAGTTACTTTTGACAAATCAAGTCTAGTGTTAAATATTTCATGCAGCTAGCTGCATAGACACAGTTAAATAATTACTTATGAACACCTGGTACTTCTAATGGTTCGACGTACGAGATATGTATTTAAAATGGTAGAGGACATGTCCTAGTATTAATTTTTACTCAAACTTTCAAACAGTTTGCCCTCGCATTTTTATCGGGAGGCTTGGGATGCCTTCAAGTTAACCAGTCTATCGCAAAAATGTACGATATTTGGTGGAATACCTGGAGTTGTTGGTAGGAGGTCGGAACACGTTTGGCTGCAATTCGTCGATGTCGTCCAGGTTGTCGCACAAAATCTTTGCCAGGGAGGTCTTACGTACCTGGAAAAACGCAAACAAAAAATGTTTCGTAATTTGCTTATTCCAAATCAGAATGTTTTCAATTTAAGAAACAGAACAACCTTCAGATTGAAGGCGAGGGCAACATGTGGCAACATCGGCAAGGCGTTGGCAACATTGGCAGGACGATGGCAACATCAGTGAAGTTTGAAAACTCGTCCCCACCAATCACAGCCAAGAACAGCTCGTCTAGTGCCAACTGCCTATTAGGGATGTATTTTAGCCCTTTCCTTGATTGCGTGCCAGATCTGGCACAAACCAAATTACAGAAAGCAAGCAAAGTACGTAGTTACTACGCTTGTTCGCTATATTGAATTTATATAACACAACCATTACTTTTTATGGATATTTTACTTTATTAATGAAACTACTTTACACTACACTTCACATTTCACATCAGGGCACTCTTCGGGGGAAAAGTATTCTATTCTTATTTTCAAATGGCGCAGGAAATGGTTAACACAATTTACGTCTCGCAGCGGTGCTGAGTAAGTTCATTTATACGCTACGAGTTGTGGCGTAACGACGGCGTAAATTGGATGGAAATTTAGCTTCCCAATAAAGTTCACTTCATCACAGCAGCCCTTGAACTTTGTAGATGACTTATTAGATAAATACATTACATAACTTATTCAATAACTTATTTAAATAACTTTTTTCCTCGTTACTGACTCCCCAAGGAAAATGATCTTTTCATATTTTCCATTTGAATTCGTTTGACTTATTCACCCCACATTTTGTCAATTTATCTCTTTTTTGTCCTTTTGCACAACATTTGCCATTTGAATTCGTTTGACTTATTCACCCCACATTTTGTCAATTTATCTCTTTTTTGTCCTTTTGCACAACATTTGCCATTTGAATTCGTTTCGTTTATTTACCCCAAAATTTGGTAATTTATCCCTCATTTTGTCCTTTCACACGACATTTGTTGTTTGAATTAGGTTTGATCCCGAATCAGTATACAGTATTCAGTTCGAATCGGCAATAAAATGTTTATTACATTCTTTTACGATACTCTACATTTCAATTGTTCAATCACATATTTATTCGTCTATTTTATTTAACACGTTGCTTGCAATACGACCCATCGATGGGTCGTTTGAAAATTTTTACCAATCTTTCAAAATCAATGGTATTTAATAGACCCAGGTAATGTGTTAATGTTTGTTATTTGCAAAATAGCTAACAGCTTTTAACTTCAAATTTGGGTTGAATATTTAACTTCAGTTTAACCTAGTGCGACCAAAGTGTTAACGTAACAAACACGTATGTTGCACACACACACACACACACACACACACACACACGAGAGGCCTCACCTCCTTGAGCTGGTCGATGGTGAAGGAAGACACCATACCGCCGTTCTCGAACCAGAATCTGTCACCTGAACGCAGCAGAGAATTAACAAATTTACCGTCAAATAAATACAAAGACATATAAGCAAATAAATGCATATGAATAAATGTAAATAAACATTTTCATAATGAATTAAAAAAAAAGTATTATAAATATAGTCGTGCTCATTACATACATATAAAGATGTAATAAGTACGAGGTGTATCCTTATTATACATATTTTCCGTTTGTGAATAGTTTTAGTTTAATTTTACATACGAATTACGCGTTCTCAACCACACGCGCTCTACATTTATCCCGTATTTCAGGCTAATATTTTCACCAATCACGAAGCGAAACATAAGAGCGTTCATCAAAATCAGGTTCACAATCATCATTCTAGTGCACACACGCAAGTCGCACGCAAGACTCTAAGCTCCTGTAGTAAAGCGCAAGTAGCAATTTAGTGTTTATAATTATACATTCTCATTGAAGGAGGGTTTCCAGGCCTATCGCTTCCAATAATTTTTATCTGTACAATAAAGTAACACGATGCAGACGAGCGGTCAACAATTCTTTCAACACGTCGATAGCGAATGGGACATATGTCTGTACCACCAGGTAAACTGCTCATTCACGTACCGGTGTGAATGAATAGTATTTTGTTGGTTTGGCGACCTTTAAAAAAAGAAAAATTAAATGTCACCATCCAGGGTAAAATTTTACCATGCAATTGCATTTTCATTTTCTTAGAAAGGATAGACACGTTTTAGCAGAAAAGTCAATTTCCCAAATCTTTAACTTACAACCTAACCAAACCAACCGTTAACAACCGCGAAAACCCCATCAGTGTGTTAAAATCCTCCTCTCTAGACACCTGCCTGGCTCGTCACAGGCGCAGTATGTGAGGCACGCAATTAACGGTACGTCGGCGTAACCCCACGGAACATACGCTTTATGAGAGATTGAATTTGTTTCCTTTTTTGATCCACAATCTATAAGTATTGAGATATTAAAGATCTATTATATTCAGGAGGACAATGAACATGACGATATATGCGAGAACTTCAGTTAATGCAATCTGACAAAAAAGGTCGTGTGATGCGAGATCATCGAGCGAGTGCACGTGCGTATATTGACGCACGCGTGGGGACGCAGCAGTCACGCACAGGCAGACACGTTACAGGCGCATCGATTTACTCACTCAGCGCCTCTGCGTGAGGTGGGAAACAAAATAATTTTTACGTCGCAGGTATACAATTTTGCTTAATGCGTACCTATATAAAACATACGTAACTTATACGCGTATTTACACCGTAAAATCTATTTAAATCCTCAGCGTAAACTATCGAAAAGAACAATTTTTAACCGGAGTCACGGAACTCTGTTATGATAATAACACGCACAAGGTAACTTTATTCTGAACTGCATTTCGCAAAGCGGTTTTTTCCAAGGGGCTTTTTTTCTAAACAGAAGTGATTTTAGTGGCATTTTTATGAACGGCCTTTCTTAACGGCCGCCTTTTCTTAACGTTTTTTATTACCAGGCTTTGCTCCCAGTACAAACTGGCGAAATGTCAGTCATGTTGCAAGCCTTCCGGGAGTTCTCTGATTTTTGCGTGCTGGCACGGATTAGATGTACGCACAAGACTCCCTAACCACAACAAGGGAGTTCCAAAGAGAGGAAGGAGGAAGGCCCCATTGAGTGTAAACGCCAGGGCACGTGAAATCTGTGCATAAAGTGCATAAAACAGTAAGTTAAGAAGGAAGTTTATGGACCATGATTAAAGGGGATGAATAAAGTAGTAGGTGCTGAAAAGCAGGACAGCAGTGAACAGAATAAAAATGCTCCATAACATAAAAAAGCAAAAAACTATTGTATGTCAAATAAAGTTAAGCCTACCAAAGCTATAGCTCGGGACCTCACGAAAGCCGGCAAAACTGAATCCCTCGAAAACACGACAGCATTTCAACTAACTGAAATTCAGGAAATTTTTTGGAATAAGAATTTTTTTTTCGAAATTTTTTGGAATAAGAATTTTTTTTTCGAAATTTTTAGGAATAAGAAATTTTTTTTCGAAATTTTTTGGAATAAGAAATTTTTTTTTCGAAATTTTTTGGAATAAGAAATTTTTTTCCGAATTTTTTTGGAATAAGAAATTTTTTTTCGAAATTTTTAGGAATAAGAAATTTTTTTTCGAAATTTTTTGGAATAAGAAATGTTTTTTCGAAATTTTTTGGAATAAGAAATTTTTTTCGAAATTTTTTGGAATAAGAAATTTTTTTTCGAAATTTTTTGGAATAAGAAATTTTTTTTCGAAATTTTTTGGAATAAGAAATGTTTTTTCGAAATTTTTTGGAATAAGAAATTTTTTTCCGAATTTTTTTGGAATAATAAATTTTTTTTCGAAATTTTTTGGAATAAGCTATTCGCCCTTGTACCTCCATTTACGGGATTACTTCAAACGTTTTGATGAGATGTCAATTATGTGCGAGCGACGGCTTCATTTAAGGAGTTTTTGGTAGATCACTCAAAAACTGAGACAATTTTGTGACACGTTTTCTGAATATTGGAACGGTTTTGTGATAAATTTGCACAACATTAGTCCCATTTACTGAAATATTTTTCAAGTACTGGGAGGAATTTGTGGAAATTTGTCAAAGTTTGGAACGATGCCATAGTTCATTTATCAAAACTTGGAACATGTGAGGTCCCCAGGACTACACGTTGTAAGCAACTAGTGACGTGCACAACGTGCAACTAGTCGGATGTATAATGTCTTTTTTAAATAGGAGATTTTAGATGCATGATGCATAAACTAGCGCTCGAATTCTACCCTGCATTCAAAACTAATCTAACAAATTCCAATTTGAACTGGCGTGAGATGGTATGCGGGCAGATGTGATTCCTGATGTGAGACAGTTACGCTCCCTCACACTCACAGTTCCCTCACGCTCATAGTTCCCTCACGCTCACGGTCCCCTCACACACACAGTTCCCTCATGCTCTAAGTTCTCTCACGCTCACGGTCCCCTCACACACACAGTTCCCTCACGCTCACAGTTCCCCCACGCTCACAGTTCTCTCACGCTCACGGTCCCCTCACACAGGCGGTGCAGCAGTCCGTGACTCAGGAGGCTGGCAAATCAATAGACGCTTTTTGGTGGAAACGTGCGGCAGGTGTGTGGGGGTGAGGGTGTAGGGGAGTGGGGGGTTGTAGGGGGGGTGAAGGGGTGTTAGGGGGAGTGAGGGGTGTAGAGGAGAGGGAGAAGATATGTAGGTAGGGTAACAACAGACCGGCACAAGTGACAACAGGCAGACACAAGTGACAACAGGCAGGCACGAGTGACAACAGGCAGACACGAGTGGGAGTAAATGTGTACCGAACTCGTCACTAAATAAAAGTGTATGAGAGGAAAAACAAGCGTGAAACATGAAAAATGTACGTGAAAAAACGAAATGAGCTATAGGAAACAAGTGCTGAAGAACAGGAATAAAAAGTAAGAACTTCAAAAGAAAACTAGAATTCATGAGAGTAAATGATGAAATAATATGTGACGAAGGTCTAAAGAGAGCAAGAAAATAAAAATAAATAAAAATATTTAATTTCCAAAACCTTATCCATGCAATGCAGTACATTTAAATAGGTTTAAAATATTTTTTTTGACCTACAGATAGAGCGTAGACAATAACTGTGTCAAATTTGAATGCATATAATGAAGAAAAAAACAATAGTAACACAACAAATCTGACATCAACACAACAAAACTGACATCAACACAACAAAACTGACATCAACACAACAAAACTGACACCAACACAACAAAACTGACATCAACACAACAAAACTGACACCAACATAACAAAACTGACATCAACACAACAAAACTGACATCAACACAACAAAACTGACATCAACACAACAAAACTGACATCAACACAACAAAACTGACACCAACATAACAAAACTGACATCAACACAACAAAACTGACATCAACACAACAAATCTGACATCAACACAACAAAACTGACACCAACATAACAAAACTGACATCAACACAACAAAACTGACATCAACACAACAAATCTGACATCAACACAACAAATCTGACATCAACACAACAAAACTGACATCAACACAACAAAACTGACACCAACATAACAAAACTGACATCAACACAACAAAACTGACATCAACACAACAAAACTGACACCAACATAACAAAACTGACATCAACACAACAAAACTGACATCAACACAACAAATCTGACATCAACACAACAAAACTGACATCAACACAACAAAACTGACATCAACACAACAAAACTGACATCAACACAACAAAACTGACACCAACACAACAAAACTGACATCAACACAACAAAACTGACATCAACACAACAAAACTGACACCAACACAACAAAACTGACATCAACACAACAAAACTGACACCAACACAACAAAACTGACATCAACACAACAAAACTGACATCAACACAACAAATCTGACATCAACACAACAAATCTGACATCAACACAACAAAACTGACATCAACACAACAAAACTGACATCAACACAACAAAACTGACATCAACACAACAAAACTGACACCAACACAACAAAACTGACATCAACACAACAAAACTGACATCAACACAACAAAACTGACACCAACACAACAAAACTGACATCAACACAACAAAACTGACACCAACACAACAAAACTGACATCAACACAACAAAACTGACATCAACACAACAAATCTGACATCAACACAACAAATCTGACATCAACACAACAAAACTGACACCAACATAACAAAACTGACATCAACACAACAAAACTGACACCAACACAACAAAACTGACATCAACACAACAAAACTGACATCAACACAACAAAACTGACACCAACACAACAAATCTGACATCAACACAACAAAACTGACATCAACACAACAAAACTGACATCAACACAACAAAACTGACACCAACACAACAAAACTGACATCAACACAACAAAACTGACACCAACACAACAAAACTGACACCAACACAACAAAACTGACATCAACACAACAAAACTGACACCAACACAACAAAACTGACATCAACACAACAAAACTGACACCAACACAACAAAACTGACACCAACACAACAAAACTGACACCAACACAACAAAACAGACATCAACACAACAAAACTGACACCAACACAACAAAACTGACACCAACACAACAAAACTGACACCAACACAACAAAACTGACATCAACACAACAAAACTGACATCAACACAACAAAACTGACATCAACACAACAAAACTGACATCAACACAACAAAACTGACACCAACACAACAAAACTGACACCAACACAACAAAACTGACATCAACACAACAAAACTGACACCAACACAACAAAACTGACATCAACACAACAAAACTGACATCAACACAACAAAACTGACATCAACACAACAAAACTGACATCAACACAACAAAACTGACATCAACACAACAAAACTGACATCAACACAACAAAACTGACATCAACACAACAAAACTGACATCAACACAGCAAAACTGACATCAACACAACAAAACTGACACCAACACAACAAATCTGACATCAACACAACAAAACTGACATCAACACAACAAATCTGACATCAACACAACAAAACTGACATCAACACAACAAAACTGACATCAACGCAACAAAACAGACATCAACACAACAAATCTGACATCAACACAACAAAACTGACATCAACACAACAAAACTGACATCAACACAACAAAACTGACATCAACACAACAAAACTGACATCAACACAACAAATCTGACATCAACACAACAAAATAGACATCAACACAACAAATCTGACATCAACACAACAAAACTGACATCAACACAACAAAACTGACATCAACACAACAAAACTGACATCAACACAACAAAACTGACATCAACACAACAAATCTGACATCAACACAACAAATCTGACATCAACCCAACAAAACTGAAATCAACACAACAAAACAGACATCAACACAACAAAACTGACATCAACACAACAAAACTGAAATCAACACAACAAAACTGTAATCAACACAACAAAACTGACATCAACACAACAAATCTGACATCAACACAACAAAACTGAAATCAACACAACAAAACAGACGTCAACACAACAAATCTGACATCAACACAACAAAACTGACATCAACACAACAAAACTGTAATCAACACAACAAAACAGACATCAACACAACAAAACAGACATCAACACAACAAAACAGACACCAACACAACAAAACTGACATCAACACAACAAAACTGAAATCAACACAACAAAACAGACATCAACACAACAAAACTGACATCAACACAACAAAACTGACATATCTCCACAACAAAACTGACACCAACACAACAAAACTGACACCAACACAACAAAACTGACACCAACACAACAAAACTGTTACTAACCCCACAAAATATCCAGAAATGTCAAACTGAAAAAAGCTGCTGTGATAAAAGCATTGGAAGTTGTGTCATGTGGACGGGTGAATTGATCCTGCTGCATTAGAATAAATGTCATTTTTTGTAATTTAGGCAGAAAAAAAACAGAGATTGAATACTCTACAATCACACATTCGCAGGCGTCAGCAAGTTATCCAATTTTATACAATAATTTGGAATACGATAATTGTAACTATTGCGCTGCATTTAGCGTATCATAACTTGATACCAATTATATTCCTAGTCGTCATAATCCCAATTGGAATTATTTCAGTGCATTCATTCAGACTTTATTTTTTTATTCCATTTATACCCGCAATAGTCCTAACTGCCCACAGCTAAAGAATTCATACTTCAATTAAGCTAAAAATCATCTTAACAGCACACAACCATGACGTTTAGATTTCAATTCAACACAAATTATACTTCACTGCCCCAAACACGACATTTATATTTTAATTATACTTAAATTATACTTCACTGCCCCCAAACACGACATTTATACTTTAAATCACCATAAATGCACACAACCACGATATGCTCCAGAAATCTAGGTCTCAAGCAAATCAAGTCGCTTGAGTAGCTCTCTCTACGGAGAAGACCGCCGCAGCTATGCGCTTCACACGAGCTTGACCTGGAAACCCACTTACCGCTGCCCCTCATACGGGCATCGATCGAGTTAAACTTGATTATGGATAGCCCTCGAGCTACAGCTGTATAAATCGGCGTAAGAAGTCACTAACGGCAGTTAACACATACCAGAAGGGGTTGATAGGCAAGGGCAATAAGCTACTGCCGTCTAAGTCGCTGTGAAAAGTCACTAACGGTTTAATGTAAGCCATAAGTGACTAATAAGTGAGGGCAATGAGCTACTGCTAAAAGACAACGGTAGTTCACGTAAACTAAAAGTGGCCGATGGGCAAGAGCAAGCTAAAGGTGAGTTTCTCATATGACCTTGCGTTGGAAGAAACACCCTGGGTACGATTGCAAGATTTCATGGTTGCTGTACAAGTGATTCTCAGCCCCCGACGGTGAAATTAAGCTACACTACTGTGGCTGTTGAACAAAATGAATTTCAGCATGCAAAGTTAGTTGCGATCTGATCTGCAATGATGTTTTAAGCCTTTTATGGTTACATAGCAAAATAAATTGCAGCTATCATTGGCTACAATCCGATCTGCAATGGTGTTTAATTCAAGTCATTAATGGTTACTTAGTAACTTAGCAAGTTGAATTCCAGTAATTAATGGCTACAATCTGATCTGCAATGGTGTTTAATCAAAGTCATTAATGTTTACTTTGCAAGTTGAATTCCAGTGATTAATGGCTGCGATCTAATCTTCAATGGTGTTTAATTAAAGTCATTAATGTTTACTTGCAAGTTGAATTCCAGTGATTAATGGCTGCGATCTAATCTTCAATGTTGTTCAATTTATTCATTTTTTATGATTACTAAACGGCAAGAGCTGCAGCCACAAATGGTTTCATTCCAACCTGTAACAGCAAGGAAGTAAAGCCAATTCTAGCCGCAAAACGGAGTGAATTCATACATTCCAGGCGACTAGAAAACTTTCCAAACTGTCGACATCTGGCGTTGATTTGTTCGTTTTAACGTTTGCCAACCAAACACGTACTTTGCACATCACACCTCGTGAAGTGTACCCCACGCTCTGTTCCAGACCAGTACACAACACTACGTATAGACTTAGTATGTTACGTTAGTCGCAAATGTTCAGGATATGCTAAGTACAGCGTAATGCAAAAATACTAGTTGTACATTACACCACATGTGCCCCCTGGTCTATTGGTTAGAGAGCTCGCGTCTGAGGAAGATTGCGCGTTCAAATCCCGCAGTCCGAGCGCAGCGTTTTTATCATTGTGGAAAGACAGGAGTTAGCTATAATTCTCTGCGCGATCCTATTGAAACAATTACCCGCAATTCGCAACTCGATTCATGCGTATGAAATGGGCACTAGCGTGACTAGCGGTTACAGTCATTGCATCCTGGCCAAAGAAAAAATTAATTAAAAAAAATAACATACGATATGTTTTGCGTCAACTTGGCTGGTATAAAATGTCCTTTTTTATAGTAGAAGACTCACCCCTGCGCAGGTTGAGGAACTGCTGGCCCAATATACAGGCGAACGTAGGCCCAACTAGCCCGTAAATTACGGGTTTTTCTGCGAGGCCACCGGTGAATAGATCGATGTCGTTCACGTCGCTGGGGGGAAAAGTGGCAAAATAACAACAAACATCGGAGTAATGGGAAAATTCCGTTGTTCTATTTCTGGTATGAAAATAAAATACTTACATTTTGCCCTGGCATTGACGGAAGGATTGGTTTATTTAAATCAATAAAAAATAATAACAAATATCGGAATAATGGGAAAACTGCACTGTCCTGCCTCTGGTATGAGAATAAAACACTTAATTTTTATTCTGGTACAGACGGAAGTACATCTTTATTCAAATCATTAACGGAAGTTTTTTTTCAGGGCGATGCACGGCGATTCCAAAGGCGATAGATAAGCCCTACACTGGTTTGTTGAATACCATTTTAGAAATTTCCCTATCTTGTTTTCGTATCATCATGACCCTGCATTATGTCCGACAGCGTTGGCACAACTTGACAGAAGGCTTATTATTCAGGTTCCATCATCAGTTTAACGGCAACTTATTATTTTCGTATGTGAAAGTTGAAGACTCCTCAGCTACTACAAATGGCGATCTCAAGAGAGCAAAGAGAATGGACCATTTGCTATTGACCGTAGAAATCAGGGAAACCATGCACGAAATGTGTTTCTCAGCAAGATTCCTTCACTATAAAAACAGCCAGTTAGGAAGAAAGAGGATAAAAAGACCAAAAAGAGAGAGAGCAAAGACGGAATGAAAACGGATGTAAGTGAATTGCGTATAAAAAGGAAATTCCGAAGGCCTATCTATAGCTGAGGTAACATTACAAGGATTAACAGCAAAATGATCTCGGATCATCACTCTTCCAACGGCTAAACGTCGTATATAATAATAATAAAATTATAAATAGAGCACCACACCCCTTCGGTGGTGAAACGCCGTATATAGTAATTATTATAATAACAATGGTAATAACAAATAACATTACACCACCTTCGGTGGTGAAACGCCGTATATAATAAAAACAATGGTAATAACAAATAACATTACACCCCCTTCGGTGGTGAAACATCGTATATAATAATAACAATAATAATAACATGACACCACAACCAACACACCTGTAGACAGTAGCAAGCCGGCCGACGGTGTCATCGTCCATGACCTGCAGCAGCTCGCCCCAGTTGGCGAACTTGTGCAGACCGCACTGCTCGCGCCACACGTTGTAGGCAGGCAGGCCGTGGTCCCGCCCCCGCTGGATGTTGATCGAGGCCAGGTCCAGGCCGAAGTGGTTGCCTGGGCAGAGTGGCAGAGTGATGTGCTATTTATCATTGACCGAAAAATCAAGGAATCTATGCACAAGGCGTATTACCACGCAAGATACCCTGCGCATAGAAACAGAAAGTTAGGAAGGAAGAGGGAGAAAAGGCAATGAAGCGGCAGCAAGGTAAAGGTGAGTTACACATGACGTTGCATATGAAGGAACACCCTGTGGACGATTGCAATATTTAATGGTTGCTGTACAAGGGATTTTCAGCCCCTAACGGGTGAAATTGAGCAACAGTAAAGCACGTAAGTGCGCCAATTATGGCTGCTGAACAAAACGAATTTCAGCACAAGTGGTTGCCATCTGATCTGCAACCACAATAGAGCAATGGGGAGGGGAATCAAGGAAGTTAGATGTGTGAAATGAATATATAAATCAATAATCATTATACAGGATACTGAAAAAACGTGCACAACATTTGAACAGTCGTTCTTAGTGAGTAAAGTACATTTTATTCTGTTTCTATCGCAAGCAAGCAGGAGGCTTATATTGGGTGTATCTCACATGAATTAAGTGTATCTAATGGATATGGAAAACTTTTATCTTGGCTAAGCATATGTTTATGAGCGAGGGCCAGATGATGGACAGGGTTTTATGACGAGATAAGAAAGAACCACACTCTGGCTCCTCAGCTTCGGGCAGGCAGCGGAGACCTCCACAAAATCGAGATCCATGATCGGCGATCATTAAGTTATTGGACTGCGAACCACAGCTGGTCCTTTTTCGACCCTTTTGATTATACACGGCACCCGGCAAAGCCTGAGTGACCGCTCAAGGTTCAAGGTTGAGACCGTTCAAGGTTGAGTCTCTTACGAGGAGAACAATATAGGGAGTCACTTAAGATCGGGTCGCGAGACGGAGAGGACGGATTCGAGTGGATGGGAAGGCAGACCTGAGTAGTAGACAAGTTCAGTTCTCAAGTATTGAAGTGAGACGATAGATCTCCACCGGAGCAAGACTCCAGTTATTAGGGCTTTATTTCCAGGATAGTAGTCGAGGGCAAAGATTCGAGGGGTCAGGTTTTAACATTTGTTTAGCGGTGGAAGGTGAGTGACGTAGTGGACTGTAAATAACCTAAAGAGTTGCTAAAGTCGCCGCCTTTGTTGAGATTGTACAGGGTTGTCTGTCAGGTGCCACACACGAGCTCTCTCCCCTCCTCCGTATCTGCCTCACTCACCAGTAACGATTGTAGTTAGTATTTCAAGAGTGTCATTACCCTCAGCTCGCACGAACCACGACAGAAACGCGCGCCTAGAAACACGTACTCGGTCAGCTCTACCTGAGTTGTTTGCTGGAAGAAGTAGGGGCTGGACGTAAAGGCTAACGATAACGCGTCAACGTCCAACCGTAATTTATAGGACCTCCTAAATTCGTTATCTTAAAATTCGAGACGAAAGTCTCTGGTTGGCAGCAAATTTTATAAGCTTTAGGATATTTATATTAACCGTAAAGGGTTCATATTTATTGATTAATTTATTTTCCAGCCCACACGGCAAAGTTTTGAAGACGAATAAATTCAAGTGCAGTTCGACCTATGAGTATCATTTGGTCAATAAAAATGTTAGGAAAACCAAATTGGACTGAATTAAATATGATATCAAACATCAGACCTCTGCCTCGACACAACTACTTCATTCGGGGAAAAGCAACACCTCTCGTTATTTAGGGCAGAAACGAAACTAATAAACGCTGGCCTAGCTTGACACAGCAAAATCATAGTGGATGGGCCGATAATTCGTTCGTCCAACAGCTCTGGAAAGTCCAACAGCTCTGGCAAGTCCAACAGCTCTGGCAAGTCCAACAGCTCTGGCAAGTCCAACAGCTCTGGCAAGTCCAACAGCCCCGGCAAGTCCAACAGCTCTGGCAAGTCCAACAGCTCTGGCAAGTCCAACAGCTCTGGCAAGTCCAACAGCCCCGGCAAGTCCAACAGCCCCGGCAAGTCCAACAGCCCCGGCAAGTCCAACAGCCCCGGCAAGTCCAACAGCCCCGGCAAGTCCAACAGCCCCGGCAAGTCCAACAGCCCCGGCAAGTCCAACAGCCCCGGCAAGTCCAACAGCCTCGGCAAGTCCAACAGCCCCGGCAAGTCCAACAGCAGCGGCAAGTCCAACAGCACTGGCAAGTTCAACAGCTCTGGCAAGTCCAACAGCTCTGGCAAGTCTAACAGCCCTGGCAAGTCCAACAGCCCTGGCAAGTCCAACAGCCCTGGCAAGTCCAACAGCTCTGGCAAGTCCAACAGCTAAGACAAGTCCAACAGCTCTGGCAAGTCCAACAGCCTGGCAAGTCCAACAGCCCTGGCAAGTCCAACAGCCCTGGCAAGTCCAACAGTTCTGGCAAGTCCAACATCTCTGGCAAGTCCAACAGCCCTGGCAAGTCCAACAGCCCTGGCAAGTCCAACAGCACTGGCAAGTCCAACCGCCCTGGCAAGTCCAACAGTTCTGGCAAGTCCAACAGCCCTGGCAAGTCCAACAGCCCTGGCAAGTCCAACAGCAGCGGCAAGTCCAACAGCTCTGGCAAGTCCAACAGCTCTGGCAAGTCCAACAGCCCTGGCAAGTCCAACAGCTCTGGCAAGTCCAACAGCCCTGGCAAGTCCAACAGCTCTGACAAGTCCAACAGCCCTGGCAAGTCCAACAGCCCTGGCAAGTCCAACAGCCCTGGCAAGTCCAACAGCTCTGGCAAGTCCAACAGCTCTGGCAAGTCCAACAGCTCTGGCAAGTCCAAAAGCTCTGGAAAGTCCAACAGCCCTGTCAAGTCCAACAGCCCTGGCAAGTCCAACAGCAGCGGCAAGTCTAACAGTTCTAGCGAGTTCAACAGCTCTGGCAAGTCCAACAGCCCTGGCAAGTCCAACAGCCCTGGAAAGTCCAACAGCCCTGGCAAGTCCAACAGCTCTGGCAAGTCCAACAGCCCTGGCAAGTCCAACAGCCCTGGCAAGTCCAACAGCTCTGGCAAGTCCAACAGCTCTGGCAAGTCCAACAGCTCTGGCAAGTCCAACAGCCATGGTCAGTCCAACAGCTCCGCAATAGCCCCGTAACAGCCCTGCAGCAGCCCCACAACAGCCCCACAACAGCCCCGCAACAGTCCCGCAACAGTCCCGCAACAGTCCCGCAACAGCCCCGCAACAGCCCCGAAACAGCCCCGCAACAGCCCCGCAACAGCCCCGCAACAGCCCCGCAACAGCCCCGCAACAGCCCCGCAACAGCCCCGCAACAGCCCCGCAACAGCCCCGCAACAGCCCCGCAACAGCCCCGCAACAGCCCCGCAACAGCCCCGCAACAGCCCCGCAACAGCCCCGCAACAGCCCCGCAACAGCCCCGCAACAGCCCCGCAACAGCCCCGCAACAGCCCCGCAACAGCCCCGCAATAGCCTCGCAACAGCCTTGCAACAGCCCCGCAACAGCCCCGCAACAGCCCCGCAACAGCCCCGCAACAGCCCCGCAACAGCCCCGCAACAGCCCCGCAACAGCCCCGCAACAGCCCCGCAATAGCCCCGCAACAGCCTCGCAACAGCCTTGCAACAGCCCCGCAACAGCCCCGCAACAGCCCCGCAACAGTCTCGCAACAGCCCCGCAATAGCCCCGCAACAGCCCCGCAACAGTCCCGCAACAGCCCCGCAACAGCCCCGCAACAGCCCTCACTTGGCATCTGGAAGAGGCGCTTGGTGAGCTCGTCCGTAATGTAGACGTCCCTGCCCTGGGAGCGCTCGAAGGCCATGCCGAGCATGAGGCGGTCCACGCTGCCGAAGTTGTGGATGTTCGACGGGTTCATCAGCTCCTGGTGCAGCTTGATGGCTGCGGGTGGGACAAAGTTTAGGTTTAGGCAATCCAGATTTAGGCTTAGGCACTCCAAATTTGGGTTTAGGCACTCCAAATTTGGCTTAGGTACTCCAAATTTGGTTTAGGCACTCCAAATTTGGGTTTAGGCACTGCAAATTTGGGTTTAGGTACTCCAAATTTGGGCTTAGGCACTCCAAATTTGGGTTTAGGCACTCCAAATTTGGGTTTAGGTACTCCAAATTTGGGTTTAGGCACTCCAAATTTTGGTTTAGGCACTCCAGATTTAGGCTTAGGCACTCCAGATTTGGGCTCAAGCACTCCAGATTTAGGCTTAGGAGGGTCAGGGCATGTAAATATAAACATTCTAGGGCTTATTAGAACCGCAAAATTTAGATTTATGCGCTCCAACGCTCATAGGCACGGCAAAATTTAGGCTTGGGTGCTTCAGGGCTCCTTTATTTAGCGATGAATGTTTTAGATGATGTTGCATGGTACATGGTCTTCTCCTAATACGGTCATAAATGGCATGCAGTGGTGGAGCATAGAAATATACGAAAGTGAAGATTAATATCTGTTACATTCTGTCGTTCACTTAGACCATTTTGAGAATAGAAGAAACAAAACATCAGAGATATCACAAGCATGCTGTCTATTAATTTAATACAAATGTTTCTATAATGAAAATTCAAATTGCCCTCCACAACGTTAAACATTCAAGGAATTACTCCCAACACTGAGCATTCAAGGAATTACTCCCAACACTGAGCATTCAAGGAATTACTCCCAACACTGAGCATTCAAGGAATTACTCCCAACACTGAGCATTCAAGGAATTACTCCCAACACTGAGCATTCAAGGAATTACTCCCAACACTGAGCATTCAAGGAATTACTCCCAACACTGAGCATTCAAGGAATTACTCCCAACACTGAGCATTCAAGGAATTACTCCCAACACTGAGCATTCAAGGAATTACTCCCAACACTGAGCATTCAAGGAATTACTCCCAACACTGAGCATTCAAGGAATTACTCCCAACACTGAGCATTCAAGGAATTACTCCCAACACTGAGCATTCAAGGAATTACTCCCAACACTGAGCATTCAAGGAATTACTCCCAACACTGAGCATTCAAGGAATTACTCCCAACACTGAGCATTCAAGGAATTACTCCCAACACTGAGCATTCAAGGAATTACTCCCAACACTGAGCATTCAAGGAATTACTCCCAACACTGAGCATTCAAGGAATTACTCCCAACACTGAGCATTCAAGGAATTACTCCCAACACTGAGCATTCAAGGAATTACTCCCAACACTGAGCATTCAAGGAATTATTCCCAACACTGAGCATTCAAGGAATTACTCCCAACACTGAGCATTCATGGAATTACTCCCAACACTGAGCATTCAAGGAATTACTCCCAACACTGAGCATTCAAGGAATTACTCCCAACACTGAGCATTCAAGGAATTACTCCCAACACTGAGCATTCAAGGAATTACTCCCAACACTGAGCATTCAAGGAATTACTCCCAACATTGAGCATTCAAGGAATCACTCCCAACACTGAGCATTCAAGGAATTACTCCCAACACTGAGCATTCAAGGAATTACTCCCAACACTGAGCATTCAAGGAATCACTCCCAACACTGAGCATTCAAGGAATTACTCCCAACACTGAGCATTCAAGGAATTACTCCCAACACTGAGCATTCAAGGAATTACTCCCAACACTGAGCATTCAAGGAATCACTCCTAACACTGAGCATTCAAGGAATTACTCCCAACACTGAGCATTCAAGGAATGACTCCCAACACTGAGCATTCAAGGAATTACTCCCAACACTGAGCATTCAAGGAATTACTCCCAACACTGAGCATTCAAGGAATTACTCCCAACATGAGCATTCAAGGAATTACTCCCAACACTGAGCATTCAAGGAATTACTCCCAACACTGAGCATTCAAGGAATTACTCCCAACACTGAGCATTCAAGGAATTACTCCCAACACTGAGCATTCAAGGAATTACTCCCAACACTGAGCATTCAAGGAATTACTCCCAACACTGAGCATTCAAGGAATTACTCCCAACACTGAGCATTCAAGGAATTACTCCCAACACTGAGCATTCAAGGAATTACTCCCAACACTGAGCATTCAAGGAATTATTCCCAACACTGAGCATTCAAGGAATTACTCCCAACACTGAGCATTCAAGGAATTACTCCCAACACTGAGCATTCAAGGAATTACTCCCAACACTGAGCATTCAAGGAATTACTCCCAACACTGAGCATTCAAGGAATTATTCCCAACACTGAGCATTCAAGGAATTACTCCCAACACTGAGCATTCAAGGAATTACTCCCAACACTGAGCATTCAAGGAATTATTCCCAACACTGAGCATTCAAGGAATTACTCCCAACACTGAGCATTCAAGGAATTACTCCCAACACTGAGCATTCAAGGAATTACTCCCAACACTGAGCATTCAAGGAATTACTCCCAACACTGAGCATTCAAGGAATTACTCCCAACACTGAGCATTCAAGGAATTACTCCCAACACTGAGCATTCAAGGAATTACTCCCAACACTGAGCATTCAAGGAATTACTCCCAACACTGAGCATTCAAAGAATTACTCCCAACACTGAGCATTCAAGGAATTATTCCCAACACTGAGCATTCAAGGAATTACTCCCAACACTGAGCATTCAAGGAATTACTCCCAACACTGAGCATTCAAGGAATTACTCCCAACACTGAGCATTCAAGGAATCACTCCCAACACTGAGCATTCAAGGAATTACTCCCAACACTGAGCATTCAAGGAATTACTCCCAACACTGAGCATTCAAGGAATTATTCCCAACACTGAGCATTCAAGGAATTATTCCCAATACTGAGCATTCAAGGAATTATTCCCAACACTGAGCATTCAAGGAATTATTCCCAACACTGAGCATTCAAGGAATTATTCCCAACACTGAGCATTCAAGGAATTACTCCCAACACTGAGCATTCAAGGAATTACTCCCAACACTGAGCATTCAAGGAATTACTCTCAACACTGAGCATTCAAGGAATTACTCCCAACACTGAGCATTCAAGGAATTACTCCCAACACTGAGCATTCAAGGAATTACTCCCAACACTGAGCATTCAAGGAATTATTCCCAACACTGAGCATTCAAGGAATTACTCCCAACATGAGCATTCAAGGAATTATTCCCAACACTGAGCATTCAAGGAATTACTCCCAACACTGAGCATTCAAGGAATTACTCCCAACACTGAGCATTCAAGGAATTATTCCCAACACTGAGCATTCAAGGAATTACTCCCAACATGAGCATTCAAGGAATTATTCCCAACATGAGCATTCAAGGAATTATTCCCAACACTGAGCATTCAAGGAATTACTCCCAACACTGAGCATTCAAGGAATTACTCCCAACACTGAGCATTCAAGGAATTACTCCCAACACTGAGCATTCAAGGAATTATTCCCAACACTGAGCATTCAAGGAATTATTCCGAACACTGAGCATTCAAGGAATGACTCCCAACACTGAGCATTCAAGGAATTACTCCCAACACTGAGCATTCAAGGAATTACTCCCAACACTAAGCATTCAAGGAATTACTCCCAACACTGAGCATTCAAGGAATTACTCCCAACACTGAGCATTCAAGGAATCACAGACAAGATGCAAGAAGTCACACATAACTATGAATATTTAAGCCATCACTTTGAGTCACTCCACTTTTAAACAACATTCGATCTCTCACAACATACGAGTACTTAAGGAGTCACTCATAACATTGAACATTTAACCAACCACTCACGACTTTCAACATTTAATCAGCCACTCACAACAGAACTTTTAAGGAGTTACTCATAAAATTCAATTTGAGGAACCACTCACAACATGCGGCCTCTCATTCGACTTTGAGAAGTCACTCCCAACATTCAAGTGCGCTACCACTCGCACAGGCACGAGGGGTCCGCCATTCACTGATGGGGACCAACCACTCACTGCAGAGGGCCCCCGCCACTCACTAAAGGGGGCGCCACCACTCACTAAAGGGGGCCCCACCACTCACTAAAGAGGGCCCGCCACTCACTAAAGAGGGCCCGCCACTCAATGATGGGGACCCGCCACTCAGTGCAGAGGGCCCTCGCCACTCACTAAAGGTGACCCGCCCCTCACAGAAGGGGACCCGCCACTCACTAAAGGGGGCCCCGCCACTCACAGAAGGGGACCCGCCACTCACTAATGGGGGCCCCGCCACTCACTGAAGAGGGCCCCGCCACTCACTGAAGGGGAAGCGGCGGCCGGTCTTGTCACACCGTGGCAGCGCGTGCTGCACGAGGCTGTGGCCGAACCGAAAAGCGGCCGACGCGACCGAGTTGGTGATTGTGGGGTTGACGGTCGGCTTGTAACCGCGGTAGTAGCCGTGGCGCTGTAGCGGTAGGCGGAATACCTTCATCACCGTCGGACCTGGTGATGAAATGGCGATGAAGTGAAAAGAGTGGTGCGATGATTTGACCTGGATAAAGTAGCTATGGAATGTAAACAATGGAGCGACTATTGGACATGGACTAAATAGTTGTGAAATAGGAACAGTTATGCAATTATTGAACCTGAGTATCAAATAGCTTTGATATTTAAAACAATGATGGAATTATTGGACCTGGGTAAAATGGCTATGAAATATGAACAATAATGCAATGGCTGTAATTTTTGTATTTCGGAGACAGTGCTGTGGAGAAGATGATGTGGAAGTTGAAGGAAGTGGTTGAAAAACAGGGTAAAGATGAAGGAAATGGTGTGTGTGATAGGGATGATGTGGAAGACCAGTATGCTACAGGGGGCTATGAATGATAAGTAGCTCACAAAGTACCGCACTAAGGGGATATGGAAAACATTTATCCCCCAAAACCACCATCCACCCCACCCACCCACCTCATCACCTCCACCCACCACCCACCACCCACCTCATCCCCCCACATACCACCACATCCACCCCACATACCACCACATCCACCCCACATACCACCAAACCCACCCCACATACCACCACACTACCTATAATACCACACCCACTCCCCATACAATCACACCACCCATCACACACGCCCCACATAACACCAACCCATCCCCACTCACCCAAAACGGTGGGGATCCACTCCCCGTAGGTGACCCCACTTACCACCACACCCCCACCCACCCAGGACGGTGGGCAGCCACTCCTCGTAGGTGACCCCACCTACCACCACACCCACACCCACCCAAGACGGTGGGCAGCCACTCCCCGTAGGTGACCCCACCTACCACCACACCCAGCACCCACCCAGGACGGTGGGCAGCCACTCCCCGTAGGTGACCCCACCTACCACCACACCCACACCCACCCAGGACGGTGGGCAGCCACTCCCCGTAGGTGACCCCACCTACCACCACACCCAGCACCCACCCAGGACGGTGGGCAGCCACTCCCCGTAGGTGATCTTCTGCATGCTGGCAGCCACCACCTTGCGCGCCTCGAAGAAGAGTCTGTCGTCGTTCCAGTGCGGGTTGACCACGGCCAGCTCGGTGACCAGGCGGTTGTGTTCCCGCAGCCACACCGTGTGCAGGCTCGCCAGCCCTGCCCTCATTCCATTCGATTGCTATTAAAACAATTGAGTGATGAGTAATTTGATGAGTAATTAATAATTACTCATTGTAATTGCCGGAATTTAGTTCAATTGTTATTGAAACAGTTAAGTAATTGAGTAATGAGTAATTTGAGGAGTAATTAACAATTATTCATAGAATTAATAACCTATTAAATATGGAACCATTATTAATTAAATTAGGACCTGCTTTACTTCATATTGCTTATCGAGTCGTTATGAAATTGATGATTCATTAAATTTGGAACCATCACTTATTGAATTAGCAATAAGAGAGCGTTTATTCACATTGTTCAACAATGCCTTATTGATTCGATAAATAATTTTAAAATCACTGCGTAATTCATGCATTTGTTCCTACACAGTAATACTGATGGTGCGTAGTAAATAACCCCTGATAACAACACCCAGCCTCAAAAAACAGCACCCAGCCCAGATAACAGCACCCAGCCCCTGATAACAACACCCAGCCCCTGATAACAACACCCAGCCCCTGATAACAACACCCAGCCCAGATAACAGCACCCAGCCCCTGATAACAACACCCAGCCCCTGATAACAACACCCAGCCCCTGATAACAACACCCAGCCCAAGATAACAACACCCAGCCTCAGATAACAACACCCAGCCCCAGATAACAGCACCCAGCCCCAGATAACACCACCCAGCCCCAGATAACAGCACCCAGCCCCAGATAACAGCACCCAGCCCCTGATAACAACACCCAGCCCCAGATAACAACACCCAGACCCAGATAACAACACCCAGCCCCAGATAACAACATCCCGGCCCAGATAACAACATCCCGGCCCAGATAACAAGACCCAGGCCCAGATAACAAGACCCTGGCGGAGACAACAAGACCCACCCGGCTGCTCGTTCACCCTGAGGTCGCCGGCATGAAAACAATGGAGGTTGCGGGAGTTCTCCCTGCACTCGCCCTCCGCGTAGCCCTCCAGCGCCGGCAGCAGCGGCTTGCGGAACCGGACCGGCTTGTAGCGCAGCATGCCTGCGGGGGGGGGGGGGGGGGTACTTTACAGCGGTGTAGTATTGTACAGTGTGGTGCTGCTGCAGTATGGTGCTGTACAGTGTGGTGCTGTTGCACTATGGTGGTGTACAGTGTGGTGCTGTTGCACTATGGTGCTGTACAGTGTGGTGCTGTTGCACTATGGTGCTGTACAGTGTGGTGCTGTTGCAGTGTTGAACCAGACCGGCCCGGCTTGTAGCGCAGCATGCCTGCGGAGTGCACTGTTACAGTGTGTCTGGTGCTGTTACAGTGTGTCTGGTGCTGTTACAGTGTGTCTGGTGCTGTTACAGTGTGTCTGGTGCTGTTACAGTGTGTCTGGTGCTGTTACAGTGTGTCTGGTGCTGTTACAGTGTGTCTGGTGCTGTTACAGTGTGTCTGGTGCTGTTACAGTGTGTCTGGTGCTGTTACAGTGTGTCTGGTGCTGTTACAGTGTGTCTGGTGCTGTTACAGTGTGTCTGGTGCTGTTACAGTGTGTCTGGTGCTGTTACAGTGTGTCTGGTGCTGTTACAGTGTGTCTGGTGCTGTTACAGTGTGTCTGGTGCTGTTACAGTGTGTCTGGTGCTGTTACAGTGTGTCTGGTGCTGTTACAGTGTGTTAGGTGCTGTTACAGTGTGTCTGGTGCTGTTACAGTGTGTTAGGTTCTGTTGCAGTGTGTTAGAATCTGTTACAGTGTGTCTGGTGCTGTTACAGTGTGTCTGGCGCTGTTACAGTGTGTTAGGTTCTGTTGCAGTGTGTTAGGTTCTGTTGCAGTGTGTCTGGTGCTGTTACAGTGTGTCTGGCGCTGTTACAGTGTGTCTGGTGCTGTTACAGTGTGTCTGGCGCTGTTACAGTGTGTCTGGTGCTGTTACAGTGTGTCTGGTGCTGTTATAGTGTGTTAGGTTCTGTTGCAGTGTGTTAGATTCTGTTGCAGTGTGTCTGGTGCTGTTACAGTGTGTCTGGTGCTGTTACAGTGTGTCTGGTGCTGTTACAGTGTGTCTGGTGCTGTTACAGTGTGTTAGGTGCTGTTACAGTGTATGCAATACTGGCCGGTGTGGGTACTGTTACAGTGTGTACAATACTGGCCGGTGCCAGAAACGGACGCTACTATAGTGTATTCAGATCACAGTGTATAAAGTCCTTTACCACAGGCAAAAAATTTAACACACCAGCCTCCCACAGCCGCAACTGCGCCATCTCGTGGTCGTCGGACCCGTACACGTTGGAGGCGTCCAGGAAGGCCGTCACCTGCACGTAACGCACACGTTATGTACGTAATGCAAGCATGTGCGTAACGTTAGTATGTCGCACGTCACTTGTCATGTCAATTATAGTGTATGGAAATATAATCTATTCGTGTTTTAACGAAATGTATTTATTTAATTAGTTAATTAATCAATTAATTTTAACTCTGATTTGTTAAAATTATTTGTGTTTTATTTTTTAAGTATTTCTATACTAAACAGCAAACCTGATTTATTCAGATAGCAAATCTGACCTATTCAGATAACATACCTGACCTATTCAGACCACTAATCTGTCTTTTTCAGACCACAAATCTGTCCTTTTCAGACCACAAATCTGTCCTTTTCAGACCACAAATCTGTCCTTTTCAGACCGTAAACTTTGATTGGCTTATCTAAACCTCAAGCCTGGCCAATACAGACGTTAAATGTGACGTAAGCGTATCGTTAACCTTGCTTAGGCAGTGACCATAGACCTCATTTCTTGCAAACGCTGCACTTGATTCATTTCAATGCTTTGGGCGGTAAAATAATTTTTTTTTTTCGCAGGCTCCCATCGGTTCAGACCATACTACACATCTATTGCTTCCATAATAAATATTTATTTATACCACAACACACATTTATTCGTAACATGACACACACCAATCTATAGCTAGGCACCAATTACCATCATAAAGAATATTTTTCGCGTACTACAAATTTTCATCATAAAATAATACACAGTTGTTGCTTGGTTGGTGCGTGTGTCTGTGACGCTCACACGGACGCCCAATGACCGTATCTGTGATACGAGTTTCACCAGTGCACAAGTACAAGAATATTTTAATGGCGGGTACTGTTGGGATGGATATATTTGTTTAGCATCCACGTCTGCAAGATTCATTTAATGGCGGGTACTGTTGGGATGGATATATTTGTTGGGCATCCGCATCTGCAAGATTTACTCTAGCAAAATATTGAATCCCGTCTTTTTCGATGGGCTATGTCAATACCTTTCATTTTACACAAGCCGTGGGCACTACCCGCCACATCAGACAGGCCGTGTGCACTACCCGCCACTCCAGACGGGCCGTGCACCACCCGTGCACCACAAGACACACCTGGTTGATCTGGTCACGAGGGCCCAGGCCGCAGTTGGGGCGCGGTGCGGGCGACGAGCGCAGGAACTCCATGCACGTCTGGTTCCACAGCGCGTAGAACGAGTCGCTCGCAGGGATGGTGATGGGCAGGCAGTCCGGGTGCTGGGGGTGGATGTGGGTAATGGTGATGGTGCTCATGGGTGATGGAGATATTCCTCTTAGGTAGTGGGAATATTTCTTGTTTGTAATGGAGATATTTCTCACGTATGTACTGGTGATATTATTCATAGGTATTTTTCTAGGTAACGGTACTAGTACTTGTAGGTAATGGTGATATTCCTCTTAGGTACTGGTAATATTTCTTGTTGGTAATGGAGAGTTTCCTTGTAGGTAATGGTGATACCATCCAAGTTATGGGGAAATTGGAATTGATAATGGTGAAACCATCCCAAGTAATGGTGATATTGCTATAGGTAGTGGTGATACCATCATAGTTAGCGGGGATATTGCTACAGCCAATGGTAATATTTCTTGTATGAAGGTTTAAGTGAAAGTATTCTCAGGTAAAAGTCGTTTTCTTTACTGGTAATGTTACACACAAACACACGTACACACAAACAAGCAACTCACAGAAACAAGCTGGGACACGGAAACGGTCACACGCACATTCAAGCATACAAAAACAGGCCCACACACAGGTACACACAAACAGGCGCACGCACACAAACAGGCCCACACAACACAACACACACCACACAACACACACACACCACACACAACACACACCACACAACAACAACACACAACACACACACCACACAACACACACACACACACCACACAACAACAACACACAACACACAATACACACCACCACAAAACACACACAACACACCACCACACACACCACACAACACGCAACACACACCACACAACACAACACACACAACACAGCACACCACACACCACACCACACACAACACACACCACACACCAACATGCAACACACACCACACAACAACACGCAACACACACCACACAACAACACGCAACACACACCACACAACAACACACAACAAACACAACACACAACAAACACAACACACACCACACACAACACACACCACACAACAACACGCAACACACACCACACAACAACACGCAACACACACAACACACACCACACAACAACAAAACACAACACACACACCACACAACACACACACACACACCACACAACAACAACACACAACACACAATACACACCACCACAAAACACACACAACACACCACCACACACACCACACATCACGCAACACACACCACACAACACAACACACACAACACAGCACACCACACACCACACCCACCACACCACACCACACACAACACACCACACACCAACATGCAACACACACCACACAACAACACGCAACACACACCACACAACAACACGCAACACACACCACACAACAACACGCAACACACACCACACAACAACACACAACAAACACAACACACAACAAACACAACACACACCACACACAACACAACAACACGCAACACACACCACACAACAACACGCAACACACACCACACAACAACACACAACAAACACAATACACAACAAACACAATACACAACAAACACAACACACACTACATACAACACACACAACATAAAGCACAATACACCACCACACACACCACACCACACCACACACAACACACCACACAACACCACACACAACACCACACACAACACACCACACACAACACCACACCACACACACCACATAACACAACAACACACAACACACACAACGTACAACACACAACATACAACACACACAACACACATCACCACACACAACACACATCACCACATACACCACACAACAACACACAACACAACACACACCACACACACCACACAACACAACACAACACACAACACACCCGGATGCCCACAGGCAGCGGCGTGCTGCTGTTCTCGTTGCAGCAACGCGGGACGCTGTCGTTGAAGCCGCGGGACTGTGCGGTGGCTGCGGGCAGAGTGGCATTTGGTTGGGGCATGTAAAACCCTAACTCTGATTTAAAACCCAAACTCTGATGTAAAACCCGAACTCTGATGTAAAACCCGAACTCTGATGTAAAACCCGAACTCTGATGTAAAACCCGAACTCTGATGTAAAACCCGAACTCTGATGTAAAACCCGAACTCTGATGTAAAACCCGAACTCTGATGTAAAACCCGAACTCTGATGTAAAACCCGAACTCTGATGTAAAACCCGAACTCTGATGTAAAACCCGAACTCGGATGTAAAACCCGAACTCGGATGTAAAACCCGAACTCGGATGTAAAACCCGAACTCGGATGTAAAACCCGAACTCTGATGTAAAACCCAGACTCTGATGTAAAACCCAGACTCTGATACTAAACGACAAGGCATCACTGATACATTAATCCTTGCCATCCTCCCCTTGAATGTCTACACGCAATCTTTTCACTATCGTCAGCTTCTAAAACAAAATACACATTCGATAATATATGACACATGTATTTAGATCGAAAGAATATATATGCCTTCCTTCTTTGTAACCTCAGCAAGTTGAGTAAGAATAACCTCTTCGGGCATAATAGAAAGACAATTTTTATTTTTCACGAGTTCATTCACAAAGTGATGTGTGATGGATATGAATAGCTATTGGTCACTGATACTCTTCATTCCTATTGTTATATTCTGGTTAGAGCTCACACGTCTTTCCAATAGGTTATTTAGTATTAGAGAGGACTAGATATTTATTAAACAATACCATGCGTGAAGTTCTTTCTTTCGAAAACTATATTAAATGTCCGTTTTTGATGCACTGTCATACAAAGTCGAATATTTCAAACACGCATGCGCGAGCCTGGCATATATTTGTCCACTTTAGAATTTCTAGCCACAACATCACAAGAGGTCAATCGCATCAACCAAATGATCGATTGATCAATCAATGGAACAACCACAGACGACCAATGCAGGGAACTTCGTATAAATGAGTTGACCAATCGATTGACCAATCAACGGAACAATCACGTACCAAAATTTCAATTCTTACTATCAGTCAATCGAAAGGATTAGTACATTGTGACCAATTCCTGACCAACAACTCCTGACCAACAACTCCTGACCAACAACTCCTGACCAACAACTCCTGACCAAAAACTCCTGACCAACAACTCCTGACCAACAACTCCTGACCAACAACTCCTGACCAACAACTCCTGACCAACAACTCCTTACCAATAACTCCTGACCAATAACTCCTGACCAACAACTCCTGACCAACAACTCCTGACCAACAACTCCTGACCAACAACTCCTGACCAACAACTCCTGACCAACAACTCCTGACCAACAACTCCTGACCAACAACTCCTGACCAACAACTCCTGACCAACCCTGACCTGTCAAGTCGTGATCAAGGAACTGTCCCCACTGCATGACCATCATGGTCAGGCGCTTGGATGGACGGTTGAGAGGCCGGTGGAGAGTGGAGGACACGCGGCGGACATTGGGCAGCGGACCGCCGGCCACCGACTCCCTCAGCTGCTCGATGCCGTCGCTGTAACGCGTTATTTACGTTTCGTTATCAGTTATTTAATCAATAAAACTCAACGTGAGGTCAATGCATTCGGCTTATATTACCTAATAATACCCTTGGTGTTTATTTCTTCACAACTTTATATATTTGTTTAGTGTAAGCTTCTAAACACTCTAATTGTGACTTGACCCACCGGTGGTCACTGATGGCATTTTTATAATGCTGCTGACTGACCAGCAGTCACTAACTCAATTTTGATAATGCTTAATGAAAATTAAATGAAGGCGCGATATATTTAATGTTCGTTATTTTCTAAATTGTTCTCTAGAATTAATTCTAATTTCAGTTAAATATTGAAGTTCAGTTTAACCCGCCGCATTTAACACTTTAAAATCACCGAGCCTCTTTGCGACGCTTGAATGTGTTTAATGACCGTATCTGTGATACGACCCGATGGTATGAATTGTTTGCTTTATCGAAAACAAGTGTACACGACCCGTCTAAAATGACGGGATTCGATAATTTACTTTAAATAGGTCAAAATGTGGATGGCCAATAAATACATCCATTCTAATAGTACCCGCGATTAAAATATTCTTGTACTTGTGCATTGGTGAAACTCGTATCACAGATACGGTTTTTAAGCATCCCTAACAGCGAAAGAGAGACGGAGCAACCAACTTACTGTATTCAGTGAGATTCTCATTGTAATAAAATAGGGAAAATTACGCACTTAAATACACATAATTTATTTTTTATTTATAAATTTAAGGAGACACCTGGCGTTTTATTATATAAGCGTGATTTGAAAACTCGATGTGAGGTCAAAGCAGTCAGAATATATTGCAAACAATTAAATAGAAATCCATGGTGACACTCCAACAATTTTTTTAACATCGAGAGGGAAATTCAGGCAATATCCATGGAGATACTTTAATTAATAAAGTAATTTTTTAGATTTTAAAAGAAAACTCAAGCGACATTTATAATAGAGTTTAATTTATCACTCATTTTAAGGATTATGAAAGAAAATTAAGGCGACATCAATGACGCATTGCTAAAATTTTAAAAGAAAATTCAGGCGACGCCACTCACTCGACATCTGGCACTCCCCATACCCCCCACCTGGCCTTAGAAACAGGGGGGGGGGGGGGGGGCGAAGATTAACCTCACATACTCAAGCTTTTTACAAAGAACTATTTTTCTGTAAACCTAAACTTATCAAAAATTGAACCCGACTCTTTTTGAAACTGCGTAAGATGTTACCTCACCTGTAGTCAGGGGGCAGAGATGTTACCTCACCTGTAGTCAGGGGGCAGAGATGTTACCTCACCTGTAGTCAGGGGGCAGAGATGTTACCTCACCTGTAGTCAGGGGGCAGAGATGTTACCTCACCTGTAGTCAGGGGGCAGGAAGCGAGCAAAAGGCCTGAGCGCTGCGCCCCACTCGGGGTGGTCGGCGTTGTTGCAGGAGCCGTCGAGGGTGCGGTACATGACGCTGTAAGCGGGGCACGGCCGGCGGAACGTGGCGTCGTCAGACTTCTTGAAGGGACACGCGGAGAACAGCGCCGTGTTCTCCACGCTCACTTGTTCCAGGCCGAACAGCGCCTGCTGCCGGCTCAGCTGGAACCTGGAACGTTGGTCGTGTTAACTATACTCGAACTGACTGACGGTTCCGCTCAGCTGGAACCTGGAACATTGGTCGTGTTATTACGCTCAAACTGACTGACGTTTTCTCTCAGCTGGAACCTGGAATGTTAGTCGTGTTAACTACGCTCGAGCTGACTGACGTTTACGCTCAGCCGGAACTTGGAATACAGGGTGCGTTAACTTGGGTACCTGAGGATTTGCATTCATGTTTTGACAGACGGTTGCACTCAGCTGGATTCTGGAACGGGGGCGTGATAACTTGAGGGGCCTGAAGAAGCGCTATCATCTTTTGACAGACGGTTATGCTCCAAAGATGTAACTGATAGACGTTTATGCTCAGCTGGAACCTGGAATGGGGGACGCGTTAACTCCCCTCAAACTGGCAGATGGTTACGCTCTGCTGGAACCTGGAATGGGGGTCGCGTTTAACTACAGTGTGCCCTGAAAAATGTACTCATCCTTTGACAGATGGTCACGCTACAAAGATATTACTCATCCTTTGACTGACTATTAGTCACGTATTTTTGACTTATTTCAAGTGCGTTTGAATGTTTTTGTAACTCGTGATTTCCTTTAACTTGATTGATACAACAACAGCGCTTTTCATTGAACGACATTTTCATTGAACGACTCTTCCACGAACGTCTATTCAAGATACAAAAGAATAGCTACAAAACGCGCCAATATATGCATGCAACCAGCACTGAGCTGCGCTGCTTCGAAGCGACTTATGGAAAACCTGAACAAACCCCGACGTGAAAATCCGTGAATTTAATAGAGAAAGACATGCAAATTGCCGAGATTTATTCAGTGGTACAGCGGCACCAGGGAAAGTTGCTTTCTTCTCTCTGGGAGATAACGTGACGTCACCGCAGCTGGCGACCGTTTGGTGCGGGAATGAGGGGAAACTGTTTGCTTTATTACTTTTGTCTTCTGAAAGATAGGGCAAAAATGTGAGGTGGGAGGTGTACAAAACGAGTGAAATGTAAGGTGGAAGGTTTTCCTAAGGAGCGAAAAGGTGACTAGGAGGTTTTCCTAAGGAGATAATGGAGGCTAGGAGGCCTCCCTAAAGAGTGAAATGGAGTTTGGGAGGCTTCCATAAAGTGCGAAATGGAGGCTGGGAGGCCTCCCTAAAAAGGGAAATGGAGGCTGGGAGGCCTCCCTAAGGAGTGAAATGGAGGCTGGGAGGCCTCCCTAAGGAATGAAATGGTTACTAATGGTAGGCGCACACTTGTCCGCATCGTACGGACGGCACGCATCGGACGGATAGGATTTTCTGCGCACATTGTCGGCATTGGACTATTCACCATTCTCAGTTCTGAAGCTGAGCTCTCTCTGGAAGGATTTAATTCATATCTTTGTAGTGTATAGAGTTGTAAAAAAGTTGGACAGTGAAAGTGAAGAGGAAAAAATTGTAGTGGTTAGCTGTTTGCTGGCAGAAGCAGAAGAACAGAAAGTTAAAAAAAAGGTCAAACACGGATTCACAACTTCAACAGGAAAAGGCTGGAATTTGGAGAATTTCATATATTGTTCCCTGATTTGGTGGAAGATGTTAAATTGTTTTGTTACTTTCGCATGACGTATTCAAAATTCTCTCACCTTCTCAACATTCTGGAAATGTATATAGCGAAAGAAAATACTCCACTCCGCACTCCAGCCTGCCCTAAAGAGAGACTAGCAGTTTGCTTAAGGTCAGAGGCCATCCGCATCGTTCGTACGCATCGGATTGAATGCTCTTTCGGGGATCCTCGTCTGCATTGCTGATGTCCGATGCGGTCAAATGTGCGCAGTCCCATTTGAAATAATGCAAAGAACACTAAAATCCGATGTGTACGATGCGTGCCGTCCGTACGATGCGTGCCGTCCGTACGATGCGTGCCGTCCGTACGATGCGTGCCGTCCGTACGATGCGTGCCGTCCGAACGATGCATGCCGTGTGTACGATGCGTGCCGTCCGAACGATGCATGCCGTCCGTACGATGCGTGCCGTCCGTACGATGCGTGCCGTCCGAACGATGCATGCCGTCCGTACGATGCATGCCGTCCGTACGATGCGTGCCGTCCGAACGATGCGGACTAGTGTGCGCCTACCATAAGAGGCCTCCCTAAGGAACGGAAGTAAAAGTGTCCTCACGCGATGCAGGAAAGTGAGCATGAAAAGTATAACTGGAAACGAAAGTTTATTCCGAGCTGTGGTGGGCGTCTGCAGTGCTGCAGTGCTGCAGTGTGTCCTGCAGTGCTGCAGTGTGTCCTGCAGTGCTGCAGTGTGTCCTGCAGTGCTGCAGTGTGTCCTGCAGTGCTGCAGTGTGTCCTGCAGTGCTGCAGTGTGTCCTGCAGTGCTGCAGTGTGTCCTGCAGTGCTGCAGTGTGTCCTGCAGTGCTGCAGTGTGTCCTGCAGTGCTGCAGTGTGTCCTGCAGTGCTGAAGTGTGTCCTGCAGTGCTGCAGTGTGTCCCGCTGTGCTGAAGTGTGTCCTGCAGTGCTGCAGTGTGTCCTGCAATGCTGCAGTGTGTCCTGCAGTGCTGCAGTGTGTCCTGCAGTGCTGCAGTGTGTCCTGCAGTGCTGAAGTGTGTCCTGCAGTGCTGCAGTGTGTCCTGCAGTGCTGCAGTGTGTCCTGCAGTGCTGCAGTGTGTCCTGCAGTGCTGAAGTGTGTCCTGCAGTGCTGCAATGTGTCCTGCAGTGCTGAAGTGTGTCCTGCAGTGCTGCAGTGTGTCCCGCTGTGCTGAAGTGTGTCCTGCAGTGCTGCAGTGTGCCCTGCAGTGCTGCAGTGTGTCCTGCAGTGCTGCAGTGTGTCCTGCAGTGCTGCAGTGTGTCCTGCAGTGCTGCAGTGTGTCCTGCAGTGCTGCAGTGTGTCCCGCAGTGCTGCAGTGTGTCCCGCTGTGCTGAAGTGTGTCCTGCAGTGCTGAAGTGTGTCCTGCAGTGCTGCAGTGTGTCCCGCTGTGCTGAAGTGTGTCCTGCAGTGCTGCAGTGTGTCCTGCAGTGCTGCAGTGTGTCCTGCAGTGCTGAAGTGTGTCCTGCAGTGCTGAAGTGTGTCCTGCAGTGCTGCAGTGTGTCCCGCTGTGCTGAAGTGTGTCCTGCAGTGCTGCAGTGTGTCCTGCAGTGCTGCTGTGTGTCCTGCAGTGCTGCAGTGTGTCCTGCAGTGCTGAAGTGTGTCCTGCAATGCTGCTGTGTGTCCTGCAGTGCTGCAGTGTGTCCTGCAGTGTTGCAGTGTGTCCTGCAGTGCTGAAGTGTGTCCTGCAGTGCTGCTGTGTGTCCTGCAGTGGTGCAGTGTATCCTGCAGTGGTGCAGTGTATCCTGCAGTGGTGCAGTGTGTCCTGCAGTGGTGCAGTGTGTCCTGCAGTGGTGCAGTGTGTCCTGCAGTGGTGCAGTGTGTCCTGCAGTGGTGCAGTGTGTCCTGCAGTGGTGCAGTGTGTCCTGCAGTGGTGCAGTGAGTCCCGCAGTGGTGCAGTGTGTCCTGCATGGCTGCAGTGTGTCTTGCAGTGCTGCAGTGTGTCCTGCATTCGGCCGTAATGTATGAATTCCTCAACAAAACACACCGAAGATTCTACGAGGATTCAAACTTTAACAAAACCCATTACAAATTTTCCCAAGAATTGAAACCGTTGTAAAACGGAGTTAGGGAACGACTGCTGCTCATTCAAAGAGCCCAAATTAAAGACAGCGCATCAATAGCGGAAATGAATGGAAGAAAGTATAGAAAGTCGGCTGCGCGGCGCACCGGACGCTCGGTAATTAAAATGGAAAGAAAATGGAAAGTTCAGGCTGCTCTGCTGCACCTCACAGCGCCCTCTGCTGGCCACCTGGTGTAGGTGGCGCTGGTGTAGGTGGCGCTGGTGTAGGTGGCGCTGGTGTAGGTGGCACTGGTGTAGGTGGCAGTGGTGTAGGTGGCAGTGGTGTAGGTGGCAGTGGTGTAGGTGGCAGTGGTGTAGGTGGCACTGGTGTAGGTGGCGCTGGTGTAGGTGGCGCTGGTGTAGGTGGCAGTGGTGTAGGTGGCGCTGGTGTAGGTGGCAGTGGTGTAGGTGGCAGTGGTGTAGGTGGCAGTGGTGTAGGTGGCAGTGGTGTAGGTGGCAGTGGTGTAGGTGGCACTGGTGTAGGTGGCGCTGGTGTAGGTGGCGCTGGTCTAGGTGGCACTGGTCTAGGTGGCGCTGGTGTAGGTGGCAGTGGTGTAGGTGGCAGTGGTGTAGGTGGCAGTGGTGTAGGTGGCAGTGGTGTAGGTGGCAGTGGTGTAGGTGGCAGTGGTGTAGGTGGCAGTGGTGTAGGTGGCAGTGGTGTAGGTGGCAGTAGTGTAGGTGGCAGTAGTGTAGGTGGCAGTGGTGTAGGTGGCAGTAGTGTAGGTGGCAGTGGTGTAGGTGGCAGTGGTGAAGGTGGCAGTGGTGTAAGTGGCAGTGGAGTAGGTGGCAGTGGTGTAGGTGGCAGTGGTGTAAGTGGCAGTGGTGTAGGTGGCAGTGGTGTAGGTGGCAGTGGTGTAGGTGGCAGTGGTGTAGGTGGCAGTGGTGTAGGTGGCAGTGGTGTAGGTGGCATAGGTGTAGGTGGCAGTGGTGTAGGTGGCAGTGGTGTAGGTGGCAGTGGTGTAGGTGGCAGTGGTGTAGGTGGCAGTGGTGTAGGTGGCAGTGGTGTAGGTGGCAGTGGTGTAGGTGCGTCTGGTGTAGGTGCGTCTGGTGTAGGTGCGTCTGGTGTAGGTGCGTCTGGTGTAGGTGCGTCTGGTGTAGGTGCGTGTGCAGCGCTGGTTTAGGTGGTGCTGGTGTAGGTGGCGCTGGTGTAGGTGCGTGTGCAGCGCTGGTGTAGGTGCGTGTGCAGCGCTGGTGTAGGTGCGTGTGCAGCGCTGGTGTAGGTGCGTGTGCAGCGCTGGTGTAGGTGCGTGTGCAGCGCTGGTGTAGATGCGTGTGCAGCGCTGGTGTAGGTGCGTGTGCAGCGCTGGTGTAGGTGCGTGTGCAGCGCTGATGTAGGTGCAAGTGCAGCGCTGGTGTAGGTGCGTGTGCAGCGCTGGTGTAGGTGCGTGTGCAGCGCTGGTGTAGGTGCGTGTGCAGCGCTGGTGTAGGTGCGTGTGCAGCGCTGGTGTAGGTGCGTGTGCAGCGCTGGTGTAGGTGCGTGTGCAGCGCTGGTGTAGGTGCGTGTGCAGCGCTGGTGTAGGTGCGTGTGCAGCGCTGGTGTAGGTGCGTGTGCAGCGCTGGTGTAGGTGCGTGAGGAGCGCAAGCATCACGCACGTGCTTCGGAGACGCAGTCTTGTTCGCTTGGTTTGATTGCTTGCTTGTTTGCTTGCTTATTTGCTTGTTTGTTTACTTGCTTGCTTGTTTGCTTGCTTGTTTGCTTGTTTGTTTGTTTATTTGTTTGTTTGCTTGTTTGTTTACTTGCTTGCTTGTTTGTTTGTTTATTTGTTTGTTTGCTTGTTTGTTTACTTGCTTGCTTGTTTGTTTGTTTATTTGCTTGCTTGTTTGTTTGTTTGCTTGCTTGTTTGTTTTTTTACTTGTTTGTTTGCTTGTTTGTTTGCTTGCTAGTTTTCTTGCTTGTTTGCTTGCTTGTTTGTTTGCTTGCTTGTTTGCTTGTTTGCTTGCTTGCTTGTTTGCTTGTTTGTTTGCTTACTTGTTTGCTTGCTTGTTTGCCTGTTTGTTTGCTTGCTTGTTTGCTTGCTTGTTTGGCTGTTTGTTTGCTTGTTTGTTTGCTTGCTTGTTTGCTTGTTTGCTTGCTTGTTTGTTTGTTTGCTTGCTTGTTTGCTTGTTTGCTTGTTTGTTTGCTTGCTTGTTTGCTTGCTTGTTTGCCTGTTTGTTTGCTTGTTTGTTTGCTTTTAGCTCGCATGCTCGCCGCTGTCCACGCTGTGCTCTCATTGGCAATAACATTTGTGGATAAAACTTGATATCATGTCGACCTATTAATTTTGACTGCAGAATTATTTTCTTGAGCTCATTTTACATACAAGATTATTCGAGGATATCGCAGAAGCCGAGTGGTGCGAATATGTCAATAGAAGCGAAACTGTCAAGAGCGTTTCGTGCGTCGCTGCGTCATTGCAAGACTTTCATAAGGCAAAAATTTCAAGTATAGAGTTGCAATGTTTATATTAAGAATGCTGAATCAATTCTGGGTACTTTTTGTTTATTTAACTATCAATTGGAGTCCTATTTGCCTAATCATGACGGCAAGTTTTGTTGATTTGCGTAAAATCATTACCATGAGAGTACGTTTCCAACCCTCCCATTAGTCCACCGAAGATAGTGTTGGGAAACGGACTCTACAGTGCAAATGTTCGTTTTAATGTTTTTAATTATGTCGTGTTATGTTTTGTTATACGATGACGATGATGTAATGTTTGTGTTTGTTGCAGCCTTGTGTGACGCTCGGGAGTACTTTGTGACTGGAATGTTTTGGAACGTGAGACAAATGTGCATGAGTGAGTACATTTAGGGATCACTAAATAAAGAGAGAAAATCTGAGGCAATCTCCCCAGCAGCATTCACAGAGCGGCCAAACCCAACTGAGCAGTTCACAATTGTGACGGGATGAACTGGACACGGTATGAACCGGAATAATTTTGTAAGGTTGAGAAGTTGGAGAAGAATTGGAATCGCTGGGTCGCTGAATGAGCTGGACACGGTATGAACCGGAATAATTTTGCAAGGTGGAGAAGTTGGAGAAGAATTGGAATCACTGGGTCGCTGAATGAACTGGACACGGTATGAACCGGAATAATTTTGCAAGGTGGAGAAGTTGGAGAAGAAATAGAATCACTGGGTCGCTGAATGAACTGGACACGGTATAAGCTAAACAAGTTATGAACTAGAACAATTCAGCAAGGTTGAGTAGTTGTAAAAGAAATGTACTCACTGATGACTTAGCTTCTCAGAGGCCCGTAAGGCGGCGTAGCCAAAGCGCGACAGGGCCAGGCTCTGCTCCTTCTGCTTGTTGAAGGCGGCGAGGAAGAGGCCGGGGTGGCTGTCCGTCAGCTTGTAGCCTGAGGAGGAACCTTGCGTTATTTATCTGGAAATTAAATATTACTTGAATATTATATATTACTTATTTACTAATTAAATATTACTTTTTGACTCGTTAAATATTACATATTTAGAGAAAATATCATTTCCTATGTATAACGTATATGTGAAATATTATGGTTAAATGTATTAAATATTATTTTGAGAATAACGGACACGGTTGTGCAAACGTTACCTTGAAAATCTATTGAAATTATCGGTTAAATAATGTCACACGGTCAGAGACCTCACAACAAAATTGAATGCCATAAAACACTCACAAGATCGAAACAAACGACAATTCGGTACAGAGTCGTCTGTAACAATAGAAGGTCTTTAGGTCAACTGCCTCTAAATTAACGAAAATTATTTCAAAATTCAACAAAGTTAAAACTGACAATCAAGACGGCGCTTATGAGTAAATGCCCGGTCTAACTTTTTCGCTGCCTGCATGCATGTTTTTCGCTTCCCCAGTTATTAAATCGTTTGGACGGCGAAAAACATGCAAGCTCCGGCGAAAAGTTCGACTGGGTGGTCATTCCAGTTGGATTCGTTTCACCACACCCTTGCTAGGTTCATCGCTCACCAGAATATTCATGTTTCGACCACGCCTATTCCTCTCGAGTGTGCAGAATGAGTTCCTGGAAACCATCTCGTCTACGCTACCGTGTATGAGTGCAAAATGTTACGTTGAGAATCTAACATTCTCACTTTAAAAAAATTACCCCTCTTTCTTAACACTTTAACTGCGACTACTAAATATTAAGTTCAACACCAAACTCAAATTTAAACTCAATTGTAGTAAACTATATTGAAAATACCAAACATGAACTGGATCGTGGCTTTATTTAGCTTTGAATAAGTATTTATGAAAACTGAGTTTGCGATTATTGGTCGGCCAGCAGCATTATGAATATTACCTCCGTGTACCACCGGTGGCCCACGTCGCAGTCAAAGTCGCAGTCACTGTGTGACCTCTCTAGACCTGAATTGAGTGAGCTGTGTGATTCGTGCACGAACATCACACTAACTCCCCCATTCCAACTTTTCACCACCTGCATCCATGTTTTTCGCCACCCAAGTTATTAAATCGATTAGGCGGCGAAAAACAAGCATGCTCCAGCGAAAAAAATTGACTGGGTTTGCCTCTTGCGGGCACTGGAGGCCCTACACAACCGGCCAACTTGGATCGTTAGCGTAGTAGTCTTTGTGTACATCTGCGAAACTCGCTCTGCAGCCCGGGGGGGTTGTGCACGCTTATGTTGGCAACCCATATCTTTGTTATGGAAACTGGGTACGTGTATTGCTAGAAATGAACACGCCAACTGCGGCGGGCTTAACTGAAGTTCAATATTCAACTCAAATGGGGGTTCATTTTGGAGGCCAATTTTGAAAATAACGAACAATTACTGGTTCGTGTGTCTTCATTTAGTTTTCATCAAGTATTCATAAAAATTAGGTTAGTCACTGCAAAACGGTCAGACGCATTATGAAAATCCCCACAGTGACCACCGGTGGGTCCCTTCACAAGAAACATGTTAAGTCCACTTACCTACCAGGCTAACTCACCTTTATTGAAGAGGCTTGGTTCGTGAATGCGGATAAGGAAGTTCGTTTCATTGATGCCGTACTCAGTGACCTCTGTGAGAAGTTGATCCCCTCGGTCTTCCCTCTCCATAATTTTATCGGTCAATTCATTTTTCTTCATGCGTCCTTCCCTCACCCAGGACAAGGAGTACGGCCGGACCGGGGGACGGATGGGACCATGAGGAGGAGGCGATAACTCGTCTTCGTTAACACGGATCCCATCACGGGACAAATCTCTGTCACTGAAGGAGCGGCCAGAAAATTGAACATCGGCGGGTAACCGACCGATGTACTCTACCCGCGAGCCCGAGGGGTCTCTGCGACGGGGATTTTTGTCGGTGCGGATCGGGAGATCTGAGAATATGCCGTCCCCGCTTCTGGCAGACCTCTGAGACTTGATGTGAGATCTTGCACTTCGATCTTTGCCTGGAAATGTAAACACGGAGGCGAAGCGTTCTCTGTCTGAGACGCTGGAGTCATTGCCCTCGACGTGATGAGATGAGTTCAGTATTGCACACAGGCACATCAGAGCTACGTGCATCAATAAATGCTTTATTCCACAGCGTGAGCTCTGCATCATTGCTGCTATTGAGCAGAGACTAACGGAATTAGTTTAATTGGCAGAGATTTAAGCTATTTCAAGTACATCTGGAAACGAACAGAAAAGCACAATTGGGTTATTCTTCATGGTTATTATAACAATTTTTATTATTTCTAGTGTACGCAGCCCGTCAATAAATGACAGAATTAATTGTTTTCCTTTGATAAATTTTTGAGATGTGGATGCCCAACAAATATATCCATCCCAACAGTACCCGCCATTAAATAAATCTAGCAGACGTGGATGCCCAACAAATATATCCATCCCAACAGTACCCGCCATTAAAATAAATCTAGCAGATGTGGATGCCCAACAAATATATCCATCCCAACAGTACCCGCCATTAAATAAATCTAGCAGATGTGGATGCCCAACAAATATATCCATCCCAACAGTACCCGCCATTAAATAAATCTAGCAGATGTGGATGCCCAACAAATATATCCATCCCAACAGTACCCGCCATTAAATAAATCTAGCATGCAGATGTGGATGCCCAACAAATATATCCATCCCAACAGTACCCGCCATTAAATAAATCTTGCAGATGTGGATGCCCAACAAATATATCCATCCCAACAGTACCCGCCATTAAATAAATCTTGCAGATGTGGATGCCCAACAAATATATCCATCCCAACAGTACCCGCCATTAAATAAATCTTGCAGATGTGGATGCCCAACAAATATATCCATCCCAACAGTACCCGCCATTAAAATATTCTTGTACTTGTGCACTGGTGAAACTCGTATCACAGATACGGTCGATCATTGAGCGTCCTTGTGAGAGTCACAGAGAGACGGAAGAAACGGACACCGAACAAATTTATAAATAAATGTATACACCAAGGGTATTATGAGGTTAAATGAATAAAGCATAAATGGTATTATTAGGATGAATGAATAAACACGCCAAGGTATTATTAGGTTATATAAATAATTTCACCAAGGGCATTATTAGGTAAGACTGTAGGACTTCTGCGTCAAATGTGTAACGTAATGTGTTCTGTGTAGCTCAAATTTTAAGTGTAGTAAACCATTTATGGAAATGGCAAACACGAACTGGATCGCACCTTCATGTAGCTTGGATTAAGTATTCATCACAATTGAGTTTGTGACTGCTGGTCGGTCATCAGCAGTATGAAAACTAGTCCACCCCCTTTATTTGAAATAAAAATGAAGGCGAAATGAAAGAAAGGTCGTAAAAAAAATAAAAATCGATCTCTCGAGAGTTGATGAGGCCGCGTGAACACGGCCCGTCAAAATATATAGGGCTGGAGCTTGTATCACAGATACGCTCATCATACACTGCAGGCTGGCTTCGGACAGACGGACGGACCGACGGACGAACGGGGCTCTTATTATAGTATAGATTGCTTCCGCGTACACCGGCGGCTCACGTCGCGACCAACGGGGTAAATAATTCTTTAGGTAAATCTAGTCCCCATGAGAGCGTCTTTCCTTGGTTCCGTTACTGAAGGCATGCAGGTTATAAAAATTCTTCTCACCGCACGTAGCAGCAGACAAATAAACATAGCTTCACACATGAAAAAAAAATAGAGTTTAAAGGACGGTAAATGTTGGCCTTAGAAAGATGTGTGATGTTCCGTGCACAACAGTGTTGCGCTGAGTGTTGCTATCACTTGCACATGAATTACTATGTTCACATTGATTCATTTTGTTTTGAAATTTCATGCATTATTTAATATATATAATATATAATATATATATATATATATATATATGTATATATATATATATGTTGGGTGCAGCGAAAAATGTCAGAGGGGCAAAAACAGGACAACAGTAAACCGAAAAATGATGGTTCGGAATGAAATAAAAACCTATTTCATTTCAACAAAAAGAAGGCCTACCTAACTCTCAGCTCAGGAACTCACATATCCCTCTGGGAGCGCTAATTCTCATAAACACAATAGTTGTATCCTCCTGAGAGATTTTTTTCTTGGTTAAACAGTCATGATGGCCAGAGGGAGCTTTACTCTAACGAAACAGCTCGAGCTGCATCGTAATTTAGGAAAAACAGCAAAGCAATTCTAAATACTCAAGTGTACACGACTCGTCAAAAATGACGGGATTCCATATTTTCCTTAAATAAATCTTGCAGATGTGGATGCCCAACAAATATATCCATCCCAACAGTACCCGCCATTAAATAAATCTTGCAGATGTGGATGCCAAACAAATATATCCATCCCAACAGTACCCGCCATTAAATAAATCTTGCAGACGTGGATGCCAAACAAATATATCCATCCCAACACTACCCGCCATTAAATAAATCTTGCAGATGTGGATGCCAAACAAATATATCCATCCCAACAGTACCCGCCATTAAATAAATCTCGCAGATGTGGATGCCCAACAAATATATCCATCCCAACAGTACCCGCCATTAAAATATTCTTGTACTTGTGCGCTGGTGAAACTCGTATCACAGATACGGTCATTGGGCGTCCGTGTGAGCGTCACAGACACACGCACCAACCAATTTAATGTATTCAATAAGATTCCCATAGTAATAGTTTAGGAGAAATTACGCATAAAAAATATAAATTTATTTTCTTACTTAAATGAGTAGGCACTAGGCGTTTTACTAAACTGTAGTAATATATTGAACATAACAATTATATATATAAAAGAGATAGGTTACTCAACTGAGGCAGGGGATGGACTCGCCATCAAAGCTGTGTTCCCTTTGCTGAGTAGCAAGAGGCAGAGAGCGAGTTCTCTTGCAAATGATGTATGCAATTAGAGAAACTCCCAGTGAGATTAATAGTACGAGAACGGAACCAAGTGAGATCAATAGTGAAAGCTCAATTGAAAGACTTTTCTGATTAGTTTCAAATCCATGAATTAGTTGATAACCAGGCTTTCCATGAGGCTAAAATTATTCGCAAGCAATCAAAAACTTATCAGCCAATCTATAACTCGTGAGTCATTGGGAAATATATTTACTAACATGAGCAACATGATGTTATCCGCGATACAGCGTGCGTGATTATGCAATAAGTTGGCACAAGAAGAGAAGACTGGGAACTACTCTCAATGAAATGATGAAGGACTTGAACTCCCCGCGAGATGAAGACAAATTTAAACTTCCCACCCCTCAGGGGGTACAACTATTGTATCTATGGGAATTAGCGCTCCCAGGGGGACTATGTGAGGGCCTGAGCTAAAGGTTAGGTAGGCTTTCTTTTTTATTGAAATAGAATAGGTTTTGTTTTGTTACGGACCATTTTTTTTCGGTTCACTGCTGTCCTGTTTTTCAGCACCTACTACTTTCTTCTTCAAATTTTTCTTGTTTCATGAACTACTTTCTTAGCTTTCTGTTTCTGTGCCCTTTCTGCGTAGATTCCACGTTTCTTTAACTCCATACTAAATGGTGCCTTCTTCCTTCCTCTCTTTGGATAGCCTTTGTTGCGGATAGGGAGGCTTAAACTAACTAATAATCTGACCTAATCTTCAAATTTCCCACCACCTCAATACTTAATGCAGGGTGTTGAATTTTGCCTAATCTTATCAGTGAAAGCAAGATAAGAAAACCCGCTTATTCCCAAAAAAGTAAATACATGGGACGTATTACACATTGGATTTTATAAGTTTCTTAATATAAAGGTCCTTAATTGATAGATAACAATACAAGGCTCACTATAGCCGTGTCGGGGGCTAATTGTGTTACTGAGAGCAACAGTCAAAATATCGCTGAAAATACAGCAGTGACGGTGACACCCAACCAATCAAACAAGCCGTCAAGATTATGTGATTGATAATGAAGAAAATTTTATTTTAACAAGTTTCCATTATTGGTCACTGAAGGGATTTTCATAACGCTGCTGACTGACTTTGCCGTCACTAACCCAATTTTTATAAATACTTGATGAAAGCTAAATGAAGGGACGTTCCAGTTAATGTTTGCTGATTTCAAAAGTGCTTACAAGAATTGACATTAAATTTGAATTGAATATTGAACTTCAGTTCAACCCATCGCAGAAAACACGTTAATGCGTATCATATATACACGCCCAACTGCTATATTGACTACTTTTTCTTCAATTTTGCCATGTAAATCTCTCTATTTGAGTTAGCAGGAAGCTTGGCAAATAAAATTAAGAATCTGTATGAGGTTCAAAACTTTCAAATGATGATAGAACCCGAAAGGTAAGTAAATTAGTAAGCGATCCAATTAACAGACGATTCAATTAATTGACCTAGACGATAGAATTTGTAAGCATAAATCAGCAGACGACGGTTCAATTAGTAGACATATATTAGCAAATGATCCAGTTAGTAGACATAGATTAGTAAGCGATCCAATAAGTAGACGACCCAATTAGTAGACATAGATTCGCAGACGACCCCATTAGTAGACATAGATCAGCAAACGATTCAAACTGTTGACATAGATTAGAAAACATTCCAATAAGTAAATGATCGAATAAGTAGAAGATCCAGTGAGCAGACATAGATTAGCAGACGATTCAATTAGCAGGCGATTCAATCAGCTGATATAGATTAGTAAACGATCCAATAGTAGACAATCGAACTAGTAAACATAGATCAGTGGACAATCGAACTAGTAAACATAGATCAGTGGACAATCGAACTAGTAAACATAGATCAGTGGACAATCGAACTAGTAAACATAGATCAGTGGACAATCGAACTAGTAAACATAGATCAGTGGACAATCGAACTAGTAAACATAGATCAGTGGACAATCGAACTAGTAAACCTAGATCAGTGGACAATCGAACTAGTAAACATAGATCAGTGGACAATCGAACTAGTAAACATAGATCAGTGGACAATCGAACTAGTAAACATAGATCAGTGGACAATCGAACTAGTAAACATAGATCAGTGGACAATCGAACTAGTAAACATAGATCAGTGGACAATCGAACTAGTAAACATAGATCAGTGGACAATCGAACTAGTAAACATAGATCAGTTTACAATCGAACTAGTAAACATAGTTCAGTGGACAATCGAACTAGTAAACATAGATCAGTGGACAATCGAACTAGTAAACATAGATCAGTGGACAATCGAACTAGTAAACATAGATCAGTGGACAATCGAACTAGTAAACATAGATCAGTAGAAAATCGAACTAGTAAACATAGATCAGTGGACAATCGAACTAGTAAACCTAGATCAGTGGACAATCGAACTAGTAAACCTAGATCAGTGGACAATCGAACTAGTAAACATAGATCAGTGGACAATCGAACTAGTAAACATAGATCAGTGGACAATCGAACTAGTAAACATAGATCAGTAGACAATCGAACTAGTAAACATAGATCAGTGGACAATCGAACTAGTAAACATAGATCAGTGGACATTCGAACTAGTAAACATAGTTCAGTGGACAATCGAAGTAGTAAACATAGATCAGTGGACATTCGAACTAGTAAACATAGATCAGTGGACAATCGAACTAGTAAACATAGATCAGTGGACAATCGAACTAGTAAACATAGATCAGTGGACATTCGAACTAGTAAACATAGATCAGTGGACAATCGAACTAGTAAACATAGATCAGTGGACAATCGAACTAGAAAACATAGATCAGTGGACAATCGAACTAGTAAACATAGATCAGTGGACAATCGAACTAGTAAACATAGATCAGTGGACAATCGAACTAGTAAACATAGTTCAGTGGACATTCGAACTAGTAAACATAGATCAGTGGACAATCGAACTAGTAAACATAGATCAGTGGACAATCGAACTAGTAAACATAGATCAGTGGACAATCGAACTAGTAAACATAGATCAGTGGACAATCGAACTAGTAAACATAGATCAGTGGACAATCGAACTAGTAAACATAGATCAGTGGACAATCGAAGTAGTAAACATAGATCAGTGGACAATCGAACTAGTAAACATAGATCAGTGGACAATCGAACTAGTAAACATAGATCAGTGGACAATCGAAGTAGTAAACATAGATCAGTGGACATTCGAACTAGTAAACATAGATCAGTGGACAATCGAACTAGTAAACATAGATCAGTGGACAATCGAACTAGTAAACATAGATCAGTGGACAATCGAAGTAGTAAACATAGATCAGTGGACATTTGAACTAGTAAACATAGATCAGTGGACAATCTAATTAGTAGACGATCGAATTAATAGACGTAAATTAGCAGACAATGCAATAAGCAGCCACGAGTTAGCAGACGCCGCAGGGCCCGCACGGCCCAGTTGCAGGGCGCGCCGCGGCTGCCGGCGACGGCGGCCGGAACGAGAGCGGCGCTTTCTCCCTTCACGGCCCGGTTCGCACGCTGTCGCATCTCCTCTGGCTTGGAAAAGAAAGTGAAAATGAGAAGAAACTACCTGGCAAGAGTGGGGGCGAGGAAATGGGTGACAATTTCTTCATTAAAATATCGCCGTAGCTTTTCTCCGGCCGGAAGCGCGGTGCAGACTGTGCTGGTTGTGATGGGGGATGGAATGGATGGAATGGATGGAATGGATGGAATGGATGGAATGGATGGAATGGATGGAATGGATGGAATGGATGGAATGGATGGAATGGATGGAATGGATGGAATGGATGGAATGGATGGAATGGATGGAATGGATGGAATGGATGGAATGGATGGAATGGATGGAATGGAAAAGTTGGAAAAGTTGGGGTAATGAAATGCTCTGAAAATCCTTGTGTCGGAGGGATGGAATATTAGATAAATGTAGGAAAATCGGGATAATAAAATTTTCGCGAAAAATTGAGAAATAATACTTAAATACTTGCACTGGGGAGTGGAATATTCGGAAATATTGGGAAAATCGTGGTAATAAAATACTCGGGAAAAGTACTTGTGACGGAGGATGGAATGTTCGGGAAAACTAAATACTGTCAAATCTAAATATAAACATGCACTAAACTTGCTGCCAAATCTACTTCACTACATCTTACAACCGAATTTCTGAAGACCACCTAATTATTACCGAATATCATGGAACATTAGTTGGTTAATGACTCGAACCAACAGCACTATTTTTAAAGGGAAGTAACATGAATTTCTAATCTGATTCCCACAATAAATTCTCGTTCCTATCAAAGTGTTATTCTGATTTCAAACCAACTCATGATATCTAATTTAGAAAAAAATTATAAAACATCCTCAGTAAATGAAACATCATCATTATCAGTGATTTCATAAAATATTTTCAAATTTATAACTGAAATATTGGCTTCTCTCTGTTTAACAAAAAATTAACTTTAAAATGAAGGTAATAGCAAAGACTATCGATTTAAAAGACATTTTTGTTAATAACGAACGTTTCGAGCCCTAAGGTCATCATCAGCGGATGTCTGAAAAACACACGGAAAATGAGCAATCATAATTGAAGAAAAAACTATACAAACAATAACAATGGTGAAAAACTTTAAACAGAAGCTATTTTTAAGGGGTGGGACGACTGCATATCGTTTAGATCGGGTGTTAAGCGGCTAATGAAGAGGGATTCAATAATACGTAAATCAGTGACTGAGTTAGCAGAACTTAAGATGGAAAAGTCTTGCTGTAGAACGGGAGATTTACACTGATCTGAATGAATTCGTATAGCTGAATGAGGTGGCTTACTTAGTGGATTACCGGTTCTGAAACTCCTACCAATATGCTCAAATACTCTACATCTCAGTGCGCGTGTGGTAGAACCAACATACACAGACCCACACAGTGGGCAACAATATTTATACACGATAGATGAGAGCATAGACATAGGTAGTTTATCTTTAAATGAAAACAGAGTACCGATTTTAAAATTGTTAACTAATACAATCTGGTGGTCAACACACGTAAAATATTTCATTGTGAGAGAGCGTAATTCCTGCTGCAGCTTCTCGGACTGAAAACCAAAGAACGGCATCGACACTTACAGTTTCTTTTTCTCTACTGTCGGCGGCATCGTAGCAGAATTACATTTGGTTTCTATCAGTTGCCGAATGCATCTATTGAGTAAATGAAGCGGATAGCCATTGTTCAAAAAAAATTGTTTGAGAAACGTTCATTGTTAACAAAAATGTCTTTTAAATCGATAGTCTTTGCTATTACCTTCATTTTAAAGTTGTGTCGAGTAGTACAACCTAATTTGATACGTAAAATTAACTTTAACTTAATTAACGGTACTTCAGTCTGTTTAATGTTTGGGAAATTGAACTGGCTTTCAATTCTAAGAAAATAAAAATACTGAACGCTATAATCGATATTTTTCTTTTTAAAAAAGATAACATTACAAATCTAGGCTGGTAATTTTATTTAATTGTAACGCCTTCATTGCTCACATGGCGAGAATTTCTTCTCGAAATTCTCCCTCTGAACGAAAAAATTTTCTCACACCCACTTTTGAAGGTGGAAATTGCGTGCAAGTGTTCACAATCCGAGCTTTCAGGAAGGCCGAAAGAGGAAAAATTTTCCTAATAAATGCCTACTCAGCGAAAACTTTATCTCATAAAGTATACATAGTGCGATGTTCTTCTGACAAAATCTTACAGAACACGATGTTCTTCTCACAGGAAGAAATTCTCCGCAGAAAAACCTACAGTGAATAAATTCTCTTAACAAAGTCTGCGCGGTAAAAATCTCTTCACAAAAATGCCCACACAGCATAAAACTCTCATCTTTAATACCTAGAGATTTACTGCAAAAAATTCTGTAGATTACCTTATACAGCAAGAATTTCTCTTAATTAAACCTACACAACACAACATTCTCTTCTAAAATCCATACACACCCTCCAACCCTCACCTAAAATACCTACACACCACCCAATCATCACCTAAAATACCTACACACCACCCAATCATCACCCAAAATACCTACACACCACCCAATCCTTCCCTAAAATGCCTACACACCACCAAATCCTCACCTAAAATACTTACACACCACCCAATCCTCACCTAAAATACCTACACACCACCCAATCCTCACCTAAAATACCTACACACCACCCAATCCTCACCTAAAATACCTACACACCACCCAATCATCACCTAAAATACCTACACACCACCCAATCATCACCCAAAATACCTACACACCACCCAATCCTTCCCTAAAATGCCTACACACCACCAAATCCTCACCTAAAATACTTACACACCACCCAATCATCACCCAAAATACCTACACACCACCCAATCCTCACCTAAAATACCTACACACCACCCAATCCTCACCTAAAATACCTACACACCACCCAATCCTCACCTAAAATACCTACACACCACCCAATCCTCACCTTAAATACCTACACACCACCCAATCCTCACCTAAAATACATACACACCACGGAATCATCACCTAAAATACCGACACACCACCCAATCCTTCCCTAAAATGCCTACACACCACCCAATCCTCACCTAAAATACCTACACACCACCCAATCCTCACCTAAAATACCTACACACCACCCAATCCTCACCTAAAATACATACACACCACGGAATCATCACCTAAAATACCGACACACCACCCAATCCTCCCCTAAAATGCCTACACACCACCCAATCCTCACCTAAAATGCCTACACACCACCCAATCCTCACCTAAAATACTTACACACCACGGAATCATCACCTAAAATACCCACACAGCCCCCAATTCTCCCCCCCCCCCCAGCGGAGGAGCGGACCCAATTCAGGAGGCCAGGGCTGGCTCACACGGCGGCTCTCACGCACGCCGGCGCAGCGATCGCGTCTCTCCCGCGTTAACTAAACACGAGACGCAAAAATCGCCGAGATCTGGGTCGTCCGAAACGGCGGCGGTGCACGTGTGGCGGAGGCGGGGGCAGGGGGGGGGGCGAGATGGGGGGTGCCGGAAATGAGTAAGGGCTGGGAAGAGGAGTAAGGGCTGGGAAGAGGAGTAAGGGCTGGGAAGAGGAGTAAGGGCTGGGAAGAGGAGTAAGGACTGAAAAGAGTAGCAAGAACCGAAGGAAGAACAGGTACAGAGCAGTTCAAATGGGGCTACAACTGTCACGTGGGCTGTTACAGTCGTGTAGGACTGCAACAGTAATGATGGATTGATTATAAAGTTTATTTATAATCAATTAATCAGTTGATTGTTGAATCAGTTATACCTGCCGCCGTCAGCGTGTTAATTAAGGGATTCAAGTGCTCTATCGCGCACCATTTTTTGAGGGACTTGTTCATTGCAGCGAGTTATGTTTTCTGTAGAGTTAATATATCACAGATATTCTACGAGAGTACATTATTTGAAGAACTGTTGTCCTCAGGGCAAGTAAATGTATGCATATGCACGTATAAATATATAATTAAAAGATATAGATATACGTCGAGCCAGCCAGCACCAATGAATCTTTGAGCGGTGTCCGTTGCGGCTGAAACTGATCCCACTTCCTGCTGCGACTCCATTGCCCTGAATTATTCCATTCATTTTCAATTTTAATCCCCATTTCTAGTGTCTATGAATATTGAAATTAATTTCAATGTATGAAATTATTTCTACCATCTCTCGCAACAATTTCTGATATACAAAGTTACCCTCACAAACTCTCATTAAAATTTAGTTTTACATTTCCAGTATCAAGAATTACTTCCACTACTTTCCGTATTCAAACTAGTTTCCTCTAGATCAAATACCCAGACTTTTTCTGACTTTTTTCCCACAATGAAACTTATTTTTCCGATTCTCGATATCAAGACACGTATTTGATTTTAAGATTGAGCTTCAAACATACTCCTACCATTCCCAGTTTACAAAAGAACCTTTATAATGATTATTATTCAACAGCGATGAAGATTCAGATCTCTTTTCTCACGTTCCACCCACCCGCACCTCAGTGCGATATGGTCGGACGCTTTGGCTGTGAGCACTCACAGTTAGAGCCCCTGGGTCGTTATTTGGAGCTTCTAACTGGCTATTTGGAGTGTAACTGGCGTCACACCCACACTATTTCAACTGTAAACCTCAAGGGAGAACGACCTCGGCTCCACTGTACTAGAATATGCATTAATGCAGGTACGGTTATGCTTATCCATGCATTGCGGTTAGGGTGCGGTGTGATGGTTAGTTTAAGGAAGGTTTCGGCGTTGGTTGTGCAGTGTTTAGATTAGATTATAAGTTAGTTTAAGCCTCCCTAACCGCTTCAAAAATAGAGCGTATCGAAGAGAGGAAGGAGGAAGGCACCATTTAGTATGGAGATAAGAAAATGAGGAATCTATGCTGAAGGGGCATAGAAACAGTAAGATGAGAAATAAGTTCATGAAATAAGATAAAAGTTGAAGAAGAAAGTGAGAGGTGATGAAAAGCAGGACAGTAGTGAACCGAAAAAAAGGTGGTCCTTAAAAGAACATAAAAAAAAACTTTTATTTCAACAAAAAGAAGGCCTACCTAACTCTCAGCTCGGGCCCTCACATTTTTCCCCTGGGAGCGCTAATTCCCATAGATACAATAGTTGTATCCCCCTGAGGGGGTTTAAATTCTGTTTAAAACGCAGCGTAATTAGTACCTTTGGCTTTCTGAATTTTTGTGCTGATAGGTAAGAAAAAACGTAAGCAGTTTGCTGTGATGAACTAACTACGGTATGATAGAGCCGTGTCGGACTTTTGGCAAGAAGGCCTACATTGTCTGAAACTTAGCTCGTTTTCTACGTTTTGGGACGTATGTGTCCCCCTGAGTACATTGCTCATTCACGTACCGGTATAAGTGAATGACATTTCATCTGTTTCGCCATCTTCTTAAAAAATAACTGTTATACCAGTTGAAATGTTATCGTGTAATTGCATTTGTCATATTTCTTAGGAAGGATAAAAATGTATTCGAGGAGTAAAGTCGATTTCCCATTTTCGCTTCTTACAACCTAACCAAGCCAACAGTTGATAGCCGTAAGAACGTGGCGATCGTCTTGAAATAAATTTAGGAAAACTTCGTTCCAGTAACCCAACCTAAGATCTTCCATTTCGCTGTACGTCTAAAAAACTTAAATTTCGTCCGATCGCACCCTAGCGTAAACTTCATCTCTCTCTCTCACTTCTGCTTAAGCTTTTAGTCACGCACCGTGATGCTGCTAAGAAAATTTCATTCTGCACGGACTGCCATGAAAATTTCGTCTCACTTTAACTGCACTATAAATTTCATCCCACACGAACTGCTCCGGAAATTTCACCACGCATCAAGAAAAACAGAAGAAAGTAATTAATCAAAAATTTAGGTTCATAAATGTTTATTGACCAATAAGATCAGAGCATAAGGAGTAAACCACAGCCGTGTTACTGGGTGAAGATACATAGTAGGAAAACAATTCTTTTAGGAATTTTGATTGAGGTATCAAGGGACTCTAAAATACTGGTCACGAACAGAAATGGCGCGTGGTTAACAATTTGTTAGCAACGTTAACATTGAAAACAATGAAGCGTACGACAAAAAGGCAGTGACGGGAATGCTTACCGTTCAAGTGAACGCATAAGCTGAGCGAATGTGCGAAAGTAAATCTTGTTAAAAATATAATGATCGGAAATAACTGATGGAGCTCATAAATCGATAAAAAAAAGAGCAAGAGTCGACTGCTTTGAATTTTGAACCCAGCTCTTGTAGCATCCAGGAAAAAAAGAGATACAGCAAATGTTCAAATCGTTGATACAGCAACAACGAAAAGTAGTACATAGAATTTTAAGAACATTTGGAATGTTCTTACACCGGTCGACTCAACTAAAACAGTAGAAAACAGTAGTTAAAACAGTAGTCGTGAATTTGCCATTAGTGTAAATAAAAATATCAAAAGTGAAAACCATGACACTCTGTTGACACCCAAGAAAATTGGATCAGAATCACCATAAAAAAAACAAGCCTCCACATTGATACACGAGACTGCTTCTTCACGCAGTAATGATTAGTGTCGGTGAAAGTAAGATAAGTGGAAATAAATAATGCTACTAGTAACATAAAAATAATACTAAAAAAATTGAGACTCGAAACATAAAAATAATGATACTACCTAGTATAATCCAAAAAATGAAAAATAAAAATAATGAAAAATAGTAAAATACTAAAATAGTAAAATACTTTCTAGTAAAATAAAAGTAATGAAACTAGTTAAATATTTTTACTAGCAACATAAAAATAACGATACGAGTAACAGGAGAATGATTGTACTGCAAAATCAAACGTTTACTTCTTCACAGCAATACTCCGGGAACACGGCGTGCACCAGTCACAGTCTGCATGCTTATTGGATAATTTACTTAAAAAAATATCACACACAAATTATACCTCACAATTGATTTTTAGGAAACGAAAAACTACAGATCAACACAACTTCCAAAAGTACTGCTAACACATGCATTGAAAGCAAGAAAGCCTTCACCATAAATATTATTCCATGATAAAATATGCAGAAACAGGCGAGGTTTTGACATCTCAAACCGAACGGATGTAAACATATATTATGTGTTTATTTCTATATATATATATATATTATGCTATATTATGTTGGCGTAATATATTATATTATAATTAATATTTATACAACATTTTGGGATCCAGATGCACATGATGCGCTCAGGGCTAACGGTGAACCACATCTTGAGAAAGTATGTCAGTGTTCTGTATTTACTGAATACCGAGTTATTAAATATCGGAGGTATTTAGGACCGGTGTTACTGTTCAATACCGGAGACAATTACTACCTTAGTTATTAATCAATACCTGAATTATTTTAATACCTGAGTTATTTATGATTGCTTTCATTACAATGAAGGTGCTCAACATCAACTACAGGGAAGATAGGTTAACTCTAACATATATTTCATCATACATCAAATATAACGAAGATTTCGTCGTTCATCAGCTATAACGAAAAATTCGTTTCTCATCATCAATAAACAAAATTCCGTCCAACGTCAACGATAACAAAGATTTCGTCTACATAAACTACAAAAAAAATTCTGTCACATATCGTCTAGGGTAATTCATCAAATATCGAACAGAAACCACGTGTGTCTAGAAACAACCTTCATAAATCGGTAACTTTTGCTCTGAATAACTGTTGCGGGCCTCAAGATTATTCTTGAACAGTTGCTTTCTTGTTTTGTGATGTCGCTTTAAAGACAACGTAGATTGTTGGAATTTATTTATTGTTTTAAAAATCGAATTCTTCAATAACATAATTTCATCAATATCGAACATGAATCGAACAAGAATTTTGATTCGAACAGGATGGTTTGTCAATTAGTTCTCCTCGTATGGAACATTTGTTAGACTATTAGCTCGCCACGTATGGTTTGTCTATTAGTACGCCTCGTATATTTTGTCTATTAATATGCCTCGTATGGTCTATCTATTTGTACACCTCTGACAGTTTGTCTATTAGTACACCTCGTATAGTTTGTCAATTATTATGCCTCATATGGCTTTTCTATTTGTACACCTCTGATGGTTTGTCAATTAGTACTCCTCGTATGGAACTTTTGTTTTAGGACGTCCTATATTAAGAAACTTTTTAAAACCCAATATGTTGACATGTATCTCATGTGGCCCCTTGGAAAATAAACGTTTTTCTTTCATTCTTTTTTTTCTTTGGTGCACTGGATTTTCTTGGAAATGCTCGCGGTGGCACAGTGGTTAAGGGATCGGACTTGTATGTTGGAGTCGCGGGTTCGTATCCCGGCGCTGGCGCTGCGATTTTCCCCGTTGGGTATAAGGGAAAGCTCAAGCACAATACCCCACTCGACCCAGGTGTCGGAAATGGGTACCGGCTTTACGGGGGAACCGTCATGGTGTCCTATATATATAGTGTTAGTTATAAGACATTTGAAAAACCAATGCTGAAGATCATTTGTATCAGGCTTGATTGGAAATAAAGCATCCCAAAGATGCCGATGTTTGTTTTGTTTGTTCGTTTGAAATAACTGTCTCATTACTTATTTTCAAGATGCATTTGAATGGAGAGTTATCAAAATTTGAATATGATGTCGATGTTTCATTTGCAGTGTTTGTTGAACCATCATTGTGATCATCAACCTGTGTGACCTTTTTTGGAGTAGAGTGTAAAGCACTCGTCAATGAATTATTATTGATGCTTGCATCAATTTTCTTGGCAAGGGATTGATCATCAGTAAATGTAGCCAGACGAATCATTGATGATCTTGAGGGCCTTGGAACACCAGCAGCTGATTGATAGCCCCTCACCAGAATTCCCATCTTCAACTATTCAATGTTATTATCAAGCGTTAATACAATATTTTAATGAAATAAAACAGGCGTTCAATAGATCGATTCAGTTATTTAAAAGAATTAAGAATCGAAAAGCCTTGTTCGAGGCATAAATTCATGATTTTTAAGGAATTTTGATTCGAACACCTTTGTTCAGTATTTAATACTGACATGAAAAAGGAACTGAATGTCGAACATGGAATAATTATCAAGTTTTTGGCGGAGAAGAAAAAAATACAGTAACAGAACATCATATGACAACACTACTCTCTAGTTATGAGGGAGGTTGACGGTGACCCAACAACAATTAAACCGTCGCAATTTTCCCGAGGTGCGTAAGATTTTTCGAGTGAAAAAATTCGACCAATTTGTAAGGGTCGTACAGAAAATGCGTTCGCAACCGCTGGTAGCAGTTTGCAGCTCACAGAAATGAGTTTTTATCACTAAAATAGGAGTTTTAGATGTAAGATCACTGGCACTGAGCAAGTTTGGATGCTTACTAAATTTATTACGCGCATATTTCCAAAGTTGTTCGATAATTAGTTCAGTTCGATATTTGATGAATTACCCTATAAAGAAAATTTCAACCCAGTTAAACCATTAAAAAATTTCTCATACACAGACTCTCAGAAGTTCCGTCTCACTTCAACACAGCGGAAGCTCCAGCTTACCAAACCTCAGTTAAACTTTCCCTCGTTTGGTCGCTTCACTGATGCTTCCTGTTGTTGCAACCCCTGCCAACTCTTCGTGACCAGCTGTGGACGACCTGATTACCCAAGTTCAACCAGTTAGCATCATGGTTACTCCGATTTAACCAGTTAGCATCATTGTAACCCCGATTTAACCAGTTAGCATCATTGTAACCCCGATTTTACCAGTTAGCATCATTGTAACCCCGATTTTACCAGTTAGCATCATTGTAACCCCTATTTTACCAGTTAGCATCATTGTAACCCCGATTTTACCAGTTAGCATCATTGTAACCCCGATTTTACCAGTTAGCATCATTGTAACCCCGATTTAACCAGTTAGCATCATTGTAACCCCGATTTTACCAGTTAGCATCATTGTAACCCCGATTTTACCAGTTAGCATCATTGTAACCCCGATTTTACCAGTTAGCATCATTGTAACCCCGATTTTACCAGTTAGCATCATTGTAACCCCGATTTTACCAGTTAGCATCATTGTAACCCCGATTTTACCAGTTAGCATCATTGTAACCCCGATTTTACCAGTTAGCATCATTGTAACCCCTATTTTACCAGTTAGCATCATTGTAACCCCGATTTTACCAGTTAGCATCATTGTAACCCCGATTTTACCAGTTAGCATCATTGTAACCCCGATTTAACCAGTTAGCATCATTGTAACCCCGATTTTACCAGTTAGCATCATTGTAACCCCGATTTAACCAGTTAGCATCATTGTAACCCCGATTTTACCAGTTAGCATCATTGTAACCCCGATTTTACCAGTTAGCATCATTGTAACCCCGATTTTACCAGTTAGCATCATTGTAACCCCGATTTTACCAGTTAGCATCATTGTAACCCCGATTTTACCAGTTAGCATCATTGTAACCCCGATTTTACCAGTTAGCATAATTGTAACCCCGATTTTACCAGTTAGCATCATTGTAACCCCGATTTTACCAGTTAGCATCATTGTAACCCCGATTTTACCAGTTAGCATCATTGTAACCCCGATTTTACCAGTTAGCATCATTGTAACCCCGATTTTACCAGTTAGCATCATTGTAACCCCGATTTTACCAGTTAGCATAATTGTAACCCCGATTTTACCAGTTAGCATCATTGTAACCCCGATTTTACCAGTTAGCATCATTGTAACCCCGATTTTACCAGTTAGCATCATTGTAACCCCGATTTTACCAGTTAGCATCATTGTAACCCCGATTTTACCAGTTAGCATCATTGTAACCCCGATTTTACCAGTTAGCATAATTGTAACCCCGATTTTACCAGTTATCATCATTGTAACCCCGATTTTACCAGTTAGCATCATTGTAACCCCGATTTTACCAGTTAGCATCATTGTAACCCCGATTTTACCAGTTAGCATCATTGTAACCCCGATTTTACCAGTTAGCATCATTGTAACCCCGATTTAACCAGTTAGCATCATTGTAACCCCGATTTAACCTCTTAGATCCAGAAACCCTGCCAAATTAATATCAAGAATTTTAGAAAAACACGCAATTAATGATGTGAGGGTAAATTTTATCACAAAATATCACAAAAATATCGGGGTTGTTCTGCTGGAACATAATAAACTGAAAAGAAATCCAAAACAAGGTTTGAGAGGGGCGGATGTTTCGGTGATTGAGCCAGGGAAAATTACACCCCTTATTTAGCTTGCTTCAGTAATTGTGGTCTTCTAGCTAGAGCCGCAGGCCAAACTTTGTTATGGGACGTAATCAAAATAATAACATACCAGGTTCGATTACAGAAGAACGACTTGTAATCACTGCACCACTAAATACATCTCAAAGTTCGGCGATCAGACGCATTAACGGTTCTATCTTTAGTGGCTGCTTCTTCTGAGAAACACAAATTACAAACGAAGCCTCTTAACGGCTCTATTGGGAGTTTTTATGGAGTTCCGAGCATCATTTATCTAGCTCGATCCCAGCGCGTCCTGTCAGGCGAAGAGCTAGAAAGAGCGACAACCTACCACTTCAACGTCTTCCGCAGCACTGAAACGGGGCAACCTCATCCGGAATCCAGGGCTTCCACGAGTGCGAAAGTTCCTACCCTAAAACTTTGCTCAAGATTACCCTAAAAATACATAAATTACCCTAAAATATGATATATGCCCATTGCTGGTATTACATGAAAATATTCAATGTTTCCATGTTTATATGTGTAGAAATGACACAACATCAGGGTCATGCAGGTATTTGAAAATGAAATTCTCTGACTTTACGAAGTCATATTTGTCAAGTTACGTGCAACATTTTATATTGCTTTCATTATAGTTTATCCTCCATGTATGCTTACCTAGTTACAAGCTCTGTTCCACGAGCGTAAAGTGTGAGGCCAGGTGATCTATTCCTGACTGGCAGAAAGAAGCAAAGACATAGTAAGAAGAAATGAACGACAAAGTAATACTCGAAACATTTATTTATGGAACACAACACAGAGTTTCACAATTTTTGCGCAAAAAAATTAGAGGAATTTAGATGTGAATAAGTTCATGTACACCCTAATTCTCGGGGCAATTGCAAAGAACGGGGAAAAGAATGTAATGCACTGGATGAAGATTTATTACTTTCCCAAAATTTTCGAAATCATTATGCTCAATTGGCACGAATTTAACTGCGTATAGAGATTTACGTTGAGTAAGGCGAAGCAGATGTTACTCAAGGCTCAATGTTAGCCCCATTGAATTACAAATAAGAGCCTCGTTACAATTAAGAATCTCGGCCCATGGCCGGATTAATTTTCGACAGAAGCCTACATGTCAAAAAAGCCAAAAGATTATCGTTGAATACTTGTAGCACCTCCAAGAATCGGAGTCTTACGTTAGTAAGCCCTAGTGCTAAGAATAATGGACTAAAACCTAGATTTCTATCTCACAAACTTTTTTATTCACTCTCAATATAGGTATTTCCACCAAGCCAACATTTCTTCTATGAAGACGACAATTTTTTTCAACAAAGAAGCCACAGAATGCTTGGATCCCATCATAACATTAGGCGTGTCAAAACAGAATCCTATAATGTCGCTCAATTTAATATTTTTATGATTGAAATCTTTTTTATGTGTAGTAAACAATCCATTGGCTATGCTATCCTCTTTTTCAACATGATAAACAGAGAAGCTCTTAATTGCACTCTCACTCCATTATTGGGCGATGAGGCCGAGCTGTTTAGCTTTACTGCGATCAGTAACTGTTGTTTCACCAATTATTACAGAATATAAATGTTCATTAAGGACAACGACAAGATCACTTAGTAGATGTTCACCGAAACATTGTCTAATAATGTTTGAAGCTCTTTGTTTCCGTAAGCGAATTTTCTTTTAAGAAACATTTGTTTCAGTAGTTTTATTAATGAGTCACTTAACGAAATAGGCAAATTATGCTCAGAAAGGTATGCAAATACTCGTATCCGTAATTCAGTTTTTATACCTGTCTTGTCAATTGGATCGTGTGATAAAATGAACAAAGTTATAGTTTCTGTTTTCCTTCACTGCACTGAGAGATTTTTATGGCGTTGACTCTTCGCATGAAGAATAATCTCAGATTTACCTAACGTAATAGTAGTTAAGCATATAGTACAGTATGCCATATCCTTAGTTGAGGTAGAAGACTGAGACCACTCTAACCTTTCTTTTTCTAGCCTCGAAACAGTTGTTCGCATCTCCATCCTTCCTTTCATTTTCATGAAAAAAGGTTATCAGACATTAAAATTTTGCTTTCCTTCATAGGTGGTGTAGCAGCTTCATCGGACACAGAATCTATTTAATAGTAGCAATTTCACTGAGACGCAAGTAACCAAATATTTTGTCACAATGCAGTACTGTACGTGACAGCACCTTTCACATTTAATTGCACTCGACTGAAACAAAACTATCTGCCCTCGGCTCTGGCAGTGTCGTTTTGTACGCGTTATGAAGCTGTTCAATTCCAGTAAACGACGATGACCGATGTGTTGGTGTAAATCATGATACATTTACGAGTTCGTTATGTAAGGCAAGAAAATATGAAACTCCGAACATTACACTCGTATCAAGTTCCCTATCATTTTAATTATTGTCATTACTATTAATTAACCAAGGTATTATTCATGCAGCAAATCTGGCAACATTATACTGAAGAGAGACCTGAGGGAGATGCAGCGATGAGCATATCAATTTGCGCCTTATCGTCGTGTGCAATAAAGACTAAATTAATAGCGAGTTCGGGCAAGATTTGCGCTTGTTCCAAACATCTTTCATATTGAACATGTTCATCAATGCTTTGTTCTGCAATGTACCTTGCACAAAGCATATTGTAGTACATGAAAGCAAACTTGAAATCAGCATTGAAAACAAGCAATTATTCTACAATTTTGCTGCGCTACCCCGTTAAAAGTCAAATTACCCTAAAAACCATGAAAATTTCCTTTACCCTAAGCTCTACCCTAGACAACCCTTGATTACCCTAAAATGGGGTATTTTACCCTAAAGTGGAAGCACTGCCGGAATCTGGAATCTGGATTAATGATCACGCGAGTCGGATGAGATCTTCGGAACCGGGTTTTCACTAACAGCGCTTTGTTCAATCGACGTTTCGAGTGAAATTTTCCGAGGATGAGCTAAGTAGGCAGTGAACATGCATGGTTCAATTGAATGAACTCATACTTGATTTTAATCTCAGGGCTTCGAATGCCATTCCAGTAAAACGTAGCATTTGATAGAACAATAAAGCAAGGGAATGTATTCCCATTACTTCCAAACGAAGCACCAGTTATGGGCGACTTCTTTTCTTTCTGATGTAGAGTGGGCCTCAAGAAAAAGTGCTAACACTGATGTCATAAAGAAGCAAACATTGATCTCTCAATCAGGCTAGCATTGATCTCCTAAACAAGCTAGATTTATATCCTAATCAAACTAACATTGATCACCTAAACAAGCTAATATTGATCTCTTAAACAGACTAGCATTGATTTCCTAAACAGAATAGCATTGATCTCTTAAACAGACTAGCATCTCATAAGTGCAAATTTATCGGAATATTACGCCTTTACACCGAGAAGACAAAGCAACATACAAGACCTCGTTAACACCAACCAGGATATCAGAATAAATGACGTAGAGAGAGAGAATAAATGACGTAGCTTACACAGATAAAGTGAAAGATTTGATAGCAATGTCGCTCGCCGTCAAGGGCAATAACGCAAAAAAAAGGAAAAACAAAAACACAATGCAAGCACGTGAAGGAAAGCTTCGAAATAGTGAGAGAGAAACTCGGCAGCAGCTTTGACTTTGAAGACCTAAAGGCGCTAAAGGACTTTGTAAAGGCGCTCACGAATGATCTAAAGATCTAACGGGAAGCAAAGACCCTCAAGAATGCTTCACGATAGAAAAAAACTTACCACCGCCTCAGAGTCTTTTGTTTGAACAAAGCAACTCAAACCAACTAATTACACGCCCTGGTTTACACCTGAGTTTAGACACCTCGTAAATGCGAGCAATAAACATACAGTTAGATCAGGAGTTCTCAAGTGGGGTCCGCGGACCCCCAGGGGTCCGTGGCACTTTGACAGTGGGTCCGTAAAATTTAGCAAATTTAGCAGCGGATGCGTATTTATGTTTGGCTTAAGTCTCGCTGAGCGGCGAAGCCGCTCAGCGAGAATGAAAATGTCGATTAAAACTGGAATTTGATGCTGATTCCGAATATGCAATTTGTTTTGACCGCTCTCGATTTTTTCGATTTTTTTTTTGAAAGGCGGCTAGCAACAACTGAGGTGGTGCCCAAAGAATGCCATGTCCGTACAGGTTGGGTGGAACCCGGCCCTATCCGGTACTCAGGTCTTCAAGGCACGGTCTGACCATGTTGGGTCGAGAATGGCAGAGTTCAGATCATGAGGTGGTGCAGGCCAAAGTATGCCAAGTCCGACCAGGTTGGGTCGAGAATGGCAGAGTTCGGATCATGAGGTGGTGCAGGCCAAAAAAAACATTAAAAATGTATAAAAATTCAAAATTAGAAAAATCACAAAAAATCGAAAAAATCGAGAGCGGTCAAAACAAATTGCAGATTCGGAATCCGCATCAAATTCCAGTAATAATCGATATTTTTATGTTTAGGGGAATGTTTTATGTTTTTTTATGTTTTATGTTTTTATGGGAAGACATAAAATGTTTTGTTTAGGGGAAGACATATGAGGAGGTCCTCAGCTTATTTTCTGAAATAAAAATGGTCCTTGGTTAAAAAAAAATTGAGAACCCCTGAGTTAGATACCTCATAATGCAAGCAGCAAACGTACACTTAGACACCTCATAAATGCAATCAACAACCGTACAGAAGACTTGAAGTCAACCAAAACAGAAGCTCATTGCCAGGAGCACACTCCTGTCTGTAGAACCGTCAAACGGAGGATTTGACATTTTAAGTGTAGTAGAAAAATCATAGAGACAGCTCAATCAAAAACTACATTCAATAAACCTCCACAAATAGAGTATAGAAGACGATCAAAAAATAGACCACCGAACCAATGATTGAAGTTAACGGGGAAGCTCAAACAGATGACGAAAGTTAAGAGTAATCCTAAATGCGTATTTTTCCTCAATGTTCACTTCAGATTTTGTTGAAATTTTACCACCTTGACCATCCAGTAACCTGAAACCAATGACATAATCTGAGTGGAGAAAGTCGGAGAAAGATCATCCTCTTGAACCCACACAAATCGACTGGATCTGACGGTCTAGCTTTGCGTACACTCAACGAGTCTAGGCTAGTTCCGCAGTGCTGGAAGTGAGCGAATATGCCTGCAGTCTGAAAAACGGAAACAAACAGCCACCCTGTAACCATCACCCAATCAGCTTGACATCTGCCAGCACTAGAAATATAGATTTGAATATAGCAAACATGAACTTGATCGTGCCTTCATTTAGCCTCAAGTATATACTTACGGAATTTGAGTCTGTGACTACTGGTCGGTGAACAGCATTATGAAAATCCCCTCCATACTTGTACACTGGCGGCCCCCGTCGCGACCAACGCGTTAATCTATGCCTGTACAAATGTTGTGGTCACTGCACGAAATGCTGGAGCGAAGTACTCGGTGCTGTGATATATAAGTGAAGCTCTGAGTTTCATTCATTTGAATTAATACCGTTGACACAATAAAAAATGATATATGACGTAATTTATTTATGTATAACGCATTGTATGACATGTTAAGGTAAATGTGTAGCGTTGGTCAGTAATCGATTTTCCACTTTTCGGTGTCTAATCGCAGTTAATTAGATCGATATAAACAAGCTTTCTTCTATGAACTTTCCGTCGTAAATGAATATTTTACAAGTTATAGCGGTCAATGACTTACCGCAACTCCAGTGTTTGAAGCGGAAAGAAATTCATCGATCCCGTGGTATGACAACGCTGCAATGAAGTCTCGCTTCCAGCCCGATCGTCATCAAAGACGAAACCAAACCTACCGCTATACCTTGTTAAATACTCATTTGACGAAAAAAGTGTATGGAATAAAAGTTGTTTATTTTGATGTTAGTACTATGATTAGAGCAACAAAAGGTCAATATTGAGTTTAATGTTGTCAACGAATTTCATAATTTCGTAGGTATAGACAGGTCATATAGTCAATTTTAAGACGTTTTACACGAATGACAATGTGCCCGGAAATGATTAGTTTTCGAGTTATTTCAGTTTGAAGTTATACGAACGGCGCTCCTGAATGGCCCTATTTGCGCAAAAACAGTCATTGTTTTGCAATGAAAACGGAAGCTAACCCCCTATTACACACGTAAAGAGGTTGGTTCGTAAGGGTTAGCCACAGTTCTTTTAGTGAAAACTATAAATAAAGGTTTCTAGTGACGTTTGTTTACATCGACTGGAAGATGGCTGCCGCCATGGGCGCCGCCATCTTGGTGCCGATGTAAACAAGATTGCGATCGTCACCCTAACGGGTGGGTTAGAAGCTTTATTTATACTTTTCACTAAAAGAACTGTGGCTACCCATCACGACCCAACGTCTTTACGTTTGTAAGAGGGGGTTAGCTTCCGTTATTGATTAAAATATGCTAGCCGCGCGCGCTTCCATGGCACGCACAAGCCAGCTTCAGAGTTGAATAATTCAAAAATAACGCATCACCGGGCAGAATGTAATTCGTGTAAAACGTCTTAAAATCGACTATATAACCTATCTATACCTACGAAATTATGAAATTCGTTGACAACATTAAACTCAATATTGACCCAACAAAAATTCAAAAATCGATGAGTAGCTGTTTATTCGAGCGCATTCGTCATCAAAGACGAAATTAAACCTACCGCCATAACTCGTTAAATACTCATTTCAGACGGAAAGTGCATAGAAGAGAAATTGTTTATTTAGATCTAATTACCTATTTCTAGGCACCGAAAAGTGGAAAATCGATTACTGACCAACGCTACACATTTACCCATGTTAATATCTTTGACAAGGAAAAAAATTGATGTATGGCATCGTGTAGTTATGAGCAATGTATTGTGTTACAATGTATTCATGTGTTTTATATGACATAAAATGGACCCACGACGTGCTGTTGGATGAAAAGATTGACCTACAACCCATTGAAAGAACAAAAGAAAAAAGTAACCAAAAAGTGCTCTAAAGCAAATTTATCAAGGTGTTGTTGTTGGTAGCCCACAAAAATAGAACCAAAATATCAACCATTGCAAAAACACCACCCGTTTCTTCACGAATGTGAAGCACGTGTAGAAAATTAGCGATTGATTTTCGTTTTATTCTACAATCTGCCGTAGTTCTCGCTGTAATATAATTCTAGAATCTGTTTTTTTCTGTAATGATTATAATAACTTTCTGGTGGTAATAATTCTATCATCTTTAATTCTATAATGTATAATTATATAATCGTAGTGTAATTCTATAACTGTACAATAGTAATATTTTTCTATATTCTGCAGAAGTACTCGCATTCATTAAATCCTATATTTTATTGCTTTCGCATGGGATTTTATTCAGAATACATTTTCTGGGAGATGTCGAGTTTTGATGTTATTGTTTTCCGTTACTGACTGCGTACATCTACAAGAAACAAATTGCTGGGTCTTTTAACTTCGGGGGAGAGGAGTAGCATTTGAAATTAATTCCACGACTAAGATAGGACAGGAGGAAACATGGTGAAATCTGAGGTAATCAGCAATTTTTACCGACACCAATTTTTTCGGTCACTTTCAAATCTGCCCCTGGGCTCAATTTTGCGTGCTTTGCCTATGTACTTGAAGAAATGCGCCGCAAACTAAACACAAGCAACCAATGGTGGTCGAACCTCAATCTTAACCATTGCAAATGTTGGCCTCTGTTCTACTGAATTGACTTAGTTTGGTTTAGCGTTCAACCGTTAGGCTCATGGCCTCAGGGTTAAGGGTTAGGGTTGGGTTCAGGTCCTCAGGCCAGGGAGGGTTACGGGTTAGGGTTGGGTTCAGGGCCTCAGGTCAGGGAGGGTTAAGGGTTAGGGTTAGGTTCAGGGCTTCAGGCCAGGTAGGGTTAAGAAACCTCGTATCAGTTTGCGACAAAAACTAGCAATTGCTTGAAATATTTTTTTAAATACGCCTACTTTTATACCATGAAACTTGTGCCACGTGTTCTACATTTTACGGTCACCAAACCGAACATAGGCTTTCTTATTTATATCGCATCGCTCTACCTACAGATCTTGGTTAAAAATTTACCAGTTGACCGCGTTTCCGTGATTATTTACGGTTAGTTTGGTGTGCTTGCACGTAGCAAAATTTGGAAACAGACTTTCCTGTTCGAATGCATTTGTATCCTTACTGAAAAATGTGTAAATATGCAATTGGACAAGAACTTTTCGCCTCGTATGATAACGGATATTTTAAAAAGATAGCGAAGCAGATGAAATGCTGGTGAGTATACCGGTACGTGAATGAGCAATCTACCTATTGGTACACATATGGCCCAATACGCGGGGACCGCGTTGATGCGTACAACACAAGCTGAGAAAATATTTTTGGGCGTTGGAAGTTATTTTATCGCTCACCAAAACAAATTTCTTGCATGAAATGACAAGCATCTGCCTCAGCTGGACAAGGCTCACGTGAGGGCAATCTACAATGTATTTCATGGGGTAAGTTATTTGTATCTATGAAAATTGGCACTCCCAGGGGGCAAATGTGAGGTCCCTAGTTGAGAGTTAGGTAGGCCTTTTTTTTGTTGAAATAAAATATATTTCTTCGTTATGCAACGGACCATCTTTTCCGGTTCAGGACTACCCTGTTTTTCTGAACCTACTACTTGCTTCTTCAACTTTTATCTTGTTTCATGAACTTCATTCTCAACTTATTCCATACTAAATAGTGCCTTCCTCCTTCCTCTCTATGGATCGTATTTGTAGCGGATAGGGAAGCCTAAACTAACATCTAATCTAATATTCTAAAAAGTTATTTGCAAGTACTTGCAGTGAAACGCCTTAAGTTGTCGTTAACGCATTGGTAATCATTATAATTATTATTATAATTGTCATTATTCTTTCTGTCCTAGCAGAATATTGTCATTCTGTCCTTGCAGACAGAAGACAGTGCAGACAGAAGGCAGTGCAGACAGAAGGCATTGCAGACAGAAGGCATTGCAGACAGAAGGCATTGCAGACAGAAGGCATTGCAGACAGAAGGCATTGCAGACAGAAGGCATTGCAGACAGAAGGCATTGCAGACAGAAGGCATTGCAGACAGAAGGCATTGCAGACAGAAGGCATTGCAGACAGAAGGCATTGCAGACAGAAGGCATTGCAGACAGAAGGCATTGCAGACAGAAGGCATTGCAGACAGAAGGCATTGCAGACAGAAGGCATTGCAGACAGAAGGCATTGCAGACAGAAGGCATTGCAGACAGAAGGCATTGCAGACAGAAGGCATTGCAGACAGAAGGCATTGCAGACAGAAGGCATTGCAGACAGAAGGCATTGCAGACAGAAGGCATTGCAGACAGAAGGCATTGCAGACAGAAGGCATTGCAGACAGAAGACAGTGCAGACAGAAGGCAGTGCAGACAGAAGGCATTGCAGACAGAAGGCATTGCAGACAGAAGGCATTGCAGACAGAAGGCATTGCAGACAGAAGGCATTGCAGACAGAAGGCATTGCAGACAGAAGGCATTGCAGACAGAAGGCATTGCAGACAGAAGGCAGTGCAGACAGAAGGCATTGCAGACAGAAGACAGTGCAGACAGAAGGCATTGCAGACAGAAGGCATTGCAGACAGAAGGCATTGCAGACAGAAGGCAGTGCAGACAGGAGGCAGTGCAGACAGGAGGCAGTGCAGACAGAAGGCAGTGCAGACAGAAGGCAGTGCAGACAGAAGGCAGTGCAGACAGGAGGCAGTGCAGACAGGAGGCAGTGCAGACAGGAGGCAGTGCAGACAGAAGGCAGTGCAGACAGAAGGCAGTGCAGACAGAAGGCAGTGCAGACAGAAGGCAGTGCAGACAGGAGGCAGTGCAGACAGGAGGCAGTGCAGACAGGAGGCAGTGCAGACAGGAGGCAGTGCAGACAGGAGGCAGTGCAGACAGGAGGCAGTGCAGACAGGAGGCAGTGCACATACCACCCCCACACCCCTACAGGGGCAGCACTACCGGAGGGGGGTGAGTACCCCCATCGATGGATTCATTCTAGTGTGATCATCACGTGCTGCTTCTCATTTTTACCTTTTTGTTCTTTTGTTGTTATTTCCTCGTTTCCAAGTGTTGTATTTTGTTTTTCACCCCTCAGGGGATGCAATTATTGTATCTATGGGAAGTAGAACTCCCAGGAGGACTATGTGAGGGCCCGAGCTGAGAGTTAGGTAGTAGGCTGTCTTTTTTGTTGAAATAAAATGTTTTTATTATGTTAAGGACCACCTGTTTCGGTTCACTGCTGTCCTGTTTTTCAGTACCTACTACTTCCTTCTTCAACTTTGATCTTTTTTCATCAACTTCTTTCTCAACTTAATTTTTCTATGCTCCTTCTGCATAGATTCCTCATTCTCTTATTTCCATACTAAATGGTGCCTTCCTCCTTCCTCTCTTTGGAACGTTTTTGTTGCGGCTAGGGAGGCTTAAACTAACTTCTAATCTGTTTTGATTCCTTGTTGCTACGGCCACTTTCACTACGGCTACGGTCTTTTTGCTCAGACTCAGCCCATGTACGTCAATATTATTTGAGGGTCAGTGTTTTTAGATAATTAACGTTGACTTAGCAGTACAGCTCGCAGCGTAAGTCGTTAAGTGTCCTTACGTACGCTGGGAGCTGTGCGGATACGACGAGGTAAGTTACTTGAAACTTTGGCCGAGGTGCTGCCTCGTACGCCGCACTCCCGTACAAATGAAATGAAATCAATTTTATTATGACTCATTCATAAAGGTCACAAAATAATTTAAATTCCAATAATGTCAATTCCAATAATTTCAATTTCAATAATTTTAAATATAATAATTTCAAATATAATCATTTCAATTTCAATTATTTCAATTGCAATAATTCCAATTTCAATAATTTTACATATAATAATTTCAATTTCAATTATTTCAATTGCAGTAATTTCAATTTCAATAATTTTAAATATAATAATTTCAAATATAATAATTTCAATTTCAATTATTTCAATTGCAGTAATTTCAATTTCAATAATTTTAAATATAATAATTTCAATTTCAATTATTTCAATTCCAATAAGTAGCAAGTAGCAAGATGGTAGAAGTAGCAAGATAGCTCAAGTATAAAGAAAGATTGTTTGTATATAAATATTGAGTAGCTGAAAGTTACACAACGCAGTAAGTGTTGTGGGGTGTCGATATGTGGGCGAGTTGACCCAGGCTGTTATTATGATTACCATTACTATTATTATTATTATTATTATAATTATACAGAGCATTTCCCCACCGAAGACGCTACAAAGGCGTTTTATCAGTGTATTCGATATTCTCGAGTCCATCATTTCCATACACAGGGCGAATTACTTTTCCGTCGTCGCCGTGTGGCGGCAGAGTTGCAATTTTGAGGCCTATATCGCTTTAGACAGAGGCTACACAAAATATGCAATTCTTACAATTTCTGGCTGCTATTTTTGAAATATACCCGCAAAATAGAGGAACAATTCATATAGTTCAGTACTATCGCATTTAGACTGCATGGTAGTCCAAGTCACGGTAGTCCAAGTCACTGTAGTCCAAGTCACTGTAGTCCAAGTCACTGTAGTCCAAGTCACTGTAGTCCAAGTCACTGTAGTCCAAGTCACTGTAGTCCAAGTCACGGTAGTCCAAGTCACGGTAGTCCAAGTCACGGTAGTCCAAGTCACGGTAGTCCAAGTCACGGTAGTCCAAGTCACGGTAGTCCAAGTCACTGTAGTCCAAGTCACTGTAGTCCAAGTCACGGTAGTCCAAGTCACGGTAGTCCAAGTCACTGTAGTCCAAGTCACGGTAGTCCAAGTCACGGTTGTCCAAGTCACGGTAGTCCAAGTCACGGTAGTCCAAGTCACGGTAGTCCAAGTCACGGTAGTCCAAGTCACGGTAGTCCAAGTCACGGTAGTCCAAGTCACTGTAGTCCAAGTCACTGTAGTCCAAGTCACGGTAGTCCAAGTCACGGTAGTCCAAGTCACGGTAGTCCAAGTCACGGTAGTCGAAGTCACGGTAGTCCAAGTCACTGGAATCCAAGTCACGGTAGTCCAAGTCACGGTAGTCCAAGTCACTGTAGTCCAAGTCACGGTAGTCCAAGTCACTGTAGTCCAAGTCACGGTAGTCCAAGTCACTGTAGTCCAAGTCACTGTAGTCCAAGTCACTGTAGTCCAAGTCACGGTAGTCCAAGTCACTGTAGTCCAAGTCACTGTAGTCCAAGTCACTGTAGTCCAAGTCACTGTAGTCCAAGTCACTGTAGTCCAAGTCACTGCAGTCCAAGTCACGGTAGTCCAAGTCACTGTAGTCCAAGTCACTGTAGTCCAAGTCACTGTAGTCCAAGTCACGGTAGTCCAAGTCACTGTAGTCCAAGTCACGGTAGTCCAAGTCACGGTAGTCCAAGTCACGGTAGTCCAAGTCACGGTAGTCCAAGTCACGGTAGTCCAAGTCATGGTAGTCCAAGTCACGGTAGTCCATGTCACGGTAGTCCAAGTCACGGTAGTCCAAGTCACGGTAGTCCAAGTCACGGTAGTCCAAGTCATGGTAGTCCAAGTCATGGTAGTCCAAGTCATGGTAGTCCAAGTCACTGTAGTCCAAGTCACTGTAGTCCAAGTCACTGTAGTCCAAGTCACTGTAGTCCAAGTCACTGTAGTCCAAGTCACGGTAGTCCAAGTCACGGTAGTCCAAGTCACGGTAGTCCAAGTCACGCCTGTATCCGCTTTAGCACACACACTCACACGCACACACACACGCACACACACACGCACACGCACACGCACACACACACGCACACACACACGCACACGCACACGTACACGCACACGCGCACAGGTGTGTGCACAGTCTCCTACCGCGCAAAAATGCGTGCGAAAGTGTGTCGGTCATGCCGCTGTGTACATTGTGTGTGTGTGTTTCTCCCATGGCCTGACTTTCCCTGTCGTACAGTGTGTGTGTGTTGTGTGGCGGTGTGTGTGTGTGTGTGTGTGTGTGTGTCGTGTGGCGGTGTGTGTGTGTGTGTGTGTTGTGTGGCGGTGTGTGTTGTGTGGTGGTGTGTGTGTGTGTCGTGTTGCGGTGTATGTGTAGTGTGGCGATATGTGTGTGTTGTGTGGCTGTGTATTCCAGCACCAGTAATAAAGCCCCAAAGACACAGCACTGTCACAGCTGTGTAGTGTACACACAGAACAAAAACACAAAACAGTTACACATCTACACAGAAGTCTCTACACACTTCACAGGACACTTTCTGCAGTGTAGAGTTTGTGTATTGTACATACTCCCTCGTCACGCATATGTTGTGTAGTATGTGCTGGCTCATACAGCCTCCATACAAATATAGAGGGTGTCCAAGAATTCACACACCACACAATAATTTGTATTTTCAAAAGGTCAACGCTGGAACCCTCAAAAGAGTAAAAGAAAGTTTTATTAAGAGAATAGATGTATGTGTCGATGTTTCTCATATGAATATCATTGATGAAATTGACATGCATGCGTATTGTCACCGTGGCCGAGTAGTTGAGAACTCGTCCTTCACGGGAAGGTGTCGGCAGGTCGAATCCCAGAAGTTCCGCGCGGTGTTTCCCCTCGTTGGAAAAAGGAAGAACTCAGCCACAATTCCCCACTCTACCCAGGTGTCGGAAATGGGTAGCCGTCATGGCGTCCTGGTGTTAGTTATAAGGCATTTGAAAAACCAATGTGCAAGATGATATGTATCAGGCTTGATTGGCTGGAATAAAAGCGACCCATTTTTTGTAACAACCTGGATGATGTGCCACTTCTGGAACATACTGTACATAGGCCTTCGTTCTGCTCACTGTGCTAGTCCTGCAGCAATAGTGCCGTGCTAGTTCCCCCCTAATGCTAGTGTCACTGCACTAACATTTATTTTCATTATTCTTATATTCATTAAATTAATTTATTATATTAATTCCACTTCGCAGCGTATTGGTCGGAATTATTATTCGCCTTTGTATCCTTGATGTCAAAATGGCCGTTATTTTTTATTAGCTGGAGACGTATTTGAATTGGAAAGAGAATTTTGAGAAAGCGTTCAAATGAATTCAATCAGTCGAATTGAATCAATCCAGAACAGAAAGCTGTAGTAAAAATGTGGTCTTCTGGTGTTCAGTTTGCAGGACTGGAGTTGCAACGGACTCGGCATGCCAGCCAGCACGCTAACATGCAAACAAAACAAACCAGCTCGCTGGCAAGCATGCAACCGAATTAAGCAAGCAAACGAGCAAGCAAGTGAGCAACTCAACAAGCAAGCAGGGACCTCCTCAAGGGTATACAACTATTGTATCTATAGGAATTAGCACTCCCCAGGGGGAATGCGAGAGGACCTGAGCTGAGTGTTTGGTAGGCCTTCTTTTCATTTAAGCAAATGTTTTTTCAATGTTCAAGACCACCTTTTTTCTGCTCACTGCTGTCCTGTTTTTAGCATCTACTACTCTCTTCTTCAACTTTTATCTTGTTTCATGAATTTCTTTCTCAACTCACTGTTTCTCTGCCTCTTCTGCATCGATTCCGCATTCCTTTATCTCCATACTCAATGGTGCCTTCCTCTCTTCGAAACGTGCATTTTTTAAAGCGATTAGGGAAGCGTAAACTAACATAATATTATAATCTAATATACAAGTATGTATAATCTAAGCAAGCATGCGCGGATGCAAAATAGCAGCATATTGTGTAACATTAAGCAACATTGCAGCGAGCCTGTATCCTAGATACTCAAAACACTGCCCATTGTGCCCTGAAGCTGACCAGTCGCACAAGTATTTACCTCAGTGAACCTGTATCCTAGATACTCAAAATACTGCCCATTGTGCCCTGAAGCTGACCAGTCGCACACGCATTTGCCTCAGTGAGCCTGTATCCTAGATACTCAAAACACTGCCCATTGTGCCCTGAAGCTGACCAGTCGCGCAAGTATTTACCTCAGTGAGCCTGTATCCCAGATACTCAAAATACTGCCCATTGTGCCCTGATGCTGACCAGTCGCACAAGTATTTGCCTCAGTGAGCCTGTATCCTAGATACTCAAAACACTGCCCATTGTGCCCTGAAGCTGACCAGTCGCACAAGTATTTGCCTCAGTGAGCCTGTATCCTAGATACTCAAAACACTGCCCATTGTGCCCTGAAGCTGACCAGTCGCACAAGTATTTACCTCAGTGAGCCTGTATCCCAGATACTCAAAATACTGCCCATTGTGCCCTGATGCTGACCAGTCGCACACGCATTTGCCTCAGTGAGCCTGTATCCTAGATACTCAAAATACTGCCCATTGTGCCCTGAAGCTGACCAGTCGCACAAGTATTTACCTCAGTGAGCCTGTATCCTAGATACTCAAAATACTGCCCATTGTGCTCTGAAGCTGACCAGTCGCACAAGTATTTACCTCAGTGAGCCTGTATCCTAGATACTCAAAACACTGCCCATTGTGCCCTGAAGCTGACCAGTCGCACACGCATTTGCCTCAGCGAGCCTGTATCCTAGATACTCAAAATACTGCCCATTGTGCCCTGAAGCTGACCAGTCGCTCACGCATTTGCCTCAGCGAGCCTGTATCCTAGATACTCAAAACACTGCCCATTGTGCCCTGAAGCTGACCAGTCGCACACGCATTTGCCTCAGCGAGCCTGTATCCTAGATACTCAAAATACTGCCCATTGTGCCCTGAAGCTGAAGAGTCCCATCAGCAGATCTGACCCCAATGTTTCAATCGGCTCAAATTTTCTCTGGTCTCAATAACAGCAGCTGGCGTTTATGCGCTCTTATGCGTGCGTCAACATGTCTTGTTTTCATGGAATTGATAACTGATATCTCTGATGTTTTCGTCGAACGTCTGATATATATATCTACAGTGTTTTCGTTGAACGTCTGATATCTACATTTTCGTTGAACGTCTGATATCTACTATGTTTTTGTTGAAAGTCTGATGTCCGCGGTTGTAAACGGTTGGTTTGGTTAGGTTGTAAGCAGCAGAACTGGGAAATCTACTTTACCGCTCGAATGCACTTTTCTTCATTCTAAGAAGGTCGCAAAATGCAATTGGACGATCATATTTCGTCCCGTATCATAGAAGTTAATATTTCAAAAGATCTCGGAATATGAAATGTCGTTCATTTATACTGGTACGTTAATGAGCAATTTATCAACTGGCAGACATACCTGTATTTACCGAAACACGGGGACTACGTTAAAAAAAACTCTTGCGTTGCTGTATAATTTTGTAAGAGACAGATTTATTTCATAGTTTTATTTGAGCCTTCGGTTCACAAAATTTTTTATTTTTCTACCTAGCTCGAAGTACGAAAAATTTACTCAAATTTAATTGAATTATTCTGCAGCTAATTACGTTCCTACGCAGTACTCGTTTCAATGATAAATTGGCTATAACTAAGGCCCTCGGCCCGTCAAAAAAAACGGGATTTGACATTTTACTTAAATAAATCTTGCAGATGTGGATGCCCAACAAATATATCCATCCCAACAGTACCCGCCATTAAATAAATCTTGCAGGTGTGGATGCCCGACAAATATATTCATCCCAACAGTACCCGCCATTAAATAAATCTTGCATGTGTGGATGCCCAACAAATATATCCATCCCAACAGTACCCGCCATTAAATAAATCTTGCAGATGTGGATGCCCAACAAATATATCCATCCCAACAGTACCCGCCATTAAATAAATCTTGCAGGTGTGGATGCCCAACAAATATATCCATCCCAACAGTACCCGCCATTAAATAAATCTTGCAGGTGTGGATGCCCAACAAATATACCCATCCCAACAGTACCCGCCATTAAATAAATCTTGCAGATGTGGATGCCCAACAAATATATCCATCCCAACAGTACCCGCCATTAAATAAATCTTGCAGATGTGGATGCCCAACAAATATATCCATCCCAACAGTACCCGCCATTAAATAAATCTTGCAGGTGTGGATGCCCAACAAATATATTCATCCCCCAACAGTACCCGTCATTAAATAAATCTTGCAGATGTGGATGCCCAACAAATATATCCATCCCAACAGTACCCGCCATTAAATAAATCTTGCAGATGTGGATGCCCAACAAATATATCCATCCAAACAGTACCCGCCATTAACTAAATCTTGCAGATGAGGATGCCAAACAAATATATCCATCCCAGCAGTACCCGCCATTAAATAAATCTAGCAGATGTGTTTGTCAAACAAATATATCCAACCCAACAGTACCCGCCATTAAATAAATCTTGCAGATGAGGATGCCAAACAAATATATCCATCCCAACAGTACCCGCCATTAAATAAGTCTTGCAGATGTGGATGCCCAACAAATATATCCATCCCAACAGTACTCGCTATTAAATAAATCTTGAAAATGTGGATGCCCAACAAATATATTCATCCCAACAGTACTCGCCATTAAATAAATCTTGCAGATGTGGATGCCAAACAAATATATCCATCCCAACAGTACCCGCCATTAAATAAATCTTGCAGATGTGGATGCCCAACAAATATATCCATCTCAACAGTACCCGCCATTAAATAAATCTTGCAGATGTGGATGCCCAACAAATATATCCATCCCAACAGTACCCGCCATTAAAATATTCTTGTACTTGTGCACTGGTGAAACTCGTATCACAGATACGGTCATTGAGCGTCCTTGTGAGCGTCACAGACACACGGAAGAAGCAGACACCAAACTAATATAGAAATAAGTAAACACACCAAGGGTATCATTAGAGAAAATAACACAAAATAACATTGTACAACTAAGCGTTAATAGATCTGTTACTTTAACTGATGATGGAGCGCTACTACTTCGGAACGTTTTCTGATTAAATATGAATAATTTTTCCGGATTTTTGTTCGTTTGTAAGTTCTTGGTGAGGCTTTGCACGTTATTCCCTGTCCCTCAAGTTCAAAATTATGTTTGATCCCCTTAGCCTAAGTTCAGGATTGGTGTTATAGACAAATTATGAAATCGTGTGCTTCAGAATAATGTTGCCGGAGTATGTTTTAAAAATAAGTGAACTTTCATTTAAATATGTCAGTTATTACATATAGACTCAAGTAATGTTCTTACTAATTCACTGTGCGTAATAAATGAGTTTCGTATTTCATTTGAAAATATGATTGTTGTGAGACTTATTGCTTGTCATAAATAATTTCTGTAGTTTACATTAAATCCTGAATCTACCGCTACTTCATGTATAATCAATTAGTTTCATATTTTATATGTCATGATTTGGCGGACACGTGGCCTCGGGTGAAATATCTCCATTATTTGTTTGCAATCATTGCAGGATGTGAGGAGTCAGTGATGGTCTCCCCTGGCGTCTTTTTCTCTGTGCTTGTGTCAGAAAATGGGGCTGTGGTGATGCTAAACTGTGGTAAACTGTGGTGATGCTAAACTGTGGTAAACTGTGGTGATGTGGTGAAGTGGTAAACTGTGGTGATGCTAAACTGTGGTAAACTGTGGTGATGTGGTGAAATGGTAAACTGTGGTGATGCTAAACTGTGGTAAACCGTGGTGATGTGGTGAACTGTGGTGATGCTAAACTGGTAAACTGTGGTGATGTGGTGAAATGGTAAACTGTGGTGATGCTAAACTGTGGTAAACTGTGGTGATGTGGTGAAGTGGTAAACTGTGGTGATGCTAAACTGTGGTAAACTGTGGTGATGTGGTGAAATGGTAAACTGTGGTGATGCTAAACTGTGGTAAACTGTGGTGATGTGGTGAAATGGTAAACTGTGGTGATGCTAAACTGTGGTAAACTGTGGTGATGTGGTGAAATGGTAAACTGTGGTGATGCTAAACTGTGGTAAACTGTGGTGATGTGGTGAAGTGGTAAACTGTGGTGATGCTAAACTGTGGTAAACTGTGGTGATGTGGTGAAGTGGTAAACTGTGGTGATGCTAAACTGTGGTAAACTGTGGTGATGTGGTGAAATGGTAAACTGTGGTGATGCTAAACTGTGGTAAACTGTGGTGATGTGGTGAAGTGGTAAACTGTGGTGATGTGGTGAAGTGGTAAACTGTGGTGATGCTAAACTGTGGTAAACTGTGGTGATGTGGTGAAATGGTAAACTGTGGTGATGCTAAACTGTGGTAAACTGTGGTGATGTGGTGAAATGGTAAACTGTGGTGATGCTAAACTGTGGTAAACTGTGGTGATGTGGTGAAGTGGTAAACTGTGGTGATGCTAAACTGTGGTAAACTGTGGTGATGTGGTGAAATGGTAAACTGTGGTGATGCTAAACTGTGGTAAACTGTGGTGATGTGGTGAAATGGTAAACTGTGGTGATGCTAAACTGTGGTAAACTGTGGTGATGTGGTGAAATGGTAAACTGTGGTGATGCTAAACTGTGGTAAGCTGTGGTGATGTGGTGAAATGGTAAACTGTGGTGATGCTAAACTGTGGTAAACTGTGGTGATGTGGTGATGTGCTAAACTGTGGTGATGCTAAACTGTGGTAAACTGTGGTGATGTGGTGAAATGGTAAACTGTGGTGATGCTAAACTGTGGTAAACTGTGGTGATGTGGTAAACTGTGGTGATGCTAAACTGTGGTAAACTGTGGTGATGTGGTGAAATGGTAAACTGTGGTGATGCTAAACTGTGGTAAACTGTGGTGATGTGGTAAACTGTGGTGATGTGGTAAACTGTGGTGATGCTAAACTGTGGTAAACCGTGGTGATGTGGTGATGTGGTAAACTGTGGTGATGTGGTGATGTGGTAAACAGTGGTGATGCTAAACTGTGGTAAACTGTGGTGATTTGGTGAAGTGGTAAACTGTGGTGATGCTAAACTGTGGTAAACTGTGATGATGTGGTGAAATGGTAAACTGTGGTGATGCTAAACTGTGGTAAACTGTGGTGATGTGGTGAAATGGTAAACTGTGGTGATGCTAAACTGTGGTAAACTGTGGTGATGTGGTGATGTGGTAAACTGTGGTGATGCTAAACTGTGGTAAACTGTGGTGATGTGGTGAAGTGGTAAACTGTGGTGATGTGGTGAAGTGGTAAACTGTGGTGATGCTAAACTGTGGTAAACTGTGGTGATGTGGTGAAATGGTAAACTGTGGTGATGCTAAACTGTGGTAAACTGTGGTGATGTGGTGAAATGGTAAACTGTGGTGATGCTAAACTGTGGTAAACTGTGGTGATGTGGTGAAGTGGTAAACTGTGGTGATGCTAAACTGTGGTAAACTATGGTGATGTGGTGAAATGGTAAACTGTGGTGATGCTAAACTGTGGTAAACTGTGGTGATGTGGTGAAATGGTAAACTGTGGTGATGCTAAACTGTGGTAAACTGTGGTGATGTGGTGAAATGGTAAACTGTGGTGATGCTAAACTGTGGTGATGTGGTGAAGTGGTAAACTGTGGTGATGCTAAACTGTGGTAAACTGTGGTGATGTGGTGAAATGGTAAACTGTGGTGATGCTAAACTGTGGTAAACTGTGGTGATGTGGTGAAATGGTAAACTGTGGTGATGCTAAACTGTGGTAAACTGTGGTGATGTGGTGAAATGGTAAACTGTGGTGATGCTAAACTGTGGTAAGCTGTGGTGATGTGGTGAAATGGTAAACTGTGGTGATGCTAAACTGTGGTAAACTGTGGTGATGTGGTGATGTGCTAAACTGTGGTGATGCTAAACTGTGGTAAACTGTGGTGATGTGGTGAAATGGTAAACTGTGGTGGTGCTAAACTGTGGTAAACTGTGGTGATGTGGTAAACTGTGGTGATGCTAAACTGTGGTAAACTGTGGTGATGTGGTGAAATGGTAAACTGTGGTGATGCTAAACTGTGGTAGACTGTGGTGATGTGGTAAACTGTGGTGATGTGGTAAACTGTGGTGATGCTAAACTGTGGTAAACCGTGGTGATGTGGTGATGTGGTAAACTGTGGTGATGTGGTGATGTGGTAAACAGTGGTGATGCTAAACTGTGGTAAACTGTGGTGATTTGGTGAAGTGGTAAACTGTGGTGATGCTAAACTGTGGTAAACTGTGATGATGTGGTGAAATGGTAAACTGTGGTGATGCTAAACTGTGGTAAACTGTGGTGATGTGGTGAAATGGTAAACTGTGGTGATGCTAAACTGTGGTAAACTGTGGTGATGTGGTGATGTGGTAAACTGTGGTGATGCTAAACTGTGGTAAACTGTGGTGATGGGGTGAAGTGGTAAACTGTGGTGATGCTAAACTGTGGTAAACTGTAGTGATGTGGTGAAGTGGTAAACTGTGGTGATGCTAAACTGTGGTAAACTGTGGTGATGTGGTGATGTGGTAAACTGTGGCGACTAGGGTAAACTGTGTTGATGTGGTGAAGTGGTGAAGTGGTAAAATGTGGTGGTGCTAAACTGAGGTAAACTGTGATGATGTGGTGAAGTGGTAAAGTGTGGTGACTGGTAAACAGTGGTGATGTGGTGAAGTGGTAAACTGTGGTGACTGGTAAACAGTGGTGACTATAGCAAACTGGTGACTATTGTATACTGTGGCAACTATTGTATACTGTGGCGACAATTGTATACTGTGGTGACGATTGTTTACTGTGGTGACTATTGTATACGTTGGTGACTATTGTATACTGTGGTGACTATTGTATACTGTGGTGACTATTGTATAATGTGGCAACTATTGTATACTGTGGTAACTATTGCATACTGTGGTGAGTATTGTATACTGTGGTGACTATTGTATACTGTGGTGACTATTGTATAGTGTGGTGACTATTGTATACTGTGGTGACTATTGTATACTGTGGTGAGTATTGTGTATTGTGGTGACTATTGTATACTGTGGTGAATATTGTGTATCGTGGTGACTATTGTGTATTGCGGTGACTGTTGTATACTGTGGTGACAATTGTGTATTGTGGTGACTATTGTATACTGTGGTGATAATTGTGTATTGTGGTGACTATTGTATACTGTGGTGACAATATTGTATTGTGGTGACTATTGTATTCTGTAGTGACAATTGTGTATTGTGGTGACTATTGTATACTGTGGTGACTATTGTATAGTGTATTGACTATTGTTTACTGTGGTGACTATTGTATACTGTGGTGACTATTGTATACTGTGGTGACAATAGTGTATTGTGGTGACTATTGTATACTGTGGTAACAATTGTGTATTGTGGTGACTGTTGTTTACTGTGGTAACAATTGTGTATTGTGCTGACTATTGTATCCTGTGGGGACTATTGTATACTGTGGTGACAATTGTGTATTGTGGTGACTATTGCATACTGTGGTGACTATTGTATAGTGAGGTGACTATTGTATACTGTGGTGACTATTGTATACTGTGGTGACTATTGTATACTGTGGTAACAATTGTGTATTGTGGTGACTATTGCATACTGTGGTGACTATTGTATAGTGAGGTGACTATTGTATACTGTGGTGACTATTGTATACTGTGGTGACTATTGTATACTGTGGTGACTATTTTAGACTGTGGTGACTATTGTATACTGTGGTGACAATTGTATACTGTGGTGACTATTTTAGACTGTGGTGACTATTGTATACTGTGGTGACAATTGTACATTGTGGTTTCTCGCTCCCAATATCATCCCTAATTTCGAAGAGTTATTCATCCTCTAAACTCTTTAGTTCCCCTGCATTGTGTTGTTGTATCTTCCGGGTAAAAATGTGAGGTACCAAGTTGCGAGTTGGGCAGGCTTTCTTTATGTTGTGAAAAAAAAATTGCATTTTCTTAAGGACCATCTTTTTCGGTTTCCTGCTCCCAGTTGTTCAGCCCTTACTACTTTTTCTTCAACTTTTACCTCGTTTCATGCACTACATTTTGTTTTTCTTCTTGCGCAGTGGATCGTGCGCAGGACACACCTTGTGCATAGATCCCGTGTTCCTTACCACCAACGTAGCTGTTGCTTTCCTCCTCACTCTCTATGGAAAACCTTTGGTGTGGTTAGTGAGAATATAACTTTTATTTAATAACACCTTTGATTTATTTAGCAACGTACCTTTAACTAATTGAATTTAACGGAAATTTCCGTCAAGCAAGATTGCAATTTTCAACACATGGGGGAAGTACAGCAATTGAATGTTCAACTATTAGGAAAAATATTTTAATGACTGCAGCGGTGACTGTGGCGGTGACTGTGGCGGTGACTGTGGCGGTGACTGTGGCGGTGACTGTAGCGGTGACTGTAGCGGTGACTGTGGCGGTGACTGTGGCGGTGACTGTGGCGGTGACTGTGGCGGTGACTGTGGCGGTGACTGTGGCGGTGACTGTGGCGGTGACTGTGGCGGTGACTGTGGCGGTGACTGTGGCGGTGACTGTGGCGGTGACTGTAGTGGTGACTGTGGCGGTGACTGTAGCGGTGACTGTGGCGGTGACTGCAGCGGTGACAGTGGCGGTGACTGTGGAGGTGACTGTAGCGGTAACTGTGGCGGTGACTGTGCCGGTGACTGTGGCGGTGACTGTAGCGGTGTCTGTAGCAGTGACTGTGGAGGTGACTGTAGCGATGACTGTGGCGGTGACTGTGGCGGTGACTGTGGCGGTGACTGTGGCGGTAACTGTAGCGGTGACTGTGGAGGTGACTGTAGCGGTGACTGTGGAGGTGACTGTGGAGGTGACTGTGGCGGTGACTGTGGCGATGACTGTGCCGGTGACTGTTGCGGTGACTGTGGCGGTGACTGTGGCGGTGACTGTGGCGGTGACTGTAGCGGTGACTGTGGCGGTGACTGTAGCGGTGACTGTGGAGGTGACTGTAGCGGTGACTGTGGCGGTGACTGTGGCGGTGACTGTGGCGGTGACTGTGGCGGTGACTGTGGCGGTGACTGTGGCGGTGACTGTGGCGGTGACTGTAGCAGTGACTGTGGAGGTGACTGTGGCGGTGTCTGTGGCGGGGACTGTAGCTGTGACTGTGGCGGTGACTGTAGCTGTGACTGTGGCGGTGACTAAAGCAGTGACTGAAGGGATGACTGTGGCGGTGACTAAAGCAGTGACTGAAGGGATGACTGTGGCAGTGACTGTAGCGGTGACTGTGGTGGTGACTGTGGTGGTGACTGTAGCGGTGACTGTAGCGGTGACTGTGGAAGTGATTGTGGCGGTGACTGTGGTGGTGATTGTGGCGGTGACTGTGGCGGTGACTGTGGCGGTGACTGTGGCGGTGACTGTGGCGGTGACTGTGGCGGTGACTGTGGCGGTGACTGTGGCGGTGACTGTGGCGGTGACTGTGGCGGTGACTGAGGCGGTGACTGTGGCGGTGACTGTATCGGTGACTGTGGCGGTGACTGTATCGGTGACTGTGGCGGTGACTGTTGCGGTGACTGTAGCGGTGACTGTGGCGGTGACTGTAGCGGTGACTGTAGCGGTGACTGTAGCAGTGACTGTAGCGGTGACTGTATCTGTGACTGTGGTGGTGACTGTGGCGGTGACTGTAGCGGTGACTGCAACAACCGGCGCTGCTACAACAACTGGCGCTGCTACAACAACTGGCGCTGCTACAACTGGCGCTGCTACAACAACTGGCGCTGCTACAACAACTGGCGCTGCTACAACAACTGGCGCTGCTACAACAACTAACGCTGCTACAACAACTGGCGCTGCTACGACAACTGGCGCTGCTACAACAACAACTGGCGCTGCTACAACAACTGGCGCTGCTACAACAACTGGCGCTGCTACAACAAATACTGGCGCTGCTGCAACAACAACTGGCGCTGCTACAACAACTGGCGCTGCTACAACAACAACTGGCGCTGCTACAACAACAACTGGCGCTGCTACAACAACTGGCGCTGCTACAACAACAACTGGCGCAGCTACAACAACAACTGGCGCAGCTGCAACAACAACTGGCGCTGCTACAACAACAACTGGCGCTGCTACAACAACAACTGGCGCTGCTACAACAACAACTGGCGCTGCTACAACAACAACTGGCGCTGCTACAACAACAACTGGCGCTGCTACAACAACTGGCGCTGCTACAACAACTGGCGCTGCTACAACAACTGGCGCTGCTACAACAACTGGCGCTGCTACAACAACTGGCGCTGCTACAACAACTGGCGCTGCTACAACAACAACTGGCGCTGCTACAACAACAACTGGCGCTGCTACAACAACTGGCGCTGCTACAACAACCGGCGCTGCTACAACAACTGGCGCTGCTACAACAACTGGCGCTGGTACAACAACAACTGGCGCTGCTACAACAACAACAACTGGCACTGATACAACAACAACTGGCGCTGCTACAACAACAACTGGCGCTGCTACAACAACTCGCGCTGCTACAACAACAACTGGTGCTGCTACAACAACAACTGGCGCTGCTACAACAACAACTGACGCTTCTACAACAACTGGCGCTGCTACAACAACTCGCGCTGCTACAACAACAACTGGCGCTGCTACAACAACAACTGGCGCTGCTACAACAACTCGCGCTGCTACAACAACAACTGGCGCTGCTACAACAACTCGCGCTGCTACAACAACAACTGGCGCTGCTACAACAACAACCGGCGCTGCTACAACAACAACTGGCGCTGCTACAACTGGCGCTGCTACAACAACTGGCGCTGCTACAACAACAACTGGCGCTGCTACAACAACAACTGGCGCTGTGTCACGAGATAGTTGCCCTTCACCTCCTTGTTAACATTTCATTAACAGGAAGATTCGGCTCTCGGAATTGAGGAATGGCCCACCTCCAAAGTATACATATGCAACACAAATTAATGAATAAATATCGGCAATTACAGCACATATACTAAAAAAGGAAAGGTACTCACCGGGGATCGCTGACCCACTTACGCAGCGCATTTTCTGGGCGCCCTCCGTTGCATTACGATGGATTGCTTCTAATATTGTGGGGCATGATACACAGGGTGAACTATGCTTAACATTTATAATTCCCAGCTATACGTGATACAAACATCAATGAGCGCACACACAATGATTGGTGTTAGGAACAATGCTAATTAAGTAATGAAAGCAAATAGCATACGTCAAATGACCTACTGCACATAATTACACAGAAATTTGGCTGGCCAGCCCTTCCCTCACTTTCCCACACATGAATATGACAGAATACCCCTCAATTATTGTGGCGTTCAGCAGTACAGATGTGGTCATAACGTTCGTTCACACGTTCCTTCTCAAAGGCACGAATCCAGTTCAGTCTCCACAAGTGATTCTCAGTTCAAAAAAAATTTATGACGACCACCTTCCAAATCTCCACTTCTGACTTCTAGCGCGTAACCTCCAATCACGTTAGACATCTGCGACGACCGCCCTGCCTGCAAATAATTTACCAGCTCGTTACTTCTTTTAATTGCCGAAAAATTGTGCTCAAAAATTATTTTAAATTTTTACGTTAATGTGACATTATTTTTCATGACTTTTATTTCAAAACTTCTTTTCAAAAGGAACTGCATATCTTTTGATCCGAAATACTCCTTACCCGCCCAACTGTCGTTCAAATTATTACTTCATATACTGCACAGTTTGGTTACGATGTTTTCATTTCTGGAAAATAGACGTGACATTTTTTTAATTTCATTTTAATTTACGGGCTCAAAACAACTTATTCAACTTCCTCTATACGTTCAATATATTCAATATTTTCACTTATATTTTTCAGAATGCTTTTCCAGTATGACACTTAGTTACACGTACTTCTTTCTATGATGATGAACCGCGTTAGACTGCTCGCATCTAATCAGCTCTGTCCCTCCGTTCAAAAGCTGTACTCCCCCTTTTTTTTTGTGAAACCAATCATGTTCTCACGAGCTTCTTGAGCGTCCTCCTAGACTTCCCTCTAACGTTCCCATTGGTTTTCCTTGAGGCTGTCCTTTTCTTATTTGCTGTTGAAATGTTTTGCCAAGCGCGCCGTAATCTCCGCCTTCTTCTGAGGTTGTTTGCTTTTCGATAATATCGCTCGCTCTCTCACGGACCTCCTAAGCCTACCATGGTGTGTCATAAATCTGTCACCCTCTTCTGTCCAGCGTCCTCAGCCCCAACGCTTACAAGTGCTTCCAATAAATTTCTCTCCATGTGGTTCAGCCGAACCCTCTCAAGTTTCGCTGGCCTCTTCTCCTCATGTTGTTTTAAGATCGCCCTGTCTACAAACACTTTTGTGGAAAGGTTTCTCTGCCCTGTAAGAGATCTTGTAACCAAGTTCCCTCAGAAATTCCTTCGTGGTAAAATCAATACAAAACTGCCCGATGCTCTTCAGATTGGCCTTACCAAAACATTCTTTCAACGAACGTGTGGGCTCGATCACTCTCTGTACTGCTGAATGCGCACCCTACAATGTTTTAACAACACATAAAGCAAAGCCCACTGATGTATTTTTTCTTTTTAAAGTACAAAATTTGTTACACGTAAATTTGTTACACATGATCAAAAACTCGAATTTATCACACCTGGTTAAGATTTTCCCTAAATTCTCATTTCTAATTCGAAAATTGATTATTTTTCCCAAAAAACAGTTAGAGTCGTGTGTACAATATGGAAAGTGAAATGTTTCATTCTTTCATTTCATTTGAGAGTAATTTGAAGTCGTTGGGTGCATTCTTTCAAAAGTTAAAACCGGGTCAACTTAAGTTTTTACTGAGCGGAGTCGGAAAGGCTTTTTGATGAATTTCTGTAGTTCCCAAAAAACAGTTAGAGTCGTGTGTACAATATGGAAAGTGAAATGTTTCATTCTTTCATATTGTACACACGACTCTAACTGTATTGTCCAGAGATACTACTCTCATATTAAGATTTTTGGGAATTATTAAGATTTTGGGAAAATGCTTCACTTTAGGAAAAGTCAAAAACCTGCAGTGAAATATCTTATATACTAGTAGTGAAATATTTATATCTTATATAATACGATGTGTTGCGAGGCCAGTTATAGGTAAAAGCGCGAAAAACTGCGATAGACGTTGGAATGTATAAGCCGTTAAGCCGGCCGTCGCTTGGGCATGGGAACAGGCCTCGCACGAAGGCGCGATACGAGGGTTGGCCTTAAACAAAAGCCGCAACATCTACACCAATGAACGCTTGCCAAGCGATCACACGAGAAGGTGTGGCACAAGAAAGCGGGCACCTAGCCAATGAAATTTCGAGACGTCAGGACAAGGAAGAATTCCTCCAATCAGCTGTAAAATGCTGTCATTGTAACTGCGAATATTCGTGAACATTCGAGAAGGATCCGAGACGCGCATATATAAGGAGGGTAGATGAAGACTCGAGAGGGATTTTTGAACGCACGAGAGAGCACTGCGCACGACGTCTGAGGGTGCACTACACAGCAGGTCGGCATAGCCGACTTGCCTTCTACCAAGCTGCAATTTGAAAGTTAATAATTCGAAGTGCAAGAAACAAAGTTGGACGTCGGCAACCGGTGAACACCGTCTCCCAAAAGAAACCTGATCGAAGTAAACCGGCCTCGCAGCGGTGATTCAAATACCTTTGCATCGGGGACCGAGCTCACAGGCAACTGCAGCATCAAGATTTGGAGCCACGCAAGCGCCAACATTGCGAGTATCAACAGTCAAGTTCGTTCACCAACGATGCGAAAATCAGCGCACAAAACTACAGTGAATTGGCTCACCAACGCCTCAAGGAATCCTGGGCTGAACGAAACTCTAAAGCGATTCCAGGCATCATGGCAGCAGTGAATACGAGTTGTAATACCGGCATCCCAAGATGGAGCGGTGGAAGGTACCACTGCAGCACGTTAACGAGACATCAGCACAGGACAGCAGCCATTCTAAGCTACGACGTGGAACATCAGCAGTGAGCAATGGCATCGGCAGTGAATATCCATCAGTGAATCATTTATTATCAAAAGGGCGAGTGTTGTATAGTTGTGAGAGCTCTTTTAGGTGGTGATTGAAGTTCAATTTCAGATGTAGATCAGCACACAGAAAAGTGCTTCTCAAAGTATCGCGAAGAATCATCTAATTTATAGGCAATCGATTTCCTGTGTTTGTTGAGTCGAGAATCGACTTCCTGTTGTATGATTCGACACCGTGTCACAAATTCCAGGTTAAATCGTGATGTGTTATTCTCGCAAATATTATGATTTGTGTTACTGTGGAGCCGGCAGTCTGTGTATGCGTAAATCGTTGTCTACGATGGAGTATTGGTAACTTGAATTCCCGGTAAGCATCACATTATATCGTGTCATGTTTAGAGTCTTAAAAACGGTAGAAATGTGTGTGCCTTTCATTAATGCAGTTGTGCCCTTTCAAATCATTTCGTTTCAATGCCTTGTATGACTTGATCCACGTGTTTTTCCCAAAATAAATTCATGTAAATCTTCAATCCTTTTATTCTCCATGTCTGGTATGCAGGTGTACGCAAGCATAAAGGATAATACTATAACATGTGTGGGGGTTGCAATTCCCTCAGCGTATGGGCAAGGGGAGGGTCCTAAACCCAACCCCTTCTCCGTATCGCAACACTGCTACAACAACTGGCGCTGCTACAACAACAACTGGCGCTGCTACAACAACAGCCGGTGCTGCTACAACAACAACTGGCGCTGCTACAACAACAACTGGCGCTGCTACAACAACAACTGGCGCTGCTACAACAACAACTGGCGCTGCTACAACAACAAACGGCGCTGCTACAATAACAACCGACGCTGCTACAACAACTGGCGCTGCTACAACAACAACTGGCGCTGCTACAACAACAACTGGCGCTGCTACAACAACAACTGGCGCTGCTACAACAACAACTGGTGCTGCTACAACAACAACTGGCGCTGCTACAACAACAACTGGCGCTGCTACAACAACAACTGGCGCTGCTACAACAACAACTGGCGCTGCTACAACAACAACCGGCGCTGCTACAATAACAACCGACGCTGCTACAACAACTGGCGCTGCTACAACAACAACTGGCGCTGCTACAACAACAACTGGCGCTGCTACAACAACAACTGGCGCTGCTACAACAACAACTGGCGCTGCTACAACAACAACTGGCGCTGCTACAACAACAACTGGCGCTGCTACAACAACAACTGGCGCTGCTACAACAACTGGCGCTGCTACAACAACTGGCGCTGCTACAACAACTGGCGCTGCTACAACAACAACTGGCGCTGTTACAACAACTGGCACTGCTACAACAGCTGGCACTGCTACAGCAACAACTGGTGCTGCTACAACAACTGGCGGTGCTACAACAACTGGCACTGCTACAACAACAACTGGCGCTGCTACAACTGGCGCTGCTACAACTGGCGCTGCTACAACAACAACTGGCGCTGCTACAACAACTGACGCTGCTACAACTGGCGCTGCTACAACTGGCACTGCTATAACTGGCGCTGCTACAACAATAACTGGCGCTGCTACAACTGGCGCTGCCACAACTGGCGCTGCTACAACTGGCGCTGCTACAACTGGCGCTGCTACAACTGGCGCTGCTACAACTGGTGCTGCTACAACTGGCGCTGCTACAACTGGCGCTGCTACAACTGGCGCTGCTACAACTGGCGCTGCTACAACTGGCGCTGCTAAACAACTGGCGCTGCTACGACTTGCGCTGCTACAACTGGTGCTGCTACAACAACTGGTGCTGCTACAACAACTGGCGCTGCTACAACAACTGGCGCTGCTACAACTGGCGCTGCTACAACAACTGGCGCTGCTACAACAACTGGCGCTGCTACAACAACTGGCGCTGCTACAACAACTGGTGCTGCTACAACAACTGGCGCTGCTACAACAACTGGTGCTGCTACAACAACTGGCGCTGCTACAACAACTGGTGCTGCTACAACAACTGGTGCTGCTACAACAACTGGCACTGCTACAACTGGCGCTGCTACAACAACTGGCGCTGCTACAACTGGCGCTGCTACAACAACTGGCGCTGCTACAACTGGCGCTGCTACAACAACTGGCGCTGCTACAACTGGCGCAGTTGCGTCGTGCGACGCAGGCCACCCATAAATCGAAGCCATAAAAACGGCGGCCATATTGCGCTCCTTCTCCCCCTCCGTGCATCTCCTCCTCCCCCTCCCCCGGGGGGGAGCTGTGGGGGGGCTGCTGCAAAATAACGCACCTGAAATTAGAGGTTCATGTTTACTGACGTACGTGCGGCGGCGTACATGTGCGCGTGTGTGTGTGTGGGCGGTGTGGCGTGTGCGGTCATTTATGATAGAATTTCTTGCCCTGAATTGTCGCGGGTGTTAGGTTAATAATGGCAGCTCTTTTTTTGCCGCTCCTACTGCAATTTTCTAGGGTGATTTTAGCGTTATTTCGAATTAAATTTAATAAATTTTATCTGTTATTTCAGATAAAATTTATTGCTTTGATCAAAATTTTAGAATTTCTGTGAGTTGAAAATGGTTGCCACTCTTTTGGTGACCTGTGAATGAGGGAAGACTGTGTCGAATTTAGTTCAAGGGAAGCAGAGATTTTTAGTTTTATATCTACGGACAATTTTACCAGAATTTCGTTTGTTTGTCCTCACGTTTCCATTCGTCTTTGTGCCTTCTACGTGTCCCTACACCCTCCACTTGCCCCAATACCTTCCACTTGTCCCAATACCTTCCACTTGTCCCAATACCTTCCACTTGTCCCAATACCTTCCACTTGTCCCAATACCTTCCACTTGTCCCAAAACCTTCCACTTGTCCCAATACCTTCCACTTGTCCCAATACCTTCCACTTGTCCCAATACCTTCCACTTGTCCCAAAACCTTCCACTTGTCCCAAAACCTTCCACTTGTCCCAATACCTTCCACTTGTCCCAATACCTTCCACTTGTCCCAACACCTTCCACTTGTCCCAATACCTTCCACTTGTCCCAATACCTTCCACTTGTCCCAATACCTTCCACTTGTCCCAATACCTTCCACATGTCTGAATACCTTCCACTTGTCCCAATACCTTCCACTTGTCCTAATACCTTCCACTTGTCCCATTACCTTCCACTTGTCCCAATACCTTCCACTTGTCCCAATACCTTCCTCTTGTCCCAATACCTTCCACTTGTCCCAATACCTTCCACTTGTCCCAATACCTTCCACTTGTCTGAATACCTTCCACTTGTCCCAATACCTTCCACTTGTCCTAATACCTTCCACTTGTCCCATTACCTTCCACTTGTCCCAATACCTTCCACTTGTCCCAATACCTTCCACTTGTCCCAATACCTTCCTCTTGTCCCAATACCTTCCACTTGTCCCAATACCTTCCACTTGTCCCAATACCTTCCCCTTGTCCCAATACCTTCCACTTGTCCCAATACCTTCCACTTGTCCCAAAACCTTCCGCTTGTCCCAAAACCTTCCACTTGTCCCAATACCTTCCACTTGTCCCAAAACCTTCCACTTGTCCCAATACCTTCCACTTGTCCCAATACCTTCCACTTGTCCCAACACCTTCCGCTTGTCCCAAAACATTCCACTTGTCCCAATACCTTCCACTTGTCCCAAAACCTTCCACTTGTCCCAAAACCTTCCACTTGTCCCAATACCTTCCACTTGTCCCAAAACCTTCCACTTGTCCCAATACCTTCCACTTGTCCCAATACCTTCCACTTGTCCCAATACCTTCCACTTGTCCCAAAACCTTCTACTTGTCCCAAAATCTTCCACTTGTCCCAATACCTTCCACTTGTCCCAAAACCTTCCGCTTGTCCCAAAACCTTCCACTTGTCCCAATACCTTCCACTTGTCCCAATACCTTCCACTTGTCCCAATACCTTCCACTTGTCCCAATACCTTCCACTTGTCCCAATACCTTCCACTTGTCCCAATACCTTCCACTTGTCCCAATACCTTCCACTTGTCCCAATGCCTTCCACTTGTCCCAATACCTTCCACTTGTCCCAATACCTTCCACTTGTCCCAATACCTTCCACTTGTCCCAACACCTTCCACTTGTCCCAAAACCTTCCACTTGTCCCAAAACCTTCCACTTGTCCCAATACCTTCCACTTGTCCCAATACCTTCCACTTGTCCCAATACCTTCCACTTGTCCCAATACCTTCCACTTGTCCCAATACCTTCCACTTGTCCCAATACCTTCCAATCCTCCCGCACCTCCCCTCAATTTCCGTAGATTTTATTTTTGCCCGCCAAAGTTTTCTATTTTCCTGCAAATTTATGAGCAGCTTCCACTACCAACGAATAGCTGAAATAAATTGATGGATATGACTGAAGCAAAATTCATAAAAGTAATGCTAAACACCGATATTCGCAGAGCAGTTCATGATTGTTTTCTGATTATATCGTCGGGTGCAGATGCGGTACTGGGCAAAGTTAATCATACACTTCAACATAAAATTCTTATTATATTCTGTTCATATTTATATAAATATTACTTATACAGAAATATTACAGGTGTGCGCACAGCTGCATGCACACATCTGCTGCCAGGCTGCAGCTGCGTGCACACATCTGCTGCCAGGCTGCAGCTGCAGCAACAGCCGTCGCTAAGCAGAGCGTTGCCATGGTGACATCACCGGAGGGGGGAGTGGGGCGAGCGGTGGGTGAGAGGCCTACGGTTTGGGGGAAAGGGAAAGGGGGCAGGTACGACCAGAGGGGGCAGGTGTGGCCAGTGGGGGCAGGTACGGTCAGAGGGGAGCAGGTACGGCCAGAGGGGGCAGGTACGGCCAGAGGGGGGCAGGTACGGCCAGAGGGGGGCAGGTACGGTCAGAGAGAGGAGTGCGTCAGAAACAGCATTGCAAATGCAGTTGGAAAGCAGTTCACCGAGGAAAGAAAAAATACAGAAGAAAGGAATTATTTATAAAATGGTTCAAAAAAGCCATGGACGTTGATTTTCTAATTCGATGGTTCAAAAAAGTTCTTCAACTTTCGAAATTTCTCATCATTAGCAGGATTTTGAGCTGTAAGGCCCGTTGGTTTTTAAAATGTTTTATTAAAAGCACAATTTTGAGCTGTAGGACCCCTTGGTTTTTAAAATGTTTTATTAAAAGCACAATTTTGAGCTGTAAGACCCCTTGGTTTTTAAAATGTTTTATTAAAAGCACAATTTTGAGCTGTAAGACCCCTTGGTTTTTAAAATGTTTTATTAAAAGCACAATTTTGAGCTGTAAGACCCATTGGTTTTTAAAATGTTTTATTAAAAGCAAAATTTTGAGCTGTAAGACCCGTTTGTTTTAAAACGTCTTATCTTAAGCACAAGTTTGAGCTATGAGCTAGCAACTTCACTGACTGCAACTCCGCTCTTTCGTTTCATATTTAATTTCTTGCTGTTCAGTGAGGCGTGATCGAGCGTCAGGCTTCTTACAGAAGTGCTGAGTCATTCCAACCCAGTACACATCCACTCGTACTGCCATTGAAGCTTCATTAATGGTTCTCTGTTTTCTGGTGCTGGTGTACACGGCCCGTCAAACATGACGGGATTCGATATTTTGCTACAACGAATCTCGAAGACGTACGTGGATGTCCAACAAATATATCCGTCCCAACAGTACCCGCCATTAAATAAACCTTGCAGACGTGGATGTCCAACAAATATATCCGTCCCAACAGTACCCGCCATTAAATAAACCTTGCAGATGTGGATGTCCAACAAATATATCCGTCCCAACAGTACCCGCCATTAAATAAACCTTGCAGATGTGGATGTCCAACAAATATATCCATCCCAACAGTACCCGCCATTAAATAAACCTTGCAGATGTGGATGCCCAACAAATATATCCATCCCAAAAGTACCCGCCATTAAATAAATCTAGCAGATGTTGATGCCCAACAAATATATCCGTCCCAACAGTACCCGCCATTAAATAAATATCGCAGACGTGGATGCTCAACAAATATATCCATCCCAAAAGTACCCGCCATTAAATAAATCTAGCAGATGTTGATGCCCAACAAATATATCGTCCCAACAGTACCCGCCATTAAATAAATATCGCAGACGTGGATGCTCAACAAATATATCCATCCCAACAGTACCCGCCATTAAATAAATCTAGCAGATGTGGATGCCCAACAAATATATCCATCCCAACAGTACCTGCCATTAAATAAATCTTGCAGACGTGGATGCCCAACAAATATATCCATCCCAACAGTACCTGCCATTAAATAAATCTCGCAGACGAGGATGCCCAACAAATATATCCATCCCAACAGTACCCGCCATTAAATAAATCTTGCAGACGTGGATGCCCAACAAATATATCCATCCCAACAGTACCCGCCATTAAATAAATCTTGCAGATGTGGATGCCAAACAAATATATCCATCCCAACAGTACCCGCCATTAAATAAATCTTGCAGATGTGGATGCCAAACAAATATATCCATCCCAACAGTACCCGCCATTAAATAAATCTTGCAGACGTGGATGCCAAACAAATATATCCATCCCAACAGTACCCGCCATCAAAATATTCTTGTACTTGTGCACTGGTGAAACTCGTATCACAGATACGCTCATTGAGCGTCCGTGTTAGCGTCACAGACACACACACCTACCAAGCAAGCAACCAATTCAATACGTACAACGAAATTTTCATTGAAATATGAAAAGAAGAATTACGCACAAAATGAATGATTTAAATTCACACATACGAGTATACATATAAATTTAAGGAGGCACCTGGAGTTTTGAAGTATTGGTTACTCAGCATTGCCGTTAATTTACCATTTCTATCATTCAATTTTGTTTAAAATTATTTTTAGGGATCATATCAAGTCAATGCAGGTAAAATTGCACAGTGAGCGTTGAGGTATATTCTAGTTAATTTCTTTGCCCGAATGCTTTCAGTTTTCAACTCTCGCACTCCTGAACATACACTATTCATTACTATATAGAACATCACCTCGGTAATGTAATGGTTATATAGAACATCACCTCGGTAATGTAATGGTTATATAGAACATCACCTCGGTAATGTAATGGTTATATAGAACATCACCTCGGTAATGTAATGGTTAAATAGAACATCACCTCGGTAATGTAATGATTATATAGAACATCACCTCGGTAATGTAATGGTTATATAGAACATCACCTCGGTAATGTAATGGTTATATAGAACATCACCTCGGTAATGTAATGGTTATATAGAACATCACCTCGGTAATGTAATGGTTATATAGAACATCACCTCGGTAATGTAATGGTTATATAGAACATCACCTCGGTAATGTAATGGTTATATAGAACATCACCTCAGTAATGTAATGGTTATATAGAACATCACCTCGGTAATGTAATGGTTATATAGAACATCACCTCAGTAATGTAATGGTTATATAGAACATCACCTCGGTAATGTAATGGTTATATAGAACATCACCTCAGTAATGTAATGGTTATATAGAACATCACCTCAGTAATGTAATGGTTATATAGAACATCACCTCGGTAATGTAATGGTTATATAGAACATCACCTCGGTAATGTAATGGTTATATAGAACATCACCTCGGTAATGTAATGGTTATATAGAACATCACCTCGGTAATGTAATGGTTATATAGAACATCACCTCAGTAATGTAATGGTTATATAGAACATCACCTCAGTAATGTAATGGTTATATAGAACATCACCTCGGTAATGTAATGGTTATATAGAACATCACCTCGGTAATGTAATGGTTATATAGAACATCACCTCGGTAATGTAATGGTTATATAGAACATCACCTCGGTAATGTAATGGTTATATAGAACATCACCTCAGTAATGTAATGGTTATATAGAACATCACCTCGGTAATGTAATGGTTATATAGAACATCACCTCGGTAATGTAATGGTTATATAGAACATCACCTCGGTAATGTAATGGTTATATAGAACATCACCTCAGTAATGTAATGGTTATATAGAACATCACCTCGGTAATGTAATGGTTATATAGAACATCACCTCGGTAATGTAATGGTTATATAGAACATCACCTCGGTAATGTAATGGTTATATAGAACATCACCTCGGTAATGTAATGGTTATATAGAACATCACCTCAGTAATGTAATGGTTATATAGAACATCACCTCGGTAATGTAATGGTTATATAGAACATCACCTCGGTAATGTAATGGTTATATAGAACATCACCTCGGTAATGTAATGGTTATACAGAACATCACCTCGGTAATGTAATGGTTATATAGAACATCACCTCGGTAATGTAATGGTTATATAGAACATCACCTCGGTAATGTAATGGTTATATAGAACATCACCTCGGTAATGTAATGGTTATATAGAACATCACCTCAGTAATGTAATGGTTATATAGAACATCACCTCGGTAATGTAATGGTTATATAGAACATCACCTCGTTAATGTAATGGTTATATAGAACATCACCTCGGTAATGTAATGGTTATACAGAACATCACCTCGGTAATGTAATGGTTATATAGAACATCACCTCGGTAATGTAATGGTTATATAGAACATCACCTCGGTAATGTGATGGTTACATAGAACATCACCTCGGTAATGTAATGGTTATATAGAACATCACCTCGGTAATGTAATGGTTATATAGAACATCACCTCGGTAATGTAATGGTTATATAGAACATCACCTCGGTAATGTAATGGTTATATAGAACATCACCTCGGTAATGTAATGGTTATATAGAACATCACCTCGGTAATGTAATGATATAGAACATCACCTCGGTAATGTAATGGTTATATAGAACATCACCTCGGTAATGTAATGGTTATATAGAACATCACCTCGGTAATGTAATGGTTATATAGAACATCACCTCGGTAATGTAATGGTTATATAGAACATCACCTCAGTAATGTAATGGTTATATAGAACATCACCTCAGTAATGTAATGGTTATATAGAACATCACCTCGGTAATGTAATGGTTATATAGAACATCACCTCGGTAATGTAATGGTTATATAGAACATCACCTCGGTAATGTAATGGTTATATAGAACATCACCTCGGTAATGTAATGGTTATATAGAACATCACCTCGGTAATGTAATGGTTATATAGAACATCACCTCAGTAATGTAATGGTTATATAGAACATCACCTCGGTAATGTAATGGTTATATAGAACATCACCTCAGTAATGTAATGGTTATATAGAACATCACCTCAGTAATGTAATGGTTATATAGAACATCACCTCGGTAATGTAATGGTTATATAGAACATCACCTCAGTAATGTAATGGTTATATAGAACATCACCTCGGTAATGTAATGGTTATATAGAACATCACCACCCTTCCAAGTTCGCTGCAGCATTTTGGTCTTCACTTTCTGTCCAAATTTACTTTACCAACTAAGCACTTCATATTAGTTCTTTTTATCTCTATTTCAGATTTATTTCGTTTAACCTTTTATCTCTATTTCATTTTTATTTCAGTTTTATCGGTATTTCACATTACCCTCACTGCGACAGTTCTTCGTTTATTCCTAATTTTGCTGCATTATTTTCCATCTCAGTTGCCGCTTACGTAGCTTTTATGTCCTGCCTGCTTGCTACTTTCTGCCTCATACCGCCTCACTTACTGCCTCATACCGCCTCACTTACTGCCTCATACCGCCTCACTTACTGCCTCATACCGCCTCACTTACTGCCTCATACCGCCTCACTTACTGCCTGATACCGCCTCACTTTCTGCCTGATACCGCCTCACTTTCTGCCTGATACCGCCTCACTTACTGCCTGATACCGCCTCACTTTCTGCCTGATACCGCCTCACTTTCTGCCTCATACCGCCTCACTTTCTGCCTCATACCACCTCACTTTCTGCCTTATACCGCCTCACTTTCTGCCTCATACCACCTCACTTACTGCCTCATACCGCCTCACTTTCTGCCTCACACCGCCTCACTTACTGCCTCATACCGCATCACTTACTGCCTCATACCGCCTCACTTTCTGCCTCATACCGCCTCACTTACTGCCTCATACCGCCTCACTCACTGCCTCATACCGCATCACTTACTGCCTCATACCGCATCACTTACTGCCTCATACCGCCTCACTTTCTGCCTCATACCGCATCACTTACTGCCTCATACCGCCTCACTTTCTGCCTCATACCGCCTCACTTACTGCCTCATACCGCCTCACTCACTGCCTCATACCGCCTCACTTACTGCCTCATACCGCCTCACTTACTGCCTCATACCGCCTCACTTACTGCCTCATACCGCCTCACTTACTGCCTCATACCGCCTCACTTTCTGCCTCATACCGCCTCACTTTCTGCCTCACACCACCTCACCCCCTCTCTCCATCCCCCCCCCCTGAAGCCCCAACTTACGTCCAACATTCCTCCCCAAATTCCCTGCCAATTTCTCCCCATTTTTCTCCCTGAAGCCCCAACTTACGTCCAACATTTCTCCCCAAATTCCCTGCCAATTTCTCCCCATTTTTCCGTGCCATATTTCATCGCGGCAGCCGCCGCTCCCACGCCGTCCCTCGCTCCAAAATCTGGCGGCTGCGCCTCAATTCCCAGATTCCCGAAATTATTGGGAGTCTGCGTCGGGAATGGGAACGGCCGTGAAAGATTGGAGGCCGGGCCACTGAAGCGAGGAGAGCTAAAGTCTGGCATAGCGGCCTGGCTGCGCTGTTCTGCGCTGTTCTGCTCTGTGCTGCGCTGTTCTGCGCTGTTCTGCGCTGTTCTGCTCTGTGCTGCGCTGTTCTGCTCTGTGCTGCGCTGTTCTGCGCTGTTCTGCGCTGTTCTGCTCTGTGCTGCGCTGTTCTGCTCTGTGCTGCGCTGTTCTGCGCTGTTCTGCGCTGTTCTGCTCTGTGCTGCGCTGTGCTGCGCTGTTCTGCGCTGTGCGGTTACGGTTTATATTACGGTTTTGCTTTGTTTTGTGCTATAAAATGAGGGAGCGTAGTGAGGGTGTGAGAAATAATGGCCTCAAGCCCGCACACAATCGAGTTAAGGAAAGAACGAGAAATTTCGCAAAGATTTAATTTAGAACGTTTAATAAACTGCAACGGCAGAGTAACATAATTAAATTGCGGTCAGCGCCTTAACAGCGAGACCTATTAAGGTCGCAGGCAGAGTATGCCGTTTAATCTTTATTCGAGTGTTACATTTAAAATTCATAAGGATACAGGTTTATTGCTTTAAAATGGGCAAAATAACCCAATTAAAATTGACAGCAATGGTAGTAAATTTTCGTTCTGCCACTCCGGCAAGGTCGAAGGGTAAGCCAGCTCGGAAAGGTAGGTTCGCAGCTTGAGGTCCGAAAGGCAAGTTCAGAGAGTAAGTTGAAGGACTAGGGGAGACAGTAGTAGCGTCAAAGTGGCAAGACACCGTCACGCAGGGAGATCGGCCGCAGAAGTTAGACTGCCGCGCCTTCAAAGTGATTCTCAGGAATCCTCTCGACACCAGGGAGTGGAACGGATGGGCCACCAACACTCAGCACCAGCTGGAAGACAATTCAAAAATAAATGAACGAAAACAGAAAACAACCGAGAACTCTAAAACCAAACGATACGTACTAACGAACGAGATTAAGTGCAAATTTCGACAGCAGCTTAATAACAAATGTTTCAATTTCAATTACGTAAGTTCAATCCCTCAATGGAGCAGACTGCCGACAATCAAGGGGAAGAACGGAGCTGCGACGATAAGAAGTACTGCAGAAAAGAATTTACGTTGTATTAGAACAAGGACTAACGACCGATACCAAAAACTGACAAAACAAGTCGACAAGTTCAAAGAATTTCACGATATACGACTAATTTGACTGATTATACAATAAATAAACGACAATACACAGCTGAGCTTATAAATGGCACTCAGTGTAGGAACTTTTAGGCGAAGAATTAATTATTAAGAAATTAAGTAGAAATCAGTAGTAGGAAAGTGTCCATGACGTGAAAGATAGTAAGTATAGCAAGAGGTTCAAATGCGTTAGAAATAAGGTAAATGAGTGCAGGTCGATACCAGGTCGCTTGCGCAACCTAGAAACTAGTAGAACCGCTCTCTTATAAGTTAATATTTAAGGTTACCGAATTAACTGTAGTTAATGGCCAACTGGCCGAGTTAATAGCCAAGGACACTTAGAGAATTTAAGCAAAAAGTAAGCAACTTAAATTAAAGAAAGAAATCATTCACACAAACAAAATTCAGTAAAGAGATAACAGACACAGGAAGAATTTAGAATAATGAATTGCCCCAGTTCCAGCCAAGTACAGCCTCCTCCATCACCGTCCCGTCTCAAGAGGTGGAGAGCGCAGCGTATGCCACGATGCAGCCCGATGCTCCAACGTACTCCATCCAACGAAGGCCCCGAACAAGCCTCCACCAAGCAAACATACGATCCTTACACTGGCGTCATTAAAACTGAGGTAACATTCCAGAGTATTCTAAGGAGTTTCAAAAAAGAATTGTAAGGAGTTCAAAAGCATTCTCCCAAACCTCCTGCCACAACGACCCACTTCAGCTTCGACTCGACCGGAACAGCCAACCTCAGACTCGCAGAACAACGCTCCCGACAGACGCACACAAGACGTACAATTTTGAGGAATTATTTCCGATAAGGGTGCGGATTGGAGTTTCCTGGAAAATTTAGAGTAAGTGTCGTGGGAAAATGAGGGGAGTTATTGGGGAACGGAGTGAGTTGTATTTTTTGAAACGGGGAATTTATTGTGAATTTGGGAGAGTATTTTGTGAAATGAGGGAGTCTCCTAGGGAATGTGCGGAGTCTTTGAATTGGGAGAGTATCATTAGATATATTATAGTATTGAGAATAAGTGGGGTATAAATTCGAGGGGAAATATGAGCAGTAACAAAAGAAATTATGGATGTATCAAGATAAAATGGAGCAATTTCCTGGAGAAATGGAAGAGGACTTGAGCAGAAATGGGGGAATATTGTGAGTAACTGCGAGTAGTCTTGCAAGATATGGCCGAAGCATCGTGGCGAAATGTATGGCTTCTTGAGAAAAAAAAACGAAAATCTCTAGCAAATCAAGTTCCCACCTGGAGGCAAATGAAATAATACATAAATTCTAGCAAAAAATTCTCACTTCAAGCGCTTATTGAGTGGAAATTTACAGCCATGGGAAAATTTACCTGTTTGTGCTACTTTAGGCTCGGGACAAAGGAGTTTGAGTAGAGGGCGCTGTCAAGCAAGCAACGCAGGCCTCGAAACCTTCAACGGAAATTTTCGACATCCACGGCAAACGAAAATTTCCCTCATGTACCACAAGTTACTGGGAAATTGTTCCTATTTGGAACGAACTCCGGGGAAATTTCCCTCATTTGAAAAATCCTCGGAAATTTCCCCGCAGCCCCGGCAGAAACCCTATATTTCCCCGCAGCCACGGCAGAAGCCCTATATTTCCCCGCAGCCACGGCAGAAACCCTATATTTCCCCGCAGCCACGGCAGAAACCCTATATTTCCCCGCAGCCACGGCAGAAACCCTATATTTCCCCGCAGCCACGGCAGAAACCCTATATTTCCCCGCAGCCACGGCAGAAACCCTATATTTCCCCGCAGCCACGGCAGAAACCCTATATTTCCCCGCAGCCACGGCAGAAACCCAATATTTCCCCGCAGCCACGGCAGAAACCCTATATTTCCCCGCAGCCACGGCAGAAACCCTATATTTCCCCGCAGCCACGGCAGAAACCCTATATTTCCCCGCAGCCACGGCAAAAACCCTATATTTCCCCGCAGCCACGGCAGAAATTGGGAGCGAGAGTTGGTCTAGGATCGAGCGTTGGTTTTATTGGGAGCGAGAGTTGGTCTAGGATCGAGCGTTGGTTTTATTGGGAGCGATCGTTGGTTATGGATCGAGCGTTGGTTTTATTGGGAGCGATAGTTGGTTATGGATCGAGCGTTGGTTTTATTGGGAGCGATAGTTGGTTATGGATCCAGCGTTGGTTTTATTGGGAGCGATCGTTGGTTATGGATCGAGCGTTGGTTTTATTGGGAGCGAGAGTTGGTCTAGGATCGAGCGTTGGTTTTATTGGGAGCGATCGTTGGTTATGGATCGAGCGTTGGTTTTATTGGGAGCGATAGTTGGTTATGGATCGAGCGTTGGTTTTATTGGGAGCGATAGTTGGTCTAGGATCGAGCGTTTGTTTTATTGGGAGCGAGAGTTGGTTATGGATCGAGCGTTGGTTTTATTGGGAGCGAGAGTTGGTTTAGGATCGAGCGTTGGTTTTATTGGGAGCGAGAGTTTGTCTAGGATCGAGCGTTGGTTTTATTGGGAGCAAGAGTTGGTTTAGGATCGAGCGTTGGTTTTATTGGGAGCGAGAGTTGGTTTAGGATCGAGCGTTGGTTTTATTGGGAGCGAGAGTTGGTTTAGGATCGAGCGTTGGTTTTATTGGGAGCGAGAGTTGGTCTAGGATCGAGCGTTGGTTTTATTGGGAGCGAGCGTTGGTTATGGATCGAGCGTTGGTTTTATTGGGAGCGATAGTTGGTCTAGGATCGAGCGTTGGTTTTATTGGGAGCGAGAGTTGGTTTAGGATCGAGCGTTGGTTTTATTGGGAGCGAGAGTTGGTCTAGGATCGAGCGTTGGTTTTATTGGGAGCGAGAGTTGGTCTAGGATCGAGCGTTGGTTTTATTGGGAGCGAGCGTTGGTTATGGATCGAGCGTTGGTTTTAATACAAACGTGAAATAGTTTCGGTCAAGTCAAAGTTCCGTTCCCTACTCATGTATGTGTGGGTGCTTCGGCGGTCCGACAAAGTGCGATAATCGCGATTAATTTTCGCATTAACAACAATTATTACCCTATTCATTACGATCATCACCCTATTCATTACGATCATCACCCTATTCATTACGATCATCGCTCTATTCATTACGATCATCGCCCGATTCATTACGATCATCACCCTATTCATTACGATCATCACCCTATTCATTACGATCATCACCCTATTCATTACGATCATCGCTCTATTCATTACGATCATCGCCCGATTCATTACGATCATCACCCTATTCATTACGATCATCACCCTATTCATTACGATCATCACCCTATTCATTACGATCATCGCTCTATTCATTACGATCATCGCTCTATTCATTACGATCATCGCTCTATTCATTACGATCATCACCCTATTCATTACGATCATCACCCTATTCATTACGATCATCACCCTATTCATTACGATCATCACCCTATTCATTACGATCACCACCCTATTCATTACGATCATCGCTCTATTCATTACGATCATCGCTTAATTCATTACGATCATCACCCTATTCATTACGATCATCGCTCTATTCATTACGATCATCGCTCTATTCATTACGATCATCACCCTATTCATTACGATCATCACCCTATTCATTACGATCATCACCCTATTCATTACGATCATCACCCTATTCATTACGATCATCACCCTATTCATTACGATCATCGCTCTATTCATTACGATCATCGCCCGATTCATTACGATCATCACCCTATTCATTACGATCATCACCCTATTCATTACGATCATCACCCTATTCATTACGATCATCGCTCTATTCATTACGATCATCACCCTATTCATTACGATCATCGCTTAATTCATTACGATCATCACCCTATCCATTACGATCATCACCCTATTCATTACGATCATCGCTCTATTCATTACGATCATCGCTCTATTCATTACGATCATCGCTCTATTCATTACGATCATCACCCTATTCATTACGATCATCACCCTATTCATTACGATCATCACCCTATTCATTACGATCATCACCCTATTCATTACGATCATCACCCTATTCATTACGATCATCGCTCTATTCATTACGATCATCACCCTATTCATTACGATCATCGCTTAATTCATTACGATCATCACCCTATCCATTACGATCATCACCCTATTCATTACGATCATCGCTCTATTCATTACGATCATCGCTCTATTCATTACGATCATCGCTCTATTCATTACGAACATCACCCTATTCATTACGATCATCACCCTATTCATTACGATCATCACCCTATTCATTACGATCATCGCCCTATTCATTACGATCATCGCCCGATTCATTACGATCATCGCCCTATTCATTACGATCATCGCCCTATTCACTACGAACATCGCCCGATTCATTACGATCATCGCCCTATTCATTACGATCATCGCTCTATTCATTACGATCATCACCCTATTCATTACGATCATCGCTCTATTCATTACGATCATCGCTCTATTCATTACGATCATCACCCTATTCATTACGCTCATCGCCCTATTCATTACGATCATCACCCTATTCATTACGACCATCGCTCTATTCATTACGATCATCGCCCTATTCACTACGATCATCGCCCGATTCATTACGATCATCGCCCTATTCATTACGATCATCGCTCTATTCATTACGATCATCACCCTATTCATTACGATCATCGCCCTATTCATTACGATCATCACCCTATTCATTACGATCATCGCTCTATTCATTACGATCATCACCCTATTCACTACGATCATCGCCCTATTCACTACGATCATCGCCCGATTCATTACGATCATCGCTCTATTCATTACGATCATCGCCCTATTCACTACGATCATCGCCCGATTCATTACGATCATCGCTCTATTCATTACGATCATCACCCTATTCATCACGATCATCACCCTATTCATTACGATCATCGCTCTATTCATTACGATCATCACCCTATTCATTACGATCATCACCCTATTCATTACGATCATCGCTCTATTCATCACGATCATCACCCTATTCATCACGATCATCACCCTATTCATTACGATCATCACTCTATTCACTACGATCATCGCCCTATTCACTACGATCATCGCCCGATTCATTACGATCATCGCCCTATTCATTACGATCATCGCCCTATTCACTACGATCATCGCCCGATTCATTACGATCATCGCCCTATTCATTACGATCATCACCCTATTCACTACGATCATCACCCTATTCATTACGATCATCACCCTATTCACTACGATCATCGCTCTATTCATTACGATCATCGCTCTATTCATTACGATCATCGCTCTATTCATTACGATCATCACCCTATTCATTACGATCATCACCCTATTCATTACGATCATCACCCTATTCATTACGATCATCACCCTATTCATTACGATCATCGCCCTATTCATTACGATCATCGCCCGATTCATTACGATCATCGCCCTATTCATTACGATCATCGCCCTATTCACTACGAACATCGCCCGATTCATTACGATCATCGCCCTATTCATTACGATCATCGCTCTATTCATTACGATCATCACCCTATTCATTACGATCATCGCTCTATTCATTACGATCATCGCTCTATTCATTACGATCATCACCCTATTCATTACGATCATCGCCCTATTCATTACGATCATCGCTCTATTCATTACGATCATCACCCTATTCATTACGATCATCGCTCTATTCATTACGATCATCGCTCTATTCATTACGATCATCACCCTATTCATTACGATCATCACCCTATTCATTACGATCATCACCCTATTCATTACGATCATCGCTCTATTCATTACGATCATCGCCCTATTCACTACGATCATCGCCCGATTCTTTACGATCATCGCCCTATTCATTACGATCATCGCTCTATTCATTACGATCATCACCCTATTCATTACGATCATCGCCCTATTCATTACGATCATCACCCTATTCATTACGATCATCGCTCTATTCATTACGATCATCACCCTATTCACTACGATCATCGCCCTATTCACTACGATCATCGCCCGATTCATTACGATCATCGCTCTATTCATTACGATCATCGCCCTATTCACTACGATCATCGCCCGATTCATTACGATCATCGCTCTATTCATTACGATCATCACCCTATTCATCACGATCATCACCCTATTCATTACGATCATCGCTCTATTCATTACGATCATCACCCTATTCATTACGATCATCACCCTATTCATTACGATCATCGCTCTATTCATCACGATCATCACCCTATTCATCACGATCATCACCCTATTCATTACGATCATCACTCTATTCACTACGATCATCGCCCTATTCACTACGATCATCGCCCGATTCATTACGATCATCGCCCTATTCATTACGATCATCGCCCTATTCACTACGATCATCGCCCGATTCATTACGATCATCGCCCTATTCATTACGATCATCACCCTATTCACTACGATCATCACCCTATTCATTACGATCATCACCCTATTCACTACGATCATCGCCCTATTCACTACGATCATCACCCTATTCATTACGATCATCACCCTATTCACTACGATCATCACCCTATTCACTACGATCATCGCCCTATTCACTACGATCATCGCCCGATTCATTACGATCATCGCCCTATTCATTACGATCATCGCCCTATTCACTACGATCATCGCCCGATTCATTACGATCATCACCCTATTCATTACGATCATCACCCTATTCACTACGATCATCACCCTATTCATTACGATCATCACCCTATTCACTACGATCATCGCCCTATTCACTACGATCATCGCCCTATTCACTACGATCATCACCCTATTCATTACGATCATCACCCTATTCACTACGATCATCGCCCTATTCACTACGATCATCGCCCGATTCATTACGATCATCGCCCTATTCATTACGATCATCGCCCTATTCACTACGATCATCGCCCGATTCATTTCGATCATCGCCCTATTCATTACGATCATCACCCTATTCATTACGATCATCACCCTATTCATTACGGTCATCACCCTATTCATTACGATCATCGCCCTATTCACTACGATCATCGCCCGATTCATTACGATCATCGCCCGATTCATTTCGATCATCGCCCTATTCATTACGATCATCACCCTATTCATTACGATCATCACCCTATTCATTACGATCATCGCCCTATTCACTACGATCATCGCCCTATTCACTACGATCATCGCCCGATTCATTACGATCATCGCTCTATTCATTACGATCATCACCCTATTCATTACGATCATCACCCTATTCATTACGATCATCGCCCTATTCATTACGATCATCGCCCTATTCACTACGATCATCGCCCGATTCATTACGATCATCGCCCTATTCATTACGATCATCACCCTATTCATTTCGATCATCGCCCTATTCATTACGATCATCACCCTATTCATTACGATCATCACCCTATTCATTACGATCATCGCCCTATTCACTACGATCATCGCCCGATTCATTACGATCATCGCCCGATTCATTACGATCATCGCCCTATTCATTACGATCATCACCCTATTCATTACGATCATCACCCTATTCATTACGATCATCACCCTATTCATTACGATCATCGCCCTATTCACTACGATCATCGCCCGATTCATTACGATCATCGCCCGATTCATTACGATCATCGCCCTATTCACTACGATCATCGCCCGATTCATTACGATCATCGCCCGATTCATTACGATCATCGCCCTATTCATTTCGATCATCACCATTACTCATGGGGGCATTTGAAAACCAGATTACATGCATTAACTTGAAGTGACCGAAGAAAATTTATTTATTTATGTATTCGCTGTGTAGTACTCTGTATGGTGTGTACTCGCTCTGTGATTTGCGGCGTTTAGTTGAGAGAAAGTGCACTTGCATGGAGAAGAGGTACACAGTACATACATTTCTGTCATAGATTGCCACTTGGGGAAATAATTTTTCTTTGGGGAAGTAGACTTACGTCCGGAGAAGTAAACTAAGGCCTGGACAAGTAGATTACCGTAGAAAATTAGACTAGGGCATGCGAAAGTCGATTCGCGGGAGAAAGTAAACTTGGGCTTGTAGAAGTAGATTTACGTGGAAAAGTAGACCAGAAGCCGTGGAAGCACATTCTCGTGGAAAATAAGATTCATACGTTTAAATGCGAGTGATTCACACCCGGGGAAGGAGATCCACACCTGGGGAAGGAGATCCACACCCGGGGAAGGAGATCCACACCCGGGGAAGGAGATCCACACCCAGGGAAGGAGATCCACACCTGGGGAAGGAGATCCACACCTGGGGAAGGAGATTCACACCTGGGGAAGGAAATCCACACCTGGGGAAGGAGATCCACACCTGGGGAAGGAGATCCGGACCTGGGGAAGGAGATCCGGACCTGGGGAAGGAGATTCACACCTGGGGAAGGAGATTCACACCTGGGGAAGGAGATCCACACCCGGGGAAGGAGATCTACACCCGGGGAAGGAGATCCACACCTGGGGAAGGAGATCCACACCTGGGGAAGGAGATTCACACCTGGGGAAGGATATTCACACCTGGGGAAGGAGATCCACACCTGGGGAAGGAGATACACACCTGGGGAAAGAGATCCGGACCTGGGGAAGGAGATCCGGACCTGGGGAAGGAGATTCACACCTGGGGAAGGAGATCCACACCCGGGGAAGGAGATCCACACCCTGGGAAGGAGATCCACACCTGGGGAAGGAGGTCCACGCCTGGGGAAGGAGATCCACACCTGGGGAAGGAGATCCACACCCGGGGAAGGAGATCCACACCTGGGGAAGGAGATTCACACCTGGGGAAGGAGATTCACACCTGGGGAAGGAGATTCACACCTGGGGAAGGAGATCCACACCCGGGGAAGGATATCCACACCTGGGGAAGGAGATTCATACCAGGGGAAGGAGATCCACACCTGGGGAAGGAGATTCACACCTGGTGAAGGAGATCCACACCTGGGGAAGGAGATCCACACCTGGGGAAGGAGATCCACATCTGGGGAAGGAGATCCGGACCTGGGGAAGGAGATTCACACCTGGGGAAGGAGATCCACACCCGGGGAAGGAGATCCACACCCGGGGAAGGAGATCCACACCTGGGGAAGGAGATCCACACCTGGGGAAGGAGATCCACACCTGGGGAAGGAGATCCACACCCGGGGAAGGAGATCCACACCTGGGGAAGGAGATCCACACCCGGGGAAGGAGATCCACACCCGGGGAAGGAGATCCACACCTGGGGAAGGAGATCCACACCTGGGGAAGCAGATCCACACCTGGGGAAACAAGTTCACGCACACTGAGGCACCGTACACACCGTACAGTACGTACACCCACGCCCCGTATAAGTATGTGGGCATACATTGGCGAACACACACAAGTGTAGACTACCTGAAGCGCTGTAGGCCGTCCAACACATGTTTTTGACCGAGTAAATAATGTCGACCAGCGGTCAGCTGTCGCCCTGTTAAAGTCCTTAGCACTTTAACTGAGGTTGGTAAAACTGAAGTTCAACTTTCAATTCAAATTCAAAGTCAGTTGTAATGAGCAGTGTTGAAACCGCAAGCACTCTCTGGATCGTGTAGTAATTTAGCTTTGATAAAGCATTGATGTAAATTGAGTTTGTGTCTGCAGGTCGGTCGGGAGAACCATGACTATAAGAATACCTTCAGTGACCACCGGTGACTCACGTCGCGGTGAAAGTGTTAAGGTTGAAACCACAACACTGTTCACTGATCTCAACACTGCTATTACAGGAGGCACAAACTCAACTGTTTGTGCATGTCACGCTCCTCACCACTCTGTTAGTGTGCGGAAAGCAGGCATATTACAGGCATATTACAGCAGGCATATCACAGCAAATATTTTAACTGTAATTTTATTTAACTATAATTTATTTATTTTTATTTGTTTATTATTTTTATAATTTTTTTATTTTTTATTTTTCTTTTTTTTTTAATTTTTCTTTTTTTATTTTTTTTTTATTTTCATTATTATTTTTATTATTATTATTATTTTTATTCATTTAACTGTAATTTATTTAACTGTAATTTTATTTTAACTGACAGCCGTTCTAGCCAAGGTAAAATAGAAACCACATGATTATTCTTCAGCAAATAAATATTAAAGCCGGCATATTACAGCAGGCACAAACTCAACTGTTTGTGCATGTCACGCTCCTCACCACTCTGTTAGAATCGCCAGTGACTTTTTGGCGCCGATGGGCTCCCGATATGAAATTTTGATAACCTGGTCCCCTCTCTCACCCGACCCTGAACCGGCTGAAAACTTTTGGTCTACCACCAAGCGATTTGTTTCTCGAACGACGCGTTTTCTTCAGAGTCTTACATACGGAAAAATATGAATGCTAAGACAGTCCCACATGCCGCCATTTAGACTGATGAAACTTTTTAATGGGGATTTTATGGCTGAATAAGTACAACAGCGATCTCGTGGTTAGGAGGGATGCAAATTGTTTGCATCATACTAGAATGGCCGTAATTTCTTCATAATATCCTCAACAATGCACACCGATTCCGCGGTTGTTAACGGTTGGTTTGGTTCGGTTGTAAGTTACAGAATAAGGAAATCGACTTTACTGCTCGAATACATTCTTATCCTTCCAAAGAAATTTAAATAATACAACTGCTCGATAACATTTCAACTCGTGTGATAACCGCTATTTTTTGAAAAGGTCGAGAAACCTGAAATATCAATTTACACCGGGAGGTGAATAAAAAATTTACCGAGTGGTACACATATGACCCAATACACGGAGAAGTGTTAATGATAACTTTAAGTTCACTCTCGAGAGGATGTATGAATGTGTATTTTAATACGTTCGTCGCGTATGGGACCATATGTATCCCAATCCGTAAAGTTCTAATTCACGTTCTAATACAAATGAATAACGTTTCATCTGTTTTGCGACCTTCTTAATGAATAAATGTTTTCATAGGATACGAAATGTTATGGTGCAGTTGTATTTTTATGTTTCTTGGGAAGGATGAAAATGCATTCGAGCAGTAAAGTCGATTTCAGAATTCTGCTACACACCCAGCCTAACACACCAGCCCTCTACAGCCTCGGGCACGCGATGATTGTGTTGCGTTTTGCATAAACAACAAATACCGAAATCGTCGTGAGTGTACTCTATGTTGTATTATTTGTTACTGCAGTCATAACAACAGTTGTAACAACGGCAGTCATAACAACGGCAATAACAACAGTTGTAACAACGGCAGTCATAACAACGGCAATAATAACAGTTATAACAACGGCAGTCATAACAACGGCAATAATAACAGTTATAACAACGGCAGTCATAACAACGGCAATAACGACAGCTGTCATAATCACAGTAATGACAACGGCAGTCATAACAACGGCAATAACAACAGTTGTAACAACGGCAGTCATAACAACGGCAATAATAACAGTTATAACAACGGCAGTCATAACAACGGCAATAATAACAGTTATAACAACGGCAGTCATAACAACGGCAATAATAACAGTTATAACAACGGCAGTCATAACAACGGCAATAACGACAGCTGTCATAATCACAGTAATGACAACGGCAGTCACAACTGTAATAACAACTTTGGCCACAATAACAGTAAAAGTAGTAAATAGCTCACACAGCGCAAAGGTGATGTTAAGGCAGCAATGCAGCAATGCAGCTATGCAGCTGCAGCCGCATGAACAGCTGTGCCAGAATGTGTGACCGCGCTGTGGTGGCCGGGACACACGCGCTGCCAAAATTGGTGACATTGTACGGCACGTTTGTGCAACCGTGTGGTGTGTGGTGTGTGGTGTGTGGTGTGTGGTGTGTGGTGTGTGGTGTGTGGTGTGTGGTGTGTGGTGTGTGATGTGTGTGGTGTGGGAGTGTGGTGTGATGGTGGCGTGGTGCACCACTAGTTAGGCTTCATATAATCAACACAGTCGCACGCTCTCACGCCGCCCATCAAAGCCTGAATAACGTCGTTAACTTGTGTTAACTACTTTTTGCACACCTGTGACTCCGCTCACACCTGCTCCTCCACACGCGCTCTAGTCTTGCTAACTCCACTCCTACTACCTCTGCTCCACCGACTCCACTTTTGCTAACTCTACTCCACCAACTCCACTTGTACTAACTCTACTCCACCAACTCCACTTTTACTTACTCTACTCCACCAACTCCACTTGTACTTACTCTACTCCACCAACTCCACTTGTACTTACTCTACTCCACCAACTCCACTTCTACTAACTCTACTCCACCAACTCCACTTTTACTAACTCTACTCCACCAACTCCACTTTTACTAACTCTACTCCACCAACTCCACTTGTACTTACTCTACTCCACCAACTCCACTTGTACTTACTCTACTCCACCAACTCCACTTCTACTAACTCTACTCCACCAACTCCACTTTTACTAACTCTACTCCACCAACTCCACTTTTACTAACTCTACTCCACCAACTCCACTTTTACTAACTCTACTCCACCAACTCCACTTTTACTAACTCTACTCCACCAACTCCACTTGTACTTACTCTACTCCACCAACTCCACTTCTACTAACTCTACTCCACCAACTCCACTTTTACTAACTCTACTCCACCAACTCCACTTTTACTAACTCTACTCCACCAACTCCACTTTTACTAACTCTACTCCACCAACTCCACTTTTACTAACTCTACTCCACCAACTCCACTTGTACTTACTCTACTCCACCAACTCCACTTCTACTAACTCTACTCCACCAACTCCACTTTTACTAACTCTACTCCACCAACTCCACTTTTACTAACTCTACTCCACCAACTCCACTTCTACTAACTCTACTCCACCAACTCCACTTCTACTAACTCTACTCCACTAACTCCACGATTTCTAACTCTACTTTACTCACTTCACTTTAAGTAACTTTACTCTATTGACCTAACTTTCACGAACTACACAGGTGTTGCCAATGATTTTAAATAAAGTGAGTTATGTTTATTTTCTCGTTAATCTGAGGTGTAGCTATGCGTAACTTTTAATTGGTTGCTTCCTGAAAACATTATAAAGAATAAATAGAAACGTACATTGCTCACAAACTATTTTCAATAACCTGTAAAACTAAAAAGGAATTATTCTCAATATTTGCAATGTTGACCACGCTTCTTCAAAACTGTTTTGATGCGCTTTGGCATGCTGTTACTAATTTTTCAATGATATGATGATCAAAGAACCTCCACTCTCCTTCAATTGAGGCTCCAAGTTGCGCTAAATTGGTCGGCTTCTTGTTACCTCGACTTTTGATGATCGACCGTAAATTTTCGACCGTTTCAGATCAACGAAATTTCCAGGCCAAGGACCCAAAATGTTCACTCCATTATCATTAAGGAAATTTTTAACCACTCTTTCATTATGACAGGGAACGCAATCATGTTGGTAAGCCACCTCTATGTCGGGAAACAGACCAGCTCTCGTAGGAAGGCGATGATCTTTTACAACATTCGGGTACCCGACTGAATTCATTACTGTGTTTTGGGTAAAATCGTCAGTGCTCCAGTTTTTATACCTAAAAATCCACCCCTGACGACATGAAGAGTGGCAGAATGCTAGACCGTTGAAATGACACACTGTTGGTTAAATCTCTCGCCTTTTCTTCGTGGCACGAGGCTTTTTCCGACGATGGCAAAAAAGGGGAATGAAAATTCATCGGAGAAAATGACTTTGCCTCATAGTTCTGCAGTCCAATGCTGGTACTTCCTACAAAATTTGAGCAGATCTTTGATGTTCTTCACCCCCAAAAAGAGGGTTCTTTGCACCTCTCCACGAAGCAAGTCCGTTGTCGAAGAGTCGACGTCGAACAGGTCGCGCTGAGGCATGGCATGCCCCTCTCCCATTCTAGCGCAAGCTTTGAACTGACGGCAGTCCTTTCCCGTAACGAGTAGCGCACTAAAGCACTATCTTGACTAAACAACGACAATCCTTTCTTGCCAGGGGGTGTCTTCGCCACTGTGCATTTTGTCTCGTTGAATTGTTTTATCAATTTGTAGACAGTTAACGATGATGAAAGTTGCTTGGCAAAGATTTCCTTTTTTGATAGACCACTCTGATGGAGAAGAATGATGGTTTTCTTTATTTCTTCCTGATTCACCATGATTTTGAATCTGGTACAGAAAACATTTTTTAACAATCTAAAAATACAAAAATTAAAAAAAATATTTAAATATAAATGTGCCACTCACCTAGCAAACAAATTTTTCATGAGTTCCAATGCCGGAACCGCTTTTAAACTAGCACAAATAGGTTTTCCGTATTTTAGGGAAAAACAAAATTAGTCAATTTTTACGAAAAGTCACGCAATTTATTTTCAACCGCGTTTCTAGCAATTTTGCTACATTATATGACGGTTAAAGATTAGGCATAAGTATATTCTAAGAAATAAGAAGTTTTTTTTCTCAAAACCATTGGCCACACTTGTACTCCACTGATTCCCCTTTTACTTATTTCATCACTAACTTTACTTTTTCCGCTTTAAAACATTTTTCAGAGCGTGGTATAATTTTTCTCTCTCTTTGAAGTCGTGTGCAGTATTACTGGGCATTACTACACTTAGCCAACCTACAGATGTTCTATACTATCCGTAACGTACTATCCTGGTGGAAATCATCAGTTTGTCTGATTATACCTCACCGTCTTAAAGTTATTGTCTCTATCGCATCCATTCCTCTTATATTCCCTTGCACGTCATCTCTTGCAGTACATTCTTTCGCTATTACCGCTACTCTGTAAATATAGAAATATAGACGAAGGGGAACTCGATCTCATTTCATCCTGTTCATGGTTATACCTAATATGGCGTCTTTCGATTTCGAGTGCCGTCACTTCTCAAGTGCTCAACTTTTGCTCTATTTCTTAAATGTTTTACTTTTGAAATGCTCTATTTCTCAAGCGTTTTACTTTTGAAATGCTCTATTTCTCAAGTGCTCTATTTTTGAAGTGCTCCATTTCTTAAATGTTTTACTTTAAAAGTGCTCTATTTTTCAAATGGTCTACTTTTGAAATGCTCTACTTCTAAAATGCTCTACCTACTTCTTCAGCTTCAATAAAGCTCCCTTCACTTTCCGTTCACATCCTATCAACTCAGAGGACACAACTATTGTCCCCATGAGAGTTGGTGCTCCGATGGGAAAATGTGAGGTCCCGAACCGACGGTTAAGAAGGCCTTTCTGTAGTCGAACTACAATTTCTTGTGTTTTACTTCGGACCATCTTTTTTCGGTTCACTGCTGTCCTATTTCTCTGCTTATATTATTTGTTTGTACAACTTTAAACTGGTCCCGTAAACTTCCTTTATAACTTACCGTTTCCACAAGCACTTGTGTAGGAACACACCTTGTGCATAAATCCTGCAATCCCTTAACTCCATTTTGAATGGTGCATTCGTCCTTCTTCTCTTTGGGACACCTTTTGTATGTTTAGGGTGGTAAGAGAGGCTTGAAAATAACTTCTAATAAATTTTCTTTTCAAAGGCATTTGTACGGAAATAATATCTGGAGGTATTTATCAGAAATGGTATTGTCAAAACGATTTTAGCCACACCAAAGCACAGCACTGCTTTAAGCCGCCCTGCGATACTTCTGTCGATACTTTAGCGTTTCTTCTGGTCAATAATTTTATACCCTCAACTATTATAATAATAAGCCTATTAAAATATTATACCCTCAATAAGTATAATTATAGACCTGTAGTAATATTATACACTCAATAATTTTAGCAATAGGCCTATAATTATAGCCTCAATAATTATAATAATAGGCCGATAATAATAAAATTATACCCACAATAATATTATGCTTGTAGTTTCTCAATAATCTTTCTTTGTACAATCATCGACTCGCTCATTTGCATCAGCTCGTTTTCACGCACCGTTGCATTTACGAATTCTGCTTGTTTCTGGTGGCAGCGCAGCGGTGTTCAATTTATGGATAATACTTAACGAGCTTTGCCTTTGCGCATACTCGCTCAGCAGACGATATCTTTTCTTTTTCTGAATAAAAGATCAACTTTAGATACAATGACAATCGCGAGTTACCCATTACTCAACATTTCCCATGCATCTACGCATCTCATGCTAGAGTCGCCGTCTTTTTTCTAGCTGGTTGCTTTTAGTTCTTCCTCCTAACACGTCGTACGCGATGGGTTGAACTGAGTTCAATGTTCAACTTAAGTTGAACGTCAATTGTCGTGCGCCGTTTTGAACACAACAAAAATGAACTGGATCGTGCCTTCATTTAACTTTAATTCAGCATGTACGAAAGTTGAGTTTGTGACTACTGGCTGGTCAGCAGCATTATGAAAATTTCCTCCGTGTACCACCGGTGGCGCAAGTCGCGACCAAAGCGTTAGATACACTAATGACGAAAGTAATGAAGCTTCCAGACTCCCCCCACCTTAGCTCATTTCAACGTGTTACATCGTGTCTCTAAAATATTTAAGCACTTTTTGACTATCCAGTACTCATGAATATTGTTTACATGCAAATAGGGATTTACTGAAATAAGTATGATGCAAGTCTAAAGAGATGAATAGATATGATACATAGACATTATGCAAGTCTAAGGAGTTGAATAGATATTATGCAGAGCTAATGAGTTTAATAGATATTATGCAGAGCTAATGAGTTGAATAGATATGATGCAGAGCTAATGAGTTGAATAGATATGATGCAGAGCTAATGAGTTGAATAGATATGATGCAGAGCTAATGAGTTGAATAGATATGATGCAGAGCTAATGAGTTGAATAGATATTATGCAGAGCTAATGAGTTGAATAAATATTATGCAAAGCTAATGAGTTGAATAGATATGATGCAGAGCTAATGAGTTGAATAGATATTATGCAGAGCTAATGAATTGAATAGATGTTATGCAGAGCTAATGAGTTGAATAGATATGATGCAGAGCTAATGAGTTGAATAGATATTATGCAAAGCTAATGAGTTGAATAGATATGATGCAGAGCTAATGAGTTGAATAGATATGATGCAGAGCTGCTGAGTTGAATAGATATGATGAATAGATATGATGAATGGATGATATGCGAGTCTCATGAGTTGTAAGACACAAAAACTAAATTAACGAAAACAAAATGTCAAAGACGAAACTTACCAGCACGGGAAAACAAAACTCAAAAATACATAGGCCAGGTCACATCCCCGGTGTTATCAACTCCGGGTTCCATTGCAGGTGTTGTCAACTCCAGGTTCCACTGCAGGTATTGTCAACTCCAGGTTCCACTGCAGGTGTTATCAACTCCAGGTTCCTCTCCAGTTGTTGTCAACTCCAGGTTCCATTGCAGGTATTGTCAACTCCAGGTTCCTCTCCAGTTGTTGTCAACTCCAGGTTCCATTGCAGGTGTTGTCAACTCCAGGTTCCTCTCCAGTTGTTGTCAACTCCTGGTTCCATTGCAGGTGTTGTCAACTCCAGGTTCCTCTCCAGTTGTTGTCAACTCCTGGTTCCATTGCAGGTGTTGTCAACTCCAGGGTTCCACTGCAGGTGTTGTCAACTCCAGGTTCCATTGCAGGTGTTGTCAACTCCAGGTTCCTCTCCAGTTGTTGTCAACTCCAGGTTCCATTGCAGGTGTTGTCAACTCCAGGTTCCAGTGCAGGTATTGTCAACTCCAGGGTTCCACTGCAGGTGTTGTCAACTCCAGGTTCCATTGCAGGTGTTGTCAACTCCAGGTTCCACTGCAGGTATTGTCAACTCCAGGTTCCATTGCAGGTATTGTCAACTCCAGGTTCCACTGCAGGTATTGTCAACTCCAGGTTCCACTGCAGGTATTGTCAACTCCAGGTTCCACTGCAGGTATTGTCAACTCCAGGTTCCACTGCAGGTGCTGTCAACTCCAGGTTCCACTGCAGTTATTGTCAACTCCAGGTTTCATTGCAGGTATTGTCAACTCCAGGTTCCACTGCAGTTATTGTCAACTCCAGGTTCCACTGCAGGTGCTGTCAACTCCAGGTTCCATTGCAGGTATTGTCAACTCCAGGTTCCACTGCAGTTATTGTCAACTCCAGGTTCCACTGCAGGTGCTGTCAACTCCAGGTTCCACTGCAGGTATTGTCAACTCCAGGTTCCATTGCAGGTATTGTCAACTCCAGGTTCCACTGCAGGTATTGTCAACTCCAGGTTCCACTGCAGGTGCTGTCAACTCCAGGTTCCACTGCAGGTATTGTCAACTCCAGGTTCCACTGCAGGTGCTGTCAACTCCAGGTTCCACTGCAGGTGCTGTCAACTCCAGGTTCCACTGCAGGTGCTGTCAACTCCAGGTTCCACTGCAGGTATTGTCAACTCCAGGTTCCATTGCAGGTATTGTCAACTCCAGGTTCCACTGCAGGTATTGTCAACTCCAGGTTCCACTGCAGGTGCTGTCAACTCCAGGTTCCACTGCAGTTATTGTCAACTCCAGGTTCCACTGCAGGTGCTGTCAACTCCAGGTTCCACTGCAGGTATTGTCAACTCCAGGTTCCATTGCAGGTATTGTCAACTCCAGGTTCCACTGCAGGTGCTGTCAACTCCAGGTTCCACTGCAGGTGTTGTCAACTCCAGGTTCCACTGCAGGTGCTGTCAACTCCAGGTTCCACTGCAGTTATTGTCAACTCCAGGTTCCATTGCAGGTATTGTCAACTCCAGGTTCCACTGCAGGTATTGTCAACTCCAGGTTCCACTGCAGGTGCTGTCAACTCCAGGTTCCACTGCAGTTATTGTCAACTCCAGGTTCCACTGCAGGTATTGTCAACTCCAGGTTCCACTGAAGGTATTGTCAACTCCAGGTTCCATTGCAGGTATTGTCAACTCCAGGTTCCACTGCAGGTATTGTCAACTCCAGGTTCCACTGCAGTTATTGTCAACTCCTGGTTCCACTGCAGGTATTGTCAACTCCAGGTTCCACTGCAGGTATTGTCAACTCCAGGTTCCACTGCAGGTATTGTCAACTCCAGGTTCCACTGCAGGTTTTGTCAACTCCAGGTTCCACTGCAGGTATTGTCAACTCCAGGTTCCACTGCAGTTATTGTCAACTCCAGGTTCCACTGCAGGTATTGTCAACTCCAGGTTCGACTGCAGGTGTTGTCAATTCCAGGTTCCACTGCAGGTATTGTCAACTCCAGGTTCCACTGCAGGTATTGTCAACTCCAGGTTCCACTGCAGGTATTGTCAACTCCAGGTTCCACTGCAGGTATTGTCAACTCCAGGTTCCACTGCAGGTATTGTCAACTCCAGGTTCCACTGCAGGTATTGTCAACTCCAGGTTCCACTGCAGGTATTGTCAACTCCAGGTTCCATTGCAGTTATTGTCAACTCCAGGTTCCACTGCAGGTATTGTCAACTCCAGGTTCCACTGCAGGTATTGTCAACTCCAGGTTCCACTGCAGGTATTGTCAACTCCAGGTTCCACTGCAGGTATTGTCAACTCCAGGTTCCACTGCAGGTATTGTCAACTCCAGGTTCCACTGCAGGTGCTGTCAACTCCAGGTTCCACTGCAGGTATTGTCAACTCCAGGTTCCACTGCAGGTATTGTCAACTCCAGGTTCCACTGCAGGTATTATCAACTCCAGGTTCCATTGCAGGTATTGTCAACTCCTGGTTCCACTGCAGGTATTGTCAACTCCAGGTTCCATCGCCGGTGTTATCAACTCCAGGTTCCATTGCAGGTGCTAACTCCAGGTTCCATCGCAGGTGCTGTCAACTCCAGGTTCCTCTCCAGTTGTTGTCAACTCCAGGTTCCACTGCAGGTATTGTCAACTCCAGGTTCCTCTCCAGTTGTCGTCAACTCCAGGTTCCACTGCAGGTATTGTCAACTCCAGGTTCAATTGCAGGTGTTGTCAACTCCAGGTTATATCGCAGGTGTTATCAACTCCAGGTTCCATCGCAGGTGCTAACTCCAGGTTCCATCGCAGGTGTTGTCAACTCCAGATTCCATCGCAGGTGTTGTCAACTCCAGGTTCCATTGCAGGTGTTGTCAACTTCAGGTTCCGTTGCAGGTGCTAACTCCAGGTTCCATTGCAGGTGCTGTCAACTCCAGGTTCCTTTGCAGGTGTTGTCAACCCCAGGTTCCATTGCAGGTGTTGTCAACTCCAGGTTCCATTGCAGGTGTTGTCAACTCCAGGTTCCATCGCCGAGTTGTCAACTCCAGGTTCCATTGCAGGTGTTGTCAACTCCAGGTTCCATTGCAGGTGCTGTCAACTCCAGGTTCCATCGCAGGTGTTGTCAACTCCAGGTTCCATTGCAGGTGTTGTCAACTCCAGGTTCCATTGCAGGTGTTGTCAACTCCAGGTTCCATCGCAGGTGCTGTCAACTCCAGGTTCCATCGCAGGTGTTGTCAACTCCAGGTTCCATCGCAGGTGTTGTCAATCCCAGGTTCCACTCCAGGAGTTGTCAACTCCAGGTTCCATCGCAGGTGCTGTCAACTCCAGGTTCCATCGCAGGTGTTTTCAACTCCAGGTTCCATTGCAGGAGTTGTCAACTCCAGGTTCCACTCGAGACGTTAGCAATGCGGCCCACGTTCCAGCCTCCAGCTGAGGCGACGGTCGGACTGGAGCAGGTCGCCCGAGCGCGCTCCTTCGTTTCCTGTCCGTTGGTCTGGTGTATGTTCAAGTTTATCTTCAGGCATCCGTGTGGTTATCGTCTCTCTGTGCGGTTATCGTCGCTCCGTGCGGTTATCGTTCAACACAACTGCAGCCACACCTCTGGTTCCATTTTCACATCGATCGCTTTCATTTGACTTCTTGTTTACGCCATAACTTTTGCAAGATGCTTTGAGACGGAAATTTGTAAGTGTAGATCTTAGTACATTCTAAAAGCCCATTACCACATTCTGCCTACCCATTACCACATTCCAACCACCCATTACCACATTCCAACCACCCATATCCACATTTCAACCACCCATATCCACATTCCAACCACCCATTACCACATTCCAACCACCCATATCCACATTTCAACCACCCATATCCACATTCCAACCACCCATTACCACATTCCAACCACCCATATCCACATTTCAACCCCCCATATCCACATTTCAACCACCCATATCCACATTTCAACCACCCATATCCACATTTCAACCACCCATATCCACATTTCAACCACCCATATCCACATTTCAACCACCCATATCCACATTTCAACCACCCATATCCACATTCCAACCACCCATTACCACATTCCAACCACCCATATCCACATTTCAACCCCCCATATCCACATTTCAACCACCCATATCCACATTTCAACCACCCATATCCACATTTCAACCACCCATATCCACATTTCAACCACCCATTACCACATTCCAACCACCCATATCCACATTTCAACCACCCATATCCACATTTCAACCACCCATATCCACATTTCAACCACCCATATCCACATTCCAACCACCCATTACCACATTCCAACCACCCATATCCACATTCCAACCACCCATATCCACATTTCAACCACCCATATCCACATTCCAACCACCCATATCCACATTTCAACCACCCATATCCACATTCCAACCACCCATATCCACATTTCAACCACCCATATCCACATTTCAACCACCCATTACCACATTCTGCCTACCCATTACCACATTCTTTTTAATACCACATTCTCTTCACGTACAATGAAAAGATTTTTCTTACTTCCATGTATGTGACGCACATTAAGGAGCAGTTGCATGTTGCATGTGAAGTGTGGTATGAAGTGTGACCTCCTCGAAAATGTCGGTTTGCGCGACATGTAGCGTATGTCTCATATGTAATTATATCCCACGCTAACATATGTTTCATGCTTGTCGCACGTTTTGCCATACGTACGCTCTTTTTAGTGGGTGAGGAAGCCCAGTGTACTTTTATTTATTACCCTTTTCATATATTGCCTTTTTCGATCTTACACCCTTTGTTTTATAGCCAGTTTTTCGGGAACGTTGGTCTGTCTCTTCGCTTAGTCGCCTTCTTTGATCTTTTTATGTCTCTGAACTATTCTTTTGAACTTCCTAGCCTCACTCCCAGCCTCACTCCCAGCCTCACTCCCAGCCTCACTCCCAGCCTCACTCCCAGCCTCACTCCCAGCCTCACTCCCAGCCTCACTTCCAGCCTCACTCCCAGCCTCACTCCCAGCCTCACTTCCAGCCTCACTCCCAGCCTCACTCCCATCCTCACTCCCAGCCTCACTCCCAGCCTCACTCCCAGCCTCACTCCCAGCCTCACTCCCAGCCTCACTCCCAGCCTCACTCCCATCCTCACTCCCAGCCTCACTCCCAGCCTCACTCCCAGCCTCACTCCCAGCCTCACTCCCAGCCTCACTCCCAGCCTCACTCCCAGCCTCACTTCCAGCCTCACTCCCAGCCTCACTCCCAGCCTCACTCCCAGCCTCACTCCCAGCCTCACTCCCAGCCTCACTCCCAGCCTCACTTCCAGCCTCACTCCCAGCCTCACTCCCAGCCTCACTTCCAGCCTCACTTCCAGCCTCACTCCCAGCCTCACTCCCAGCCTCACTCCCAGCCTCACTCCCAGCCTCACTCCCAGCCTCACTCCCAGCCTCACTCCCAGCCTCACTCCCAGCCTCACTCCCAGCCTCACTCCCAGCCTCACTCCCAGCCTCACTCCCAGCCTCACTTCCAGCCTCACTCCCAGCCTCACTCCCATCCTCACTCCCAGCTTCACTCCCAGCCTCACTCCCAGCCTCACTCCCATCCTCACTCCCAGCCTCACTCCCAGCTTCACTTCCAGCCTCACTCCCAGCCTCACTCCCAGCCTCACTCCCAGCCTCACTCCCAGCCTCACTCCCAGCCTCACTCCCAGCCTCACTCCCAGCCTCACTCCCAGCCTCACTCCCAGCCTCACTCCCAGCCTCACTCCCAGCCTCACTCCCAGCCTCACTCCCAGCCTCACTCCCAGCCCCACAGTTTTCGCTCTCTCCTTCCTCCGCTCGCGTTTCTTTCCACTTCTGGCGTATGTGTGTGTGTGTGTGTGTATATATAACTCATCTCTCCCTCACGTCCCCCCTCTCCCCCCTCTCCCTCTCCCTCTCCCTTCCCTCTCCCCCGCCTCCGCCTCCGAGTCTGGAATGCCGCACGAGTTTCAATTCTGCCAGCCAGCCTGCCCGCAAGGTCGACTATTGCTTGCTTTAAGTCTAGCAAAGTGTCGTAGGAATAACGTAAAGAGCTGCTTGCGCTTTCAAGCAAAAACAGGCTTTCGGGGCAGGCAGACTGGGCGGTGTGCATTTGTTCAGAACTGGATGGGCTCCCCAGAGCGAGAGTTAAAGGGAGCGTGTGGGAGCGTGTGTGCGTGTGTGGGAGCGTGTGTGCGTGTGTGGGAGCGTGTGTGGGAGCGTGTGTGGGAGCGTGTGTGCGTGTGTGGGAGCGTGTGTGTGTGTGTGTGTGTGTGGAAGCGTGTGCGTGTGTGCGGAAGCGTGTGCGTGTGTGTGTATCTGTGTTGGAGCGTGTGTGCGTGTGTGTGGGAGCGTGTGTGGGAGCGTGTGTGGGAGCGTGTGTGGGAGCGTGTGAGTGTGTGTGTATGTGTCTGTGAGGGAGCGTGTGTATGGGAGCGTATGTGCATGTGGGTGGGAGCGTGTGTGCGTGTGTGGGAGCGTGTGTGCGTGTGTGGGAGCGTGTGTGTGGGAGCGTTTGTACGTGTGTGCGTGTGTGGGAGCGTGTGTGCGTGTGTGGGAGCGTGTGTGTGTGTGTGCGTGTGTGTGTGTATCTGTGTGGGAGCGTGTGTGTAGGAGTGTGTGTGCGTGTGTGGGAGCGTGTGTGCGTGTGTGTGGGATCGTGTGTGTGTGTGTGGGAGCGTGTGTGTGTGTGTCTGTGAGGGAGCGTGTGTATGGGAGCGTGTGTGCATGTGTGTGGGAGCGTGTGTGCGTGTGTGGGAGCGTGTGTGCGTGTGTGCGGGTGCATGTGTGCGTGTGTGGGAGCGTGTGTGCGTGTGTGTGGGAGCGTGTGTGCGTGCGTGCGGGTGCGTGTGTGCGTGTGTGGGAGCGTGATTGCGTGTGTGGGAGCGGGTGTGCGTGTGTGGGAGCGTGTGTGTGGGAGCATGTGTGCGTGTGTGTGGAAGCGTGTGTGCGTGTGTGGGAGCGTATGTGCGTGTGTGTGAGCGTGTGTGCGGGTGCGTGTGTGCGTGCGTAGGAGCGTGTGTGCGTGTGTGCATGCATGTGTGTGCGTGCGGGAGCGTGTATGTAGGAGTGTGTGTGCATGTGGGAGCGTAGTGCGTGGGGGAGCGTGTGTGTGTGTGTGTATTTGCGTGTGTGTGTGCGTGTGTGTGGGAGCGTGTGTGCGTGCGGGAGCGTTTGTGTGTGTGGGAGCGTGTGAGTGGGAGACATGACGTGAGGGAGTGGGAGAAGAGGGAGCCAGTGCGAGCCACACGAGGGATGGAGTTCCTCACACAGAGCAGCGCTGTGTGAAGCTCAGCCTGCCTGTGTGGCTGTGTTGTGTTGCTGTGTTGTGTGGCTGTGTTGTGTGGCTGTGTTGTGTGGCTGTGTTGTGTGGCTGTGTTGTGGGGCTGTGTTGTGGGGCTGTGTTGTGGGGCTGTGTTGTGGGGCTGTGTTGTGTGGCTGTGTTGTGTGGCTGTGTTGTGTGGCTGTGTTGTGTGGCTGTGTTGTGTGGCTGTGTTGTGTGGCTGTGTTGTGTGGCTGTGTTGTGGGGCTGTGTTGTGGGGCTGTGTTGTGGGGCTGTGTTGTGTGGCTGTGTTGTGTGGCTGTGTTGTGTGGCTGTGTTGTGTGGCTGTTTTGTGTGACTGTGTTGTGTGACTGTGTTGTGTTGCTGTGTTGTGTGGCTGTGTTGTGTGGCTGTGTTGTGTGGCTGTGTTGTGTGGCTGTGTTGTGTGGCTGTGTTGTGTGGCTGTGTTGTGTGGCTGTGTTGTGTTGCTGTGTTGTGTGGCTGTGTTGTGTTGCTGTGTTGTGTTGCTGTGTTGTGTTGCTGTGTTGTGTTGCTGTGTTGGGTGGCTGTGTTGTGTTGCTGTGTTGGGTGGCTGTGTTATGTGGCTGTGTTGTGTTGCTGTGTTGTGTTGCTGTGTTGTGTGGCTGTGTTGTGTTGCTGTGTTGTGTGGCTGTGTTGTGTTGCTGTGTTGTGTTGCTGTGTTGTGTTGCTGTGTTGTGTTGCTGTGTTGTGTTGCTGTGTTGTGTGGCTGTGTTGTGTGGCTGTGTTGTGTTGCTGTGTTGTGTTGCTGTGTTGTGTGGCTGTGTTGTGTGGCTGTGTTGTGTTGCTGTGTTGTGTGGCTGTGTTGTGTTGCTGTGTTGTGTGGCTGTGTTGTGTGGCTGTGTTGTGTGGCTGTGTTGTGTTGCTGTGTTGTGTGGCTGTGTTGTGTTGCTGTGTTGTGTTGCTGTGTTGTGTGGCTGTGTTGTGTGGCTGTGTTGTGTTGCTGTGTTGTGTTGCTGTGTTGTGTTGCTGTGTTGTGTTGCTGTGTTGTGTGGCTGTGTTGTGTGGCTGTGTTGTGTGGCTGTGTTGTGTGGCTGTGTTGTGTGGCTGTGTTGTGTTGCTGTGTTGTGTGGCTGTGTTGTGTGGCTGTGTTGTGTTGCTGTGTTGTGTGGCTGTGTTGTGTGGCTGTGTTGTGTGGCTGTGTTGTGTGGCTGTGTTGTGTGGCTGTGTTGTGTGGCTGTGTTGTGTGGCTGTGTTGTGTGGCTGTGTTGTGTGGCTGTGTTGTGTGGCTGTTTTGTGTGGCTGTTTTGTGTGGCTGTGTTGTGTTGCTGTGTTGTGTGGCTGTGTTGTGTGGCTGTGTTGTGTGGCTGTGTTGTGTGGCTGTGTTGTGTGGCTGTGTTGTGTTGCTGTGTTGTGTGGCTGTGTTGTGTGGCTGTGTTGTGTGGCTGTGTTGTGTTGCTGTGTTGTGTGGCTGTGTTGTGTTGCTGTGTTGTGTTGCTGTGTTGTGTTGCTGTGTTGGGTGGCTGTGTTGTGTTGCTGTGTTGGGTGGCTGTGTTGTGTGGCTGTGTTGTGTTGCTGTGTTGTGTTACTGTGTTGTGTGGCTGTGTTGTGTGGCTGTGTTGTGTGGCTGTGTTGTGTGGCTGTGTTGTGTTGCTGTGTTGTGTTGCTGTGTTGTGTTGCTGTGTTGTGTTGCTGTGTTGTGTTGCTGTGTTGTGTGGCTGTGTTGTGTGGCTGTGTTGTGTTGCTGTGTTGTGTGGCTGTGTTGTGTTGCTGTGTTGTGTTGCTGTGTTGTGTTGCTGTGTTGGGTGGCTGTGTTGTGTGGCTCTGTTGTGTTGCTGTGTTGTGTTGCTGTGTTGTGTTGCTGTGTTGGGTGGCTGTGTTGTGTGGCTCTGTTGTGTGGCTCTGTTGTGTGGCTGTGTTGTGTTGCTGTGTTGTGTTCCTATGTTGTGTTGCTGTGTTGTGTGGCTGTGTTGTGTTGCCGTGTTGTGTGGCTGTGTTGTGTTGCTGTGTTGTGTGGCTGTGTTGTGTGGCTGTGTTGTGTGGCTGTGTTGTGTGGCTGTGTTGTGTGGCTGTGTTGTGTGGCTCTGTTGTGTTGCTGTGTTGTGTTGCTGTGTTGTGTTGCCTGCTCTCCTGCCTGCTGCGTCCTATATTAGCGACCACAGCAAGTCATAATAACAATAATAATGACGATAATAATAACAATCATAATGACAATAATAATAACAATAATAATAACAATGGTATTAAAAACAATGAAAATAACAGCAATATAAATAACAGAAGTGATAATAACTGCAATTTAAATGACAGCCATGATGACAGCAGCATCAATAACTGCAACGATAATATTGACAACGGTAATATCGACAACAATATTAACAACAACAATACCATCGACAACAATAATACCATCGACAACAACAGCAATAATAATAGCTATGCTGGATTCTTAACTTAAGTAAACTCGACCATATTTAATTGAAACTGAACTTTATCTGAAAGCTCACTGCTGCTTTTGCAACCTTCGTAAATACTTGGAAGAAATGAGCGCTAAACTTCGAATGTTCCATCGTGTGCACAGAAATCTTGATTTCAACTTAAATTTGGGACTCCGCGACCTGCGTATCACTGATACACTTCGCCTGCCGCTGATTAAACCCCATAATTACAGTTAAGCCCCACAATAATGGCTCAACCCCACAATAATGGTTAAACCCCACAATAATACTTAAGCCCCACAATTATGGTTCAACCCCACAATAATGGTTAAGCCCCACAATTATGGTTCAACCCCACAATAATGGTTAAGCCCCACAATAATCGTTAAACCCGACAATTACGGTTTAACCACACGACTTGATATATAAAGCTCGTCAACACACACACATCTTCAATTTCAAAGGCGAGCTTTTTTTCAAATTCAAAATTCAAAGTTGCCCTCCAAATTCGCCAGACTTTAAGCCGTCCCCCAGGGCACGGAGAGGGGGGGGGGTGGGGGGTGGAGAGGGGGTAGGGTATTTCCTGACTGCCTCACGCTTTCCTATTCTTTGGTGGGGTTTGTGTCTTGCCAGGGCACTCGTATGTTTATATATATATACTTTATTTAGGTCAGTATTCTGATGCTGGGCTGTATCCTTGTATCCGGCCAGTATCCTGGTATCCGGCCAGTATCCTGGTATCCGGCCAGTATCCTGGTTCGGACCTAGCATGCTAGTGCAGAGCCAGTATCTTGGTATCCGGCGAGTATCCTGGTATCCGCTCAGTATACTGGTATCCGGCCAGTATCTTGGTCTCTGGCAGGTATCCTGGTGCGGGGCCAGTATCCCGGTATCCAGCGAGTGTCCTGGTGCGGGGCCAGTATCCGGGTATCCAGCGAGTATCCTGGTGCGAGGCCAGTATCCGGGTATCCGGCCGCCAGCGCACCCCCTAATCTTATCGACAAAGGTCGGCCAGAGTTGGCAACTCAGCGCCGGTTTTTGTCAGGAGTTTTTTGTTCTCACCTTCTTCTTCTTTCTTCTTCTCCTCGTGCTGCTTCTTCTTCTTTCTTCTTCTCCTCGTGCTGCTTCTTCTTCTTTCTTCTTCTCCTCGTGCTGCTTCTTCTTTCTTCTTCTCCTCGTGCTGCTTCTTCTTCTTTCTTCTTCTCCTCGTGCTGCTTCTTCTTCTTTCTTCTTCTACTCGTGCTACTTCTTCTTCTTTCTTCTTCTCCTCGTGCTGCTTCTTCTTCTTTCTTCTTCTCCTCGTGCTGCTTCTTCTTCTTTCTTCTTCTCCTCGTGCTGCTTCTTCTTCTTTCTTCTTCTCCTCGTGCTGCTTCTTCTTCTTTCTTCTTCTCCTCGTGCTGCTTCTTCTTTCTTCTTCTCCTCGTGCTGCTTCTTCTTCTTTCTTCTTCTCCTCGTGCTGCTTCTTCTTCTTTCTTCTTCTACTCGTGCTACTTCTTCTTCTTTCTTCTTCTCCTCGTGCTGCTTCTTCTTTCTTCTTCTCCTCGTGCTGCTTATTCTTCTTTTTTCTTCTCCTCGTGCTGCTTCTTCTTTCTTCTTCTCCTCGTGCTACTTCTTCTTCTTTCTTCTTCTCCTCGTGCTACTTCTTCTTCTTTCTTCTTCTCCTCGTGCTACTTCTTCTTCTTTCTTCTTCTCCTCGTGCTGCTTCTTCTTCTTTCTTCTTCTCCTCGTGCTGCTTCTTCTTTCTTCTTCTCCTCGTGCTACTTCTTCTTCTTTCTTCTTCTCCTCGTGCTACTTCTTCTTTCTTCTTCTCCTCGTGCTGCTTCTTCTTCTTTCTTCTTCTCCTCGTGCTGCTTCTTCTTCTTTATTCTTCTCCTCGTGCTGCTTCTTCTTCTTTCTTCTTCTCCTCGTGCTACTTCTTCTTCTTTCTTCTTCTCCTCGTGCTGCTTCTTCTTCTTTCTTCTTCTCCTCGTGCTACTTCTTCTTCTTTCTTCTTCTCCTCGTGCTACTTCTTCTTTCTTCTTCTCCTCGTGCTGCTTCTTCTTCTTTCTTCTTCTCCTCGTGCTACTTCTTCTTCTTTCTTCTTCTCCTCGTGCTACTTCTTCTTCTTTCTTCTTCTCCTCGTGCTACTTCTTCTTCTTTCTTCTTCTCCTCGTGCTACTTCTTTTTTCTTCTTCTCCTCGTGCTGCTTCTTCTTCTTTCTTCTTCTCCTCGTGCTGCTTCTTCTTCTTTCTTCTTCTCCTCGTGCTACTTCTTCTTCTTTCTTCTTCTCCTCGTGCTACTTCTTCTTTCTTCTTCTCCTCGTGCTGCTTCTTCTTCTTTCTTCTTCTCCTCGTGCTGCTTCTTCTTCTTTCTTCTTCTCCTCGTGCTGCTTCTTCTTCTTTCTTCTTCTCCTCGTGCTGCTTCTTCTTCTTTCTTCTTCTTCTCGTGCTACTTCTTCTTCTTTCTTCTTCTCCTCGTGCTACTTCTTCTTTCTTCTTCTCCTCGTGCTACTTCTTCTTTCTTCTTCTCCTCGTGCTGCTTCTTCTTCTTTCTTATTCTCCTCGTGCTGCTTCTTCTTCTTTCTTCTTCTCCTCGTGCTGCTTCTTCTTTCTTCTTCTCCTCGTGCTGCTTCTTCTTCTTTCTTCTTCTCCTCGTGCTGCTTCTTCTTTCTTCTTCTTCTCGTGCTGCTTCTTCTTCTTTCTTCTTCTCCTCGTGCTGCTTCTTCTTCTTTCTTCTTCTCCTCGTGCTGCTTCTTCTTTCTTCTTCTCCTCGTGCTGCTTCTTCTTCTTCCTTCTTCTCCTCGTGCTGCTTCTTCTTTCTTCTTCTCCTCGTGCTGCTTCTTCTTTCTTCTTCTCCTCGTGCTGCTTCTTCTTCTTTCTTCTTATCCTCGTGCTGCTTCTTCTTTCTTCTTCTCCTCGTGCTGCTTCTTCTTTCTTCTTCTCCTCGTGCTGCTTCTTCTTTCTTCTTCTCCTCGTGCTGCTTCTTCTTCTTTCTTCTTATCCTCGTGCTGCTTCTTCTTTCTTCTTCTCCTCGTGCTGCTTCTTCTTTCTTCTTCTCCTCGTGCTGCTTCTTCTTTCTTCTTCTCCTCGTGCTGCTTCTTCTTCTTTCTTCTTCTCCTCGTGCTGCTTCTTCTTTCTTCTTCTCCTCGTGCTGCTTCTTCTTCTTTCTTCTTCTCCTCGTGCTGCTTCTTCTTTCTTCTTCTCCTCGTGCTGCTTCTTCTTCTTTCTTCTTCTCCTCGTGCTGCTTCTTCTTTCTTCTTCTCCTCGTGCTGCTTCTTCTTCTTTCTTCTTCTCCTCGTGCTGCTTCTTCTTTCTTCTTCTCCTCGTGCTGCTTCTTCTTTCTTCTTCTCCTCGTGCTGCTTCTTCTTTCTTCTTCTCCTCGTGCTGCTTCTTCTTTCTTCTTCTCCTCGTGCTGCTTCTTCTTCTTTCTTCTTCTCCTCGTGCTGCTTCTTCTTTCTTCTTCTCCTCGTGCTGCTTCTTCTTTCTTCTTCTCCTTGTGCTGCTTCTTCTTTCTTCTTCTCCTTGTGCTGCTTCTTCTTCTTTCTCCTTTTTCTTCTACGTTCTCCTGTTCTTTTTTTTCCTGGTATTTCTATTTTGTTACTGGTTTCTTTCTTCTTCTTTTCATTTCTTTTCCATTTTCTTGTTCCTTTCCGGCTTCTTGTTTTTCATCCTCTTCTTTTTCTCTCTCCTCTCCTTCCTCTTGTTCTTTCTTCTTTTTATTCACACTCGTCTGATTCTTTTAACTCCCCTTCTCTTCTTCTTCCGTTTTTATTTTTTCCTTCTTCATCCTATTCTCCTTTTTTCTTTCTCTTCTCCATCCTATTCTCTTTTCCTTCTTCATCCTCTTCTCCATCCTATTTTTTTTTCTTTCTTCCGCTTCTTTATCCTATTCTCCTTTTTTCTTTTCATTCTCCATCCCATTTTCCCGTTTTTTCTTCCTTTTCTCCATTCTATTCTCTTTTTCTTCCCCTCCTGTATCCTTATCTCCTTTCTTCCTCCTAATCATCTGCTCTTACTCCCCTTCTCCTTCCTATTCTCCTTTTTTCTTATTCCATTTCTCCATCTTCTTCTTCTTTTTTTCCTTCCCTTCTTCATTCTATTCTCCTTTTCTCTTCCATTTCTCCTTCTTGACCACGCCACTCCCCATCACTCCCACTCCCCACCACTCCCACTCCCCACCACTCCCACTCCCCACCACTCCCACTCCCCACCACTCCCACTCCCCACCACTCCCACTCCCCGCCTCCCCACTCCCCACCACGCCACTCCCCACCACGCCACTCCCCACCACTCCCACTCCCCGCCTCCCCACTCCCCACCACTCCCACTCCCCACCACTGCCACTCCCCACCACGCCACTCCCCACCACTCCCACTCCCCGCCTCCCCACTCCCACTCCCCACCTCCCCACTCCCCACCACTCCCACTCCCCACCACGCCACTCCCCACCACTCCCACTCCCCACCACTCCCACTCCCCGCCTCCCCACTCCCCACCACTCCCACTCCCCACCACGCCACTCCCCACCACGCCACTCCCCACCACTCCACTCCCCACCACTCCCACTCCCCGCCTCCCCACCACAACCCCGCCGCACCTCCCCAGGAGGAATTCAAGACCGTTCATCCCGCGTTGCTATGGCGCGCCGTCTTGAAAATATCGTGAAATTTTATTTTGCAATAGTCAATTTTCGCCCCGACCGTGAGCTAAAAACGCCGATTTCGGCCGCCGGGTGCATTGATTAGAAGGTTCATTTTGGCACGAACCATATGGTGAAGTCGTCAATTTTGGTTGTGTCTATGGGTTCAAAAATGCCAATTTAGCCCTAACAACGGGTTTAAAGCGTCAAATTTACTCGTAACCACAGGCAAAATGTATCAGATTTAAATTTACCCGTAACAACGGGCTAAAAACATGAAATTTGACCTTAACTAGGGACTAAAGCCGTCAACTACAGCCTAATCATTGGGTATAAGTTTGTCTACTTTTTTCGTAACATCAGACTAAGAACGGCTGTTATGACAGTCTGCGCAGGCTTAAAAACGCCAGATTTTTCCATAAATCATAATATTCAGTCCTAAAAACTAGCTACCCTTCCCAACTTTTTCGCCGGAGCATGCATGTTTTTCGCCGCACAAGCGATTTAATTACTTGGGCGGCGAAAAACATGCATGCAGGCGGCGAAAAACATGCATGCAGGCGGCGAAAAAGTTAGACTGGGTAACGTGTGACACACGCGTTCCCCTCAGGGGGATACAGCTATTGTATCTACGGGATTTAGTGCTTCTAGAGGAATATGTGAGGTCCTGAGCTAAAGGTTAGGTAGGTCTACCTTATGTTTAAATAGAATAGGTTTTTTGTTTTGTTACGGACCATCTTTTTCCAGTTAACTGCTGTTCTGTTTTTCAGCACCTACTACTTTTTACATTAACAAATATTTTGATTCATGAACTTGTTTCTCAACTTACTGTTTCTATGCACCTTATGCATAGATTCCGAGCTGCCTTTAATTAGACTCCCTTAAATCCAAACTAAATGGAGCCTTCCTCTTTCCTTTTCTTGGAACGTTTTTGCTACGGTTAGGGAGGTTTGAACTAACACCTAATCTAATCTGCCTCACACCGTCAGTAGGTAAGGCCCATCTCACGCTGAACTAGCAAAGCAGCATCTACCAAGCTCGCACGAGCTATCTAGCAGATGGTCTGCGAGACTGGTAGGTAGGAATAACACTACTACAAGCCGCTGCTTCACGCTAAACTCGCACGTTTTATCCAGCATCCAGCATGAGAGGTGAAAATGCTATTCCTACCTACGAGTCTAGGTAGGAATAGCACTATTACGAGCTGTTTCCTTCACACTGAACTCGCAAGTTTTATCCTGCATCCAGCATGCGAGGTGACAATGCTATTCCTACCTGCCAGTCTCGCAAACCTCTGCTAGATAGCTCGTGCGAGCTTGCTAGATGCTACTTTGCTGGCTCAGCGTGAGATGGGCCTAAGTGTAGCGTAGAGGCCTGCTGTTCGTATGTTGCTTTCCTACACACTGCTTCTTTATCTTAGTCCTTCAATGTTTACCATCTTATAATGTTCATTTTCTTGTACCTTCTCGCATTTTTATTTCCTAAATACCTTCTAGAATTCCTCCGTACCTTACCTGGTGAAATTTTCTCATTTTTCGTTTACTGATTTTTGAATTACACACCTTATGAAATTTTGTTACCTATCCAATCGCTGAAATTCTTATTCTTATTCATCTCGTAGCACACTCTTCTGCCACTCACCTTCACACCTCGTCATTTTTTTGCGTTCTTAATATTCGAGCGCAATGGCAATTTTGGCGAGGCAATTTCACTGTCGCGGCACTATCTAGAAGGCAATGTCAGCGATGCAATTACACTATATGCCAATTTTTGAGAATCAATTAATGCCGTCTAGGCAATTTCACCGTCTAGGCAAGTTTACCGTCTAGGCAATTTCACTGTCTTCCCAATTCCTGCGAGGAAAATTTTACCGTTTTGGAAATTTTCACCTCCCCTCACCTCACGCTGCCCTCACCTCACGCTGCCCTCACCTCACGCTGCCCTCACCTCACGCTGCCCTCACCTCACGCTGCCCTCCCCTCACGCTGCCCTCCTCTCACGCTGCCCTCCCCTCACGCTGCCCTCCCCTCACGCTGCCCTCCCCTCACGCTGCCCTCCCCTCACGCTGCCCTCCCCTCACGCTGCCCTCCCCTCACGCTGCCCTCCCTTCACGCTGCCCTCCCCTCACGCAGCCCTCCCCTTCTTGCTGCCCTCCCCTCACGCTGCCCTCCCCTCACGCTGCCCTCCCCTCACGCTGCCCTCCCCTCACGCTGCCCTCCCCTCACGCTGCCCTCCCCTCACGCTGCCCTCCCCTCACGCTGCCCTCCCCTCACGCTGCCCTCCCTTCACGCTGCCCTCCCCTCACGCTGCCCTCCCCTCACGCTGCCCTCCCTTCACGCTGCCCTCCCTTCACGCTGCCCTCCCCTCACGCTGCCCTCCCCTCACGCTGCCCTCCCCTCACGCTGCCCTCCCCTCACGCTGCACTCCCCTCACGCTGCCCTCCCCTCACGCTGCCCTCCCCTCACGCTGCCCTCCCCTCACGCCTCCCTCCCCTCACGATGCCCTCCCCTCACGCTGCCCTCCCCTCAAGCTGCCCTCCCTTCACGCTGCCCTCCCCTCACGCTGCCCTCCCCTCACGCTGCCCTCCCCTTACGCTGCCCTCCCCTCAAGCTGCCCTCCCCTCAAGCTGCCCTCCCCTCAAGCTGCCCTTCCCTCAAGCTGCCCTTCCCTCAAGCTGCCCTTCCCTCAAGCTGCCCTCCCTTCACGCTGCCCTCCCCTCACGCTGCCCTCCCCTCACGCTGCCCTCACCTCACGCTGCACTCTCCTCACGCTGCCCTCCCTTCACGCTGCCCTCCCCTCACGCTGCCCTCCCCTTCTTGCTGCCCTCCCCTCACGCTGCCCTCCCCTCACGCTGCCCTCCCCTCACGCTGCCCTCCCCTCACGCTGCCCTCCCCTCACGCTGCCCTCCCCTCACGCTGCCCTCCCCTCACGCTGCCCTCCCCTCACGCTGCCCTCCCCTCACGCTGCCCTCCCCTCACGCTGCCCTCCCCTCACGCTGCCCTCCCCTCACGCTGCCCTCCCCTCACGCTGCCCTCCCCTCACGCTGCCCTCCCCTCAAGCTGCCCTCCCCTCACGCTGCCCATCCCTCACGCTGCCCTCCCCTCACGCTGCCGTCCCCTCACGCTGCCCTCCCCTCACGCTGCCCTCCCCTCACGCTTCCCTCCCCTCACGCTTCCCTCCCCTCACACTTCCCTCCCCTCACGCTGCCTTCCCCACACGCTGCCCTCCCCTCACGCTGCCCTCCCCTCACGCTGCCCCCCCCCTCACGCTGCCCTCCCCTCACGCTGCCCTACCCTCACGCTGCCCTCCCCTCACGCTGCCCTCCCTTCACGCTGCCCTCCCCTCACGCTGCCCTCCCCTCACGCTGCCCTCCCCTCACGTTGCCCTCCCCTCACGCTGCCCTCCCCTCACGCTGCCCTCCCCTCACGCTGCCCTCCCCTCACGCTGCCCTCTCCTCACGCTGCCCTCCCCTCACGCTGCCCTCCCCTCACGCTGCCCTCCCCTCACGCTGCCCTCCCCTCACACTGCCCTCCCCTCACGCTGCCCTCCCCTCACGCTGCCCCTCCCCTCACGCTGCCCTCCCCTCACGCTGCCCTCCCCTCACGCTGCCCTCCCCCTCACGCTGCCCTCCCCTCACGCTGCCCTCCCCTCACGCTGCCCTCTTCTCACGCTGCCCTCTTCTCACGCTGCCCTCCCCTCACGCTTCCCTCCCCTCACGCTGTCCTCTTCTCACGCTGTCCACTTCTCACGCTGCCCTCCCCTCACGCTTCCCTCCCCTCACGCTTCCCTCCCCTCACGCTTCCCTCCCCTCACGCTTCCCTCCCCTCACGCTTCCCTCCCCTCACGCTTCCCTCCCCTCACGCTTCCCTCCCCTCACGCTTCCCTCCCCTCACGCTGTCCTCCCCTCACGCTTCCCTCCCCTCACGCTGTCCTCCCCTCACGCTGTCCTCCCCTCACGCTTCCCTCCCCTCACGCTGTCCTCCCCTCACGCTGTCCTCCCCCTCACGCTGTCCTCCCCTCACGCTTCCCTCCCCTCACGCTTCCCTCCCCTCACGCTTCCCTCCCCTCACGCTTCCCTCCCCTCACGCTTCTCTCCCCTCACGCCTCCCTCCCCTCACGCTTCCCTCCCCTCACGCTTCCCTCCCCTCACGCTTCCCTCCCCTCACGCTTCCCTCCCCTCACGCTTCCCTCCCCTCACGCTTCCCTTCCCTCACGCTGTCCTCCCCTCACGCTGTCCTCCCCTCACGCTTCCCTCCCCTCACGCTGTCCTCCCCTCACGCTGTCCTCCCCTCACGCTTCCCTCCCTTCACACTATTCTCCCCTCACGCTTTTCTCCCCTCACGCTTCCCTCAGTTCACATGACCAGGTTTTCCCTCCTCAGACCCTCAGCTCCCTCTGTTTCCTACCTCCCCTCACACTGCCGCTCTAATTGCGCCCTCGGGTGGCCTGTGGGGCTCGCCTGTGCCTGCTTGTCTGCTTGCCTGTCTGTCTGGTTGTCTGCTTGCCTGTCTGTCTGTCTGTCTGTCTGTCTGCTTGCCTGTTTGTTTGTCTGCCTGCCTGCTTGCCTGCCTGCTTGCCTGCCTACTTGCCTGCCTGCTTGCCTGCCTGCTTGCCTGCCTGCTTGCCTGCCTGCTTGCCAGCCTGCTTGCCTGCCTGCTTGCCTGCCTGCTTGCCTGCCTGCTTGCTTGCCTGCCTGCCTGCCTGTCTCAGTGTACGTCAGCACACGATGCACAACTCATAATCACAACTATATTGCGCACCTCTGAAGTTCATTAGGATCCATTTTGAAGTTCTTTATATTGCTTCGTATTGAATTTTTGCACTGTACAAAATACGTTATAAATTTGAATATTCCCTATATAAATGCATGATATATTTGAATACATCACACGGTATATTTAAATAGAGGATAGGGACAGTAAAATTCAAATAGGCAATTCTGTTGAGTCTACAGCATAGGTTTTATTCTAATTCTGATTGTGACTTGATTGTGAGAGCCCTGACGGAGAGACGAGAGCCCGCTCCTGGGGGAATATGTGAGGTCCCGAGCTGAGAGTTAGGTAGGCCCTCTTTTTGTCGAGATAAAAGTTTTTCTATTGTGTTACGGATTATCTTTTTTTCGGTTCACTGCAGTCCTGTGTTTCAGCACCGACTACTTTCTTCTCTAACTTTCATCTTGTTTCATGAACTTCTGTGAGAAATAATGGCCTCAAGCCCGCACACAATCGAGTTAAGGAAAGAACGAGAAATTTCGCAAAGATTTAATTTAGAACGTTTAATAAACTGCAACGGCAGAGTAACATAAGTAAATTGCGGTCAGCGCCTCAACAGCGAGACCTATTAAGGTCGCAGGCAGAGTATGCCGTTTAATCTTTATTCGAGAGTTACATTTAAAATTTATAAGGATCCACATTTATTGCTTTAAAATAGGCAAAATAACCCAATTAAAATTGACAGCAATGGTAGTTAATTTTCGTTCTACCACTCCGGCAAGGTCGAAGGGTAAGCCAGCTCGGAAAGGTAGGTTCGTAGCTTGAGGTCCGAAAGGCAGGCTCAGAGCGTAAGTTGAAGGATTAGGTGAGACAGTAGTTGGCGACAAAGTGGCAAGACACCGTCACGCAGGGAGATCGGCCGCAGAAGGTGGACTGCCGCGCCTTCAAAGTGATTATCCAGAATCACTCTCGATACCAGGGAGTGGAACGGATGGGCCACCAACACTCAGCACTAGCTGGAAGACAATTCGAAATTAAATGGACGAAAAACTGAAAACAACCGAGAACTCGAAAACCAAATGATACGTACTAACAAACGAGATTGAGTGCAAATTTCAACAGTAGCCTAAAAACAAATATTTCAGTTTTAATTACCTAAGTTCAATCCCTCAATGGAGCAGACTGTTGACAATCAAGGGGAAGAACCGGAGCTGCGACGATAAGAAGTACTGCAGAAAAGAATTTACTTAGTATTAGAACAAGGACTAACGACCGAGACCAAAGCTGACGAAACAAATCGACAAGTTCAAAGAATTTCACGTTATACGACTAATAAGACTGATTATACAATAAATAAACAACAATACACACCTGAGCTTATAAATGGCACTCAGTGTAGGAACTTTTAGGCGAAGAATTAATTATTAAGAAATTAAGTAGAAATCAGTAGTAGGAAAGTGTCCATGACGTGAAAGATAGTAAGTATAGTAAGAGGTTCAAATGCGTTAGAAATAAGGTAAATGAGTGCAGGTCGAGACCAGGTCGCTTGCGCAACCTAGAAACTAGTAGAACCGCTCTCTTATAAGTTAATATTTAAGGTTACCGAAGTAACTGTAGTTAATGGCCAACTGGCCGAGTTAATAGCCAAGGACACTTAGAGAATTTAAGCAAAAAGTAAGCAACTTAAATTAAAGAAAGAAATCATTCACACAAACAAAATTCAGTAAAGAGATAACAAACACAGGAAGAATTTAGAATAATGAATTGCCCCAGTTCCAGCCAAGTACAGCCTCCTCCATCACCGTCCCGTCTCAAGAGGTGGAGAGCGCAGCGTATGCCACGATGCAGCCCGATGCTCCAACGTACTCCATCCAACGAAGGCCCCGAACAAGCCTCCACCAAGCAAACATACGATCCTTACACTGGCGTCATTAAAAACTGAGGTAACCTTCCAGAGTATTCTAAGGAGTTTCAAAAAAGAATTGTAAGGAGTTCAAAAGCATTCCCCAAACCTCCCGCCACAACGACCCACTTCAGCTTCGACCCGACCGGAACAGCCAACCTCAGACTCGCAGAACAACGCTCCCGACAGACGCACACAAGACGTACAATTTTGAGGAATTATTTCCGATACACTCCCGGGGGCGAGAGAAAAACATTAATTTATTCTGCAAGCCTCAACAAGCATCGCTCTGCAGCCGCCCTCCGAGGCCGTGCTCCAGTCGCGACCCGCGGTCCGTCGCCACCAAGATCACCGCTGCCGACAGGAAGAGTGTAAGAAGAAATTTTATCTAAGTTAAGTTCTAAAGGATACAAAAGAGAGACAGCATATTGTCCTACAGATCGGTCAGATCTAATCAATTCAACAGAGCGAGTACGCCCGTCAGAGCCGGTAAATAATTTAACTACTCTCCCCATAGCCCACATGGGTCGAGGTTTTACAGGATTAGAAATCAATACAATATCATTTAATTTAATTCTGTCACTCCAAATGGGCTGGTAAGAATTCTTATCACGATCCCGTAAGGAAAGCAAATACTCTGTATACCACAAATTTTTAAAATTTTCTAAAGTCTCTTCTCTAAGTTCTAGTGACTTTACTAGAACCTCACGAGAAGGACGCGGTAATTCACTCCCGATTACGGGTCCAAAAGTTAAGCTAGCAGAAGGTAAAAGTTTAAGGAATGCGTTAGGGGAGACAACTTCGTGCGATTGGTCATCCGTGTCTCGGTAAGTCAATGGACGAGCGTTAACCGCATCCTGTATGTCGGAAAGTAACGTGAAGAACTGAAAATATTCTATCTTACTTTTTCCAATTGATTTATATAAACATTTTTTAACAACACCTATCAAGCGTTCCCAAGCTGCACCATACCAGGCACTGTACAGTGGAATTTTCACATGCTTTATATTATTTCGACATAAATGCTCTGATACATAATCATCTGAAAAGGAAGAATTAAGGAACTCTGCTGCTTGGGAAAACGTAGGAGCATTATCGGAGTACAATGCACTTGGAAAGCCGTACCTATTAGTGAAACGAACAAAGGAGGCCAAAAAAGCTGCTGCCGACATATCGGGTACGAGCTCAAGATGCACTGCACGAATGCTTAAACAGGTGTATATTACTAAATACATTTTTACAAACTGGTTACCATAGTTTACATTAAAGTGACCTGTAAAATCTACGCCTACATTTTGAAAGGGTCTAACTAAGTTTACTTTATCACTCAGGAAATCTGTTGGCTTCGGATAACGGAAAGGCAAAGAATTGTATTTTTTACAGAGCACACAACTACGTAAAATTTCTTTTATTAGAGGCCTACCTTTTGGTAGCCAAAACCCTTTGTTACGAAGAACATTGAGGGTAGAGCTGAACCCCATGTGCTTACAAAGCTCATGACAGTTCCTCACTATAAGTTTGGTTAAATAACTGTCCCTGTGTAGCAAGATCGGGTTAGCAACACGGGAATCTATGTAAAGGCATTTATTGAGCCTACCCTTCGATCGAAGTAGGCCATTGTCATCTATGTAGAGATTTAGGTCTCTAACCACCTGTGGAGGAGGAGCGGAAAAATCTTCAGTAAGCAGGTAAGAATATGCCTCGGCAAAATGAATTTTCTGCTCTAATTTAAGCCAGTAAGTTTTAGCTTTGTTAACACAGTCTAACCTAGTAAATTTACACTGTCTAGCCCTAAATGAGCATGCGAAAAGGCGAGCAGTAACTCCAATAAGTTTATCAAAATTAGAGTAGTTCTCTGCAGGAAAGATCGGTTTACGCGCCTCCGGAGAAGTCGTTTGAGAACACATGATCAACTTTTTGTTAACCTCGGATATGCATCCCAAAGAATTAGGAGGCCAAGACATTGAGTACTGCAGAAACTGTGGGCCCTGCTGCCAGAAAGTTAGTTTTTTAGTAAATTCAGTTAAAGTTAATCCACGAGTGATCAAATCGGCTGGATTTTCACCAGAGGAAACATAGCGAAAGGAACAGTCTAGATTGAAATTCTGCTTGATAGTTACTAAATAAGAACAAATGTCTTTTACTCGATTATCAGCGAAAACATTTTTAGATTTAACGGTTTTATTCAATATCCAGGATAACACGATTTGTGAATCGATGGCTACGAACAAATCTGAAATAGTGACATTATTTAAATTTCGCATCAAATTCAAAACGCATTTCAAGGCAACATAAACAGCTAGTAGCTCCAAAGTAGGTAAGCTTTTAGTTTTTAAGGGTGACACTTTGGTTTTACTAAATAATAATGACGATTTATCCGCTTTTTCTGAAAGTACATAAACAGAAAATCCATAATTACTCTTGGATGCGTCGGTAAACACAACCAATTTAATTTTATCCCCGGAGTCAAATGATCTACGATTAAATTTAAAATTACACAATTTATTCATATCTCCAGCTAAAGATTTCCAAGTTTGAAATAAGTTGTCCGGCAATTTTTCATCCCACGTCAATCCCGCTCTCCAGATTTCCCGCATCAAATTTTTACCCCTAACCGTTATCGGACCTACCAAGCCAAGAGGATCGAAACAACGAGCCAAGCGGGAAAGTACAGCTCTTTTTGTAACACCCACCTCCTGGGTACCATCCTCAATCTGCACACTCAACTGGTCAGACGATTTATCGTATCTGTAACCCAATACTTTCTCAAAGCTTTGTTCATGGCAAGCACTCACCTCGTCTCACACCCTGATCCAAGAAAGTATTTACCGTGAAACTAGTTAGCCTCAGGTCTGAAGAACAATCTATTTTATCTAAGATTTTCTTCGACAGGTAGGAGCGTTGAGATCCGCTGTCTAACAAAAACCTGGCTTTGGAATGTATCGGAAATAATTCCTCAAAATTGTACGTCTTGTGTGCGTCTGTCGGGAGCGTTGTTCTGCGAGTCTGAGGTTGGCTGTTCCGGTCGGGTCGAAGCTGAAGTGGGTCGTTGTGGCGGGAGGTTTGGGGAATGCTTTTGAACTCCTTACAATTCTTTTTTGAAACTCCTTAGAATACTCTGGAAGGTTACCTCAGTTTTTAATGACGCCAGTGTAAGGATCGTATGTTTGCTTGGTGGAGGCTTGTTCGGGGCCTTCGTTGGATGGAGTACGTTGGAGCATCGGGCTGCATCGTGGCATACGCTGCGCTCTCCACCTCTTGAGACGGGACGGTGATGGAGGAGGCTGTACTTGGCTGGAACTGGGGCAATTCATTATTCTAAATTCTTCCTGTGTTTGTTATCTCTTTACTGAATTTTGTTTGTGTGAATGATTTCTTTCTTTAATTTAAGTTGCTTACTTTTTGCTTAAATTCTCTAAGTGTCCTTGGCTATTAACTCGGCCAGTTGGCCATTAACTACAGTTACTTCGGTAACCTTAAATATTAACTTATAAGAGAGCGGTTCTACTAGTTTCTAGGTTGCGCAAGCGACCTGGTCTCGACCTGCACTCATTTACCTTATTTCTAACGCATTTGAACCTCTTACTATACTTACTATCTTTCACGTCATGGACACTTTCCTACTACTGATTTCTACTTAATTTCTTAATAATTAATTCTTCGCCTAAAAGTTCCTACACTGAGTGCCATTTATAAGCTCAGTACTAACTTGTGTGAGAAATAATGGCCTCAAGCCCGCACACAATCGAGTTAAGGAAAGAACGAGAAATTTCGCAAAGATTTAATTTAGAACGTTTAATAAACTGCAACGGCAGAGTAACATAAGTAAATTGCGGTCAGCGCCTCAACAGCGAGACCTATTAAGGTCGCAGGCAGAGTATGCCGTTTAATCTTTATTCGAGAGTTACATTTAAAATTTATAAGGATCCACATTTATTGCTTTAAAATAGGCAAAATAACCCAATTAAAATTGACAGCAATGGTAGTTAATTTTCGTTCTACCACTCCGGCAAGGTCGAAGGGTAAGCCAGCTCGGAAAGGTAGGTTCGTAGCTTGAGGTCCGAAAGGCAGGCTCAGAGCGTAAGTTGAAGGATTAGGTGAGACAGTAGTTGGCGACAAAGTGGCAAGACACCGTCACGCAGGGAGATCGGCCGCAGAAGGTGGACTGCCGCGCCTTCAAAGTGATTATCCAGAATCACTCTCGATACCAGGGAGTGGAACGGATGGGCCACCAACACTCAGCACTAGCTGGAAGACAATTCGAAATTAAATGGACGAAAAACTGAAAACAACCGAGAACTCGAAAACCAAATGATACGTACTAACAAACGAGATTGAGTGCAAATTTCAACAGTAGCCTAAAAACAAATATTTCAGTTTTAATTACCTAAGTTCAATCCCTCAATGGAGCAGACTGTTGACAATCAAGGGGAAGAACCGGAGCTGCGACGATAAGAAGTACTGCAGAAAAGAATTTACTTAGTATTAGAACAAGGACTAACGACCGAGACCAAAGCTGACGAAACAAATCGACAAGTTCAAAGAATTTCACGTTATACGACTAATAAGACTGATTATACAATAAATAAACAACAATACACACCTGAGCTTATAAATGGCACTCAGTGTAGGAACTTTTAGGCGAAGAATTAATTATTAAGAAATTAAGTAGAAATCAGTAGTAGGAAAGTGTCCATGACGTGAAAGATAGTAAGTATAGTAAGAGGTTCAAATGCGTTAGAAATAAGGTAAATGAGTGCAGGTCGAGACCAGGTCGCTTGCGCAACCTAGAAACTAGTAGAACCGCTCTCTTATAAGTTAATATTTAAGGTTACCGAAGTAACTGTAGTTAATGGCCAACTGGCCGAGTTAATAGCCAAGGACACTTAGAGAATTTAAGCAAAAAGTAAGCAACTTAAATTAAAGAAAGAAATCATTCACACAAACAAAATTCAGTAAAGAGATAACAAACACAGGAAGAATTTAGAATAATGAATTGCCCCAGTTCCAGCCAAGTACAGCCTCCTCCATCACCGTCCCGTCTCAAGAGGTGGAGAGCGCAGCGTATGCCACGATGCAGCCCGATGCTCCAACGTACTCCATCCAACGAAGGCCCCGAACAAGCCTCCACCAAGCAAACATACGATCCTTACACTGGCGTCATTAAAAACTGAGGTAACCTTCCAGAGTATTCTAAGGAGTTTCAAAAAAGAATTGTAAGGAGTTCAAAAGCATTCCCCAAACCTCCCGCCACAACGACCCACTTCAGCTTCGACCCGACCGGAACAGCCAACCTCAGACTCGCAGAACAACGCTCCCGACAGACGCACACAAGACGTACAATTTTGAGGAATTATTTCCGATACTTCTTCCTCAGCTTACTGTTTCTATGCACCTTCTGCATAGATTCCGCGTTCCCTTGCCTAAACTAAATAGTGCCTTCCTCCTTCTTGTCTTCGGAATACATTTTCTTTAGCTGTTAGGGAAGCTTAAGCTAACTCATCTAATCTAATTGAACGACGAAAGCAGCACTGTACAACTGCTCCAATTATTGCTTCATTTCGAGGATTTGCTGTGACCCTTACGGTCGCAAATGCATGGAGGAATCGAATTATGGAATCGAAATGCATAAAATTATCGTGGTTATGCAATCGAAATGCATAAAATTATCGTGGTTATGGAATCGGGACGCATAAAATTATCGTGGATATGGAATCGAAATGCATAAAATTATCGTGGTTATGGAATCGAAATGCATAAAATTATCGTGGTTATGGAATCGAAGTGCATAAAATTATCGTAGATATGGAATCGAAATGCATAAAATTATCGTGGATATGGAATCGAAATGCATAAAATTATCGTGGTTATGGAATCGAAATGCATAAAATTATCGTGGATATGGAATCGAAATGCATAAAATTATCGTGGATATGGAATCGAAATGCATAAAATTATCGTGGTTATGGAATCGAAATGCATAAAATTATCGTGGTTATGGAATCGAAATGCATAAAATTATCGTGGATATGGAATCGAAATGCATAAAATTATCGTGGTTATGGAATCAAGACGCATAAAATTATCGTGGTAATGGAATCAAGACGCATAAAATTATCGTGGATATGGAATCGAAATGCATAAAATTATCGTGGTTATGGAATTAAGACGCATAAAATTATCGTGGATATGGAATCGAGGGGCATAAAATTATCGTGGATATGGAATCGAAATGCATAAAATTATCGTGGATATGGAATCGAAATGCATAAAATTATCGCGGTTATGGAATCAAGACGCATTAATCGCGGTGTCTACACTGCACCTTCAATCGAGCGATGCTGGGCTGACACCATACAAACGAAGTGTGCGAGTCAGTTAAGATTCACAGTTTTCATTCACAACTCCGTCGTTGAGTTTTTCAAAGCGCCCTCATTTTCCCCACATTGTCCACCAAAATACAACTCGGCGCGGTGAACCAATTATATTCAAGGTGTTCCCTGCGATGGGTTAAACTCAAGTTCAATTTTTAACTTAAATTTAAATTCAATAGTCGTAATCATTGTTGACAATTGCAAACATTAGCTGAATTGTGCCTTCATTACGTTTGGCGTAAGAATATTTGAAAATTGAGTTTGTGTCAACTGGTCGGTCAGCAGCATTATGAAAATAGTCTCCGTGTACCACCGGTGGCCCACGTCTCAGCCAATGTTTCAAGCAGGCGCGCGACGGCGAGAGTAACAGATTGGCGTGATGGAGTATTACTAACTAGTGCACACGGCCCGTCAAACATGACGGGATTCGCTATTTTGCTGGCATAAATCCTCCACGTGGATGCCCAACACGTGGATGCCCAACAAATATATCCATCCCAACAGTACCCGCCATTAAATAAATCTAGCAGACGTGGATGCCCAACAAATATATCCATCCCAACAGTACCCGCCATTAAATAAATCTTGCAGACGTGGATGCCCAACAAATATATCCATGCCAACAGTACCCACCATTAAATAAATCTTGCAGATGTGGATGCCCAACAAATATATCCATCCCAACAGTACCCGCCATTAAATAAATCTTGCAGATGTGGATGCCCAACAAATATATCCATCCCAACAGTACCCGCCATTAAATAAATCTTGCAGATGTGGATGCCCAACAAATATATCCATCCCAACAGTACCCACCATTAAATAAATCTTGCAGATGTGGATGCCCAACAAATATATCCATCCCAACAGTACCCGCCATTAAATAAATCTTGCAGATGTGGATGCCCAACAAATATATCCATCCCAACAGTACCCGCCATTAAATAAATCTAGCAGACGTGGATGCCCAACAAATATATCCATCCCAACAGTACCCGCCATTAAATAAATCTTGCAGACGTGGATGCCCAACAAATATATCCATGCCAACAGTACCCGCCATTAAATAAATCTTGCAGACGTGGATGCCGAACAAATATATCCATCCCAACAGTACCCGCCATTAAATAAATCTTGCAGATGTGGATGCCCAACAAATATATCCATCCCAACAGTACCCGCCATTAAATAAATCTTGCAGATGTGAATGCCCAACAAATATATCCATGCCAACAGTACCCGCCATTAAATAAATCTTGCAGACGTGGATGCCGAACAAATATATCCATCCCAACAGTACCCGCCATTAAATACATCTTGCAGATGTGGATGCCCAACAAATATATCCATCCCAACAGTACCCGCCATTAAATAAATCTTGCAGATGTGGATGCCCAACAAATATATCCATCCCAACAGTACCCGCCATTAAATAAATCTCGCAGACGTGGATGCCCAACAAATATATCCATGCCAACAGTACCCGCCATTAAATAAATCTTGCAGACGTGGATGCCAAACAAATATATCCATCCCAACAGTACCCGCCATTAAATAAATCTTGCAGATGTGGATGCCCAACAAATATATCCATCCCAACAGTACCCGCCATTAAATAAATCTTGCAGATGTGGATGCCAAACAAATATATCCATCCCAACAGTACCCGCCATTAAATAAATCTTGCAGATGTGGATGCCCAACAAATATATCCATCCCAACAGTACCCGCCATTAAATAAATCTTGCAGATGTGGATGCCAAACAAATATATCCATCCCAACAGTACCCGCCATTAAATAAATCTTGCAGATGTGGATGCCAAACAAATATATCCATCCCAACAGTACCCGCCATTAAATAAATCTTGCAGATGTGGATGCCCAACAAATATATCCATCCCAACAGTACCCGCCATTAAATAAATCTTGCAGATGTGGATGCCCAACAAATATATCCATCCCAACAGTACCCGCCATTAAATAAATCTTGCAGATGTGGATGCCCAACAAATGTATCCATCCCAACAGTACCCGCCATTAAATAAATCTTGCAGATGTGGATGCCAAACAAATATATCCATCCCAACAGTACCCGCCATTAAATAAATCTTGCAGATGTGGATGCCCAACAAATGTATCCATCCCAACAGTACCCGCCATTAAATAAATCTTGCAGATGTGGATGCCCAACAAATATATCCATCCCAACAGTACCCGCCATTAAATAAATCTTGCAGATGTGGATGCCCAACAAATGTATCCATCCCAACAGTACCCGTCATTAAATAAATCTTGCAGATGTGGATGCCCAACAGTACCCGCCATTAAATAATTCTTGCAGATGTGGATGCCAAACAAATATATCCATCCCAACAGTACCCGCCATTAAATAAATCTTGCAGATGTGGATGCCCAACAAATATATCCATCCCAACAGTACCCGCCATTAAATAAATCTTGCAGATGTGGATGCCCAACAAATATATCCATCCCAACAGTACCCGCCATTAAATAAATCTTGCAGATGTGGATGCCCAACAAATATATCCATCCCAACAGTACCCGCCATTAAATAAATCTTGCAGATGTGGGTGGATGCCAAACAAATATATCCATCCCAACAGTACCCGCCATTAAATAAATCTTGCAGATGCGGATGCCCAACAAATATATCCATGCCAACAGTACCCGCCATTAAATAAATCTTGCAGACGTGGATGCCCAACAAATATATCCATGCCAACAGTACCCGCCATTAAATAAATCTTGCAGATGTGGATGCCCAACAAATATATCCATCCCAACAGTACCCGCCATTAAATAAATCTTGCAGATGTGGATGCCAAACAAATATATCCATCCCAACAGTACCCGCCATTAAATAAATCTTGCAGATGCGGATGCCCAACAAATATATCCATCCCAACAGTACCCGCCATTAAATAAATCTTGCAGACGTGGATGCCCAACAAATATATCCATCCCAACAGTACCCGCCATTAAAATATTCTTGTACTTGTGCACTGGTGAAACTCGTATCACAGATACGGTCATTGGGCGTCCGTGTGAGCGTCACAGACACACGGAGGGAGCGGACACCAAACTAATATATAAAAAAATTAACACATCATGGGTATTATTTGAATACCAAAAAAATTGAAATAATGTAATAGAATGATAGTCAGAGTAATTCAATAATGGCCATAATATCCCCTCCCACGCACGGCACACCACATTTTCCATACACACTAAATTTTTAGCCACACTCCATTTTACCTCGGATATTACCACATTTTACAGCCACATCACATTTCCAGCCACACCACATTTTCCAGCCACACCACATTTTCCAGCCACACCCCATTTTACCTCGAATATTCCCACATTTCCCAGCCACACCCCATTTCCCAGCCACACCCCATTTCAAGCCACACCCCATTTCCAGCCACACCCCATTTCCAGCCACATCCCATTTCCAGCCACACCCCATTTCCAGCCACACCACGTTTCCAGCCACTCTACATTTTCCAGCCACACCACATTTTCCAGCCACACCCCATTTACCTCGAATATTCCCACATTTTCCAGCCACACCCCATTTCCAGCCACACCCCATTTCCAGCCACACCACGTTTCCAGCCACACCCCATTTCCAGCCACACCACATTTCCAGCCACACCACATTTTCCAGCCACACCACATTTCCAGCCACATCACATTTCCAGCCACACCACATTTCCAGCCACACCACATTTCCAGCCACACCACATTTCTAGCCACGCCACATTTCCAGCCACACCACATTTCCAGCCACACCACATTTCCAGCCACACCACATTTCCAGCCACACCACATTTCCAGCCACACCACATTTTCAGCCACACCACATTTCCAGCCCCACCACATTTCCAGCCACACCACATTTCCAGCCACACCACATTTCCAGCCACACCACATTTCCAGCCACACCACATTTCCAGCCCCACCACATTTCCAGCCCCACCACATTTCCAGCCACACCACATTTCCAACCACACCACATTTCCAGCCACACCACATTTCCAGCCACACCACATTTTCAGCCACACCACATTTCCAGCCACACCACATTTCTAGCCACACCACATTTCCAGCCACACCACATTTCCAGCCCCACCACATTTCCAGCCACACCACATTTCCAACCACACCACATTTCTAGCCACACCACATTTCCAACCACACCACATTTCCAGCCCCACCACATTTCCAGCCCCACCACATTTCCAGCCACACCACATTTCCAGCCACACCACATTTCCAGCCCCACCACATTTCCAGCCACACCACATTTCCAGCCACACCACATTTCCAGCCACACCACATTTCCAGCCCCCCCCCCCCCCCCAGCGGTAATTGGCCTCGTTACGCTAATGGCTCGTTACCGCACGCCCACGTGATCACCTTAATTTAGCGGCGCATAAACCCACGTGCGCCCAGCGTAAAACTTGCGCGTGTTTGCGCCGCTCAGCCTCCTCAAACGTGCGTTGTAATGTTCATGTGCGTGAACATTTTACATCTTGTGCCTGAGTTAACCTATAATGATGATGTGTGTGAATTTGTGTGTAATGCTGACGTATATGAACGTGTTATGATGCTGACGTATGTGTATTTGAGTGTAATGCTGACGTGTGTGAACATGGTGTAAATAGAACCCGGATTTCTAGTAATTATTCTATTAATGCTATAACGACTACAAATGCAAACAAAAAATTGCATTTATTGCACAAATGCTATTTTACTATGAACGCTATTTTGACCAGGCACTAAGGCAAAAAGTGGTCATTGTACAATAAATGACAATAAAACCTGCACAAAGTAGTAGTTGACGAAGAAGAGGATAATTAATAACATGACAATTTTTTGAGGTGCTAAAAATGGCCTCGATTTACGCTGACCTTCTGCAGTTGGTGTCCGATGCACTTTCTTTTTCGTTATCTTGGCATTTGCATTCGAAAATCAGGCGTGTGAAAAATATTATCTGTCTTTTATAGCTGTATAAGAAATAAAACTGCTGAATTGTAGTCAAAACTTACAAAGTTTTACGTTCTATTTTGCTACAAATTAGAACTATATTGCTAGAAATAAAAGCCAGTTTGCAATAATAACTGCAATATCAACTTTTTTGGAGCTATTATGACCATTTTTTTGCGCTATTTGACCACTTTTTTAGGACTAGAAATCGAGGCTCTAGTTATAATGCTGACTTATGTGGACATTCCATATCACGGGCCTGAATTGCTGCACAAGGTTTCCTCACTTTAACTGTTCATTTAATGAACAATTACACGAACAAGTCTCGTCATTGCATATATTGCGCGTGAACAAATCAAACCATGCAACGATGTATAAACATTTCATGTGGAAAATATCAGCTTACTATTTCTCTTAAAATGGGCAGCTTTGCCATTTGGTAGGATAAAGGCGTGAGAAAATGGGCTCTTCCATCTCAACGCATGAAATGAGTTGGTTGTGTTTGTTGCGTTTGTACGCATACATACTAACGCACGCACACACAAAACACACGACACACCCACACACGACACACCCACACACGACACACCCACACACGACTCACCCACACACGACACACCCACACACGACACACCCACACACGACACACCCACACACGACACACCCACACACGACACACCCACACACGACACACACGACACACACGACACACACACACGCACACACACACACAACACACACATGTCACACATATATCACAAGCAGACACACTCACACGCTCACACACTCACGAGCACACACAAGCACGCTCACACACTCGCGCGCACACAACACTCACACACAGCACCACAGCTCACACAGGTGACCAGATACCACGGCAGGGAGGTCAGAAACCTAAATTTCCTGCCTTGCATGCCCACTTCGACTGGCGACTTACGGTAAACAACACCACCACGACTTGCGGAATCGTTTGGAATTAGTCACTCTATAGTCCTAAGGTTAATAATAATCTACCTTCCAATATACATGTGTTATTATTCACACAGGACATGTTAAGGATTAACACTCGGAAGCAACGCTTGGAGGAGCGGCCTTTTGATTTGCCCGATCTCAACCCCGCACTCCCCAATGGAACTTTGTTGCCTTAGAAACTGGAATAGAGAAAAACATTTAAATAAATAGTTCGTTGCGTATGAAAACGCACGGAACCAACATCGCAGTTCATACTTTCACCGCAGCGTGGCCCACCGGTGACCACGGAGAGGATTTTCATAATGCTGCTGCCCGACCAGTAGTCACGACCTCAATTTTCACTAATGCTAATCACAGCCAAATGAAGGCACGATCCAGTTCGTGCTTGGTATTTTCAACATTGCTCTCTACAATTGACTTTAAATTTAAGCTGAACGTTGGACTTCAGTGTCGATACCGTCGTGCGGTCGACGTGAGGGTTCGTGGAAAAGGGCTGTCTTCTGTATAGCTACCTTTTCCGGGGCGCTAGCTTTTCTTCGCAGCTGCCCTTCCTGAGGTTCGTGTGGGTACCGCCTACGCCGTAATCAGTCCGCTAGGGCAACAGAAGTAAATTCTGTTAGTGCCGAACTACGGCGGTACCGTTGTGTGTGGGGGGTGAGGTGAGTGTGTGGGTACCACCTACGCCGTAATAAGTCCGCTAGGGCAACAGAAGTAAATTCTGTTAGTGCCGAACTACGGTGGTACCGTTAGGAAGACGAGCAACTGTCTGCACCGTATGAGACCGCTAGGGCAACAGAAGTGAATTCTGTTAGTGCCGAACTGCGACAGCGTCTTCCTATTGACAAAGTATGCGACATAGTTCATCCTTCCGAGGTGGCTCGTTAAACCCCTTATTAGGCGAAGTGTCGTATAAGACTAAAGCCTGTGTCAACAAGGAGAAAGGAAACTTTTTTCACCTCAGGGTGTGACTTGATTTATTCAGAATCTCTTTGAAGTCCCTATCACATACACTGATATATTTTAACAAAGACAGTGATTTATTTTATATTGCAAAAATAGTACGTACAGACGTGAGCTACTGCATAACAGGGTACAACACTCAAAATTGCATTTAAAATATTAGTCGTATTTAGCTAGATAACACAAGAAACATTGGAATATCGACATGTAATACAAATGATATTTAAGGGCTAACTAAAGTAAATGCACAAACGCAACATCAGCGCGGAGAAATAGATAAGTCGGCGTTCAGAGAGCTGGACACCTGAAGAAAATACTTAAGATTATGGGTAACTAACACAAAAAGGCTCGATAACCCCTGTGCGGCCTGACACGCCCGGGGGAGGGTGTCTCTGCTACGATAGCCGAGACAGGAAATCTGCAAGGTGGTTGTCGACTCCCGGAAGGTGTTCTGTTCGGCACCTGAAAAGGCTGAAATACAAAGCCCAGCGTTTCAATCGGGGGTTCAACTTGTCTGCCTGTTGCAAATAAAGGAGCGGTCGATGGTCGGTTTGTAACACAAATTCTCGTCCATACAGGTAGACCTCAAACTTCTGTAGAGCCCAGTAGATGCTTAACGCTTCTTTTTCAATGGTAGAATAGTTTATTTCTGCTCCTCTCAGTCGACGTGAAGCATATGCTACCGGCGCGTAGTGACGGAAGTCTCGTTTGCTTGGCTGGAGGAGAGCTGCTCCAAGCCCAGTTTGGGAGGCATCTGTCCTCAGAATGAAAGGACATCTGGGGTCTGGTAACTGTAAGACCGGTCTCTTGACTAACGCTGTCTTCAAACTTTCGAACAGATCTTCTGTTGTATCGGTCCAAGGTATTTGTTCTGGGGAGTTCTTCTTTAGGAAATCATGGAGTTTGGATGTCAGTTGAGAGTAGTTAGGAATGTACTGTTGGTAGTACCCAACTGTACCGAGAAAACTTCGGAGCTCCCGTTTGGTTTTTGGGAGTGGAGCCGATTTCAAGGCTTCGACTCGGTTCTCCAGAGGCTGGATCTGATTACTGCTCAGTTGATGACCCAAATACTGGAGGCTGTCGAATCCGAATTCGCATTTGGACGGCTTCGCCTTAAGGCCATGTCGAGAGAGAGCTTCGAACAGTTTAGCTAATGCTGTGCAATGATCTTCCCAGGTTGTCGAGGCGATTAAGATGTCGTCCATGTAGACCTCGGTGTCTTGCAGTCCTGCAGTGACTTGACGTATAAGGCGGGAAAAAGTGGCTGGAGCATTTGCTAGGCCGAAAGGCAGTACGTTGAATTCATAGAGGCCAGACCTAGTTTTGAAGGCGGTGTATTGGCGGGACTCAGGGTGTAGAGGTACTTGCCAATAGCCACTGGTCAGATCCATTTTGCTGAATATTGTTTTGCCAGCTAAATTGGTGAAAATAGCAGTGGTGTCTGCTATGGGCTCGGCATCGAATACTGTCTGGCTGTTGAGGTGCCTGCAGTCCAGACAAAATCGGTGGGTTCCGTCTTTCTTCCGGACAGCAAGGAGCGGTGAATAGTAAGGTGATGTGGATGGCGTCACGATTCCCATCTTCATCCACTTCTCTAAACTTGACCGCAGTTCAGGCTCCAGCGCTATGGGAAGTGGATACGAATGTTGAAGTCGAAAACTGGAAGGGTCCTTCAATTTTATTTCATGAACTGCCGTGCTGGTTCTTCCGGGAGTATCTGTGAAAAGATCGCGATATTCTTCAAGTAGTTCCTGGAGTTCTGAGCGTTGTGTTGTAGTCAAAGTAGAGGAGATGAGACAGTCTTCAATGGTTTCTCCGACGGGTGACGGTATCTCTGGTTCTTTCCGGTCGAGTTCTTCTTCTTTGCAGGTAGGTTCTAGGGCGAGGCCAACCGCTGCAAATGCTTCCTCTACTCTCTCGTCGTCCTCCTCGCGATCTTTCTCGCTTGGTGAGGCGGAACTTTGCTGCTCCCGGTCGTGGTACTGGCGAAGGAGGTTGATGTGATAGACTTTGTTGTTTCCATCCACGTCCAATGTATAGGTATAGGTTCCCAGGCGTGATTTCACTGTATAGGGACCTTTCCAAGTCATAAGTAGCTTCTTTCGAGAATCGGGCAGAAATACGAGGACTTTATCTCCTTGCTTTAGAGTTCGCATCTTGGTACGTCTGTTGAAGAACTTGGCGCTTTTCTCTTGGCTCCTATTTAGATTCTCGCGAGCGATTTTACATGTTTCTTTCAATCGGTGCTTCATTTCCATCAAATACGGAGCAGTGCTCGTGTCGTCTTGCAAGCTACCATCGGTCCAGCATTCCTTGAGCACGGTTAAAGGTCCACGGGCGCGATGGCCGTAGATGAGTTCGAAAGGAGAATACCCGGTTGAGGCCTGAGGAGCGTCTCGATAAGCAAAAAGGAGTGAAGGCAGATACAGGTCCCAATCTCGCGGCTGTTCTACGGCTAACTTCCGCAACATGACTTTGAGCGTACCATTGAAGCGTTCGACTATGCCGTTCGATTGGGCATGGTATAATGGCGTCAATCGGTGCTGGATACCGACGAGTTTCAGGAAAGCTTCGAAGGTTGCAGCTGTGAACTGAGTGCCGTTGTCGCTTGTTAGCGTGTGAGGGAAACCAACTCTGCTGCAGATTTCGAGTAGCTCCTGGGCGACTGTTTCTGCATCTATATGTCTGAGCGGGGCTGCGTCTGCGTACCGAGTTGCTTGGTCCACCACGGTGAGAATGTATCGGTGGCCACGTGCCGAAGCTGGTTGTAATGGGCCTACCAAATCAACACTGAGCGCGGAGAATGGAGTGGTGATCGGTGGGGTTGAGATAGGTGCCTTTCTTGGTCGAGATGGAGCGTGCGTCTGGCAGGTATGGCAGGAGTGACAGTATTGGACCACATCTTTTGCTAGGGACGGCCAATAAAAATCGCGTTCTAGTCGAGCCTGAGTCTTCTTTTGGGAATAATGGCCAGCAAGTGGATTGTCATGAGCCATTTCCAAGATTTGTGGGCGCACGCTTACAGGTGCTACAAGTTGATGAGTTTCCTGACCGTCTCGTAACGTTTTCCGATGGAGAATGCCGTCATGGAGTTCAAAGGTAATGACTCTGCCATCCTTGTGCGTTTCTTCTTTGCCAGTGTCAACTTTCTTAAATAAAAGCTGCAATGTTTTGCACTCCCGCTGTAATTTCTTGAAGTCTTCTTTGTTGTGTTGCAATATATCGACAGTGCTTGGTGCGGCAGTGGGATCTTCAATAGTTTTTGCTGCTGCCCTTGTGACAACGTGAGAGACTTCTGCAGCAACTGGTTGCTCTTCATAGTCGGTCATCTGTTCTTCGAAGGAGGTGGTTCCGGGAACTCGGCCGAGAATGACATCGTGGGAGAGCTTTTCCATGGCTACGGCTGTCACCTCTCCGTGGTAATAGGGGCACACGAGAGAGACCCGGGCCAGAGGCGCTTCGAAAGAGTGATTGTTGGCCAGCCGTACGGTAATTTCCTTCTTCAAAATGGCGTCAGCTGGGACGAGAGCCTTCTTGACGAAGACCGCCGTTGCTCCTCCATCGAGTAGTACTTGAACGGGTTGTTGGTTCACGGTGCCAGAGCATGTTTTCAGCTGTCCCAATTCGATCAGCTTGTTCGAGGCGATGTGATTGCATGCTACTGGAGGAATATCATCGTATTCATCTGCTTCTTCATGCGTTGCTAGATTGTTTACTCGAGCGGTAGCACTGGAGATAGGTGGGCTTGCATGGGCTGCTCCATTACTGTGACCATCACCTTGCCTCCTCTGCAATTGGCGGCACTCATCACTGGAATGCGATCGGTTGGGGCCATGAAAAGTACAGTAAAATCCATTGTAAGGTCCTCGTTGTTCGCGCTGCGGAGTGTTGACCGATCCTGAGCTGGTGGGACCACCACGTGTGCTAGAAGTTCTTGGCGGCGTTCCTCGAGAGTTGTTGCTGGAGTTGGGTGATCTTGCTGGAGTGCTCGGGGCTCGGACAGGAAATGTCGCACGTCGCTCTGGTGCTCCTGATGCTTTGAGTGCTGGAGGGCCCGCATCCGTCGATGATGTCAGTGTGCGACCCTTACAAAGCTGATGGAGCGATGTATGAGGTCTTGCTTGTAGGAAGCTATCACCTTGCTCTCCTAGGCTTGCGACTGTATTACCACCCCTGTCACGCAACTGAGTAGCGAGGAAGGGCGGCAAGCTTGAATAAGCTCGGTCAACAATTAGGAAGTCACGAAGAGTCTTGTAGTGGGCTTCGATGTTGCATCCTTTTAACCAAGCGTCAAAGGATTGTTCGAGTCGCCGTAGGTAACGTGACATATTGTCGCCTTCTCCTGGCTTCAATTCGTAGTAGTTGGCACGTAGTTTTGCCGGAGTAACTTTATGAGCATCTAGTAGGAGCAATTTAATTTCAGGAAGCTTGAAGCGATCTGCTGCGGGCAGGGTATCGATGAGTCGACGTTCCTTCGGTGTGATCAAATTATGGAGCATGACAACAGCATCGACTTCAGTAAATCCCATCGCTGTGGTGTGAGTGCAGAAGCGTTGCAAGAATTCGTCCATCCTTTCTTTCGTGGGATCGAATGGAGCCGGTGGAGGTATCTTCACTCTAGCATTTTGGGGAGCGATTTGAGCATCGAGTTGTCGGAGTCTGAGCTCGTGGTCTCGTTGTGCTGCTTCTCGTTCCGCTGCTCGTTCTGCGGCTTCTCGTTCTTCTCGTTCTGCGGCTTCTTCCAAATGCCTCAGGCGGCTGGTAAATTCTTCCCGGTACTCCGCATCGGTGGGAGTGAGGCCGAGGGCTTCGACGTATTCTCGAGCTTGAGCGACGAGGTTCATCTTGTTTAAGTGATGCGGTGTCCGCGTAGTTGATTAGAACCCAGAAATCCCAGACAACGTTGGTAGTCGCACAAAGCTTCTGGGTCCCTGTTCGGGCGCCAGAATATGTCGATACCGTCGTGCGGTCGACGTGAGGGTTCGTGGAAAAGGGCTGTCTTCTGTATAGCTACCTTTTCCGGGGCGCTAGCTTTTCTTCGCAGCTGCCCTTCCTGATGTTCGTGTGGGTACCGCCTACGCCGTAATCAGTCCGCTAGGGCAACAGAAGTAAATTCTGTTAGTGCCGAACTACGGCGGTACCGTTGTGTGTGGGGGGTGAGGTGAGTGTGTGGGTACCACCTACGCCGTAATAAGTCCGCTAGGGCAACAGAAGTAAATTCTGTTATGTGCCGAACTACGGTGGTACCGCTAGGGTGAGGTGTGTGTGTGGGTACCACCCACGCCGTAATAAGTCCGCTAGGGCAACAGAAGTAAATTCTGTTAGTGCCGAACTACGGTGGTACCGTTAGGAAGACGAGCAACTGTCTGCGCCGTATGAGACCGCTAGGGCAACAGAAGTGAATTCTGTTAGTGCCGAACTGCGACAGCGTCTTCCTATTGACAAACTATGCGAAATAGTTCATCCTTCCGAGGTGGCTCGTTAAACTCCTTATTAGGCGAAGTGTCGTATAAGACTAAAGCCTGTGTCAACAAGGAGAAAGGAAACTTTTTTCACCTCAGGGTGTGACTTGATTAATTCAGAATCTCTTTGAAGTCCCTATCACATACACTGATATATTTTAACAAAGACAGTGATTTATTTTCTATTGCAAAAATAGTACGTACAGACGTGAGCTACTGCATAACAGGGTACAACACTCAAAATTGCATTTAAAATATTAGTCGTATTTAGCTAGATAACACAAGAAACATTGGAATATCGACATGTAATACAAATGATATTCAAGGGCTAACTAAAGTAAATGCACAAACGCAACATCAGCGCGGAGAAAATAGATAAGTCGGCGTTCAGAGAGTTTGACACCTGAAGAAAATACTTAAGATTATGGGTAACTAACACAAAAAGGCTCGATAACCCCTGTGCGGCCTGACATTCAGTTTAACGAATTACGGTCTACAGGTCAATAAAACTAATTAGTTGCTGAAGAAAAAAAATTTCAGTGCAATGAGAAGAAACAAAAAAGTATTGGAAGCGAATTTATGTACACGACATTCATGCTTGGGATGAGCTGATAAGTAACACGGAATAATTTAACACTTTGACTGCGACGTGAGCCACCGGTGGTACACGGAAGGAATTTATGCTGATCTTTCAGTTTTCAAAAAATGTTTTCATGAATACTTAATGAAAAACAAGTGAATGCACGATCCAGTCAATGTTTGCTATTTTTAACATCATTTGCGACACTTGACTTTATATTTGAGTAGAATTTAAGGCTACAGGTTCACCTGCCGCAGTCAAAGTGTACAGCACAGATGTAGCCAGTGGGATTCAGCATCCCTTGATCGGCTGCCTGATTGTTATCCTGTTTCTATATTGCGCTGTCGGAATTACCCTGTGCCGGAATTACCCTGTGTCGGAATTACCCTGTGTCGGAATTACCCTGTGTCGGAATTACTCTGTGCCGGAATTACCCTGTGCCGGAATTACTCTGTGCCGGAATTACCCTGTGCCGGAATTACTCTGTGCCGGAATTACCCTGTGCCGGAATTACCCTGTGCCGGAATTACCCTGTGCCGGAATTACCCTGTGCCGGAATTACCCTGTGCCGGAATTACCCTGTGCCGGAATTACTCTGTGCCGGAATTACCCTGTGCCGGAATTACCCTGTGCCGGAATTACCCTGTGCCGGAATTACCCTGTGTCGGAATTACCCTGTGCCGGAATTACCCTGTGTCGGAATTACCCTGTGTCGGAATTACCCTGTGTCGGAATTACTCTGTGCCGGAATTACCCTGTGCCGGAATTACTCTGTGCCGGAATTACCCTGTGCCGGAATTACCCTGTGCCGGAATTACCCTGTGCCCGAATTACTCTGTGCCGGAATTACCCTGTGCCGGAATTACCCTGTACCGGAATTACCCTGTGCCGGAATTACCCTGTGCCGGAATTACCCTGTGCCGGAATTACCCTGTGCCGGAATTACCCTGTGCCGGAATGAACGTGTATCACAATTACTTTGTGTTGTTGTGCGTTGCTGTGCGTTGCCGCGCGTTGCCGTGAGTTGCCATGTGTTGCCGCGTTTTGCCGTGCGTTGCCGTGTGTTGCCATGCGCTGCAGGAGACACCTTCAACCCTTCCTCTGCTGCTGCCTGAGGCTGTCCTGTGTCCCCTCCCCGCCTCCCCACCTCCCTGCCTCCCCACCTCCCCGCCTCCCCGCCTCCCCTCCTCCCCACCTTTCCGCCTCCCCGCCTCCCCACCTCCCCGCCTCCCCACCTCCCCACCTCCCCACCTCCCCACCTCCCCACCTCCCCGCCTCCCCACCTCCCCGCCTCCCTACCTCCCCACCTCCCCACCTCCCCGCCTCCCCACCTCCCCGCCTCCCCACCTCCCCGCCACCCTACCTCCCCGCCTCCCCGCCTACCCGCCTCCCCACCTCCCCACCTCCTCGCCTCCCCGCCTCCCCGCCTCCCCGCCTCCCCACCTCCCCGCTTCCCCACCTCCCCACCCCCCGCCTCCCCGCCTCCCCGCCTCCCCGCGTCCCCGCCTCCCCGCCTCCCCGCCTCCCCGCCTCCCCGCCTCCCCGCCTCCCCACCTCCCCACCTCCCCGCCTCCCCACCTCCCCGCCTCCCCGCCTCATCGCCTCCCCGCCTCCCCGGCTCCACGCCTCCCCGCCTCCACGCCTCCCCGCCTCCCCGCTTCTCCGCCTCTCCGCTTCTCCGCCTCTCCGCCTCTCCGCCTCTCCGCCTCCCCGCCTCCCCGCCTCTCCGACTGCTCGCCTCCCCGCCTCCACGCCTCCCCGCCTCCCCGCTTCTCCGCCTCTCCGCTTCTCCGCCTCTCCGCCTCTCCGCCTCCCCGCCTCCCCGCCTCTCCGACTGCTCGCCTCCCCGCCTACCCGCCTCCCCGCCTCCCCGCCTCTCCGCCTACCCGCCTCCCCGCCTACCCGCCTCCCCGCCTACCCGCCTCCCCGCCTCCCCGCCTCCCCGCCTCCCCGCCTCCCCGCCTCCTCGCAACAACACACCGTCGCTGTAAGGGGACGGGGTCTGCTGGCTGAGGACTTTTTGTGAAGACCTTTGGAAGTTGTAGAGCGGGTGGGGATCTGTTGGGACTTGTTTTTAGGACTGAACTTGTTGGGACTTGTTAGGCGCACTGGAGATGCGTTAGGCCTGTGTTTGTTGGGACTTGTTGGGCAGGCTGGGGACCTGTTGGGACTTGTTGGGTATGCTGGGGAGTTGTTGGGTGGGCTGGGAACTTGTTGGGACTTTTTGGGTCGGCTGGGGACTTGTTAGGACTTATCAGTCAGACATGGACTTGCTAAGACTTGTGTAGCTCCCGAGGACTTTCGGGACGAAGAAGAAAACTTTTTGAAACATTTTATGGCCGCTGAGAAGTCGCCGAAACTTCTGGGGCAGAGTGGACTGGGACACTTTGTGTTCTGGGGACTGGAGAGACGACTGTTGAGTGGACGGAGGAGGGTTGGAGACTGTGGCGGGGTCCTGCAGACTGGACAGAGAATTACTAAGTAGACTCAGGAGAGTACATGCCTTGCTCACTGTTTAGCACAAGAAATTTGCTAAGTAACTCTGTATTTCGACTAACATTCAGAACTGCAAAATACCACAAATACTTGATCCTCAGCAGCACACGCCAGAAGTTTGTACTTCTCACGCTTGCAACACGACGTAAACCTCCATATTATGACTCGTATCTTATGAATGCGATTTTTTATATTATGGAGTTCTTCTTTACGGGGTTATTTATATTATGGTCTTCATATCATGGTCTTCATGGGTTCTTCAGATTATGGTGTTTGTATCATGGGGTTCTTCATATTGTGGTCTTTACAGACCCAAAAATGAGTTTGAATTGGTCCAAACATGCGGGCAACATGCAGCCAAACATGCGGCAACATACAGCCAAACTTGCGGCAACATACAGACAAACTTGCGGCAACCTACAGCCAAACTTGCGGCAACATTCAGCCAAACATGCGCAACATGCAGCCAAACTTGCAGCAACATGCAGCCAAACTTGCAGCAACATATAGCCAAACTTGCAGCAACATACAGCCAAACTTGCAGCAACATGCAGCTAAACTTGCGGCAACATATAGCCAAACTTGCGGCAACATGCAGCCAAACTTGCGGCAACATGCAGCCAAACTTGCAGCAACATGCAGCCAAACTTGCAGCAACATACAGCCAAACTTGCGGCAACATACAGCCAAACTTGCGGCAACATACAGCCAAACTTGCGGCAACATACAGCCAAACTTGCGGCAACATGCAGCCAAACTTGCAGCAACATACAGCCAAACATGCGGCAACATACAGCCAAACTTGCGGCAACATACAGCCAAACTTGCGGCAACATACAGCCAAACTTGCGGCAACATACAGCCAAACTTGCGGCAACATACAGCCAAACTTGCGGCAACATACAGCCAAACTTGCGGCAACATGCAGCCAAACTTGCGGCAACATTGTGGTGATCCCAGCGGCAAGCCGCGGACCTCCACAAGACCTGAGAAAAGCTGCCTCCAGACTACAACCGCATCCGTTCCAGAGCACCTCCGGACCCGGAGCGCCTAGCCAACCAAACACGGGACCTGAGAGAAGCCGCCTCGCGACTATGAGAAAAGGTGCCCGTAAGCTACAACGGCTTCCTGCCTCCAGCACCACAGGCCCACAAACTCGCGACCAATCAGGACTCACGCCCGGACTCAGGGCTTGCACTCGAGGCCTACATAAGGCGACCCCAACAAGGCTCGCTCTCACTCAAGCCCTCGTCCTCGTTCAAGTCACATCTCCAGCACCAGCCTCGTGTTCCTGCATCTAGCTTCCGAGGTCGACTTTGTCTCTCGCGTACCTGCACCAAGCTCCGGAGACCGGCCCTGCCTATCGACGCCCCAAGGTGTTGCAAGGTCTTAAACCTAGTAGCGTCTTGACGCTTCAAGGTGTTTCAAAGCCTTAAAAAAGTCACGTTGCAACGCCCCGCGCCGGCGTCGTCGGCCAAGCCGCTCTACGACATCTCTCGCCCGCTCCGGCCGGCTAGCCTCGCCGTAGCTACTTTCCAGCTACAACGGTGAACCGCGTGGCGGCTGGGCCCGACCCAGCTGACTAGCCTCGTCTCGGCGCCCCGCTAGCACCAGCTGACCTGTTCGTAACAGTCGCACGACGTAGCACCAATCATCACGTCTCGCCGCTGCGTTCGTTAGTAGCGTCCTCGCGGACGTTACCCGCTATTGGTGCTTGTTTCATTCATTACGTAATTCTCGCATAGTATTGTATTTCAATCATCACGTATTAGTGCTATTCTCGCATAGGATTGTGTTTCAATCATTACGTAATTTATGTCATTTTCGAATAGGATTGTATTTCAATCATCACGTATTAGTACTATTCTCGCATAGGATTGTGTTTCAATCATTACGTCATTCCCGAATAGGATTGTACTTCAATCATCACGTATTTGTGCTATTCTCGCATAGGATTGTGTTTCAATCATTACGTCATTCCCGAATAGGATTGTGCTTCAATCATCACGTATTTGTGCTATTCTCGCATAGGATTGTGTTTCAATCATTACGTCATTCCCGAATAGGATTGTGCTTCAATCATCACGTATTTGTGCTATTCTCGCATAGGATTGTGTTTCAATCATTACGTCATTCCCGAATAGGATTGTGCTTCAATCATCACGTATTTGTGCTATTCTCGCATAGGATTGTGTTTCAACCATTACGTAATTTATGTCACTTTCGAATAGGATTGTATTTCAATCATCACGTATTAGTACTATTCTCGCATAGGATTGTGTTCCAATCATTACGTCATTCCCGAATAGGATTGTGCTTCAATCATCACGTATTTGTGCTATTCTCGCATAGGATTGTGTTTCAATCATTACGTCATTCCCGAATAGGATTGTGCTTCAATCATCACGTATTTGTGCTATTCTCGCATAGGATTAAGTTTCAATTTATGTCATTCTCGAATAGGATTGTACTTCAATCACCACATATTTGTACTATTCTCACATAGGATTGTGTTTCAATCATTACGTACTCCTCGAATAGTATTGTATTTCAACCATCACGTATTAGTGCTGTGTTCCAATCATTACGTAATTTACGAGTAACGAACAGTGCTCATAGTAGTCACCGAGGGCCCAGTGTAATGGTCCGTGTTCCGTGTACCTAACAGTCACCAATATAATTACCGTGTTACCCCCGTGTTGTCCATATCCTGCCGAATACGGTTGTACCTCAGGCACTCGCTTCGGGCTATCCTATCACGAAAAAGATAGCTCAAAGCCTGCCCGAAGCGTGTTGCAGCCTGGGGGAGAACACTACAACATACAGCCAAACTTGCGGCAACATGCAGCCAAACTTGCGGCAACATGCAGCCAAACTTGCAGCAACATGCAGCCAAACTTGCAGCAACATACAGCCAAACTTGCGGCATCATACAGCCAAACTTGCGGCAACATACAGCCAAACATGCGGCAACATACAGCCAAACTTGCGGCAACATACAGCCAAACTTGCGGCAACATACAGCCAAACTTGCGGCAACATACAGCCAAACTTGTGGCAACATACAGCCAAACTTGCGGCAACATGCAGCCAAACTTGCGGCAACATACAGCCAAACTTGCGGCAACATGCAGCCAAACTTGCGGCAACATGCAGCCAAACTTGCAGCAACATGCAGCCAAACTTGCGGCAACATGCAGCCAAACTTGCAGCAACATGCAGCCAAACTTGCGGCAACATGCAGCCAAACTTGCGGCATCATGCAGCCAAACTTGCAGCAACATACAGCCAAACTTGCGGCAATAATTCATATTTCCTAAAATTTTTGAAATTGTTATAGCATGACGATATTTTACCTCGTATGCCTAAATATCTTCTAAAAAAAATATGTTGAAATAATTGAAATGCTGTTCATTCACACCGATACGTGAACGAGCAACTTACCTAGCGGTACTTTTATGCCCCTACAGGCAGTCAACCTGCTGAAGGTAGGTGGAGGGTACAAGATCAGCTGATGTGGTAGTCCTGGAATAACGCAAAATAGAAATTGAACAGAATGAAGAAGTTACGAAAAAACAAGCGAAGGGAAATGTTAACTCTGAAATAATTGAAGTGTCTGCATTTTTTTAATTTACATTGGAAAGCAGAGAGCTGTAACGTACTGGATCCGCTGGTAAGACTAGCGTGTTGCGGACGTGTTGGGTGAGGCTTGGATAGTTTTGGGTGTGGGGTACTTAGGTTGGCCGTGTTGGTGGGGTGTGTGGGGTTGGTAGGACGTGTAGGGTGTGTGGGGTGTGCAGCTGTACAGCAGCTGTATGGGACAAGCGCAGCTGTAGCATTACGTACATCAGCAACCACGACACCTACGACAAATCCATCATCAGCAAGAAAAATAACATCAACGACAACAACAACAACAACAACAACAGAATCAACCCAAACAATAACATCAACAACAACAGGCACAACAACAACAACAACAACAACAACAACAATACAACAACAACAACAACAACAAGAGCGCAAGTTCCGCCGGCAATAGCAAGGGTGGAAATGAGGAGGAAATGGCGGTGGTGGGGGTGGAAGAGAGAGGTGGAAGTGGGGCGGAAGGCAATGGTGGATGCAAAAAAACTAGCGAATGAAGAAAGTACAAAAAAATTCCATCAAAGAAATGTAGAACAAGAAATGGTACATGAGGACTTAAAAGGATTTGTCTTACTTGATAACATAGACCGTCATTTCCAAGAGAAATATTCACAAGTAATGTTAAATCACATATGTTTGAATGCATCAATTTGCAATCCAAAAATACTTATTTTCGGGGTCGCGTAGGTATAAAGTTATTTTATACTGTACACCATTCATTTGGAGGAGAATATCATTTTTCAAGAATAAGTAATGTTTGTTTCACTGCGTCAACCTTTAGTACAAAGAGACTTGGTTCCCTTCTGCCTGGGATAGTGCACCATGATGATCAGTGATGTCCAATTTTGAAGAACATCTATCTTCAGTGTTGAATAAAATATTTTAACCACCCGTCGTCTTCGATAAGAAGAGAAATCCGTCCAGTATTGGAGATTTTACCTTACTCTTTACAAAGTTCATATTTGACTACAACAATATTTAACCTCAAAACAATTAAGTATCATTTAGGTTCAAGTATCATTTAAGTTTCATTTAGGTTCAAGTATCATTTAAGTATCATTAAACCTCAAAACAATTAAGTATCATTGAAATGTTCAAGGTATTAAATTACCAATATTAAATTCTTTGCATGATACTATTACTTATTATCTAACTATATCAGTATTTATATATATGTATGTATATATATATATATATATATGTAGGTCACTAGCATTATATTCATGTGAGACTATCCCTAAAATTGTAGGAAAAAGCACTTGCAAACGTGGACGAGACCCTGGACTCCCATAAAAATGATTTTCAACATTATTAAAAACGTAAAATACGTCGTTACAATATTTCAGCAAAGTTCAAACTTCAATTACATGAAGTTATACGCTCGAAAGGTTCAGACTTGAAACAACTACGGAGTCGGACATAAATGTTCAACGACTTAACGTTCTCTCATATGTACTTGATTTTTTCTGTACTTTATCTTCGTATCTAGCAAGTCACGTGACACGAGTTGTGACGTCATTCTCTCAGTGAACTATGACTGTTTTATCGTGCTTGTTTGTCAGTCAAGTCTGACTGCTCAGTCATGTAGCCAGTCAAGTCTGGCTGCTCAGTCATGCGGCCAGTCAGGTCTGGCTGCTCAGTCATGCGACCAGTCAGGTCTGGCTGCTCAGTCATGCGGCCAGTCAGGTCTGGCTGCTCAGTCATGCGGCCAGTCAGGTCTGGCTGCTCAGTCATGTAGCCAGTCAAGTCTGGCTGCTCAGTCATGCGGCCAGTCAAGTCTGGCTGCTCATTCATGCGGTCAGTCAAGTCTGGCTGCTCAGTCATGCGGCCAGTCAAGTCTGGCTGCTCAGTCATGCGGCCAGTCAAGTCTGACTGCTCAGTCATGCGGCCAGTCAAGTCTGGCTGCTCAGTCATGCGGCCAGTCAAGTCTGGCTGCTCAGTCATGCGGCCAGTCAAGTCTGGCTGCTCAGTCATGCGGCCAGTCAAGTCTGGCTGCTCAGTCATGCGGCCAGTCAAGTCTGGATGCTCAGTCATGCGGCCAGTCAAGTCTGGCTCAGTCATGCGGCCAGTCAGGTCTGGCTGCTCAGTCATGCGGCCAGTCAGGTCTGGCTGCTCAGTCATGCGGCCAGTCAAGTCTGGCTGCTCAGTCATGCGGCCAGTCAAGTCTGGATGCTCAGTCATGCGGCCAGTCAAGTCTGGCTGCTCAGTCATGCGGCCAGTCAGGTCTGGCTGCTCAGTCATGCGGCCAGTCAAGTCTGGCTGCTCAGTCATGCGGCCAGTCAAGTCTGGCTGCTCAGTCATGCGGCCAGTCAAGTCTGGCTGCTCAGTCATGCGGCCAGTCAGGTCTGGCTGCTCAGTCATGTGGCCAGTCAGGTCTGGCTGCTCAGTCATGCGGCCAGTCAGGTCTGGCTGCTCAGTCATGCGGCCAGTCAAGTCTGGCTGCTCAGTCATGCGGCCAGTCAAGTCTGGCTGCTCAGTCATGCGGCCAGTCAAGTCTGGCTGCTCAGTCATGCGGCCAGTCAAGTCTGGATGCTCAGTCATACGGCCAGTCAAGTCTGGCTGCTCAGTCATGCGGCCAGTCAAGTCTGGCTGCTCAGTCATGCGGCCAGTCAGGTCTGGCTGCTCAGTCATGCGGCCAGTCAGGTCTGGCTGCTCAGTCATGCGGCCAGTCAAGTCTGGCTGCTCAGTCATGCGGCCAGTCAAGTCTGGATGCTCAGTCATACGGCCAGTCAAGTCTGGCTGCTCAGTCATGCGGCCAGTCAAGTCTGGCTGCTCAGTCATGCGGCCAGTCAGGTCTGGCTGCTCAGTCATGCGGCCAGTCAGGTCTGGCTGCTCAGTCATGCGGCCAGTCAAGTCTGGCTGCTCAGTCATGCGGCCAGTCAAGTCTGGCTGCTCAGTCATGCGGCCAGTCAAGTCTGGCTGCTCAGTCATGCGGCCAGTCAGGTCTGGCTGCTCAGTCATGCGGCCAGTCAGGTCTGGCTGCTCAGTCATGCGGCCAGTCAGGTCTGGCTGCTCAGTCATGCGGCCAGTCAGGTCTGGCTGCTCAGTCATGCGGCCAGTCAGGTCTGGCTGCTCAGTCATGCGGCCAGTCAGGTCTGGCTGCTCAGTCATGCGGCCAGTCAAGTCTGGCTGCTCAGTCATGCGGCCAGTCAAGTCTGGCTGCTCAGTCATGCGGCCAGTCAAGTCTGGCTGCTCAGTCATGCGGCCAGTCAGGTCTGGCTGCTCAGTCATGCGGCCAGTCAGGTCTGGCTGCTCAGTCATGCGGCCAGTCAGGTCTGGCTGCTCAGTCATGCGGCCAGTCAGGTCTGGCTGCTCAGTCATGCGGCCAGTCAGGTCTGGCTGCTCAGTCATGCGGCCAGTCAGGTCTGACTGAAGCCACATTTCCACCGGACAAAATTCCGCCGAGTCACCTCAACAAACGAAGGCCTTCTGTCTTGCATCGCCGCCCCAGCCCTTTTGGGGCGGCTCTTCTTAGCCCTAAACCGGGCTTACGGCCGCCAAACACCGGCTCAAGCCCCCCTACAAATCCCCCCCCCCCTGGACTGGTGTTGAACTTCACCCAATCCGGTTGTGTTGTCAAACCCGAGATTTTGGTGCACTCGGGTTATATTACCCCGATAACCTTACGTGCTTGGGCTATCAAACTTGTAAACCCAAAGTTCTCGGGTTTTCAGACCTGAAAACCCTCAAGAACTCGGGTTATCGAAGCTGAAAACCCTAAGAATTCGGGTTATCAAACCTGAATACCCCACGTACTCGGGTTAGCAAGCAGAGTTCTAGTTGAAACTTCCACGCAAGTGTTCTAAGACCAGAACCCTAAGTTCTTTCTTGCACAGTAACGCTAAAACTGGAGAAGCTACAACCAGAAAACTAGATGAGGAACATTAACTAAATAAGGAACTTAACAAACTGTAAATAATAGATTGACAAAAAACAGACTAACAAGATAAACAAAGAGAAATAAATTGACAGGATAACCAGGTTAATTAGATAACCTAGATTAATTGGATAACCTAGATTAATTGGATAACCTAGATTAACTGGATGACCTAGATCAACTAGATAACCTAGATTAACTGGATAACCTAGATCAACTAGATAACCTAGATTAACTGGATAACCTAGATCAACTAGATAACCTAGATCAACAGGATAACCAGGTTAATTAGATAACCTAGATTAACAGGATAACCTAGATCAACTGAATAATCTAGATTAACAGGATAACCTAGATCAACTGAATAATCTAGATTAACAATATAACCTAGATCAACTGAATAATCTAGATTAACAGGATAACCTAGATCAACTGAATAATCTAGATTAACAGGATAACCTAGATCAACTGAATAATCTAGATTATCAGGATAACCTAGATCAACTGGATGACCTAGATCAACTGGATGACCTAGATCAACTGGATAACCTAGATCAACTGGATAACCTAGATCAACTAGATAACCTAGATCAACAGGATAACCAGGTTAATTAGATAACCTAGATTAACAGGATAACCTAGATCAACTGAATAATCTAGATTAACAGGATAACCTAGATCAACTGAATAATCTAGATTAACAATATAACCTAGATCAACTGAATAATCTAGATTAACAGGATAACCTAGATCAACTGAATAATCTAGATTATCAGGATAACCTAGATCAACTGGATGACCTAGATCAACTGGAAAACCTAGATCAACTGGAAAACCTAGATAAACTGGATAACCTAGATTAACTGGATAACCTAGATCAACTGGATAACCTAGATCAACTGGACAACCTTCATCAAATGGATGAAACAAGAGCACCATTTTCACCATCACTGACGTCCAGCTGTTAGAACATCACCTAATTCTTGTAAGAATTTAAATTTATAAACTGTGAACACTTTTCAGTCACGACGAACTTGCTGAGTTTAACAGCTGTAGCCCTGGTGTGCAGGTGTGTACAGCTGCAGCTGTGCTAGTGGGACTGGTGTGCCGGTGTGTACAGCTGTAGCTGTGCTAGTGGGACTGGTGCGCCGGTGTCTACAGCTGCAGCTGTGCTGGTGGGACTGGTGTGCAGGTGTGTAAAGCTGCAGCTGTGCTGGTGGGACTGGTGTGCAGGTGTGTACAGCTGCAGCTGTGCTGGTGGTACTGGTGTGCAGGTGTGTACAGCTGCAGCTGTGCTGGTGGGACTGGTGTGCAGGTGTGTACAGCTGCAGCTGTGCTGGTGGGACTGGTGTGCAGGTGTCTAAAGCTGCAGCTGTGCTGGTGGGACTGGTGTGCAGGTGTGTACAGCTGCAGCTGTGCTGGTGGGACTGGTGTGCAGGTGTGTACAGCTGCAGCTGTGCTGGTGGGACTGGTGTGCAGCTGTGTACAGCTGCAGCTGTGCTGGTGGGACTGGTGTGCCGTTGTGTACCGCCAGTGTGTACATCCAGTACACACCGACAGTACACACCATCAGTATACACCACCAGCACACACCACCAGTACACACCACCAGTACACACCACCAGTACACACCACCAGTACACACCACCAGCACACACCACCAGCACACACCACCAGCACACACCACCAGTACACACCACCAGTACACACCACCAGCACCGACACCAGCACACACCACCAGCACACACCACCAGTACACACCACCAGTACACACCACCAGCACCGACACCAGCACACACCATCAGTACACACCACCAGTACACACCACCAGTACACACCACCAGTACACACCACCAGTACACACCACCAGTAAACACCACCAGTACACACCACCAGCACACACCACCAGTACACACCACCAGTACACACCACCAGTACACACCACCAGCACACACCACCAGCACACACCACCAGCACACACCACCAGCACACACCACCAGCACACACCACCAGTACACACCACCAGTACACACCACCAGTACACACCACCAGTACACACCACCAGCACACACCACCAGCACACACCACCAGCACACACCACCAGTACACACCACCAGTACACACCACCAGCACACACCACCAGTACACACCACCAGCACACACCACCAGCACACACCACCAGCACACACCACCAGCACACACCACCAGCACACACCACCAGTACACACCACCAGTACACACCACCAGCACACACCACCAGTACACACCACCAGCACACACCACCAGCACACACCACCAGCACACACAACCAGCACACACCACCAGCACACACCACCAGCACACACCACCAGTACACACCACCAGTACACACCACCAGCACACACCACCAGCACACACCACCAGCACACACCACCAGCACACACCACCAGCACACACCATCAGTACACACCACCAGTACACACCACCAGCACACACCACCAGTACACACCCCCAGCACACACCACCAGCACACACCACCAGCACACACCACCAGCACACACCACCAGCACACACCACCAGCACACACCACCAGTACACACCACCAGCACCGACACCAGTACACACCACCAGCACACACCACCAGCACACACCACCAGCACACACCATCAGTACACACCCCCAGCACACACCACCAGTACACACCACCAGTACACACCACCAGCACACACCACCAGTACACACCCCCAGCACACACCACCAGTACACACCACCAGCACCGACACCAGCACACACCACCAGCACACACCACCAGCACACACCACCAGTACACACCACCAGTACACACCACCAGCACCGACACCAGCACCGACACCAGCACACACCACCAGTACACACCACCAGCACACACCACCAGTACACACCACCAGCACACACCACCAGCACACACCACCAGCACACACCACCAGTACACACCACCAGCACACACCACCAGTACACACCACCAGCACACACCACCAGCACACACCACCAGTACACACCACCAGCACACACCACCAGCACACACCACCAGTACACACCACCAGCACACACCACCAGTACACACCACCAGCACACACCACCAGCACACACCACCAGTACACACCACCAGCACACACCACCAGTACACACCACCAGCACACACCACCAGCACACACCACCAGCACACACCACCAGTACACACCACCAGCACACACCACCAGTACACACCACCAGCACACACCACCAGCACACACCACCAGCACACACCACCAGTACACACCACCAGCACACACCACCAGTACACACCACCAGCACACACCACCAGCACACACCACCAGTACACACCACCAGTACACACCACCAGTACACACCACCAGTACACACCACCAGTACACACCACCAGTACACACCACCAACACACACCACCAACACACACCACCAGCACACACCACCAGTACACACCACCAGTACACACCACCAGTACACACCACCAGTACACACCACCAGTACACACCACCAACACACACCACCAACACACACCACCAGCACACACCACCAGTACACACCACCAGTACACACCACCAGCACACACCACCAGTACACACCACCAGTACACACCACCAGTACACACCACCAGCACCGACACCAGCAACACCACCAGCACACACCACCAGCACACACCACCAGCACACACCACCAGCACACACCACCAGTACACACCACCAGTACACACCACCAGTACACACCACCAGTACACACCACCAGCACACACCACCAGTACACACCACCAGTACACACCACCAGCACACACCACCAGCACACACCACCAGTACACACCACCAGTACACACCACCAGTACACACCACCAGTACACACCACCAGTACACACCACCAGTACACACCACCAACACACACCACCAACACACACCACCAGCACACACCACCAGTACACACCACCAGTACACACCACCAGTACACACCACCAGTACACACCACCAGTACACACCACCAGCACACACCACCAGCACACACCACCAGCGCACACCACCAGCACACACCACCAGCACACACCACCAGCACACACCACCAGCACACACCACCAGCACCGACACCAGCACACACTACCAGTACACCACCAGTACACCACCAGTACACCACCAGTACACACCACCAGTACACACCACCAGTACACACCACCAGCACACACCACCAGTACACACCACCAGTACACACCACCAGTACACACCACCAGTACACACCACCAGTACACACCACCAGTACACACCACCAGTACACACCACCAGCACCGACACCAGCACACACACCACCAGTACACACCACCAGCACACACCACCAGCACACACCACCAGTACACACCACCAGCACACACCACCAGCACACACCACCAGCACACACCACCAGTACACACCACCAGTACACACCACCAGTACACACCACCAGTACACACCACCAGTACACACCACCAGCACACACCACCAGTACACACCACCAGTACACACCACCAGCACACACCACCAGCACACACCACCAGCACACACCACCAGCACACACCACCAGCACACACCACCAGCACACACCACCAGCACACACCACCAGCACACACCACCAGCACACACCACCAGCACACACCACCAGCACACACCACCAGTACACACCACCAGCACACACCACCAGCACACACCACCAGCACACACCACCAGCACACACCACCAGCACACACCACCAGCACACACCACCAGCACACACCACCAGTACACACCACCAGCACACACCACCAGCACACACCACCAGCACACACCACCAGCACACACCACCAGCACACACCACCAGCACACACCACCAGCACACACCACCAGCACACACCACCAGCACACACCACCAGCACACACCACCAGCACACACCACCAGCACACACCACCAGTACACACCACCAGTACACACCACCAGCACACACCACCAGCACACACCACCAGCACACACCACCAGCACACACCACCAGTACACACCACCAGCACACACCACCAGCACACACCACCAGCACACACCACCAGCACACACCACCAGCACACACCACCAGTACACACCACCAGCACACACCACCAGCACACACCACCAGCACACACCACCAGCACACACCACCAGCACACACCACCAGCACACACCACCAGCACACACCACCAGCACACACCACCAGCACACACCACCAGCACACACCACCAGCACACACCACCAGCACACACCACCAGCACACACCACCAGCACACACCACCAGTACACACCACCAGTACACACCAAATATAGCGGTGACAGCCACAAATACCGCCGCTATATAGCGCCCACAGCTGGCACAGGCAGCGCTGGCGCTAGACTTAGACACCACCGCTAACTTTAGCGCTGGCGCAATGTACCCTGCTGAAGCTGCTCTAATTCCGCCGTGCTTTGTCCTTTTTATAACTTAAGAAAGTTCTGAAACAAATAAGGGGAACTTTGTAAAGTTTTTAAATGGAGTATGGGAACTTTGAAAAGTTTTGAAATGGATAACGGGAACTTTTTGATAAGCTGCAAAATGAATAAGGGGTACTTAAAGAAGTTCCGGAATGAATACGGAGTCAGCGCAACTTGAAAAAGTTGTGAATGAAATCCGGACTTGAAAAAGTTCCGAAATGAACAAGGACTCGGCGATATTTAAAATATTCTATAATGAGCAAGGTGTCGTGATAAGATTTTCTTTTTTTCATAATTTGACACCATTTATGTAAATCGTGTTGAATGGAAACCTAATTTTCGCTTCAACTTTTCAATAACGAACTTTTTAACAACAGTTGATGGTGACGGCTTTTTGAATGACGTTGTTGCAAATTGTGTTGCGGTGTTGCAGGTTGTGTTGTGGTGTTGCAAATTGTGTTGCGGTGTTGCAGGTTGTGTTGCGGTGTTGCAGGTTGTGTTGCGGTGTTGCAGGTTGTGTTGCGGTGTTGCAGGTTGTGTTGCGGTGTTGCAGGTTGTGTTGCGGTGTTGCAGGTTGTGTTGCGGTGTTACAAGTTGTGTTGCGGTGTTGCAGGTTGTGTTGCGGTGTTGCAGGTTGTGTTGCGGTGTTTCAGGTTGTGTTGCGGTGTTGCAGGTTGTGTTGTGGTGTTGCAAATTGTGTTGCGGTGTTGCAGGTTGTGTTGCGGTGTTGCAGGTTGTGTTGCGTTGTTGCAAATTGTGTTGCGGTGTTGCAGGATGTGTTGCGGTGTTGCAAGTTGTGTTGCGGTGTTGCAGGTTGTGTTGCGGGGTTGCAGGTTGTGTTGTGGTGTTGCAGGTTGTGTTGCGGTGTTGCAAGTTGTGTTGCGGTGTTGCAGGTTGTGTTGCGGTGTTGCAGGTTGTGTTGCGGTGTTGCAGGTTGTGTTGCGGTGTTGCAGGTTGTGTTGTGGTGTTGCAGGTTGTGTTGCGGTGTTGCAAGTTGTGTTGCGGTGTTGCAGGTTGTGTTGCGGTGTTGCAGGTTGTGTTGCGGTGTTGCAGGTTGTGTTGTGGTGTTGCAGGTTGTGTTGCGGTGTTGCAAGTTGTGTTGTGGTGTTGCAGGTTGTGTTGCGGTGTTGCAGGTTGTGTTGCGGTGTTGCAGGTTGTGTTGCGGTGTTGCAGGTTGTGTTGCGGTGTTGCAGGTTGTGTTGCGGTGTTGCAAGTTGTGTTGCGGTGTTGCAGGTTGTGTTGCGGTGTTGCAGGTTGTGATGCGATGTTGCAGGTTGTGTTGCGGTGTTGCAGGTTGTGTTGTGGTGTTGCAAATTGTGTTGCGGTGTTGCAGGTTGTGTTGCGGTGTTGCAGGTTGTGTTGCGGTGTTGCAAATTGTGTTGCGGTGTTGCAAGTTGTGTTGCGGCGTTGCAGGTTGTGTTGCGGTGTTGCAGGTTGTGTTGCGGTGTTGCAGGTTGTGTTGTGGTGTTGCAGGTTGTGTTGCGGTGTTGCAAGTTGTGTTGCGGTGATGCAGGTTGTATTGCGGTGTTGCAAGTTGTGTTGCGGTGTTGCAAGTTGTGTTGCGGTGTTGCAGGTTGTGTTGCGGTGTTGCAGGTTGTGTTGTGGTGTTGCAAATTGTGTTGCGGTGTTGCAGGTTGTGTTGCGGTGTTGCAGGTTGTGTTGCGGTGTTGCAGGTTGTGTTGCGGTGTTGCAAGTTGTGTTGCGGTGTTGCAAGTTGTGTTGCGGTGTTGCAGGTTGTGTTGCGGTGTTGCAGGTTGTGTTGTGGTGTTGCAAGTTGGGTTGCGGTGTTGCAGGTTGTGTTACGGTGTTGCAGGTTGTGTTGCGGTGTTGCAAGTTGTGTTGTGGTGTTGCAAGTTGTGTTGCGGTGTTGCAGGTTGTGTTGCGGTGTTGCAGGTTGTGTTGTGGTGTTGCAGGGTGTGTTGCGGTGTTGCAAGTTGTGTTGCGGTGTTGCAGGTTGTGTTGCGGTGTTGCAAGTTGTGTTGCGGTGTTGCAGGTTGTGTTGCGGTGTTGCAGGTTGTGTTTTGGTGTTGCAAATTGTGTTGCGGTGTTGCAGGTTGTGTTGCGGTGTTGCAGGTTGTGTTGCGGTGTTGCAGGTTGTGTTGCGGTGTTGCAAGTTGTGTTGCGGTGTTGCAGGTTGTGTTGCGGTGTTTCAGGTAGTGTTGTGGTGTTGCAGGCTGTGATGCGGTGTTGCAGGTTGTGTTGCGGTGTTGCAAGATGTGTTGCGGTGTTGCAGGTTGTGTCGCGGTTTCGCAAGTTGTGTTGCGGTGTTGCAAGTTGTGTTGCGGTGTTGCACGTTATGTTGCGGTGTTGCAGGTTGTGTTGTTGTGTTGCAAATTGTGTTGCGGTGTTGCAGGTTCTGTTGCGGTGTTGCAGGTTGTGTTGCGGTGTTGCAAGTTATGTTGCGGTGTTGCAGGTTGTGTTGTGGGGTTGCTAATTGTGTTGCGGTGTTGCAGGTTGTGTTTCGGTGTTGCAAGTTGTGTTGCGGTGTTGCAAGTTGTGGTGCGGTGTTGCAAGTTGTGTTGCGGTGTTGCACGTTATGTTGCGGTGTTGCAGGTTGTGTTGCGGTGTTGCAAGTTGTGTTGCGGTGTTGCAAGTTGTGTTGCGGTGTTGCACGTTATGTTGCGGTGTTGCAGGTTGTGTTGCGGTGTTGCAGGTTGTGTTGCGGTGTAGACAATCAGCGCGTAGACATTTATCATACTTTCTTATGTGAGCACACACACGCACACGCACACACACACACACGAGGGAGGCTGTATTGATGCATTAATGATTGCCCGTGTGTCACAATCTCTCCGCATTGATTGGTGCAATCGATTGACATACTGAGCTGTGTATTGACCTGATGTTTGTGTGGTGCAGGCATGCCATGTGTGGCCGTATTGCACGTGTTGTGCTGGACACACATGTTGTGCTGGACACACGTGTTGTGCTGGACACACGTGTTGTGCTGGACACACGTGTTGTGCTGGACACACATGTTGTGCTGGACACACATGTTGTGCTTGACACACATGTTGTGCTGGACACGCATGTTGTGCTGGACACACATGTTGTGCTGGACACACATGTTGTGCTGGACACACATGTTGTGCTGGACACACATGTTGTGCTGGACACACATGTTGTGCTGGACACACATGTTGTGCTGGACACACATGTTGTGCTGGACACACATGTTGTGCTGGACACACATGTTGTGCTGGACACACATGTTGTGCTGGACACACATGTTGTGCTGGACACACATGTTGTGCTGGACACACATGTTGGGCTGGACACACATGTTGTGCTGGACACACATGTTGTGCTGGACACACATGTTGTGCTGGACACATATGTTGTGCTGGACACATGTTGTGCTGGACACACATGTTGTGCTGGACACATGTTGTGCTGGACACACATGTTTTGCTGGACACATGTTGTGGTGGACACACGTGTTGTGCTGGACACACATGTTGTGCTGGAAACCAACATGTCGCCGCATCATTGTAAGACTGTTGTAACTCAAAAGTGTCAAGTATTGAGTTGCAATGTTTATAAGGATGCAGAATTTATATTGCGTCGTCTGGCGGTAAAGTCTTAAGTCTAAGTGCATTTCTGGCCGAGAGATGGCACTGGGAAGATTTTTGGTCTAAATCAAAATCTCGGTGCTTTAAGAATTAGATACTTAGCCTACTTCTGAAAAATCCCGAAATTTGGGTTACGGGACGACAGCCTTGCAGTGATGTAGCGACATGATCTAGCTTTCCTTGCCTGTCGTGCACAGCAGACAATTTCCTCACTAATATTATTTTACTATCGCTAATTAAAATCTTTGCCATGTGAATTCTTGTTTCTGCCTTTTTGGTATGCGAAATAGATAAAATAGTCGAAGTAAATCAAAACTTCAAATCCTACTCTTTTCAATGGAACGTATTTCAGCCTTAATTCTAGCCCTTGTATTTTACATTCTACAGCACTTTTATATCGGTTACTTTTTTTTAGCGGTATATATAGGTTTTTTATGCGAGCATGCGCATACATATGACATATGTAGCTGGACTGACACGCGCTCAACATGAACCTCACTAACTCGTCGATTTCTTTCATCCAGGTCAACCCTTTTTTAACGCTAAGTTCATCTATACCTACCCCTACATGTGACATTTCTTACCTTTCTAATTGACCAATACCTGCCCGTATATTTGACCCACAATACGGGCCCGTATATCTGACCCATAATACGGGCCCGTATATCTGACCCATAATACGGGCCCGTATATCTGACCCATAATACGGGCCCGTATATCTGACCCATGATACGGGCCCGTATATCTGACCCATCATGCGGGCCCGTATATCTGACCCATAATACGGGCCCGTATATCTGACCCATAATACGGGCCCGTATATATGACCAGTTCCAGCTGCTGTGATGAACCATATCTGCCCGTAGACTTGCCCTGCTGTCTAATATAAACCCTAACCAAATCTTTCATTTTCCTAAACCCAACACCTGCGCTCCACCGTCATGCCGACCTGTGATATATACCCCATCCTTCTGTTTCGTATTAAAGTATCGTGGATACTCCTCTTTTTCCTCTTTCACTCAGTATCCTGAATACTCTTCACGTATCCTGAATACTCTTTATGTATCCTGGACACTCTTCACGTATGCTGGATACTCTTCACGTATCCTGGATACTCTTCACGTATGCTGGACACTCATCACGAATCTTGAATATTCTTCATGTATCCTGGACACTCTTCACGTATCCTGGATACTCTTTATGTATCCTGGACACTCTTCATATCCTGAACACTCTTCGCGTATCCTGAATACTCTTTATGTATCCTGGACACTCTTCACGCATCCTGGACACTCTTCGCGTATCCTGAACACTCTTCACGTATCCTGAACACTCTTCACGTATCCTGGACACTCTTCACGTATCCTGGACACTCTTCACGTATCCTGGACACTCTTCACGTATCCTGAACACTCTTCACGTATCCTGGACACTCTTCACGTATCCTGGACACTCTTCACGTATCCTGGACACTCTTCACGTATCCTGAACACTCTTCGCGTATCCTGGACACTCTTCACGTATCCTGGACACTCTTCACGTATCCTGAACACTCTTCACGTATCCTGAACACTCTTCGCGTATCCTGGACACTCTTCATGTATCCTGGACACTCTTCACGCATCCTGGACACTCTTCGCGTATCCTGAACACTCTTCACGTATCCTGAACACTCTTCACGTATCCTGGACACTCTTCACGTATCCTGGACACTCTTCACGTATCCTGGACACTCTTCACGTATCCTGAACACTCTTCACGTATCCTGGACACTCTTCACGTATCCTGAACACTCTTCACGTATCCTGAACACTCTTCACGTATCCTGAACACTCTTCACGTATCCTGAACACTCTTCACGTATCCTGGAAACTATTCACGCCAAAAAGGAACACCTATCATTTTTACATCCAAATCTCGTGCATTTGTACTATATGCACAAACACAACGAGAGTTTTAGTCTTACGCTCAACACATATAGCCAAATAAATAAATAAATAAGTGTAGGCAATTTCTACCGGTCTGCAACCGATCTACCAACCGCACTCTTGAAGTCACCGGCGTACCATCAACGAATGTTTAAATTACAAATTCTTGCAAACTGCCCATCTTTTGGCGGGGAGGAAGCGTAGAGAAAGGGATCTTCGACCCTCTTGCTTTATTTCTATTCCTCGGTGGTTGGGGAATTTAGTAATGTTCTTTTGACGTGTCTGGGGACTGTTTCTTGCCGTCCAGTCACCGAGGTCATCCGTAGCGTATCTTCTGCTCTGAAATGTTGACTTATGATGATGATGAAATAGTGAAACTGATTGTTTTGTATAATATAATGATGGATTTGTTAAAACGAAGGGTTTCAAACTAATGGTCTAAAATATTAGCCTCAACTCAAACTGAAGTTCTGGAAGTTCTACTCTAAAATTAATTAACGTCAACTGAAGCTAAAATTTTGAAGCTACGGCACTGAAAAAGTAATCATTTTCCTTTAAAAAAGTTAATTTTCGCTCTAACTGAAAGTTTGAAACTACTGCTTAATTAAAAATATTTTTATATATTGAAACTAATGCGATGTAGTTTGATTTATATAGGTAATTTGGACTTACGGTAATGCCTGCAGCAGTAATAATACTTTCATTTAAAAACCGTGAAACAAACTATTTCTAAATTTTAATCCCTGGCGATAAATTTTACGGAGCGTTTTTGAGGAAAGTATACGAAAATTAAAAAAAAAATACGGAACATGCAGAAGTTTTTTCCATTTTCAGTGAATATTCAGCATTAAAGTTCTCTTTGATCCAGTATCACACGCTGACTACGTATCGGGACTCATGTGTAGGTACCACTATGCAAGTTTCGTATTTACGCGCCGGTATAAATGAATAGCATCGCAAATGTTTCACTTCCTTCATTTAAACTATATTATAGCGCAAAAGTTAAAATATTTAACTTCGTCTATATTTATCGCGCTTTTAAGAAATAATAAAAATTAAATCGAGCAAAAAAGACGTTTCTCACTTCTGCTCCTTCCAACCAAACCAAATCAACCGTATACTCGTAGCAACCGTGCAAGAATAGTCAACTTCTTAATTACTCATAAACGTTACGAATGCACTGAAATTGTTTCCTTTTCTAATTGTAGTTACATATATTATCAAATTTAGATTAAGCAACAAGAGGGATGCGTTGCCCGTATTCATTTGTTATGACTAGTGACAAGGGTATTGCAGTACTCACGTGTGTGTATCATGTCAGGACCCTTACTGTAAGATACTTTAAGAACAAATTATGACTGTTTGTATCATTTTTAGTGGAAATAAACTATTTTTCTTTCTTTTATTTTCAAATAGTATCACTACCCGTAACTTACATCAGGGTCGACTCCACAGCACAATGTGTAGTCACTAGGTACTGATGAGCAATAAAATCTAATGGCAAGAGGAGTATATTTAGTGACCTCATTCACTTTTAATGCGATTCGTGAACCACTATCAAAATTTTCTGCGATTTGCAAAAAGCAGGTTTCTCCCCCGTTCAGAGCTCCAACTCCTCACAACGAGTTCATATCAGAATCATGTTTTTCTCTTCTAGAAGACTACAATATATTTAGCCTTACACTCCCAGCATCCTACACTCCCTGCATCCTACACTCCCAGCATCCCACACTCCCAGCATCCCACACTCCCAGCATCCCACACTCCCAGCATCCCACACTCCCACCATCCCACACTCCCACCATCCCACACTCCCAGCATCCCACACTCCCAGCATCCCACACTCCCACCATCCCACACTCCCACCATCCCACACTCCCACCATCCCTCACTCCCACCATCCCACACTCCCACCATCCCACACTCCCAGCATCCCACACTCCCAGCATCCCACACTCCCAGCATCCCACACTCCCAGCATCCCACACTCCCACCATCCCACACTCCCACCATCCCACACTCCCACCATCCCACACTCCCACCATCCCACACTCCCACCATCCCACACTCCCACCATCCCACACTCCCAGCATCCCACACTCCCAGCATCCTACAGCTGGGATAATCCCAAAAGCACGAGAAATTTGGAGGCGGCGATTCGAGGACGATCTTCAGTAGCCGCAAGTCCGGCGATACGCCGAAGAAAAATCGACCGTAAAAAATATTGGTGACGTCAGCAAGTTAGAAATCTTTCCTGTTGTTTGCTTGTTCGGTAAAGCTCAACAACAGCAGTTCGGTATTATTTTACTATTATTTGCTTGTGCTACTTGAATAAAGTAATTTTATTGTAAATAATACACTTATTATATCATCCTACATGTTATTAATTTGCTGAACGTGCCACACAACTAACAATTTTGTGGGAGAATTTAGACTAAAGTTGTTTTCAACTTTTATTGGCAAACTTTAACCTAAATAAACTATCGACTTAAGTAATATTTGAAGGTGTGTTGAAAATTAGCATAACAATTGTTTGCCAATTATGCCGTTCAGTAGTACGCATAATTAGCAAACAATTATTTGGTTAATTTAAAGTCCTTTCAACAGTAATTTTGATAAAATATTATATTTAAATACATATAATACAACGCAATACTTCTACGGATAATATGAAATATTTATATGTACAGGGTTGCCCACAAGTAAACTGCCTTTTTAGAACTATCATAGCTATAAAACTAAATGTGGTAAAAAGATTTTGGTAATGCAGAATGAAATAAAAAATTTTATAGTTTAATATGAATTTCTAAAGGAAACAAAAAAAAATGCGTTTAACAACAATATTTTTTAAATGACCTTCATTATTAGTCAAACAATGGCGTGCTCTTTCTACGGTGCTGTTCATTACTTTCCTTAATGTTTCTATTGAAATGATGTTGATTTCTTGAATGCTTAGTATCAAGTGTTGACAAGTATCAGGCATTGCAATGTAACTCTTTCCTTTAAGTATCCATAAAGAAAGAAATCAAGAGCACTTAGATCTGGAGATCGAGGCAGCCACGGTATATCAATAAAGCGAGAAATTTCATGAATTCTTCGGTGAATTTCCCCTCAGGGGGATACAATTATTGTATTTATGGGAATTGACGCTCCCAGAGGAAAATGTGAGGGCCTGAGCTGAGAGTTAGGTAGGCTTTCTTTTTTTTGAAATAAAATGTTTTGTTTTTATGTTAAGGACCATCTTTTTTCGGTTCACTACTGTCCTGTTTTTCAGCACCTACTACTTTCTTCTTCAGCTTTTATCTTATTCCATCAACTTCTTTCTCAACTTACTTTTTCTATGCTCCTTCTGCACTTCTGCATAGATTCCTCATTCTCTTATTTCCATACTAAATGGTGCCCTCCTCCTTCCTCGCTTCGATACGCTCTTTTTGTGGTTAGGGAGCCTTAAGCTAACTTATAATCTTGATCTGCTCGGTGGATTTTATGAATGTGTATCGATTGTCGGTAGACTTGATACGCTGGCAGAAAACTGTGAAATCTCTACATTCATTCTAAATCAACCAGGTCTTTACCAATTGAAGTTTTGAATATACATATAATAGTTTTAAAAAAGTGCCATACTTTTAGGTCACCCTGTATAATGCGATTTAATATTTATATGTACAATGTGTTATATTAATATATAAAATACATACACATATTTAGGCCATTTAAGCAAGATATAGCAACGCTGCCGCTGCTAGCGTGGGAACAGAGGGGAGCGTGGCAGATCGATGGGAGGGGAGGAGAGGGAAAAGGAGGAAGGGGAGAAGAGGGAGGAGAGGGAAAGGGAGTATAGGGAGAAGAGGGAGAAGGAGAAGAGGGCGGAGAGGGAGAGGGAAAAGAGGGATGAGAAGGAGGAGAGGGAGGAAAGGGAAAAGAGGGAAAGGGAGAAGAGGGAGCGGAGGCATGGCGGGAAGCCGGCTAAAGGAAAAGAAAGAGAGACAGCGACTTTTAAACAAAAACCTAAAGTAAAATAGAGATATACGGTAGATGAAAAAAAGAATTCGGTGGATAATCCATGCGAGTTGCTGGAACCACACAGCACAACACGCTCTGTGGACAGTATTCCGGAAGCACTAAGACGTCAATTATATAAATATACAGAGATGTAGTCTTGATCGGCTTCCGTTGTGTTGACCGTGCTGTGGCGAGTGCGTAGAGTGGGTGTGTGATGTGTATAGAGTGTAGTGTGGGTGTATGGCGTGTGGGTGTGGGGAGCGTTGTGAGGAGTGTGGAGTGGGGGTGTGTGGAGAATATTAGGAGGACTATAGATACCATTCACCACTCCCAGCAGCCTCACCACACGCTATACACCACACGCTACACACCACACGCTACACACCACACGCTACACACCACACGCTACACACCACACGCTACACACCACACGCTACACACCACACGCTACACACCACACGCTACACACCACACGCTACACAAGACACGCTACACACCACACGCTACACACCACACGCTACACACCACACGCTACACACCACACGCTACACACCACACGCTACACACCACACGCTACACACCACACGCTACACACCACACGCTACATACGCCTCATCGACCGTGACAAACTTCCCATATCAAAAACATATCGAGCTTTCCTGTGAACGAACACTTTTGTTTACCAGTTACAATGTACACCAGTTACAATGTACACCAGTTACAATGTACACCAGTTACAGTGTACACCAGTTACAACGTACACCAGTTACAACGTACACCTGTTACAACGTACACCAGTTACAACGTACACCAGTTACAGTGTACACCAGTTCAACGTACACCAGTTCAACGTACACCAGTTACAACGTACACCAGCTCAACGTACACGAGTTACAACGTACACCAGTTCAACGTACACCAGTTACAACGTACACCAGTTACAACGTACACCAGTTCAACGTACACCAGTTCAACGTACACCAGTTCAACGTACACCAGTTCAACGTTCACCAGTTACAACGTACACCAGTTACAACGTACACCAGTTCAACGTACACCAGTTACAACGTACACCAGTTACAGTGTACACCAGTTACAACGTACACCAGTTACAACGTACACCAGTTCAACGTACACCAGTTCAACGTACACCAGTTCAACGTTCACCAGTTATGTCGTAATCAGGTGAATAATTTAAAGCTTGAAATTTTATATTTCAAACCAGTAAATAAATATTATTGTTTTCATGTCGTAAACCAGCGAACTAAAGAATGGTGGAAGTATATATCAAGTCGGTAATGCCGTGCGTGCTCACTGCATAGAACTTTAACTACTATCTAATATCTATCTACTATCTACTATCTATCTACTATCTACTATCTTGTGTTACTTAACTTAACCCCAAAACTAAACGTGCGTGTTTAAATCAGAAGGTGGCGCCGCTTCAACGAGCCTTGTATTCTGATACAAGATTTTTATCTCGCTCATCATCTTAAATGCAGTGTTAGTTGTGCCATGTTCTTAAAACAAAGCTCGAGTGTTGCGAGCAAACGTCTTATTTTCGGGGCTGTGTGGTTTGCTTTGGCATTCTTGACCAGTTGGTACATTATTATAATTACCACCATTACTATTAGTATCGCAATTACTATTGTTATTGCAATTGCTAATATTAATTCAATTACTATTATTATTACCATTACTATTATTGTATACGGAGTTTCATTACCAAAAGCTACAGACGCTACAGCTCGTGAACATCGGAGGCTCGGAGCATAGCTGCTCATCTCTGAATGCTGATGGTTCACGTAACTGCTAATGGAACTAATGCTAAGCTACCTAGACCAAAGTGCATGGCTCGAGTAGCTTTACTTGAAACTGTTGTGTAGAATGTGCCGCACAATCTACATCATTAACGAACAGTTATGTTTTATAAATCATAAACGAACACTTATGTTTTCTGCATCCTGAACGAACACTTATACTTTTTACATCCTAAACGAACACTTATGTTTTTTACATCCTAAACGAACACTTATGTTTTGTATATCCTTCATGAACACTTATGTTTTCTCAATCTACATTGATAAATACTGTAAGCACTATAAAATTATTTTATAGCTGCACCCTGACGCGTGATGAGTACAGAGCGCTCGTCTATGTTGAAATTTCGGTCCATCATTTCGAAATGAAATGCGTCTACAAACATCCGTAGATTTTATGCGATTTTCAACGGATCCGTTTTTTTTATCATTTCTGGAAACGTTTAGAAATTGTTCGCTATGGCACGAATTTGGGACGGTTATTTTAATCGCCACACTTGGCTTTCTAATTGTACAGTGCCTCACGCGTAGCAGTTTCAGATTATCTTCTAATTTTGTTTGAGATCATGGCAATGAAATGCATCAACAGGAATCCGTAGATTTTGGTCGATTCTCAATGAAGTTGTCAATTTTGGAAAAGTTTCTAAATCTTGAGACAAAGAACGAATTTCGGATGGAGTTTGTGAAAATAATCGAATTTATGCGTTGTTGATGAAGTCATGCTACATTATGAATTTCCGCGATAATTTGTTCGGTTTCCACACGCACAACAAACCGCCTATGGTTGCAGGTTGCTGAAAAGCGTTTGAGTTAAGGGTGTTCAAAATGGTTGCTGAAATGATTAACGGTTTACTGAAATGGTTAACGGTTTGCTAAAATGGTTAATGGTTAACTTAAATGGTTAATGGTTAACTTAAATGGTTAATGGTTTACTGAAATGATTAAAAGTTTACTAAAATACTTAATGGTTTACTAAAATGTTTTATGGTTTACTGAAATGGTTAATGGTTTACTGAACTGGATATAATGGCTTACTGAAATGGATATGTTTTACTGAAATGGTTAATGGTTTCCCGAAATGGATATAATGGTTTACTGGGCTGTGGGAGGCGAGAATAGGGCGGCAGGGATATGATAGGAATGAAACAAGAAGTATGAGATGAACTGAATGTTGAAACTTGGTGTTGAAATGGAGATTAATGGGGAGTGAAATGGGGGTTAATGGGGAGTGAAATGGGGGTTAATGGGGAGCGAAATGGGGGTTAATTGGAGTGAAATGGGGATTAATGGGGAGCGAAATTGGGCTATAAGGATCAAAACGGGGGTTGGTGGCGAGTGAAATGGGGGTTAATGGGGTGCGAAATGGGGGTTAATGGGGTGCGAAATGGGGGTTAATGGGGTGCGAAATGGGGGTTAATGGGGTGCGAAATGGCTGTTGATGGTGAGTGAAATGGGGGTTAATGGGGAGCGAAATGGGGGTTGATGGGGAGTGAAATGGGGGTTAGTGGGTAGTGAAATAGGGGTTGGGAGCGAAATGGGGCACAAATTGGGAGCAGGCAGCCCGAGCTGGAATTGGGAACGCAATCGGGAACTCGGGAGCGCAGCCGGGCTGATTAATGGTCCTGATCCGGAGGGGGGGGGGGGGGTGTTGGGAGTGGGAGAGCTGGCGGGTGTTTCCTAAAGCAGGCAGTGTAAATTGGGGGGGGGGGTGAAGCTGTGGGGAAGTGGGGAGTGTTGAAGTGAGGGAGTGGGGCAGTGAGGAAATGGGGAAGTGTGCGTGTAGGGATTGGGGAGTGGTGAAGTGTTGAAGTCAGAGAATGTTGAACTGAGGGAGTGGGGTGGCGAGTAGGGAAATGTGGAAGTGGATGTTGGGGAAGTGAAGTGTGACTGGGGGGGGGAATCGGGAGTGGAGGAGTGGGATGTGGGAGGAGTGGGAGGAGTGGGAGGAGTGGGAGGAGTGGGAGTAGTGGGAGTAGTGGGAGTAGTGGGAGTAGTGGGACTTGTGGGAGGAGTGGGAGGAGTGGGAGGAGTGGGAGGAGTGGGAGGAGTGGGAGGAGTGGGAGGAGTGGGAGGAGTGGGAGGAGTGGGAGGAGTGGGAGGAGTGGGCGGAGTGGGAGGAGTGCTCCCTAAAGGCGCTCCCTAAACTGGGACCGCGTCCCTGCCCTGAAGGGACGCGCCGGAATTAAAAGGGAGGATCTAAAATGAAACTTAATATCTGCTTCGTAACGCGGGCCTGAAACGGGCTCAGGTTACGCAGTTTTGTTGAAACTTAAATCGTTTTAACGTCGTTTTGTTGAAACGAAAATCGTTTTAACGCCATTTTGTTGAAACGTAAATCGTTTTAACGCCGTTTTGTTGAAACTTAAATCGTTTTAACGCCGTTTTGTTGAAACGTAAATCGTTTTAACGCCGTTTTGTTGAAACTTAAATCGTTTTAACGCCATTTTGTTGAAACGTAAATCGTTTTAACGCCGTTTTGTTGAAAAGTAAATCGTTTTAACGCCGTTTTGTTGAAACTTAAATCGTTTTAACGCCATTTTGTTGAAACGTAAATCGTTTTAACGCCGTTTTGTTGAAACGTAAATCGTTTTAACGCCGTTTTGTTGAAACGTAAATCGTTTTAACGCCGTTTTGTTGAAACTTAAATCGTTTTAACGCCGTTTTGTTGAAACTTAAATCGTTTTAACGCCATTTTGTTGAAACGTAAATCGTTTCAACGCCATTTTGTTGAAACGTAAATCGTTTTAACGCCGTTTTGTTGAAACTTAAATCGTTTTAACGTCGTTTTGTTGAAACGAAAATCGTTTAACGCCATTTTGTTGAAACGTAAATCGTTTTAACGCCGTTTTGTTGAAACTTAAATCGTTTTAACGCCATTTTGTTGAAACGTAAATCGTTTTAACGCCGTTTTGTTGAAACGTAAATCGTTTTAACCCGCGCACGGTCGCGCATCCCTCAGAAAAGTAGTCAATTTACCCGCGTTACTCTGCCGTTCCCTGTTCACTTACCGTAATAGGCAGAGATGTAAAAATATGAAGTAATGAGTAAAAAATGTTGCTTTACACTTTGATGTTGTCAAATTTTTGATAACTTGAACCGTTTCTTTGTAATATGGAGTCAAACTCCGTAGATTTTTGCACAACATTGCTTCAAAGAGATCAATGGCCATTTTTGTGTTTTGGGAACAATGTAATGTTTTTCACTGCTATTTTATGCAGAAAATCCTTCCAAACCTGCTGATGTTTTTATTTTTCCTCTACAACAATTAGAAAAAAAGTTATGACCATTTATGTCTACTAGGTGTTATCCATTCTTCGTTTTAGTTCCTACATAAATGCATGTTTGCATGTCTGGTTATATTACTGTAAGTATAGTGTTTCGAAACTTTTAATTTTCACACAATATGAATAAAATACTGCTCTACACGCTACTGACTTCAGATTTGTCTTATTTGCCATTTTTACGAAATAAGGCGAAATAAGGCCCTGAGTAGTTTCGCTGGTAACTGAGGCTGCCACTGACTGTTCGCACGCACACCCTCTCACGGTCGCCTCATTTACCACACTGACTGTGCTTACCCCTCCCAACTTCCAAGTGGTTGGAGCTCTGCCTTAACCCCCACAATGTGGGGGTTTCTGGCTCCAGCTGTGTAGCACTCGCTGAGACGATCATTTTGGTGTATAACAACTTGGGGTTATGCCTTACGTCTGGCAACCAGTGAGCCTGGTAAATGAGGCGACCAGTTACAGTGCGCGGGTTAACGCCGTTTTGTTGAAACGTAAATCGTTTTAACGCCGTTTTGTTGAAACGTAAATCGCGTTGACGCCGTTTTGTTGAAACGTAAATCGTTTTAACGCCATTTTGTTGAAACGTAAATCGTTTTAACGCCGTTTTGTTGAAACGTAAATCGTTTTAACGCCGTTTTGTTGAAACGTAAATCGTTTCAACGCCGTTTTGTTGAAACGTGAATCGCGTTGACGCCGTTTTGTTGAAACGTAAATCGTTTTAACGCCGTTTTGTTGAAACGTGAATCGCGTTGACGCCGTTTTGTTGAAACGTAAATCGTTTTAACGCCATTTTGTTGAAACGTAAATCGTTTTAACGCCGTTTTGTTGAAACGTAAATCGTTTTAACGCCATTTTGTTGAAACGTAAATCGTTTTAACGCCGTTTTGTTGAAACGTAAATCGCGTTGACGCCGTTTTGTTGAAACGTAAATCGTTTTAACGCCGTTTTGTTGAAACGTAAATCGCGTTGACGCCGTTTTGTTGAAACGTAAATCGTTTTAACGCCGTTTTGTTGAAACGTAAATCGCGTTGACGCCGTTTTGTTGAAACGTAAACGTTTTAACGCCGTTTTGTTGAAACGTAAATCGTGTTGACGCCGTTCCAAAAAAGAGGGAAATTCAAATGACTGAGAAAAAGGCAGCACTCCACACTCTCCTACCTAACTCTAGTTATCGTATTCGCTTTATCCATTTTGTGTCTAAATGTAATAAAAAAAACCGTAATTGCTTTGATAAAAGTATAATAAAGATAATTCGACAACATTGTGAACATTCAATCATTTCCGCTGTCCATCATCAAAATACTTATAGGTATCCTAACTCCATATCAACACTTGCGGTGCTGATTTATCTTCTTATAATTATCTTCTTTTATAATCTTTTTATAAACATTTTATAACGCATCTTCGAATGCTAACAGTAACCTTTCTTTACTTTAAAGTTGAAACTGTGTTGGAACTGTGTTGGAACTTACACTTTAGTGTAACATATTCTTTTGGTTTGCTGCTTGCCTGGTGAGCTGGTGCGCTGTCTTGTTGGAAATGCAACTACTGCTTTTAAAGCCTTTTTTATTACCTTTATTTTTTCTGGTGAAAAATTTGGCTCAATTTTAACTTCATCAGATTACCGAGCAGTGTCCCAGGTAAATAAATACTCAAATTTCAATTTATGAGTAACATGTTCTTTTTCTACGAAGGGCTTATCGGAAATGACTCGGAAGGAATCACGTACAACGAGCCATTCTGTTTCGTTTCAGTCCAACTTCATCCTAACAACTCACGCTAATTATTATTCTATAGACATTTCATTCACATATCCTTATTTAAACGACGCACCAATTCAAACGTACTTCATTCCTAGTTGACCAACGCACCAAGTTCTCGGTAACATCCTCTTTTAGGACTGAAATTCACTCTATCGAAGCAACCATGCGCAATTTTCAAAATATTCATGTTCGTACAGTTTTAAACACAGGTAAATTGCGTCTTCAATTCTCAACACTGGTAAATTTCGTTCAATTCTCAACAGTGGTAAAGTTCGTTCAATTCTCAACACTGGTAAAGTTCGTTCAATTCTCAACACTGGTAAAGTTCGTTCAATTCTCAACACTGGTAAAGTTCGTTCAATTCCCAACACTGGTAAAGTTCGTTCAATTCTCAACACTGGTAAAGTTCGTTCAATTCTCAACACTGGTAAAGTTCGTTCAATTTTCAACACTGGTAAAGTTCGTTCAATTTTCAACAAATAGAAAGTTCGCATTAAAATAAATTAAAACAAAGTGCATCCTTGCACAATTAAAGCCATGTAGAAGGGAGAAGGAAGAGGAGGGAGAGAAGAGAGAGGAGAGAGAGGAGAGGGAGGGAGAAGGAGAAGGGCGGAGAAGGAGGAGAGGGAGGAGGGAGAGGGGTGAGGAGGGAAAGGGGTAAGGAGGACGGTGGGGAAAGGGTGATATAATTACAGATGGAGCGGCGTGAGGGGACTGGAAAGGGGTGGATAAGGAGTGAATGTACGCTATGGGGCATGGAATATATTGGTGGCTGAAATGGATAAAAGGGTGGATGTAATGTCGGTAAGAGTTGAGTTCAAAACTTAATCCAGCGTACAATGGTGCTGCCAGTGTGATGCTGCATTTGTGGTGCTGCCAGTGTGATGCATAGTTGCATACCCCACCACCGAGGTGTGCTCACACTACACCCCACCACCGAGGTGTGCTCAGGTGCACACTGTAATGTACGCTCCATATATATACGCAGGTGTGCTAACGGAGGCCGGAATGTGTACCGAATTTGTGTCTTGAGGACTGTTTCATGTGTGTGTGTGTGTTGTGTGTGTTGTGTGTGTTGTGTGTTGTGTGTGTTGTGTGTGTGTTGTGTGTGTTGTGTGTGTTGTGTGTGTTGCGTGTGTTGTGTGTGTGTTGTGTGTGTGTTGTGTGTGTGTTGTGTGTGTGTTGTGTGTGTTGTGTGTGTTGCGTGTGTTGTGTGTTGTGTGTGTTGTGTGTTGTGTGTGTGTTGTGTGTGTTGTGTGTTGTGTTGTGTGTGTTGTGTGTGTTGAGTGTTGTGTGTGTTCTGTGTGTTCTGTGTGTTCTGTGTTGTTTGTGTTGTGTGTGTTCTGTGTGTTGTGTTGTTTGTGTTCTGTGTTGTTTGTGTTGTGTGTTTTGTGTGTGTTGTGTATGTTGTGTGTTGTGTGTGTTGTGTGTGTATTGTGTGTGTTGTGTGTGTTGTGTGTGTTGTGTGTTGTGTTGTATGTGTTGTGTGTTGTGTGTGTTGAGTGTATAAAGTCAGGGCATGAAGTCAGATTCATCCCATCTTTGCCGTTAGCAGTGCCGAGCGAAAAGAATATATTTAATGTTAAGACTGGATCTTAAATGACACGGGTCGTAAATTTAATACCGGCTTTCGTGCTATGGTCTTGGGAAAGATATAAGAGAGACGTTCTCATCACGAAACACTGCCATAGTAAATTTAATAATTGGATGTGCTTGGGCTGCGGCAGTCACTCCGTCATAAAGACGACGCAGGACTCGTAGAGCGCGACCACGTAGATTGGTCAAGGGCACTATAAGTTATTGGAAATATATAAAACGACGGCCAGCTCCGGTCGCGGGACGACGGGCAGAGCGGGAGGGCAATAAGGGCTGAATACGTCATGGTCGGAGAAAGCGGGGCCCCCACGAGAGCTCACCCCTGCATCCCTTCTCCCCACAAAACCTACCCCCCTTTTTGGGAATGGCAGGCTACTATCGAAGACACATACCAAATTTCTCGGAGCGAGTCGCACTTTTGACGGCATTGACTAAGAAGTGTGCCAAGTTTTTGTGGACGAACGAACATCAGGCCGCATTCGACGCGCTCAAATCGGCTCTAGCTGAAGCGCCGGTGTTGGGTTACCCAGATTTCGAGCGACCGTTCAGGCTGCATACCGACGCCAGTGATGTCGCTCTGGGAGGAGAACTGACGCAAGAAAAGGACGGCCTGGATCACCCGATAGCATACTATTCACGGAAATTTACACCGGCAGAGACCCGGTACTCTACCACCGAAAGAGAAGCTTTAGCTATTGTGGAAAACGTCCGCCATTTTGCTCGATACCTCTACGGTCAGAAGTTTCAGATCCTAACAGACCATCAGCCGCTGCGATATTTGTTCCAATACAAAGCTACCGTTCCACGGATCGCCCGCTGGGCAGTGCTACTGTCACAGTTCGAATATGAAATTTCGTATAGACCCGGCAAGGAGAATGTGATTCCAGACACGCTCTCACGCGGAGTGGCAGCCGTCCGCCCGACCGTGACGGAAGCGCTTGACCCGTACGAAGTTTTCTGTGCGGAAAAGGTAAGTATGGAGCAGCGCAAAGCACAGCACTGGGCCAAGGTCATCAACGCATTGGAAGGAAAGGGTGAATTGGTGACAGATCCGAGCCAGTATAAGGATTTCGTGCTAGACAATGACTGCCTATTTTACCTAGAAGTTAAAGACAATGGAGACATTCGCAAACGTGTAGTGATTCCTGAATCCCTAATAAAGCCCGCGTTAATAATGTCGCACGATACGCGAATTTCCGGACATTTTGGAGCAAGAAAAACCCTCCACCGTGCTAGAGAATTATTCTTTTGGCCAAATATGGCACGACACGTGCAAGAGCACGTGAAAAATTGCACGACGTGTCAGAAACGAAGTCCCCACGGGGGCCTCAAAGCAAAAATAGGCGAATTAACGCCAGTCTCACGACCATTAGAAAGGGTGGGGATTGATCTCATTGGAGAGCTGACACAGTCACACGCCGGACATAGATATATTCTGACGATCGTGTGCCATTTCTCGAGACACGTGCAGGCGTACCCATTGCGCGATAAGAAGAGCGAAACAGTGGCGCGAGCATTCATGGACTATGTATGCAGGTATGGCTGTCCGGAACACATCGTGTCAGATCGAGGTACGGAGTTTACCGCCCAAAATTTCCAAGAAATGTGCCGCATTTTAAAGTCCAAGTTGCATTTCACCACGGCCTTCCACCCAGCCAGTAACGGTATGACGGAAGCCTCCAACAAGTTGATAAAGACAACGTTGGCCGCAACAGTAGAAAAGGATCTCACATCATGGGACGAGCAGCTACCTTTCGCCACGCTCGCCCTAAACTGTTCGTATCATGCCTCGGTAGACAACACACCGTACTTTTTGTTCCATGGACGCGACGCTCCTTTGCCACTGTCTGATATTCTGCAGCCCAGGATACTAAACTATGCTTTGGAGGAGAACTTTCCTCACGCCGCTTTTGCCAGATTGCAAATTGCGTTCGAAAACGCGATGTCAGCAAGCCGAAATGCACATGACAAAAATGTGAGATATCAGCGCGTGAGAGATAGAGAACTTAGAGTCGGCGACTGCGTATTCCTACGGAATACAGCAGGAAGAAACAAGGCGATGGGTAAATTCCGACCTAATTGGTTAGGCCCGTACAGAATTCAGGCCCTTCCAACACCGATGAACGTCGTAATACGACAAGTCCACGGCTGCCGGCATGAGATAACGGTCCACAGAAATAGACTTAAGCCCGCGTCATTTCAGCCCGAGGAGACAATAGTAATACAAGACGAGCGTCCTCGAAGAAATGGGAGGAGCGTCGAGCACGTCACCGAAGTACGTCACGACGATAGCGATTCGGAAAGCAGCGATGACGACATCTATGTAACAAGGCCTGGAGCACCCTCACCCCTACCCACCCCGGCAGCTAGACGTCCTTACGCTCTAAGATCCGCCGGTCCGGTAGAAGAGTAGAGGAGTAGAGGAGAAGATAACATGAGCAAAACTAGTATGTAAGAAGTAGAGAGTAGATAAGCCTACTAATTTCATGTTCTTTTTCAGATTAAACCTAGCAAATAAGTAGTAGATAAGCACTAATCTAATTCCTTTACAGAATAGCTTAGAACAACTAGGTTGGCAGGAAAATTTCTGAGTAGTCGACTGCTAGGCAAATAAGTTTTAGGAATGCTAGCAGCCAGCACGAGCGACTGTGCGCAGAGCTTTAGAGCCGGCACAGGACGAGTCATAAAATCGAGAGGCATAAAGGATCTCAAGCCGAGCCCGGAAAAGATGAGCTCAACCGCCTGAAGCGAGTGCGACGCGCAGAAATGAGGCTAGTAGAGACTCGGCATACATATTATAGTGGCGTACTTGACGAAATTTTCATTTTTTTTTGGTAGTATTGATAAGTACAGTCTTACTAATAAAAATTGCCTTTCAGGTGTAGATTTGAAAAGTCCGCAACTTGGATGGGAAGTAGAGTTCCTTACTGTGCATTGTGCTGTTTGGGGTGAAAAAAAAATTCCTGGTAAAGGAATTTTCCTGTATCGTCGGGGGGGAGGAAAAATTTAAAATTTTATTGCTTCAAATGATGTTTAAGACAAAGACCAATAGGCACAATGCAGTCGCTCAGAAGAGAGACGGCGAGTTGAAATTATCTGGGGATGAGTCTTGCTCCATTTCGAAGAAGGAAACCTGAGCCGGGACTGATTAGAGACCGATAATAACGGCTCGAATAGCAGAACCCCTGAGAGTTGAGCAGAACTTCTACCGAGACATCTAATAATTAAGTCCCATTACGGACATAGTGTAAAGTTTAGCAAATACGGCTCTTTAATAATAACGTGGCTTAGTGTGGAAAGGCAGGCTGGACGAGCACTTGCGAGGCAGAGACTCGAGGCGTAAGCCCACGAGACAAGGCAGCCACAGAGGGACCATAAACTTGAGATGCGTTCCACGCTGGAACTCACGTAATATGAGCGGCGACACGCCGGAGATTAGAGAAGGCAGTCTGAGCAGAGAGAAGCGCACAGCGATTCGTGTGCAATGCTAATTACGAGATAGATGGGAGAACAAAATAAATAGAGATGAGCAAAAAGAATATAGATAACAGAGATGGACGGCTCCTGTGCTGAGAAATCAGAGCGTGAACAGCACCGAACCGACGCTAGAGCTGAAATATTTAATGATAAATGTACTAAGGTTATTTTGAAGATTTTCAGGAAGGCGACAGCGAGCGAGGTGCGGGCGTGTGCGCGGTGCTAAACCAGCACCACAGCGGCCTCCAACGGAGACGGACCGGAACTGCGGTCGACGTAAGAGAGACGGAGAGGCATTCGGCAATGGTAAGATCGGGAATACCCCTGCGCGTAGGAAACACGTGCGTGAACTGTGGAGGGTGTTATGAATATCTGGTCTGCTGACGAGCGGATAAGGGAGATTACGGGAAGCATGACCGAGGGATTTTTAAGCATGTCCAGAGATATGTGCGCAATGCTTGAGGCATCGCAGCGGTTACCGATACCATGAGATTTGAAGATTAAAAAGATAAGTCGTGTGCGACTGGTACATAAAATATATATGCAAACGAGGGACGCCTCCGTATTGCACCCATACGAAATTGATGCTTGCTTCTCACGAGAGATTAGCAAATGCCATTCAGTAACAAAAAAAAAACAGTCAGCTGACATCGGAAAGAATAGGAAGTAGGAACAATTCTCATCATTTAATCATAAGGACCTGCACCACGAGTGAAAGACAAATGAACAGGAGGTGTGTGTGTTGTCAGAGTATGTGCGGTAACGTGTGCAGGAGTATGTGCTGTATAGTGTGCAGGAGTGTGGGGACTTAGTCATTCAAGTCTGCTAGGACTTGTTAGGTTCATGAATCCCAAAATCATATATCATTCATCATGTAACATACGCGCTCATTATGAGGCGAAGAAAGGAAAATTTTTGAAAATAGGCTCTATATTGATATCTAACCCATGTAACAAAATTAATGCCCGACCGTGTGCCGTAGGAAACGGCGACGTACATGCGTCGAGGGCGGAGACGGAGGCCGAGCGAGGTGGTGCGCCAGCTCGGGACATACGTCGCAGCGCGCAACTACGAGACGTCATTGTGGCTTCCAGACGGGAGTCTGGAGACCGTCTCGGCCGATACGGACTGGGCGCGAGCGGCTGCGACCCTGGCGGGGCACCCGCTCATCGTCCACTTCGTCCCGAGGCCGGGAGTACACCTAGCGGGGACGACCCTCAACGAAGTCATCAGACACCTGGTCGTGCCCCGCGATGATGGAGAAATTGAAGCAAGGACGTCAGGCACGCGGATCTCATCCGCATGGGTGTTCCCCTACTACCTTTGGATAGAACAACTGCGACATCAGGAATTCCGACTGATGATCAGTCGCTAACAACGGTTATAGCGCGGAACACTGTAATGCAAGATTCATGGTTGTAGTAGCTGCGAGTCGCTGGGCGTCACCCACGGCTGTAGTAATGTCTCCGCGAGCTAGGCGAAATACTGAAATACGTGTCTCATGTTAAAGTAGGGTCATTGCAATTTATTGATGTCTTCGTGAAATATTAGGGGCACTCGCGAGTCATATCTTCATTGTCTGTCGCCTTGTTGTTCGGTGTCGTTTCGGGGTGCTCTGTATCAGTGTTCGCCAGTCGGGTAAGAAATGCACTGAGGCCAAGACATAGAAAAAGAAATTATTACATAACTTCTTTTTGCGTTAGTGGGGGAAGGGTGTATAAAGTCAGGGCATGAAGTCAGATTCATCCCATCTTTGCCGTTAGCAGTGCCGAGCGAAAAGAATATATTTAATGTTAAGACTGGATCTTAAATGACACGGGTCGTAAATTTAATACCGGCTTTCGTGCTATGGTCTTGGGAAAGATATAAGAGAGACGTTCTCATCACGAAACACTGCCATAGTAAATTTAATAATTGGATGTGCTTGGGCTGCGGCGGTCACTCCGTCATAAAGACGACGCAGGACTCGTAGAGCGCGACCACGTAGATTGGTCAAGGGCACTATAAGTTATTGGAAATATATAAAACGACGGCCAGCTCCGGTCGCGGGACGACGGGCAGAGCGGGAGGGTAATAAGGGCTGAATACGTCATGGTCGGAGAAAGCGGGGCCCCCACGAGAGCTCACCCCTGCATCCCTTCTCCCCACAAAACCTACCCCCCTTTTTGGGAAGGAGGTGCGAGACCAGGGGAGAGCGGGCTCAGAGAAAGGCATTCGGTCGCCGGTCGTTTGAGTGAGCAGTCAAGGGCTCGAGTCGGGAGGTACCAGAGACGGGTAGAGTAAAGTAAATAAAACACGTCGAGCGGAGTTCGGGCAGTAGAGGCTCCCGTAATTGCAGTTCATAACTTAAGAGCGGCGTTTCCATTAGTGTATTTTCAATACTGTGATTGTGGCAAGCGTATGCGCGACGTTCACCTTTGGATCGTGTCCCTTGGATTGTTGTCGAGCGTTTGTGATACGTCACCTTTGGATCGTTTTCCGTGGATTGTCGTCGAACGTTGGCAGACGTTCATAGGAAGAGTCGAGTTGTGTTCAAATACCTGTTAAACTGTCCGTGATGAGTGTCGAGACTTGCTCCCGTTTAGCGTGTTGTTGGAACAAGCTGATTGTAAAGTCTTGGTAAAGTACTCGCGGATCAGGTTAATTACCGCTAGATCTTGGCGTCAATCTCAACTCGTGAATGTGTTCAACCGGCTAGCATTGACCTAATAAATGATTAAATCGTCAGTCGTCGTCCCTTACCTCTCATCTCTCTCGTAAACTAGCGCCAGAAACACGCGCCTACCGCCGCCATTGCTACCAAGAAATACGCACGTTCCTTTCATATCTAATTTTAGTCGAGGCTATCCAAGCCTCGTGGTGGCAGCTAGCTATCGTCATTAATTCTCCTTAAATGATTCATGATTTATTCAAAACCATCGGAGAACTCAAATAACAGAAATCATATCGAGAGCGGGCAGAAAATAACCCGAATTACATAGTATTGGCAGATTTATCTTCAATAAAACTCATCAGATACTTCATGATTGACGCGGATTAAATGAACTTTAAGGCCATAAGGCAAGAAAGAGCGGACTAAAAACCCGACTCATACATGAGTGTTGTGTGTGTTCTGTGTGTTCTGTGTGTTCTGTGTTGTTTGTGATGTGTGTGTTGTGTATGTTGTGTGTTGTGTGTGTTGTGTGTGTTGTGTGTTCCGTTGTGTGTTGTGTGTGTTGTGTGTGTTGTGGGTGTTGTGTGTGTGTTGTGTGTTTTGTGTGTGTTGTGTGTTTTGTGTGTGTTGTGTGTGTTTTGTGTGTTGTGTGTGTTGTGTGTGTTGTGTATTGTGTGTCTTGTGTATTGTGTGTGTTGTGTGTGTTGTGTGTGTTGTGTTGTTTGTGTTCTGTGTTGTTTGTGTTGTGTGTGTTGTGTATGTTGTGTGTTGTGTGTGTTGTGTGTGTTGTGTGTTCCGTTGTGTGTTGTGTGTGTTGTGTGTGTTGTGGGTGTTGTGTGTGTGTTGTGTGTTTTGTGTGTGTTGTGTGTGTTTTGTGTGTTGTGTGTGTTGTGTGTGTTGTGTATTGTGTGTGTTGTGTATTGTGTGTGTTGTGTGTGTTGTGTGTGTTGTGTGTGTTGTGCGTGTTGTGTGTGTTGTGCGTGTTGTGTGTGTTGTGCGTGTTAAGTGTGTTAAGTGTGTTGTGTTGTGTGTGTTGTGTGTGTTGTGTGTGTGTTGTGTGTGTTGTGTGCGTTGTGTGTGTTGTGTGCGTTGTGTGCGTTGTGTACGTTGTGTTGTGTGCGTTGTGTGCGTTGTGTGCGTCGTTAGTGTTGTGTGCGTTGTGTGTGTTGTGTGTGTTAAGTGTGTTGTGTGTTGCGTGTGTTGTGTGTGTTGTGTGTTGCGTGTGTTGTGTGTGTTGTGTGTGTTGTGTGTTGTGTGTGTGTAGTGTGCGTTGCATGTGACATAATACACCGACATAATAACTCCATACACCGACATAATAACTCCATACACCGACATAATAACTCCATACCCCGACATAATAACTCCATACACCGACATAATAACTCCGTACACCGACATAATAACTCCATACACCGACATAATAACTCCATACACCGACATAATAACTCCATACACCGACATAATAACTCCATACACCGACATAATAACTCCATACACCGACATAATAACTCCATACACCGACATAATAACTCCATACACCGACATAATAACTCCATACACCGACATAATAACTCCATACACCGACATAATAACTCCATACACCGACATAATAACTCCATACACCGACATAATAACTCCATACACCGACATAATAACTCCATACACCGACATAATAACTCCATACACCGACATAATAACTCCATACACCGACATAATAACTCCATACACCGACATAATAACTCCATACACCGACATAATAACTCCATACACCGACATAATAACTCCATACACCGACATAATAACTCCATACACCGACATAATAACCGTGAAGAAACATGCAGTAACTGCAATCCTGAACTCAACACGACATTCAACTCAGCGGCTTATCAATCAACCAGTTCATCAACTCAATTTACCTCAACACATTTGGAATAAAGTTCAACATTTCTTGTGAATGAAATCCATTTGCGTAAAAACAACATTGATATTAGATTCAACATTTCTTACGTACCTAGGTGATGTCAGTAATGGTGTAAGTGATGTCAGTAATGGTGTAAGTGATGTCAGTAATGGTGTAAGTGATGTCAGTAATGGTGTAAGTGATGTCAGTAATGGTGTAAGTGATGTCAGTAATGGTGTAAGTGATGTGAGTAATGGTGTAAGTGATGTGAGTAATGGTGTAAGTGATGTGAGTAATGGTGTAAGTGATGTCAGTAATGGTGTAAGTGATGTCAGTAATGGTGTAAGTGATGTCAGTAATGGTGTAAGTGATGTCAGTAATGGTGTAAGTGATGTCAGTAATGGTGTAAGTGATGTCAGTAATGGTGTAAGTGATGTCAGTAATGGTGTAAGTGAAGTCAGTAATGGTGTAAGTGTTGTCAGTAATGGTGTAAGTGATGTCAGTAATGGTGTAAGTGATGTCAGTAATGGTGTGTGTGATGTCAGTAATGGTGTAAGCTAAGTCAGTAATGGTGTAAGTGATGTCAGTAATCAAATTCCAAATCTATGCAATACATGCTCTTGTATCGAAAAAGACATAACTTCCGTTATCTCCTTAGGTATAAATCATTGACGCTACCCCACTTTCCCACTCCCCACTCTTCTAATTCCCCCAACTCTTCCCCACACCCCAACTCTTCCCCACACCCACAACTCTTCCCCACACCCCCAACTCTTCCCCACACCCCCAACTCTTCCCCACACCCCCAACTCTTCCCCACACCCCCAAATCTTCCCCACACCCCAACTCTTCCCCACACCCCCAACTCTTCCCCACACCCCCAACTCTTCCCCACACCCCCAACTCTTCCCCACACCCCCAACTCTTCCCCACACCCCCAACTCTTCCCCACACCCCCAACTCTTTTCCACACCTCCAACTCTTCCCCACACCCCCAACTCCTCATACCCCAACTCCTCCCCACACCCCCAACTCCTCCTCATACCCCAACTCCTCCTCATACCCCAACTCCTCCCCACACCCCAACTCGCACCCACAACCCCAACTCTTCCCCACATCTCCAACTCCTCCTCATACCCCCAACTCCTCCCTAAGCCCCCAACTCGCACCCACACCCCCAGCTCCCCCCAACTCCCCACAACTCCCCCAACTCCCCCATTAATCCAGTCACGTATTGACGCAGCTACAGCCGCTGCAGCTCCGGACGGAAAGGCTTTTTTCAGTTGCCATTTTTCAGCAATATTCTACGCAATTTCTATATATTTTTGTCGCTTGTGCAGTATTTCTTTTTCACAATTTCGGGTACTGTTTTTACTTCATTTTGTCGGGTCAAATGAATATTATCCTTTGACTATTTCTTTTGACGATATTCATGAAATATTCTTCTTCAATATTTGCATTATTTTTGTTGAACAATTTTCGGTATTTCGTTTCGCGATTTTTGGAGGATTTTCTTTTTTTGGAATCTATACCGAGTTTCTTTTTGAATCTTCCGAAGGGAAAATGTGTAAGAGCCCGAGCTGAGAGTTAGGTAGGCCTCCTTTTTGTTGAAATGAAATCTTTTCTGCTACGTTAAGGACCACCTTTTTTTCGGTTAACTGCTGTCTTGTTTCTCAGCACCTACTACTTTCTTATAAAACTTTCAGATTGTTTCATATACTTCTTTTTTTACTAACCGTTTCTATGCCCCTTCTGCGTAGATTCATAAATTCCGCGTTCCCATATCTCCATACTAAATGGTGCCTTCCTCCTTCTTCTCTTCGGAACGTTTTTTCAGCGGTCAGGGAGGCGTTAACTAGCACATTTTGTAACCTAATGTTCTTGCTTGGAATCTCTAGAATATTAATTTTGAAATCTCTACAAGGTTCTTTTTCGAATTTCTACAATTCATCTTTTGGAATCTTCACAATTTTTCTTTTGGGATCTACAAGTTTTTTTAAATCGCTGCTACGTTTTTCGAAATCTCTAAAATATTTTTTGGAATCTCTACAATGTTTTTTAATCCCTACAATCTTTAACTTGGGACCTCTACACAGACAAGGTTGACAATCTCCACAATGCCAATGAACGCGTTAATTTTGCCCAGCACCGTCGAATCAGCTACCTTAACGGAAAACTTTTGACCCAACGGCCTCACTAGGTTCATTTTACAATTTGCATACTGCCTCTAATGATTGCTGCGACCGCATAGCAGAAGACGGTTTCTCAATTTACGGACTGCCTATAATGGTCGCATATTTTAGGTTCCCTTTACAGATCCAAAGAAAAACCCGTCCTTAATACATAGTTCAAATAGTTCATCTTCATTGCAAATTTCTGCGTAGGTTTTTATAGCATATAGATGTACTTTAGATTTGACTGAATTTTTATTTTTTTTATCGACTGACTTACTGAAGATGGAGCTGGTTTCCGAAACGTTTTATAAAATGAATAGATTCTTTGTAGAATTTTTTAATACGGCCCGGTGAAATCCTAATATATATACAGGGTGGTTACCATTTAAAAAGTAATTTTTTTTAATAAATCAACTTTAATATTTTTTTAGAATTATAAAGTTACGTCGTTGGAAATTGAAAAAAGAATAACTCGACGACCGAGGAGAGGGAGAGAAGCTAATAGAATTTTTTTATGAAAATGCACGCTCAGTTGTTGGAACTCAGTGTAGAGATATGTTAGTAAATTTTGTTCGTACGCAAGACGAAATAGAAATAAACCTCCAACTATCCATCAACTTAAAGCAAACACACAGAAAAAAATTCGTTCCACACAGCCTCGGATGCTGAGGACTGTAATCGAAAATGCCTTGCGAAGCGCTCGTGTTTGCGGAGCTAAAAATGGAGGCCATTTGCGTGGCGTTGTTTCTCATACATATATGAACTAAAATTCCAATATTTATACTATGTAATTTGAAATGAACTTATAAATTACACTCATTTATAAAAATATTTTATCCTGAATTGGTTAAGTGACTTTTGCGCCTCGCTGTATACTCACACGTCACTCTCCCCCCACTCCCCTCCTCATCTCCCCCACTCCCCTCCCCATCTCCCCCACTCCCCACACCTACCCATTAATCCGCTCACTCCCTCCCCCACTCCCCCCCTCCCCACACCTCCCCACTAATCCCCTCACTCCCTCCCCCCCCTCCCACCCTCCCCACACCTCCCCACTAATCCCCTCACTCCCTCCCCCACTCCCACCCTCCCCACACCTCCCCACTAATCCCCTCACTCCCTCCCCCACTCCCCCCCTCCCCACACCTCCCCACTAATCCCCTCACTCCCTCCCCCACTCCCACCCTCCCCACACCTCCCCACTAATCCCCTCATTCCCCCTCCCCACACCTCCCACTAATCCCCTTCACCCTCTCACCCTCTCAGACTCTCACCCCCTCACCCCCTCACCCCACTTCCCCACTAATCCCCGTCTGCCAGGCTCCAACACTCAAAATCCCACGGCGGATTTTGGTTACGCCATTTTTCCCAGGAGCTTTGCTGGGAGTGTGGCTGGGAGTGTTGCTGAGAGGGTTGCTTGCTGGGAGTGTTGCTGGGAGTGTTGCTGAGAGTGTTGCTTGCTGGGAGTGTTGCTGGGAGTGTTGCTGGGAGGGTTACTTGCTGAGAGTGTTGCTGGGAGTGTGGCTGGGAGTGTTGCTGGGAGGGTTGTTTGCTGGGAGTGTTGCTGGGAGTGTGGCTGGGAGTGTTGCTGGGAGTGTTGCTGGGAGTGTTGCTGGGAGTGTTGCTGGGATTGTTGCTGGGAGTGTTGCTGGGAGTGTTGCTGGGAGTGTTGCTGGGGGTGTTGCTGGGAGTGTTGCTGGGGGTGTTGCTGGGGGTGTTGCTGGGAGTGTTGCTGGGAGTGTTGCTGGGAGCGTTGGTGGGAGTGTTGCTGGGAGTGTTGCTGGGAGTGTTGCTGGGAGTGTTGCTGGGAGTGTTGCTGGGAGTGTGGCTGGGAGTGTTGCTGGGAGTGTTGCTGGGAGTGTTGCTGGGAGTGTTGCTGGGAGTGTTGCTGGGAGTGTTGCTGGGAGTGTTGCTGGGAGTGTTGCTGGGGGTGTTGCTGGGTGTGTTGCTGGGAGTGTTGCTGGGGGTGTTGCTGGGAGTGTTGCTGGGAGTGTTGCTGGGAGTATTGCTGGGAGTGCTGCTGGGAGTGCTGCTGGGAGTGTTGCTGGGAGTGCTGCTGGGAGTGTTGCTGGGAGTGCTGCTGGGAGTGTTGCTGGGAGTGTTGCTGGGAGTGCTGCTGGGAGTGTTGCTAAAAAGATTTTGTTTATGTTTTATTACGGAAAAACTTTTCTTCGGTTCACTGATGTCTGTCCTTCAAATAATTTCTTCTTCAAATTTCTAATTAATTTCGAATTTCTTTTCTTGTTTCATAAACTTTGTTATTAACTTACTGTTTCTATGTTATTAACTTACTGTTTCTTACTGTTATTAACTTACTGTTTCTATGCGTTTGGTGTGGGAACACGTCTTGTGCAAAGATTCCACGCTCGCAAAACTCCCTATCAAATGGTGCCTTCATCTTTCCTCTCTCTGAACAACTTTGTCGGTATTAGGAAGGCAGAAAATGACTTATATTCTACTCCAACAGACTCGCACTTCATTTTCTATTTAGCTGAAGTATAAACTTCAGCAAATTAAACAAAGAAGAAAATAAATGACCTTTTTTATAAACAACTAGACACACCAAAACTAAAAATTAAAAATTAAGTAATTAAAAATTTGGCACCCTAATTCAGAGATTTAAATTTTGTGAAAAAACACCGGTCTACCCTCAGCTACCTGCCAGATCAGACACGTGTTTTAAGCATCATAGATTTCCTCAACGTTACAAAATTTAGTTTCCGAAGAAGTTAACTAACGCAAACGTGTGAATTTCTATCGAATATAAATCAAAATTCTTTGCTAAAGATTTTCTTTAATTTCCTAGCAGTTCGATGAAGAGTTGACACCTTCGGTGGTATATGTTGCCGCTTTCATTTCGCCCTCTGAACTTTTTCGAGGCAGCGAAAGTTTCTTCACTGGGATAAAGTTTCATCAAAACTTCGTGCGCAAACTTTCGGCGGTTGGTAGAATTTACCCTCGAGAGTTCCCGTCTCGTGGCGGTTTGTTGCGCGGGCTTCCTGAGCTAGAAATGGTTCCGTTTAAAAGACATTTTATTTTATTCTGTTCCAAGCGTCTCATATGAACATTATTCTGCCCAAATTTACAGAGTTGTTCAGTGAAAAAAAATCTTGGCTAAAAAATATATCATTATATTATTCCGTTCCGATGCGTCCTATATAAACATTATTTCGCCCAAATATACACTGAGTTCTTAGAAATTTTTTTTTGCTTCAACACAAATTAAATGATGTGAGTAAATTCGTGTGGATGGACACACATTTTAGGGAAAGCAGGTTTTTTCCAACTTTTCAATTACGTGAAAATGTTCAAGTTCTACACGTGTTAATGTACGAAGGTAATCAGTTATCATTTTAACAAATGAGTGTTCTTTTAGTAAAAAGGATGAGTGTTTATCATCGCAATTTACCACACACGGGTAGAACCAGAAAGCATCTCTATTAAATGATTCGTCATTATAGTCCACTCGCATAAATGTTTCCTCAACCTAAGGGAACAGAGTGAGGGAATGAAAATCAAGCAAAGGGAGCACAAAATTTATCCTCCAACATCTTATTTCCTCTTTTTTAGTTCTATAATCACCAGAGAGCTGCGCTCGGGCAAAAATATCACGGGTACCGAACTGGGATCGAACCAGGGTCTTGCTTGTCCAATGTCTGCTGCTCAGTTCCTCAATGAAACATGACCTAATTTTCGGTATTTTCTCAAGTTTGTCGCAGATTTCTCATATATGTCAAGTTGTATCCCTATCCAGGTAATTAATATTGCGATGTTTTAAATGAAATTAAAAAATGTACCTTCATTAAAAAGAAATTCCACCGATGATGGGTGAGAAAGTTAAATGGAGATGCTGTGTTCGAGAGCGTGTGAAAAAAGAGAACATTTAAAAATTCTAATATTTATTTTTGGAGAAGCATAAAAATAGCCTTTAACCTTCATGCCAGAAACAGTTATTGCCATCACTCAGCAGTGGTGTGACAGTACCAGTTACTGGTGGCAGTAAGAGCACCAGTTACTGCCACCCCGCAGTTATGGCGTGGCAGTAACAGCCAGAGAGCGGCAGTATTACGGCGCAGTCTCCCCTCTAATGCTGCCTCGACCCTCACAACGTGGATAAATGAGGGGAGAGCTGGGGCGGAGAGAGGGGGAGAGAGGGAGGAAATAAAGGGGGATAAAAGGTGAGAGGGGAAGAGAGGGAGGCGAGAGAAGGAAAAGGAGGGAGGAGATAAAGTGGAAGAGAGGGAGAAGATAAGGTGAAAGAGAGGGAGGAGACGGAGGTAAAGTGGAACGAGAGAGGGAAAAAGAGGGAGGAAAGAGAGGAGAAGAGAGGGAGGCGAAAGAGGGAAAGAGTTAGAAAAAAAGGGAAAGAGGAAGAACAGAGGGGGAAAGGAGAGGGAAGAGTGAAAAAGGACATAAATTGCGAGGGAGGGAAAAAGAGAGAGGCGTGAGAGGGAAAAAGAGTGAGGTGAGAGAGGGAAAAAGAGGGAGGCGAGAGAGGGAAAAAGAGGGAGGCGAGAGATGGAAAAAGAGAGAGGCGAGAGAGGGAAAAAGAGGGAGGCGAGAGAGGGAAAAAGAGGGAGGCGAGAGAGGGAAAAAGAGGGAGGCGAGAGAGGGTAAAAAGAGGGAGGCGAGAGAGGGAAAAAGAGGGAGGCGAGAGAGGGAAAAAGAGGGAGGCGCGAGAGGGAAAAAGAGGTAGGCGCGTGAGGGAAAAAGAGGGAGGCGAGAGAGGGGAAAATGAGGGAGCAAATAGAGGGAAAAGACACAGGAGAACAGAGGGAGGAGATGCAGAGAAGATATAGGGCACAGATGTGAGGGGAGTACCCTCGGATAAGCAAGAGCTCGGTACAATAAAGTTGCCTCAGTTTTATTGCACTGCTGACGCTTCGCATGTCGCACCTCGGTCGCAAATGTGAAAAATTGTGTGGCGTTGGGAGAAGTTAAAAGATCTTTTTTAATTAAACTAAGCTATAAATCGGAAGGGTGTATTTAGTCGATACACTCTATCGACTCATAGCTTAATTTAATTATGATTCTTTTAATTAGATTAAGCCATGAATCGGAAGGGTGTATTTAGTACATACACCCTTTCGACTCATAGCTTAATTTAATTATGATCTTTTTAATTAGATTAAGCTATGAATTGAAAGGGTGTATTTAGTAGATACACCCTTTCGACTCATAGCTTAATTTAATTATGATCCTTTTATTTAGATTAACCTATGTATCGGAAGGGTGTATTTCGTAAGGTGGACATAATTAGACTGAGCTCTATTTCGAATGAATGCATATAAAATGGTAAATATCTAGGGCCATGGTACCTTACATTCCGAATGTAAAAAATAATTTGTTTTCAGTAAAAAGACAAAATAGCTTGCATGCGGTGGTGGTGGTAGAACGTTTAACTTCAGCAACGTTTTTTATTTCATAAGCGAGTTGGTGAAGGAACGTTTAGCTAACGTTTTTTTTAAACTTAGTAAAGCAAAAGAGACCACAGCGCACGTCGCTTAGAACGATAAGGTGAGATTCTGTTGAGTTCATTGCTGTACAATAAAGAAAAAGATAGGTTGGGTACTAGCTGTGAGATTAGGGAAGTTTGCGATTAACGTAGAATGAATGAAATAATTTTTTTTTAACAAAGTATTTTCCAAAAATGTAAAATAATATATTTTCCAAAAATGTAAATAAAATATTTTCCACAAAACGTTAAATAAAATTTTTTCCACAAAACGTTGAATAAAATATTTTCCACAAAACGTTAAATAAAATATTTTCCACAAAATGCAGGCACAGCAACTAAAGAACTAATGCCCTCAGGCCGCTGTATCCCGGGCGCATTCGTTTTAACTTTCTAATTGTTCGAATTATAAAATTGTGTTATATTCAATTATATTTATCATTGAAATAAATTTCGTACTTCAACGAACATTATCAAATTCTTGCCATTTTGACAGTCCAGTGCGCTCGTTCTCAATAATATTATTGCATTTAAGAACTATTCCGAGTGAAGACATTTTTGCCAGATGGTAGGAAAGCGCACCCTACAGTATCCTTCGAGGGTAGGACATCGTGTCCCGTATTATCCTTATCCTACAATATCCTTTGAGAATAGGGTTACGCATCATGTAATATCCATGGATCCATTGAGGAGTACGCGAGCGTGGTGTAGGAGAGTGTATCCTACAATACACATCGAGAGTGTGACAACGTCTCCTGTAGTATCATTCGAGGCGTGCCCTGCGTATCCTTTGAAGCGTACCAGAAGTATCCTATGAGAGTAGGATGACATATCCTGCAATATCCTTTGAAGAGTCGTGACCTTTCCCAGCAACAGCCACAGAATCAACCATCGAAAGTTTCCCACAGGACAACGATCCAAAGCCTCGCATGGTTGTGACCTTATCATTTCAATAGAAAAGTTCCGCTCAGCCTCTTGTTACCTTAGCAACAAGCTGCACTTCTCGATATTGATTGCTTCTGGCAGCAGCTGCTGCTGTTTGTTGCAGCCATAAAGGGCGGTTGGGATTGATGCAGCCATAAAGGGTAAGTGTAGCAGCCATAAAGGGCGGGTGTAGCAGCCATAAAGGGCGGGTGTAGCAGCCATAAAGGGCGGGTGTAGCAGCCATAAAGGGCGGGTGTAACAGCCATAAAGGGCGGGTGTGGCTGCCATAAAGGGCGGGTGTAGCAGCCATAAAGGGCGGGTGTAGCAGCCATAAAGGGCGGGTGTAGCAGCCATAAAGGGCGGGTGTAGCAGCCATAAAGGGCGGGTGTAACAGCCGTAAAGGGCGGGTGTGGCTGCCATAAAGGGCGGGTGTAGCAGCCATAAAGGGCGGGTGTAGCAGCCATAAAGGGCGGGTGTAGCAGCCATAAAGGGCGGGTGTAGCAGCCATAAAGGGCGGGTGTAGCAGCCACAAAGGGCGGGTGTAGCAGCCACAAAGGGCGGGTGTAGCAGCCACAAAGGGCGGGTGTAGCAGCCACAAAGGGTGGGTGTAGCAGCCATAAAGGGCTGGTGTAGCAGCCACAAAGGGCGGGTGTAGCAGCCACAAAGGGCGGGTGTAGCAGCCACAAAGGGCGGGTGTAGCAGCCACAAAGGGCGGGTGTAGCAGCCACAAAGGGCGGGTGTAGCAGCCACAAAGGGCGGGTGTAGCAGCCACAAAGGGCGGGTGTAGCAGCCATAAAGGGCGGGTGTAGCAGCCACAAAGGGCGGGTGTAGCAGCCACAAAGGGCGGGTGTAGCAGCCACAAAGGGCGGGTGTAGCAGTCACAAAAGGCGGGTGTAGCAGCCACAAAGGGCGGGTGTAGCAGCCATAAAGGGCGGGTGTAGCAGCCACAAAGGGCGGGTGTAGCAGCCACAAAGGGCGGGTGTAGCAGTCACAAAAGGCGGGTGTAGCAGCCACAAAGGGCGGGTGTAGCAGCCATAAAGGGCGGGTGTAGCAGCCACAAAGGGTGGGTGTAGCAGCCACAAAGGGCGGGTGTAGCAGCCACAAAGGGCGGGTGTAGCAGCCACAAAGGGCGGGTGTAGCAGTCACAAAGGGCGGGTGTAGCAGCCACAAAGGACGGGTGTAGCAGCCATAAAGGGCGGGTGTAGCAGCCACAAAGGGCGGGTGTAGCAGCCACAAAGGGCGGGTGTAGCAGCCACAAAGGGCGGGTGTAGCAGCCACAAAGGGCGGGTGTAGCAGCCACAAAGGGCGGGTGTAGCAGCCACAAAGGGCGGGTGTAGCAGCCACAAAGGGCGGGTGTAGCAGCCACAAAGGGCGGCTGTGGCTGCAGCCGCTGCCCAGCTGTCACGGCGCGATACATTGCGGCGGTGGTCGAGAATTATAATTTAAGGGCAAGAAAGGAAAGAGAAAAAAAACTATCCATTCCGAATGTATTTCCTACGTAGGATTTATAAGATTAATTTCGAATTTTCTGAAGACATTCACTGCGTTCCCGCGGTTGTCAACGGTTGGTTTGGTTAGGTTGTGAGTAGCAGAATTATAATCGACTTAACTACTCGAATACTTTTTCATCATTCCTTAGAAATATGAAAAATGCAATCGTAAAAAACATTTCACCTCGTATGATGAGTTATTTCTTAAAAAGGTCGCGAAACAGATGAAATGTCATTCATGTATACCGGTTCGTGAATGAGCAGTTCACCGACTGGTACACGCGTTAAGCGTAACTTGTGCATTGTCCGTGTTCTGTGATTGACGTGGTCGACATGTGTATCGTATCTGCCATGGCTATATATAGGTATAAATATATATAAATATACATAAATATATAGGCCTATATATGTTATATTATATATATGGGTGCTATGGGTTATGTCAAGAAGGGACGAACATGTGCTGTCATAGCTACAGAGGGAATTGGTTTCTCACGTCCTGACATGACAGCCATGTTACGGTGCTCCCATGACCACGTGAACATGAGGCAGCCCTGTCCAGACATGACAGCCATGTTACGGTGCTCCCATGACACGTGAACATGAGGCAGCCCTGTCCAGACATGACAGCCATGTTACGGTGCTCCCATGACCACGTGAACATGAGGCAGCCCTGTCCAGGTATTACAGCCATGTTACGGTGCTCCCATGACACGTGAACATGAGGCAGCCCTGTCCTGACATGGCAGCCATGCTACGGTGCACCCATGACCACGTGAACATGAGGCAGCCCTGTCCAGGTATTACAGCCATGTTACGGTGCTCCCATGACACGTGAACATGAGGCAGCCCTGTCCAGACATGACAGCCATGCTACGGTGCACCCATGACCACGTGAACATGAGGCAGCCCTGTCCAGGTATTACAGCCATGTTACGGTGCTCCCATGACACGTGAACATGAGGCAGCCCTGTCCTGACATGGCAGCCATGCTACGGTGCACCCATGACCACGTGAACATGAGGCAGCCCTGTCCAGACATTACAGCCATGTTACGGTGCTCCCATGACACGTGAACATGAGGCAGCCCTGTCCTGACATGACAGCCATGTTACGGTGCACCCATGACCACGTGAACATGAGGCAGCCCTGTCCAGACATGACAGCCATGTTACGGTGTCCCCACGACTGCACCGACTTTCCACCGGCCAGCGATCGCACGTCAGCATGCCTCCCTAAGCCGCTCCTTTATTTCTCTTGTCACTTGCAAATATATTGTTCAGTGAATGTGGTCACCGTGATCGAGTGGTTAGGAATGCGCCCTTCACGAGAAGGTGTCGGCAGTTCGAATCCAGGCTCCGCGCGTGGGTTTCTCTCCGTTGGGAATAAGAAGAAATCAGCCACAATTCCTCACTCTACACAGGTGTCGGATGTTAGTTATTTGGCATTTGAATAATCAACGTACAAGATGATGTGTAGTAGCCTTGGTTGTTGGGAATGAACCACCTTTTTTTGACATTTGTTAAGGGGATCGTCTGGGTGAAAACAGTTCTTTCATTTTCTGGTGGATTTTTTTAAAAATTTCATCATCAATGTGAAATTATACAACGATTATTTTTTGAGTGTTTTTTGTCTTTTCAAGAAATTTATTTATTATGGAAAAAGTGGAAAAACGGAAAATACTACTTCTACAATTTAAAGCTACAGAAAGGGAAAATATATCATTCGATAGGAATTTTATTCAGCTAACAGAAGTGTTGACAATTTTTAATATGTTTGGAATTTTCATTTTTTCTCAAAATTTTCGATATTTTCATACTTTGTCTTCTATTTTCATATAACTTTTCAACTAGACCAATTTTCACAAAAATGGTCAACACATTTGTAGCTTTATTAATTTTCTATCGAATGACTGTTTTGCCACCCATTTATTTTCGAAATTGTGGGAGGAGTAACATTTCATACGAGTGAGGGCCCGAGCTGAAGGTGAGGTAGGCTTCCTTTTTGTTAAAATAGAATAGGTTTTTGTTTTGTTACGGACCATCTCTTTTCGGTTCACTGCTGTCCTGTTTTTTCAGCACCTATTACTTTCTTCTTCAACTTTGATCTTGTTTCAAGAACTTCTTTCTCATCTTACTGTTTCTATGACCTTTCTGCATAGATTCCCCATTCTCTCATCTCCATACTAAATGGTGCCTTCCTCCTTCCTCTCTTTGATACGCTCTTTTTTTTTGTAGCGGTTAGGGAGGCTTAAACTAACATATAATCTAATCTAATCTAATCTAACATTTCATACGACCAAAAATAAGGTTTTCAGGAGAGCCACTGAGCATTGAGTGGTCTGCAGCTCAACCTAACGCAGAATTTGTTCACTGTGAGTCAGAAGGTTTTTTTTCGTACCAAAGCACTTCGAACGTGAGCCGTATGGCTAAATCTCGCCTCCTGAACGCTCGAACCTGCTTCGCCCTTAGAGTAGAGGTCGGATATGACGTCCTTAGTAGAGTTCGGATATAACAATCCGGTGGTGCTTGAGTAAAAACTCAAGTCCGACATTTTCGGACTGATTTTTCTGAATTTTTTTTACCATAGGTGTAAAATCATGTAACTATTCCTTTTTTGTTTCAAGTGCTTATAGTTTCTTTTCAAAAAATTGATTTTTTTTTCTGGATAAAGTAAACACAGATATTATCGAAAATGCTGTACCTCCTATAATTTTCAAGCTACAGAGCTGACATCATGTTTCTTAGCTAACTAAATGTATTATCTAAAGAAAAGTTCGACTAGATCGGCGATTTTTTGTTTGTTGAATTTTTGAGATTTTTTCTAAAAAAGTGTTTTTTTTTAATTTTGCCACCTTATTTCTGCAATAATTTTCAAACTAAACCATTTTTAAAAAACTCATATAAACTTTTTAGCTCTTTTCAAGCCCTATCGATTGAAATATTTTTCATTTTTGTACCTTGAAAACTATGGGAGAAGAAACATTTCAAACATCAACAAGCTCAAGTTTCAGGAGAGCCCGACAAACTCGCCCCCTGGCAGTGTAATGCCGTGAGTGACTGGCTTTTCGAAAGCTGTAGCAGACGAACGAACACACTCACAAAACAGTGAAGCATGTAGTTAGATCCAGAAAAAATTCTCTATAACATGAGCCAAATAGCAGAAAATTGATAATATTCGGATTTTTTACTCAGATATATGTTAGCCACGTATTTGTATATATGCCCTCTATATGTATCTACAATTACATGATTATAACGCTTTAATGGTATGGAACGTCATTGTACGCGCGTTGATACACCTTAATGGGACGTTTAAAAACACTAATGTTTGCGTGTTTATCAAAGACGCGTTTTTAAAACACTAATGTTGATATGTTTATCAAAGACGCGTTTTTAAAAACACTAATGTTGATGTGTTTATCAAAGACGCGTTTTTAAAAACACTAAAGTTGATGTGTTTATCAAAGACGTGTTTTTAAAAACACTAATGTTGATGTGTTTATCAAAGACGCGTTTTTAAAAACACTAAAGTTGATGTGTTTATCAAAGACGCGTTTTTAAAAACACTAATGGTGATGTTTTTATCAAAGACGCGTTTTTAAAAACACTAAAGTTGATGTGTTTATCAAAGACGTGTTTTTAAAAACACTAATGTTGATGTGTTTATCAGAGATGCGTATTAAAAACACTAATGGTGATGTGTTTATCAAAGACGTGTTTTTAAAAACACTAATGTTGATGTGTTTATCAAAGACGTGTTTTTAAAAACACTTATGTTGATGTGTTTATCAAAGACGCGTATTAAAAACACTTATGTTGATGTGTTTATCAAAGACGAGTTTTTAAAAACACTAATGTTGATGTGTTTATCAAAGACGTGTTTTTAAAAACACTTATGTTGATGTGTTTATCAAAGACGAGTTTTTAAAAACACTGATGTTGATGTGCTTATTAAAGGCACATTTTGCGAAGAATATCAACGCACAGGCTCGGCTGCTACAATGAAGACAGCGCACTGCATGTTGGTATGACCACTAAATCGACGCCCCAGACCGTAACCGAAGCCGGCCGGCAGTTAGCGTTAAGGATGGACTTTTGCCGCGGTAGGAATGTGAAGATTGTTCATGAATTTTGTCGTGGGATTTCCAAAACAGGTCTCTGTGGGCAAAAATTACTCATGGAGGTGGAATAGGCTCTGTGTCTCTCAAATGAAAGTTCTTTCAACACTTTCTTTCCTTTCTTAGGCCCTTCCTTTGCATTTTGAGAATTTTAATAAGATCGTTTCACCTTGTGTTTTGTAAGTTTCCAAATTTAACAGTTGACCGGGATGGGTTAAATTGAATTTCAATATTCAACTCAAATTTAAAATCAATAGCAGTAAACAATTTTGAAAATAGCAAACATGAACTAGATCGTGCCTTCATTTAACTGTGATTAGGTATTTATGAAAATTGAGTTTGTGACTACTGCTAGGTCAGCAGCATTACGAAAATCCCCTCCGTGGCCACCGGTGGTGCACGTTGCGGTCAGAGTATCAATGCTACCTGCACGTCACTTCTGAAATAGGCTCCTTATATTCAACGAGGAAAATTTCATTTCCCAAGCTATTGAAAGGGTTCCTTCGCAATCTTTTTGACTCACTACATAACATTCGTGTGCAAACAACTTCTTGCAGAAACTATTTTATGCTTTTTCAGCACTCATTCAAAACAGTTTTCCAGTATTTGTTGGTTCGATGCCCAACATGTACGTGCGTTGCTAGTAACATTAGGTTTTACACCTACAGTTAGACCACGTGTTTCTGTACACTTTTTTTTTGTTCAAATGACGACTCTAAATCTACCTCAGAATGTAAAAGCGCAAAAAAAAAACATTTTCACCGTACCTTCCTATCAGATCTTCTACCTACGAAGTGGTTAGCAGATCTGAGTGAATTTAATTCGAGAATTACCTTTAATCGAGAATTACTTTACATCGAGAATTACTGTAATTCTTTAATTACTTTAATTCTGTAATTTAATTAGAAAATTACTTTAATTCGCGGATGCCTGCGGTGATGTGGAAACATGCTCAATTTTTGAGCTTAGGTTGCCATATTTATAAGAGATACTTAAGTATGTATCTGTTACAAGTAAATGTGTATTCCGTATTATAACCTTGTCATACGAACGGTGAGTCGAATAAATCTTACTTTCTAGTCTCTCACGCTTAGCAACTAACCAACCAGTCTAGTGTGAGCGTAGGTTAAGTGTTCTAGATAAATTAACACCAGCGTATTGGGCCATATGTGTACCATTCGGTAAGTTGCTCATTCAGGTATCTGCATAAATGAATCAAATTTCATGTTTTGCAATCTTTTGAAAAAATAATTGTTATCATACAAGGTGAAATGCTATCGTACGATTGTATTCTCATATTTCTTAGGAAGGATAAAAATGTTTTGAAGAAGTAAAGCCGGTTTCCCAATTCTGCTACTTCCAGCCTGACCACATCGACCGTTAACAACCGCGGAAATGCGGTGAACGCGTTTAATGAAATGCAACGCAGAATAAGACTCCCTTTGGATGCACTAGAAGTCATGAACTTGGGCTGACCCACTAGTAGTTATATCAAAAACTGTCTTTGGTGGTGATTCTCGATGTTGTGAACTTGGTTTGACCCACTAGTAGTTAAATCAAAAACTATCTTTGGTGAAATTTTTAAATGTTGAGAACTCGGTTTGACCTACTAGTAGGTAAATTAAAAACTATCTTTGGTGGTAGTTTTAAATGTTTAGAAACTTTGTCGGACCCACGAACAGTTATATCGAAAAGAATAATTTGTGATAATTCCTAGTGTTAATTTTGCTAAAGCACTGCTAGTGGAAATTAGTTATTTGAATTGTTCAAATTATGTGATTATTTTGAACTAGTGTTAAGAGACAATACTTTAAATAAAAGGTAATATTCACCTGAGTAGTTGCTACTAAAATAAAGATAAAAGTTTGTAAAGCTAAATCTGGATAAATAACGCACACATAGCGTGTGTAGAAGAAGAAACGCGATTCGTAATCTTCAGCAGTATGACCTTGTAAAGTCTAATAAATGTATGTAAATGTAGCATAATGTTAAATTTCAGCAAGATTGGATCGAAGCAGAAGAATTCGTGAAACTGGTCAACCACAAAAAGAATTTTTCTTCTTTTTTGCTGGAAGAGGCGGAGGTTTGCCAACTGCGTCGCCTGGCGATGGTGCCTGGTGCGAAATGCCATTTTGTGGCCAAATTTTCTTGAATTGGCCAGTTCAAAATTTTCAAATATAAGGAAAAGGGAATGCTGGGTTACCTGTGTGGTCAACGCCCTGGCATCTCTTTAAAATTCGCGAATTAGGTCTTTTTTAAAGGTAAATCTGATTTTCATTGGAACTCTAATTTGCTAGTGGGTTTTCTCTGCCACTTTTTAATTAGCGTTCTTGGCCCCTTTAACTGGCCATCTTAGCCTTTTTAAATTGGCCTTCTTGGCCCCATTTTAATTCGCCTTCTCGACTACTTTAATTTGCCTTCTTGGTCCCTTCAAATTGCCTTCTTGGCCATGTTTGTATTAGCGTTCTTGGCCACATTTTTTTGGCAATCTTGGTCACTTTTCAACTGCCCTTCTTGGTCACTTTTCAACTGCCCTTCTTGGTCACTTTTCAACTGCCTTTCTTGGTCACTTTTCAACTGCCCTTCTTGGTCACTTTTCAACTGCCCTTCTTGGTCACTTTTCAACTGCCTTTCTTGGTCACTTTTCAACTGCCCTTCTTGGCCACTTTTCAACTGCCCTTCTTGGTCACTTTTCAACTGCCCTTCTTGGTCACTTTTCAACTGCCTTTCTTGGCCACTTTTCAACTGCCCTTCTTGGTCACTTTTCAACTGCCTTTCTTGGCCACTTTTCAACTGCCCTTCTTGGTCACTTTTCAACTGCCCTTCTTGGTCACTTTTCAACTGCCTTTCTTGGCCACTTTTCAACTGCCCTTCTTGGTCACTTTTCAACTGCCTTTCTTGGCCACTTTTCAACTGCCCTTCTTGGCCACTTTTCAGCGTCCCTTCTTGGTCACTTTTCAACTGCCCTTCTTGGTCACTTTTCAACTGCCCTTCTTGGTCACTTTTCAACTGCCCTTCTTGGTCACTTTTCAACTGCCTTTCTTGGCCACTTTTCAACTGCCCTTCTTGGCCACTTTTCAGCGTCCCTTCTTGGTCACTTTTCAACTGCCCTTCTTGGTCACTTTTCAACTGCCTTTCTTGGCCACTTTTCAACTGCCCTTCTTGGTCACTTTTCAACTGCCTTTCTTGGTCACTTTTCAACTGCCCTTCTTCGCCACTTTTCAACTGCCCTTCTTGGCCACTTTTCAACTGCCCTTCTTGGTCACTTTTCAACTGCCCTTCTTGGCCACTTTTCAACTGCCCTTCTTCGCCACTTTTCAACTGCCCTTCTTGGTCACTTTTCAACTGCCCTTCTTGGTCACTTTTCAACTGCCTTTCTTGGTCACTTTTCAACTGCCCTTCTTGGTCACTTTTCAACTGCCCTTCTTGGTCACTTTTCAACTGCCCTTCTTGGTCACTTTTCAACTGCCCTTCTTGGTCACTTTTCAACTGCCCTTCTTGGCCACTTTTCAACTGCCCTTCTTGGTCACTTTTCAACTGCCCTTCTTGGTCACTTTTCAACTGCCCTTCTTGGTCACTTTTCAACTGCCCTTCTTGGTCACTTTTCAACTGCCCTTCTTGGTCACTTTTCAACTGCCCTTCTTGGTCACTTTTCAACTGCCCTTCTTGGTCACTTTTCAACTGCCCTTCTTGGTCACTTTTCAACTGCCTTTCTTGGTCACTTTTCAACTGCCTTTCTTGGTCACTTTTCAACTGCCCTTCTTGGCCACTTTTCAGCTGCCCTTCTTGGTCACTTTTCAACTGCCCTTCTTGGTCACTTTTCAACTGCCTTTCTTGGTCACTTTTCAACTGCCCTTCTTGGTCACTTTTCAACTGCCCTTCTTGGTCACTTTTCAACTGCCCTTCTTGGTCACTTTTCAACTGCCTTTCTTGGTCACTTTTCAACTGCCCTTCTTGGTCACTTTTCAACTGCCCTTCTTGGTCACTTTTCAACTGCCCTTCTTGGTCACTTTTCAACTGCCTTTCTTGGTCACTTTTCAACTGCCCTTCTTGGTCACTTTTCAACTGCCTTTCTTGGTCACTTTTCAACTGCCCTTCTTGGCCACTTTTCAACTGCCCTTCTTGGTCACTTTTCAACTGCCTTTCTTGGTCACTTTCCAACTGCCCTTCTTGGTCACTTTTCAACTGCCTTTCTTGGCCACTTTTCAACTGCCCTTCTTGGTCACTTTTCAACTGCCTTTCTTGGCCACTTTTCAACTGCCCTTCGTGGTCACTTTTCAACTGCCCTTCTTGGTCACTTTTCAACTGCCTTTCTTGGTCACTTTTCAACTGCCTTTCTTGGCCACTTTTCAACTGCCCTTCTTGGTCACTTTTCAACTGCCTTTCTTGGTCACTTTTCAACTGCCCTTCTTGGCCACTTTTCAACTGCCCTTCTTGGTCACTTTTCAACTGCCCTTCTTGGTCACTTTTCAACTGCCCTTCTTGGTCACTTTTCAACTGCCCTTCTTGGTCACTTTTCAACTGCCTTTCTTGGTCACTTTTCAACTGCCCTTCTTGGCCACTTTTCAACTGCCCTTCTTGGTCACTTTTCAACTGCCTTTCTTGGCCACTTTTCAACTGCCCTTCTTGGTCACTTTTCAACTGCCCTTCTTGGCCACTTTTCAACTGCCCTTCTTGGCCACTTTTCAACTGCCCTTCTTGGCCACTTTTCAGCTGCCTTTCTTGGCCACTTTTCAGCTGCCTTTCTTGGCCACTTTTCAACTGCCCTTCTTAGCCACTTTTCAGCTGCCTTTCTTGGTCACTTTTCAACTGCCCTTCTTGGTCACTTTTCAGCTGCCTTTCTTGGCCACTTTTCAACTGCCCTTCTTGGCCACTTTTCAGCTGCCTTTCTTGGTCACTTTTCAACTGCCCTTCTTGGTCACTTTTCAGCTGCCCTTCTTGGTCACTTTTCAGCTGCCTTTCTTGGTCACTTTTCAACTGCCCTTCTTGGTCACTTTTCAACTGCCCTTCTTGGCCACTTTTCAGCTGCCCTTCTTGGCCACTTTTCAGCTGCCCTTCTTGGCCACTTTTCAGCTGCCTTTCTTGGTCACTTTTCAACTGCCCTTCTTGGTCTCTTTTCAACTGCCCTTCTTGGTCACTTTTCAACTGCCCTTCTTGGTCACTTTTCAACTGCCCTTCTTGGCCACTTTTCAGCTGCCTTTCTTGGTCACTTTTCAACTGCCCTTCTTGGTCACTTTTCAACTGCCCTTCTTGGTCACTTTTCAACTGCCCTTCTTGGTCACTTTTCAACTGCCCTTCTTGGTCACTTTTCAACTGCTCTTCTTGGTCACTTTTCAACTGCCCTTCTTGGTCACTTTTCAACTGCCCTTCTTGGCCACTTTTCAGCTGCCCTTCTTGGCCACTTTTCAACTGCCCTTCTTGGTCACTTTTCAACTGCCTTTCTTGGTCACTTTTCAACTGCCCTTCTTGGTCACTTTTCAACTGCCCTTCTTGGTCACTTTTCAACTGCCCTTCTTGGCCACTTTTCAGCTGCCCTTCTTGGTCACTTTTCAGCTGCCTTTCTTGGTCACTTTTCAACTGCCCTTCTTGGTCACTTTTCAGCTGCCCTTCTTGGTCACTTTTCAGCTGCCTTTCTTGGTCACTTTTCAACTGCCCTTCTTGGCCACTTTTCAACTGCCCTTCTTGGCCACTTTTCAGCTGCCCTTCTTGGTCACTTTTCAGCTGCCTTTCTTGGTCACTTTTCAACTGCCCTTCTTGGTCACTTTTCAGCTGCCTTTCTTGGTCACTTTTCAACTGCCCTTCTTGGTCACTTTTCAGCTGCCCTTCTTGGTCACTTTTCAGCTGCCTTTCTTGGTCACTTTTCAACTGCCCTTCTTGGTCACTTTTCAACTGCCCTTCTTGGTCACTTTTCAACTGCCCTTCTTGGTCACTTTTCAACTGCCCTTCTTGGTCACTTTTCAGCTGCCTTTCTTGGTCACTTTTCAACTGCCCTTCTTGGTCACTTTTCAGCTGCCTTTCTTGGTCACTTTTCAACTGCCCTTCTTGGCCACTTTTCAACTGCCCTTCTTGGTCACTTTTCAACTGCCCTTCTTGGTCACTTTTCAACTGCCCTTCTTGGTCACTTTTCAGCTGCCTTTCTTGGTCACTTTTCAACTGCCCTTCTTGGTCACTTTTCAACTGCCCTTCTTGGTCACTTTTCAACTGCCCTTCTTGGTCACTTTTCAACTGCCCTTCTTGGTCACTTTTCAGCGTCCTTTCTAAGCCACATTCTAATGGGCTTTCATGGCTACAATTTAATAGGTCTTCTTGGCCACATTATTCTTTGGAAAAGACCCAAATTGTCGAATTTTAGCCAGAAAAAATCAAACCTCTTGCCTTCTGCCCACGCTGGCGGTCTGGCCATCGGGTGTGTTGGGTCCTGATCCCACTGGTGAAGTGTGTCTGTGTTGTGTGTGTGTGTGTTTGCCTGTGTGCTTTGTGTCTGTGTGTTGTGTGGGTGTGTGTTGTGTGTATGTGTGTTGTGTATGTGTGTTGTGTGTGTGTGTCTGTGTTGTGTGTGTGTGTGTGTGTGTGTTGTGTGCGTGTTGGGTCCAGATCCCACTTGTTGAAGTGTGTTGTGTGCGTGTGTCTGCGTGTGTACGTGTGTCAGCTCCCACTCGCTCAGGTGTGTCAGGTTTCCCGTGTCGGAACTGAGAAATGAACGCGGTAACCGCCGTGGGTTTGTCTCGAGTTGAAAATTCAACACAAATTTGAAATCAAATGTAGAAAGCAATTTTGACTCTAACGAACGTTAACTGGTTCGTGCCTTCATTTAACTTTGATGAAGTATTTATGGAAATTGAGTTTGTGACTGCATGGTTGGTGAGCAGCATTATGAAAATTGCCTCCGTGCACCACCTGTGGCCCACGTCGCGGTCAACGTGTTAAATGAGACAATGAGGATGTTTTTCCTTTAAGTCGCAGCAAGGGCGGTCGTTAAGCCCGCCCTTGGGGGAGTTCCTGCGAGCCTTCTCTAAAATTCGGGATTTTTTCGGTTTTCGGTTTCACAGCCTCAAAAATTCCATCAAATTCTCGGAATTTTAAGTTCACTATAACTCAGCGGAAGTTAAGCCAGCTCAGCATAGCGTAAGTTACCCAACTTAACTTCACGAGTAACCTTCATGACGAGCTAAAGGTTAAAACTTCTGGGAAACAAAGAATGGATCATGTCACCACATGAACATGTCACCTAGGATAGGCTATAGATGGTTTGGTTTGTGTATCCTATGCTATAGGGACTGGTACCTTAGGGAGATACTGTCAGGTCCCCTCAGTTATAGACAGGCCTTTGTGACTTTAATTTTTCGTGCCCACTTTATTTCTCTGAGTTTCCATGCCTTCTTCGCTATCTTTTATTTGTTTCTCTTCCTTTTCCTTTCTAAGTTGCATTTTCTAAGCGCAAGGTATTCTTGCGCATAGGTTTCCCCTTTTCTAAAGCCCACTTTAACTGGTCTTTTCTCTATGCTCTAAAGAGAACACCTCTCGCTACTGATGCAAATAATAGAAACACAATGATAATGATTATAATTCAGTGAGTTGCGTTTGAATGATAGAATACAATATGCGTTGCTATTAAAAATGTAATATTTCTAATGAAAGTTTTGTTTTTGACGTTTTTAAATCGTAAATAAATTGCACGTGTTGATTTCAGTTTTGTTTTTGGACGCTTGTGTAAAAACTTGCGTGTTTTGACGTCTCATTTTTTATGTCCTTGTACGTGTGCTTTTAGTTGTGTGTAACCATTGTGTCCTGAAGCTGTGTAAGTGCATGTGCTCGTCACAGAACACATTTTTCGTAGATTTCCACTGTGCGTGTTGGTTTAATGCATACCCGCACATGTGTGTTGTATTGGATCCGTATATGTAATTTTTTTTAGCATCTCTTTCACGCTTTCAGAAATGCTTCCACTTGAAATGTTTGTATTTTATTAGTGTCCCACTTAAATGTATTTTGATAAGATACGTTCCTAAATATCATGTACTTTTATTTGTTACACATAAATCACATTTCAGAATCCCTGTTGATACACAGTCCCCACAATCTTCCATTTGTTTTTTTCGAACGTCTTTGTGTGGAATATTAATTAATATTAATTTATGTGTGGAATATTAATTAATATTAATTTATGTGTGGAATATTAATTAATATTAATTTATGTGTGGAATATTAATTAATATTAATTTATGTTTGGAATATTAATTTAATGCACGTATCGAGGAACCACATTTAATGATTACTATATTTTTGGGAAGAGCCAAGAACTTTATATTTTTGGAAAAGTCAAGACATATATATTTGTTTTTTAGTATAAGTCAAGATTATCTTATTTTTGGCAGAATAAATATTTCCTGGCATTTCTAGCCATGAAATATCTCTCAGGATATTCACGTCATTGAAACATTCACTACGCTGTTAATGATAACTACTGAGTTGAATATTTCATTTAAACTGAGGACGCTTTAGAGGCTGGCGGGCACAATTGAATAGGTGAGGTTCAGTGTAGGTTGTGATGGTGAGGTTCAGTGTAGGTTGTGATGGTGAGGTTCAGTGTAGGTTGTGATGGTGAGGTTCAGTGTAGGTTGTGATGGTGAGGTTCTCTGTAGGTTGTGATGGTGAGGTTCAGTGTAGGTTGTGATGGTGAGGTTCAGTGTAGGTTGTGATGGTGAGGTTCAGTGTAGGTTGTAATGGTGAGGTTCAGTGTAGGTTGTGATGGTGAGGTTCAGGGTAGGTTGTGATGGTGAGGTTCAGTGTAGGTTGTGATGGTGAGGTTCAGTGTAGGTTGTGATGGTGAGGTTCAGTGTAGGTTGTGATGGGGAGGTTCAGTGTAGGTGGTGATGGTGAGGTTCAGTGTAGGTTGTGATGGTGAGGTTCTCTGTAGAACATTACGGCGATCAGGGGGATACAACTATTGTATCGATAGGAATTAGCGCTCCCAGGGGACAATGTGAGGGCCCGAGCTGAGAGTTAGGTAGGCCTTCTGTTTTGGTTGAAATAAAATGTTTTTGTTATGTTTAGGACAATCTTTTTTCGGTTCACTGCTGTCCTGTTTTTCAGCACCTACTACTTTCTTCTTCAACTTTGATCTTGTTTCATGAACTTTTTTCTCAACTTACTGTTTCTATGCCCTTTCTGCATAGAGTCCACGTTTCCTTGACTCCCTACTAAATGGTGCTTTCTTCCTTCCTCTCTTTGGGTCTCATTTGTTGAGGAAGGGAGGCTTAAACTAAAAAAGAATCTAATCTAACATAATGGTGAGTTTCACTGTAGAATACCATGGTGAAGTTCACTATAGAGTGCGATGGTGATGTTCACTGTGATGCTGTAATGGTGATGTTCACTGTGATGCTGTAATGGTGATGTTCACTTTGATGCGCTGTAATGGTGATGTTCACTGTGATGCTGTAATGGTGATGTTCACTGTGATGCTGTAATGGTGATGTTCACTGTGATGCTGTAATGGTGATGTTCACTGTGATGCTGTAATGGTGATGTTCACTGTGATGCTGTAATGGTGATGTTCACTTTGATGCGCTGTAATGGTGATGCGAGGCGCAGGGCACCACAGAGCGGCTGCGGTGAGGCGGTGGAAATTCCTGCAAAACACGAGAGGACGTCTCGTGTTACGCCTGGTGTGGTGGTGTGGGGGTGTGGGGGTGGTGTGGTGGTGTGGGGGTGGTGTGGTGGTGGTGTAACGAGGCTGTAACAGATATGGGGTTGTGTTGGAATGGTGGTGGTATAGTGAGGCTGTGCGGTGGTGTAGGGTGGTGACTTGGTGTGGTGTGGTGGTGGTGGGGTGCAAAAGTTGATGGTGTGGTGAAGTGGTGTGGTGGCACAGAAACAAGACCACAGACGGACGTCATGCAGCGATCTCTGGGCCTGAGCGAACGTGTGCGGCATGCTGCTCTGCTGCTCTGTGATGTGTTGTGTGTGTGTGTTTGTATGTCTGAGTGTGTGTTGTATGTGCGTCTGTACGTCTGTGTGTGTGTCTGTCTGTGTATGTGTCTGTATGTCTGTGTGTGTGTTGTGTCTGTCTGTGTGTGTGTCTGTATGCCTTTGTGTGTGTTGTTTCTGTATGTCTTTGTGTGTGTTGTGTCTGTCTGTGTGTGTGTCTGTATGTCTGTGTGTGTGTCTGTATGTCTGTGGGTGTGTGTATATATGTCTGTGTGTGTGTCTGTATGTCTGTGTGTGTGTTTCTGTATGTCTGTGTGTGTGTCTGTATGTCTGTGTGGGTGTGTCTGTATGTCTGCGTGTGTTTGTTGTGTGTGTCTGTGTGTTTGTCTGTTTACCTGTGTGTGTGTGTGTTTGTGTGTGTGTCTGTTTGTGTGTCTGTGTGTGTGTTGTGTCTGTATGTCTGTGTGTGTTGTGTCTGTATGCCTGTGTGTGTTGTGTCTGCATGTCTGTGTGTGTTGTGTCTGTATGTCTGTGTGTGTTGTGTCTGTATGTCTGTGTGTGTGTGCCTGTGTGTGATTGTGTGTGTGTGTGTTTATGCCTGAGTGTGTGTTGTGTGTGTGTCTGCATGTCTGTCTGTGTGTTGTGTGTGTGTCTGTATGTCTGTCTGTGTGTGTGTTGTGTGTGTATCTGTGAGTGTGTATGTCGGTGTGTGTGTTGTGTGTGTACTCACATGAACGTATGAGCTAACGCACACATGCACCGTTTTGCAGGTACCTACATTGGCAAGGTGTACTACCTCACAGCCTCATTGTTGGCCGTCAACATTTTTACGCGTTATAAGCTAACACAAACCAGCACGCAAACCCTCCCGTGAGTGTAACACATGACGGAGTCGACCGTGCGGTTCGTCGTTGGTGATTTTTGTGCATTGATCTCCTGGTCTTCTTTCTCTGCCGCCTCTGACTCTGCTATGTGTGTGTGTACATATATATATATATATATAACATAACATTTTACTAAACATAATATAATCTAATATGTGTAAATGCCATTGTTTTATATAATATGCGTTATATATTTTATATTTACCCTATTTATTATATGTATTAAACTTTTTATACCGCATATATATATATATATATATATACTGATATTGTCAAATGAAATTCGTATTCAGCTGGAAAATATTATTTTCTGTCGAGCTTTCGAAATTTTAAACAAATTTCGTTTTCAGGACAAGAGACTGAAGTTTTTGGAAGCAAAGTTATGGCCAAAGCAGGTATCCTGGATACAAGGGAAAGATATTACAAATAAGATAAACGAAAGCGGACATCGGTGGAACATGCAGTAGTCACAGTAATTATTTCAGGAGTGTATATCGGTCACAGTGTATATCGGTGAAACTTGCAGGAATTTAAAAATCCGTGTCAATGAACATTGCCAAAATGTGTAAAAATAGCAAATTAATTCTTTAGTTTACTAACATGTTCGGGACACGGGTCACTAAATAGATTTTCAAAATTATTAAATTATATCTCAAAATTCCAACAAGAAAGAAAGAAGATACTTAGAAGCATTCTATTCCACAACTAATTCAAACTCCTACAATAGATATCTCTAAATTCCGGATGTTTATAAACCACTCCTGAAATAATTACTGTGACTACTGCATGTTCCACCGATGTCCGCTTTCGTTTATCTTATTTGTAATATCTTTCCCTTGTATCCAGGATACCTGCTTTGACCATAACTTTGCTTCCAAAAACTTCAGTCTCTTGTCCTGAAAACGAAATTTGTTTAAAATTTCGAAAGCTCGACAGAAAATAATATTTTTCAGCTGAATACGAATTTCATTTGACAACAATGGAACCTGGATGTCCGCTATTTCAACTAATATACTGATATATATATATATTATATATATTATACATATATATAAACATATGTGAAGTAACTGGCCTGTATATATATATATATATATATATATATATATATATATATATATACAGTATACTCGTATATGTATTAAGTAGGTATAATCCCTGTTGTATGTATATATTGTGCTGTATCAATAGCTCAAAGTCATATCACCTCCAGAAACAATTACTGAGTCTGGTAAAGCGGGCTCTCCGTCCACGCATAGGTTTTTTTCAAACGAAATAAATGTACAGGGAGTTCATGGGAATCGAACTCGTGACTTATAAGTTACCGCGCCAACACGCTACCGACTGCGCTATCACTCACCCTAAAAAGGTGATCGAGGCGCAACGAAAGCAATGCATGGCACGGCGAAAGCGGGCTCTTCCGTCCACGCATATATATATATACATAAATATATCTTTTAATCAGTATATCATGTGTTCATCCATCGAACCTAGTCATATTTACCAAATATAACATAAACATCAAGTCTCTGGCAGCCATGCCGGGTTGCCAGATGTTCAGCACCCGAACTCATCTGCAAACCACTGGAAGATTTTGTCAAGGCGTTGTGTAGCCAAGCAGCCAGGAGAACTTACGCAGCCAGCTGTACCGCCCCGACAACGGAAATGGTTTCAAAATCCCTGGCCAGGTCAGCAGTGACCAGTGGGGGAAAAGGTTAGAAGGAAAAGGTTAGAAGGAAAAGGTTAGTAGGGGTAAGGCAGGCAGAGCACAGCGTTCCCAGCGCTCGTTTTAGAACGAACTCTGCGTTCAGGCGCTGCGTTCTGCTGGAGAAGTTCGGAATTCAAAACTATTTCTACAGGTTTTGAGGCTTTTGGAAGATTTGGTTGCAGCTGCACATGGTGAGAAGTGGTGTGTGTGTTGTGTGTGCGGGGTGTGTATATTATGTGTTGTGTGTTTGCGGTATGTTTTGTGTGTATTGTGTGTTTGCGGCGCTTTGTGTGTGTTGTGTGTATGGTGTATGTGTGTGCGGGATGTGTGTTGTGTGTATGGTGTGTATGTGTGTTGTGTGTTTGTGTGTGTGTGGTGTTTGTATTGTATGTGTTGTGTGAATGTGTGTGTGTGCGGTGTGTCGATGCATGTGTAGACACACAGATGACACATCAGATCGCGCGTTGTGTATCGTCAATACGAGCGCATCACATGGCTTGTGTTAAAAAATTACGTTATGTTAAAAAAAATAAATAATGAATAAAAAAAAATAAAAAAAATATTGAAACACGGTTTAAAAAATTATGTTAATATGTCAACATGAAAAAATGTTATGTTAATACGTCACCGTCCGAAAAGAACAAGCAAACTTTTTTGAAAAAAAATTAAATGAAGATATAACTAAATTAAACTAACTGAAACTATCCGACATTTTCCCTATTTAGTTCCCTTATATGCTCAAATAACTGAACGTATCTTGCATCTTCTCTTAATTTGCAGCCTTATAATATGTTCATGAACATATGTACATATGTTCAATGATATGTATCTACCAAGCTTGCATTTTTGCCTAATTAATACCTTAATGTGTTCAAACAACTGAACATATCGGGCATTTGTCCATAATGTTTAGGATAATGTGCTCTTTGAAGTGTATTGCCTAGTGGCAGTCGCGTCCTCAGTGAGATGGCGGTTGCAGGAGCCAGTAATGCCAACAGAATGAGTCAAAAGGTATGATGAGTTGAATAATGTAAACAGAATTAGCAGATAGTTAAGTCCTAATATTGTTAAAATCGAATAATTTTTTTTAATTTTTGTTATGGACCACCTTTCTTCAGCTTACTGCTGTCCTATTTTTCTGCATTTACTCTTTTCTTCTTCAGCTTAAATCTTGTTTTACGAACTTCTTTCTTAACTTACTGTTTCTGTGCACCTAGTGCATAGACTTCATGTTCCCCGCACTTAATACTAAATAATGCCTTCCTCTTTCCTCTCTTCGGAACGTCTTTGCTTGCGCTTAAGGAAGCTCAAACTAACATCTAATCTAAGCCAATAATCCTATGAGTCAATAGTTAAAAACTTGTTTTATTTACCGATGAGTTGAATAATGCAAAAAGAAATTAATCAGTTGTTAAGGAATTTTTATATATAACCCGGACAAAATTAACTTATGAAACGGCAAGTCTTAACACCAGCAGAACTGGCCGCAGGTCTCAAGACTGACTCAAGACTGAGGACTGAAGAGCGACCGTGACGGCTATTGTGAGGTCGTGACGGTTACAGCGTATCCTGCTTCTCCGGATACAGCGTATCCTGCTGGGTAGCCTGGATACTTCACCGGATACAGCGTATCCTGCTGGGTAGCCTGGATACTTCACCGGATACAGCGTATCCTGCTGGGTATCCTGGATACTTCTCTGTACAGAGTATTCTGGAAACGTTTCCGGATACAGCGTATTCTGCTGGGTATCCCTAGGTATTTCACCGGATACTGCGTATCCTGGATACTTCTCTGGATACTGTGTATATTGGATACTTCTTCGGATACAGCGTATTCTGCAGGGTATCCTGGATATTTCTCCGGATATATCGTACACTGAATTAGTATCCGGATACAGAGTATCCTGCTGGGTACCTTGGATACTTCTGCGGATACTGCGTATCCAGCTGAGTTTATAAGATACCTCTACGGTTACAGTGTATCCTGGATACGTTTCCGGATACTGCGTATCCCGTTAAGACTCTGATACAATTCAATATTCTTCTATACAAAATACTTCTTCGCTTACCGCGCATATTGTGGAGTATGTTGGATACCAAGGTCACCCGGCTCCAGCCCACGTATTAAAATTCTGTAAATTCCACGTGAAATGAACTTGTACCGCCAATTTAAGAACAAATTTAAAAAAAAAATTCCTCGCTGACATTTTTTCAATAGATTGCCCAAGAACGTGAAAAGCATAATAAAAACATGTTAATAACAAATTGTAAGATGTATCTTGTTTATATTGTATTTCATGTTGTGGTATATGTTTGAAATGATATAATATATTCTATATATTGTATTATGTTCTATATATTATACACTTTTTATATTAAATATTAACTCTGTATATTATGTGTAACAAACATTTTACCAAACATAATATAATCTAATATGCGTATATGCCATTGTTTTATATAATATTTATTATATATTGTATATTTACCTCATTTCTTATTATTTGTAATAAACTTTTTATACCGCATATTATACATTATATGCTTTCCGTTACACAGTGTATATGCGCCAGTTGACCACCCAGTGCAGACTCTTGTCGATGTTTAAACTCAACTGCAACACATAACTGAACGTGAAAGTAATTCCAGCGATCAGTTTTGAAAAAGAGCATTAAATGGTTGAATCGTTTCCATAGATTCTATTTATTTCATATGAACGAAAATTTTGAGACCATCGGTAGGTCATCTGTGTTATTTAAATCAACACTCATTACCCAGGAGGAAATGTGTGAGGTCCCGAGCTGAGAGTTAGGTTGGCCTTTTTTATGGAAATAAGTGTTTTTTGTTATGTTAAGGACCACCTTTTTCGGTTGACTGCTGTCCAGTTTTCAGCACCTACTACTTTCTTCTTCAACTTTTATCTTGTTTCGAAAACTTCTTTCTCAACTTACTGTTTCTATGCCCCTTCTGCATAGATTTTCCGTTCCCTTATCTCCATACTAAATGGTGCCTACCTTCTTCCTCTCTTCGGAACGCTTTTTTCAGTGGTTAGGAAGGCTTAAACTAGTATCTAATCTAATCTGAAATTCACACTGTCGGATTAGAGAGGAAGGATGAAAGCACCATTTAGTATGGAGGTGAGGGGACGCGGAATCTATGCATAAGGTGCATAGAAACGGTAAGTTGAGAAAGAAGGTATATGAAATACATAATTAATAGGCTAATGAAATATATGAGCAGTAGGCTTATGAAATATATGAGCAGTAGGCTTATGAAATATATGAGCAGTAGGCTAATGAAATATATGAGCAGTAGGCTTATGAAATATATGAGCAGTAGGCTTATGAAATATATGAGCAGTAGGCTTATGAAATATATGAGCAGTAGGCTAATGAAATATATGAGCAGTAGGCTTATGAAATATATGAGCAGTAGGCTAATGAAATATATGAGCAGTAGGCTTATGAAATATATGAGCAGTAGGCTAATGAAATATATGAGCAGTAGGCTTATGAAGTATATGAGCAGTAGGCTAATGAAATATATGAGCAGTAGGCTTATGAAATATATGAGCAGTAGGCTTATGAAATATATGAGCAGTAGGCTTATGAAATATATGAGCAGTAGGCTAATGAAATATATGAGCAGTAGGCTTATGAAGTATATGAGCAGTAGGCTTATGAAATATATGAGCAGTAGGCTAATGAAATATATGAGCAGTAGGCTTATGAAATATATGAGCAGTAGGCTTATGAAATATATGAGCAGTAGGCTTATAAAAAAGGTTGTATGCCTGTAAAATATATGCATCACTAAAAATAATGAACTTCAGCCAAATCTAAAACGGTATTCGAATTTAAATTGAGGCTATGAATTTTATGCTCCAAAATTCACGTCGCATTTGGGTCTTCATTTGTGATATGAATGCGTCCACAATATATTGCTAAATATCATTTTAATTACATGCAGCAATGCATAGCTATAATTACGTGCAGCAATGCATAGCTATAATTACGTGCAGCAATGCATAGCTATAATTACATGCAGCAATGCATAGATATAATTAAGCACCCTAAAACCGATACTCAAATTCCTCATGAAGGGGGGCACACTACCGAGCACTATTCAATGTAGGCGTAATCAATATGGCTATTACAGAGCATCTCATTTAACTTAGTAAGCAATATCTTCATGGCGCAATTCTCAGAATAACTTCGATTAATCCTAATCTTGCAGCGTAGCATTAACTGTACATATTTCATTAATTGGATTAGATTTATTTACGCAGCGTAGAGACCTAATTCATCGTTGCTGATATTTGAAGATGAAATCTTCCGTGCTGTAACTTCATGCCTTAACACTTTTACTGCGACGTGCGCCACCGGTGGTACACGGAGGTAATTTTCATAATACTGCTGACCGACCAGTAGTCACAAATTCAATTTTCGAATATATTTAATCAAAGCTAAATGAAGGCACGATCCAGTTCATGTTTGGTATTTTAAAAATAGTTTACTACAATTGACTTTAAATTTGAGTTTGGTGTTGAGCTTAATATTGAGTAGTCGCAGTCAAAGTGTTAAATTTCACGATCTGTAACTTCATGTCTTAAATTTCACGACCTGTAACTTCATGCCTTAAATTTCACGATCTGTAACTTCATGCCTTAAATTTCACGATCTGTAACTTCATGCCTTAAATTTCACGACCTGTAACTTCATGCCTTAAATTTCACGATCTGTAACTTCATGTCTTAAATTTCACGACCTGTAACTTCATGTCTTAAATTTCACGACCTGTAACTTCATGCCTTAAATTTCACGATCTGTAACTTCATGCCTTAAATTTCACGATCTGTAACTTCATGTCTTAAATTTCACGATCTGTAACTTCATGCCTTAAATTTCACGACCTGTAACTTCATGCCTTAAATTTCACGATCTGTAACTTCATGCCTTAAATTTCACGACCTGTAACTTCATGCCTTAAATTTCACGATCTGTAACTTCATGTCTTAAATTTCACGACCTGTAACTTCATGCCTTAAATTTCACGATCTGTAACTTCATGTCTTAAATTTCACGACCTGTAACTTCATGCCTTAAATTTCACGATCTGTAACTTCATGCCTTAAATTTCACGATCTGTAACTTCATGCCTTAAATTTCACGATCTGTAACTTCATGCCTTAAATTTCACGATCTGTAACTTCATGCCTTAAATTTCACGATCTGTAACTTCATGCCTTAAATTTCACGATCTGTAACTTCATGTCTTAAATTTCACGACCTGTAACTTCATGCCTTAAATTTCACGACCTGTAACTTCATGCCTTAAATTTCACGATCTGTAACTTCATGCCTTAAATTTCCCGATCTGTAACTTCATGTCTTAAATTTCACGATCTGTAACTTCATGCCTTAAATTTCACGACCTGTAACTTCATGCCTTAAATTTCACGATCTGTAACTTCATGCCTTAAATTTCACGACCTGTAACTTCATGCCTTAAATTTCACGATCTGTAACTTCATGTCTTAAATTTCACGACCTGTAACTTCATGCCTTAAATTTCACGATCTGTAACTTCATGTCTTGAATTTCACGACCTGTAACTTCATGCCTTAAATTTCACGATCTGTAACTTCATGCCTTAAATTTCACGATCTGTAACTTCATGCCTTAAATTTCACGATCTGTAACTTCATGCCTTAAATTTCACGATCTGTAACTTCATGCCTTAAATTTCACGACTTGTAACTTCATGCCTTAAATTTCCCGACCTGTAACTTCATGCCTTAAATTTCACGACCTGTAACTTCATGCCTTAAATTTCACGATCTGTAACTTCATGCCTTAAATTTCACGATCTGTAACTTCATGTCTTAAATTTCACGACCTGTAACTTCATGCCTTAAATTTCACGACCTGTAACTTCATGCCTTAAATTTCACGACCTGTAACTTCATGCCTTAAATTTCACGACCTGTAACTTCATGCCTTAAATTTCACGACCTGTAACTTCATGCCTTAAATTTCACGACCTGTAACTTCATGCCTTAAATTTCACGACCTGTAACTTCATGCCTTAAATTTCACGACCTGTAACTTCATGCCTTAAATTTCACGACCTGTAACTTCATGCCTTGAATTTCACGACCTGCAACTTTACTTTAGAAATTATGAAGCCACTCCACTTCTCTCTCTAAACACTGAATTCATTTCGTGAACGTGAAATTCACCTGACGCTGCAAGACAAAGTTTCGTTTCAAGTCAAAAGCACAATTTCCAATTCTCTCTTTCGCCCAAGAACACCACACCAAATTGCGCTACCCAGAAAAACGAAAAAAGGTTTATGGAGATCATTTCCTTAGGAAGAATTCGAGCGCGGCATGGGGGCTGTCGTAAAGAGAAACAAGAGAAGGGGGAGAGAAAGGGAAGGGGGAGAGGAAGAGGGAGGAGGGAGGGAAGTGAAGGTATGGGAAGGGCGACGGGTCTACCTACCCGTTTTACCACGGTCAAGAAGATAGTTTCCTTTCCGTTTTATGGCGATCGAAGGGAAAAACCGGCCCACAATGCCCATGCCTACCGGCCCGTATCACAGATACGGCCAGTTTCCGACCGTGCCTGAGGTCCCAAACACAAATGGGTCCAGCTCAGGGGACAAAAAAGGGCCTTATGGGTCTGTGCATACCTGCCCCATCTCGTGCTCTTCTCGTACGAATTCTTGGGAAATGGGTGACTTCGAAATGGTTGGCTTTGGCATGGGTGGCTTTGAAATGGATTACTTTGAAATGTGTATCTTTGAAATGATTCGCTTCGAAATGAGCCCGCTCATTAGTACAATTCGTCCTGTAGGCGCCGTAGGCTGTTCTGTGCGACTTCCATGCGTGTCGAAAGTTAAGGGCCGTTTATCACTAGGGGACATTTCGGCCGTGAGGCGCGACACCTATATACGGGGCTCACCACTGAGGCTCACATTTGTGTGTTTTTATTCGAAGTTCCCTATTCGCTTTGATCGAATTCGTGAGGCGCGACACTCAAGAGCCTCGTAACTACCGTGGCAAATAGAGAACTTCGTATAAACACACACAAATATGAGCCTCAGTGGTGTGCCTCGGATACACGTGTCGCGCCTCGTATACACGTGTCGCGCCTCACGGCCGAAATGTCCCCTTGTGTAAACGGTCTCCCAGCTTACTTGACTTACTTGTCAAGCCCTACAACTTGGTAGACGTTCGTATGTGACTTGCTAGTTAAAACCTCGTATTTTTAGTGTTAGTCAGGTCCTCCATCTTGACTTAAGTATGTACTTGTGGGTGTATTTGAGGGTGTACTTGTGGGTGTACTTGTGGGTGTACTTGTGGGTGTACTTGTGGGTGTACTTGTGGGTGTACGTGTGGGTGTACTTGTGGGTGTACTTGTGGGTGTACTTGTGGGTGTACTTGTGGGTGTACTTGTGGGTGTACTTGTGGGTGTACTTGTGGGTGTACTTGTGGGTGTACTTGTGGGTGTACTTGTGGGTGTACTTGTGGGTGTACTTGTGGGTGTACTTGTGGGTGTACTTGAGGGTGTACTTGTGATGTGCTTGTGGTGTACTTGTGGGTGTACTTGTGGGTGTATTTGAGGGTGTACTTGTGGGTGTACTTGTGGGTGTACTTGTGGGTGTACGTGTGGGTGTACTTGTGGGTGTACTTGTGGGTGTACTTGTGGGTGTACTTGTGGGTGTACTTGTGGGTGTACTTGTGGGTGTACTTGTGGGTGTACTTGTGATGTGCTTGTGGTGTACTTGTGGGTGTACTTGTGGGTGTACTTGTGGGTGTACTTGTGGGTGTACTTTTGGTGTACTTGTGGGTATACTTGTGGGTGTACTTGTGGGTGTACTTGTGGATGTACTTGTGGATGTACTTATCTGTGTGCTTGTGGGTGTACTTGTGGGTGTACTTGTGGGTTTACTTGTGGGTGTACTTGTGGGTGTACTTGTGGGTGTACTTGTTGGTGTACTTGTGGGTGTACTTGTGGGTGTACGTGTGGGTGTACTTTTGGGTGTACTTGTGGGTGTACTTGTGGGTGTACTTGTGGGTGTACTTGTGGATGTACTTGTGGATGTACTTATCTGTGTGCTTATGGGTGGGCTTGTGGGTGTACTTGTGGGTGTACTTGTGGGTGTACTTGTGGGTGTACTTGTGGGTGTACTTGTGAGTGTACTTGTTGGTGTACTTGTGGGTATACTTGTGGGTGTACTTGTGGGTGTACTTGTGGGTGTACTTGTGGGTGTACTTGTGGGTGTGCTTGTGGGTGTGCTTATGGGTGTGCTTATTGGTGTACTTGTGCGTGTACTTGTGGGTGTACTTGTGGGTGTACTTGTTGGTGTACTTGTGGGTATACTTGTGGGTGTACTTGTGGGTGTACTTGTGGGTGTACTTGTGGGTGTACTTGTGGGTGTGCTTGTGGGTGTACTTGTGGGTGTACTTGTGGATGTACTTGTGGATGTACTTATCTGTGTGCTTATGGGTGTGCTTGTGGGTGTACTTGTGGGTGTACTTGTGGGTGTACTTGTGGGTGTACTTGTTGGTGTACTTGTTGGTGTACTTGTGGGTATACTTGTGGGTGTACTTGTGGGTGTACTTGTGGGTGTACTTGTGGGTGTACTTGTGGGTGTGCTTGTGGGTGTGCTTATGGGTGTGCTTATTGGTGTACTTGTGCGTGTACTTGTGGGTGTACTTGTGGGTGTACTTGTTGGTGTACTTGTGGGTGTACTTGTTGGTGTACTTGTGGGTGTACTTGTGGGTGTACGTGTGGGTGTACTTGTGGGTGTACTTGTGGGTGTACTTGTGGGTGTACTTGTGGGTGTACTTGTGGGTGTACTTGTGGGTGTACTTGTGGGTGTACTTGTGGGTGTACTTGTGGGTGTACTTGTGGATGTACTTGTGGATGTACTTATCTGTGTGCTTATGGGTGTGCTTGTGGGTGTACTTGTGGGTGTACTTGTGGGTGTACTTGTTGGTGTACTTGTGGGTATACTTGTGGGTGTACTTGTGGGTGTACTTGTGGGTGTACTTGTGGGTGTACTTGTGGGTGTACTTGTGGGTGTGCTTGTGGGTGTGCTCATGGGTGTGCATATTGGTGTACTTGTGCGTGTACTTGTGGGTGTACTTGTGGGTGTACTTGTGGGTGTACTTGTTGGTGTACTTGTGGGTATACTTGTGGGTGTACTTGTGGGTGTACTTGTGGGTGTACTTGTGGGTGTGCTTGTGGGTGTGCTTATGGGTGTGCTTATTGGTGTAATTGTGGGTGTACTTGTGGGTGTGCTTGTGGGTGTACTTGTGGGTGTGCTTGTGGGTGTGCTTGTGGGTGTGCTTGTGGGTGTACTTGTGGGTGTACTTGTTGGTGTACTTGTGGGTGTACTTGTGGGTGTACTTGTGGGTGTACTTGTGGGTGTACTTGTGGGTGTACTTGTGGGTGTACTTGTGGGTGTACTTGTGGGTGTACTTGTGGGTGTGCTTGTGGGTGTACTTGTGGGTGTACTTGTGGGTGTACTTGTGGGTGTACTTGTGGGTGTACTTGTGGGTGTGCTTGTGGGTGTGCTTATGGGTGTGCTTATTGGTGTAATTGTGGGTGTACTTGTGGGTGTGCTTGTGGGTGTACTTGTGGGTGTGCTTGTGGGTGTGCTTGTGGGTGTGCTTGTGGGTGTACTTGTGGGTGTACTTGTTGGTGTACTTGTGGGTGTACTTGTGGGTGTACTTGTGGGTGTACTTGTGGGTGTACTTGTGGGTGTACTTGTGGGTGTACTTGTGGGTGTACTTGTGGGTGTACTTGTGGGTGTACTTGTGGGTGTACTTGTGGGTGTACTTGTGGTGTATTTGTGGGTGTACTTGTGGGTGTACTTGTGGGTGTACTTGTGGGTGTACTTGTGGGTGTACTTGTGGGTGTACTTGTGGGTGTACTTGTGGGTGTACTTGTGGGTGTACTTGTGGGTGTACTTGTGGGTGTACTTGTGGGTGTACTTGTGGGTGTACTTGTGGGTGTACTTGTGGGTGTACTTGTGGGTGTACTTGTGGGTGTACTTGTGGGTGTACTTGTGTACAATAAGTACTTGTGCACTTATTGTGGGTGTACATATTCTCCCAGCGCATTAACATTACCCCCCCCCCCTCCCCGCTAGGCCAGGAAGGAAATAGAAAAAAGGAAAGAAGGAATAAAGGAAAGAAGAAAAAAGTGGAAGAAGAAAACAATGAACGAAGAAAAATAGGAAAGAATAAAAAGAGCAAGGAAGAAAAAATGGAAAGAAAAAAAGGAAGGAAGAAAGAAGGATAGGAAGTAAGCAAAAGGGGAGCTTGATAACTTCAGAATAAAACTTTGCTGCGGCTTGGGGATATTGCACCGTCAGATTTAGACTTGCCCTCAGGGGGTCCGACAGGGGGTCCGGCTGAGCCGCTGGTACATGGGCCGCTCCCTCCCTGGGGAGGGTGGGGTGCTCAGGGAGGGTCCAGAGGGGGGGTGTAGAGGGAAGGGTCTAAAGGGAAGGGGGTCCAGGGGGTCTAGAGGGAGCGCTCCAGGGGGTCCAAAAGAAGGGAACTATAGGGAGGGTTCCAGAGTGAGGGTCCGGAGTGAGGGGTTCAGAGTGAAAGGTCCTGAGTGAGGGGTCCAGAGCGAGGATCCAGAGCGAGGGGTCCTGAGTGAAAGGTCCTGAGTGAGGGGTCCGGAGCGAGGGTCCGGAGCGAGGGGTCCATAGTGAAAGGTCCTGAGTGAGGGGTCCAGTGTGAGGGTCCGGAGCGAGAGGCCAGAGTGAAAGGTCCTGAGTGAGGGGTCCAGAGTGAGGGGTCCAGAGCGAGAGGTCCAGAACGAAGGCCCAGAAAGAGGGGTCCAGAGGGAGGCAGACGGTCTAGAGCAGAGCTACCCAACCTGTGGGTATTGCACCCAGTGGATAAGTTTGGGGTAATGGAAATATAGAGAAACATTTACAACTGATGACTTGCCTCCATAATAGCAGGGAAATGCTCATTTATTAACTGAAAAAGTTCTGAGTTTCTCTTCTTTTGCACCCTGACTATGTATAGAACAGACGACCTGAGAAATTACAGAGGTGACTGTCGGGCATGTGAGCTTACTAGGGTGACAGACGCACATACGCGCTTACGTACCTCACTATTGCAGGGAGCAATGAGGAAAGGAAGCAGCAATGAAAAAAGAAAGGAGCAATGAAAAAAAGAAGAAGCAATGAAAAAAGGAAGGAGCAATGAAGAAAGGGCAATGTGTGTGATATGTAAAAAAATTCTAACAACAGAAAGTATGAAAGCAAACAAACAAATGAAGCATTCGTCTTTGCAGGCTGATCACAAAATTAAAACTGCATCACACTCCAGGAAACTAGCTGAGGAGATTAACGAGGAATATCTAACAACCTTTGATACCTCAAAGGAAATTGTTGATATATCCCAACGTTTTTAAAAAGGCAGTTAAGTGGAAATAAGCATTTTAACATTTTTGTATCTTGTATGCCTCAGTCAAGTATCTTGCAACACAAAACTATCTCTTTGAACTATTAATAGAGTGACAGGAATTGTGAATAGGCTCTCTGCTCTAGACTGTTTCGATCACTGTCTAAGGTTGGAAATCTCAGGTCTAGAGGGAGGGAAAGATTTGATCAAAAAAGAGAGACGGGGTCTAGCGGGCAAAACAGGGTCCAGAGAGAGGGAGGGCCAAAAGAGGGAGGAGGATGACGTCTACAACGAGGGAGGGACAGGGGCCAGAAAGAGGGAAAGAAAGATAGAGACTAGGTCTAGAGGAGGAGTGAAGAGGTGTAGAGATGAGGTCTAGAGAGAAAAAGAGGGAGGGAGAGAGCGCGAGGGAGGGAGAGGTGAGGTCTAGAGAGAAAGAGACAAAGAGAGAGCGAGAGACGAGGTCTAGAGAGACAGGGTCTGAGTCTGACTGGAAATCGATTAATTTTGCGGGTCTGGAAGGAAGGTAGACCGATATATCCTGTGGGCTATGTGCCAGCCCGCCATGTTGGGCTGGTGCTGTGGGCTTGTGTGCCAGCCCGCCATGTTGGGCTGGTGCTGTGGGCTGTGTGCCAGCCCGCCCTGTTGGGCTGGTGATGTGGGCTGGTGTGCCAGCCCGCCATGTTGGGCTGGTGATGTTGGCTGTGTGTCAGCCCGCCATGTTGGGCTGGTGATGTGGGCTGGTGTGCCAGCCCGCCATGTTGGGCTGGTGCTGTGGGCTGGTGTGCCAGCCCGCCATGTTGGGCTGGTGATGTGGGCTGGTGTGCCAGCCCGCCATGTTGGGCTGGTGCTGTTGGCTGTGTGTCAGCCCGCCATGTTGGGCTGGTGATGTGGGCTGGTGTGCCAGCCCGCCCTGTTGGGCTGGTGCTGTGGGCTGTGTGCCAGCCCGCCCTGTTGGGCTGGTGCTGTGGGCTGTGTGCCAGCCCGCCCTGTTGGGCTGGTGCTGTGGGCTGTGTGCCAGCCCGCCCTGTTGGGCTGGTGCTGTGGGCTGTGTGTCAGCCCGCCCTGTTGGGCTGGTGCTGTGGGCTGTGTGCCAGCCCACATGTCATCATGTATTCGTTCATCACACAAAGGGAAGGATACGTAAAGCCATGTAAGGATTGTACACAACCCTCGGCCTCACTTGCAGTCTTCAGAGCACAAAGTTATTCCAACCTCTAGACGGTCTAATACCGAACTCATGATGTTAGTCTCGTACGTTTGAGCAGAAGCTACGTTTTGTGAAGTTTCCAAATGTACGCACATCCATAGCTGCGAAGCTCCCTGTACATGCATCACGGAAATCGTTTAAATTTCTAGAAACTCACCTTGTGACTTAGAATATACCAGAAACATAGGATATACTAGAAACGTAGAGTAACCTAGAGTAACTAGAGTAACCTAGAGTAACCTAGAGTAACCAAGAATAACCAAGAGTAACCTAGAGTAACCTAGAGTAACCTAGAGTAACCAAGAGTAACCTAGAGTAACCAAGAGTAACCAAGAGTAACCTAGAGTAACCTAGAGTAACCAAGAGTAACCAAGAGTAACCAAGAGTAACCAAGAGTAACCAAGAGTAACCTAGAGTAATCTAGAGTACTAGAGTAACCTAGAGTAACCTAGAGCAACCTAGAGTAACCTAGAGCAACATAGAGTAACCAAGAGTAACCAAGAGTAACCTAGAGTAACCTAGAGTAACCAAGAGTAACCAAGAAAAACCAAGAGTAACCAAGAGTAACCAAGAGTAACTTAGAGTAACCTAGAGTAACCTAAAGTAACCTAGAGTAATCTAGAGTAATCTAGAGTAACCTAGAGTAACCTAGAGTAACCTAGAGTAACCTAGAGTAACCTCGAGTAACCTCGAGTAACCTCGAGTAACCTCGAGTAACCTCGAGTAACCTCGAGTAACCTCGAGTAACCTCGAGTAACCTCGAGTAACCTCGAGTAACCTCGAGTAACCTCGAGTAACCTCGAGTAACCTCGAGTAACCTCGAGTAACCTCGAGTAACCTCGAGTAACCTCGAGTAACCTCGAGTAACCTCGAGTAACCTCGAGTAACCTCGAGTAACCTCGAGTAACCTCGAGTAACCTCGAGTAACCTCGAGTAACCTCGAGTAACCTAGAGTAACCTAGAGTAACCAAGAGTAACCTCGAGTAACCAAGAAACAAGCCAATAACCAGCCCCAACACACGGGCTCCAATACCTTCAGTAGGAGTGCGGGGCTCCGCGTTGTGAAGATTTTTAATTTGTGCTGCAGGGAGGAAGCTTGGCGCACAATTTTCTTATTAATTCACGCGAGGCAGTAACGTAAAATAACGCAATTTTCTGAGGCAATTTTGTAGCGGCGGCCTCCGACTGCCGGTCTTACAGCGCCCTATTTCGGTGGTGAGCTGTGAACCTGTTTTGAAATTGGGTCATGACCTATTAGCGCGGACCTGTTTTGAAATTGGGTCATGACCCGTTAGTGCGGACCTGTTTTGAAATTGGGTCATGACCCGTTAGCGCAGACCTATTTCAAAAATTGGGTCTTGACCCATTAGTGCGGACCTGTTTTAAAATTGAGGCATGACCCGTTAGCGCGGACCTATTTTGAAATTGGGTCATGACTCGTTAGTGCGGACCTGTTTTGAAATTGGGTCATGACCCGTTAGCGCAGACCTATTTCAAAAATTGGGTCTTCACCCATTAGTGCGGACCTGTTTTAAAATTGGGGCATGACCCGTTAGCGCAGACCTATTTCAAAAATTGGGTCTTGACCCATTAGCGCGGACCTTTTTTGAAATTGGGTCTTGACCCATTAGTGCGGACCAGTTTTGAAATTGGGTCATGACCCGTTAGCGCGGACCTATTTTGAAATTGGGTCATGACCCGTTAGTGCGGACCTGTTTTGAAATTGGGTCATGACCCGTTAGCGCAGACCTATTTCAAAAATTGGGTCTTGACCCATTAGTGCGGACCTGTTTTAAAATTGGGGCATGACTCGTTAGCGCAGACCTATTTCAAAAATTGGGTCTGGACCCATTAGCGCGGACCTATTTTGAAATTGGGTCTTGACCCATTAGTGCGGACCTGTTTTGAAATTGGGTCATGACCCGTTAGCGCGGAACTATTTTGAAATTGGGTCATGACCCATTAGTGCGGACCTGTTTTGAAATTGGGTCATGACCCGTTAGCGCAGACCTATTTCAAAAATTGGGTCTTGACCCATTAGTGCGGACCTGTTTTAAAATTGGGGCATGACCGATTTGGCCAGAGGTAAATGTCTCATGAAACCAATTTTAAATTCCGACTCTGACCAATTTCGACACAATGATGAGTAGCCCATTCCTAAGGTAACCCATTTGTGTTCATCTGAATAATAGAACAAATTGAGCCTAACTCAAAGTTGCGTAATTGACATGTTCGACTGCGACAAAGTTCTTGTTGCTTACAAAATATTTATTTGCGTCATTGAAATGAATACAAAATTTTGTTTATATAAAATTTTACTTGCATCAACGGAATGAAAACAAAATTTTGTTTATAAAAAATTTTACTTGCATCAACGGAATGAAAACAAAATTTTGTTTTTATAAAATTTTACTTGCATCAACGGAGTGAAAACAAAATTTTGTTTTCATAAAATTTTACTTGCATCAACGGAATGAAAACAAAATTTTGTTTTTATAAAATTTTACTTGCATCAACGGAATGAAAACAAAATTTTGTTTTTATAAAATTTTACTTGCATCAACGGAATGAAAACAAAATTTTGTTTGTGTAAAATTTTACTTGCATCAACGGAATGAAAACAAAATTTTGTTTTTATAAAATTTTACTTGCATCAACGGAATGAAAACAATATTTTGTTTTTATAAAATTTTACTTGCATCAACGGAATGAAAACAAAATTTTGTTTTTATAAAATTTTACTTGCATCAACGGAATGAAAACAAAATTTTGTTTGTATAAAATTTTACTTACATCAACGGAATGAAAACAAAATTTTGTTTTTATAAAATTTTACTTACATCAACGGAATGAAAACAAAATTTTGTTTTTATAAAATTTTACTTGCATCAACGGAATGAAAACAAAATTTTGTTTTTATAAAATTTTACTTACATCAACGGAATGAAAACAAAATTTTGTTTTTATAAAATTTTACTTACATCAACGGAATGAAAACAAAATTTTGTTTTTATAAAATTTTACTTACATCAACGGAATGAAAACAAAATTTTGTTTTTATAAAATTTTACTTACATCAACGGAATGAAAACAAAATTTTGTTTTTATAAAATTTTACTTGCATCAACGGAATGAAAACAAAATTTTGTTTTTATAAAATTTTACTTGCATCAACGGAATGAAAACAAAATTTTGTTTTTATAAAATTTTACTTCCATCAACGGAATGAAAACAAAATTTTGTTTTTATAAAATTTTACTTACATCAACGGAATGAAAACAAAATTTTGTTTATATAAAATTTTACTTACATCAACGGAATGAAAACAAAATTTTGTTTTTATAAAATTTTACTTGCATCAACGGAATGAAAACAAAATTTTGTTTTTAGAAAATTTTACTTGCATCAACGGAATGAAAACAAAATTTTGTTTATATAAAATTTTACTTGCATCAACGGAATGAAAACAAAATTTTGTTTATATAAAATTTTACTTGCATCAACGGAATGAAAACAAAATTTTGTTTTTATAAAATTTTATTTGCATCAACGGAACGAAAACAAAATTTCATTTATGCAAAATTTCATTTATTCGTTAGCTAGTTAGAATTTTAACACCTTAAAAAAGAACTTGGAAATGCATGCGTCTGCCACCTCTTTTAGCGTTAAAGTGTTTTTGCTTTTAAACATGATAATTAGCTTAAGAGGAAGGCTTAAGCCAGAGGATTCGTCGTGCGTTCAAATTAATCACGTTTAGAATATGTCTTGTCATGTTCCATTTCCTTTATGTTTAAACATGAAAACCAATTGAAGGAATATGGCTTCGATATGACGTTTTGTTTAACTTCCATGCTTAAAATATGGCTTAAAAGATGGCATGTGGCAAAGATGTTTCAGTGCTTAAATGTTCAAACATGACAATGAATTAAAGCAGTAATGCTTACACCTGATGTTTTATCAAAATTTTAAATAAATCATGTTTGAGATATGACTTATACATGTTCGGTGTTTCAATGTATAAACATGATCTACACCTTGAAGAACGTGGCTTATGCTTGATTTTGTGTTTGACTGCCAAGTAAACCATGTTTAAAACGGCTTAAACATGAGTATGTACCGGTGCTTTAATGTTTAAACATGATAGTTAATCAAAGGAATACGGCATCCACTGCATGTTTTTTCAGCTTTCAAATAACAATAATTAATCTAAAAATTAATATAATAAAAATTAATAATTATAATTAATGATTTTCATGGTGTGAACATGCGAGCCTCAGAAGCGCTAATCACCCAACAGACGCACGTCTCACCTGAACCTATTTACAAATTTTTCTTCATGCTTTTTTAAGTCTCCCCTCGGAGAATATAAATAGTCCATTTTCGCGCTCCCGAAACTGGACAAAAAAAATCCCATAAAAAATCGCTTTAAAAACTCCCATAAAAAAGTGACAAAAATCCTGTGAAGGGGACAAAAAATAGCCCAAAAAACGGCAGCAAAACGGGCCAAAACGGCAAAAAACGGTGCCGTGGAGACTTAAATTTGATGGCTGATAGCACAAGGCAGGTAACGGGGCGGTGTTGTGTGACTCTGTCACACTTGGGGGAGTGGGGAGGTGGGAGAGGGGGAATGATGGAGGAGGGGGGAGATTCAGTGGGGAGGTGGGAGAGGGGGAATGATGGAGGAGGGGGGAGATTCAGTGGGGAGGTGGGAGAGGGGGAATGATGGAGGAGGGGGAGATTCAGTGGGGAGGGGGCGCAAAAAATGTAAAGGAAAGTGAAATCAGAACCAGGAAATTAAAAACAAGGGAAGTAGAAAGGAAAGCGAGGAAAGCGGAAGGCAGGAAATGATGAAAGTATAAAGCCAGAGAAAAGAAAGGCGCGGCAACGAAAGTAATGACGTGAGAAAGGGAAAGTGAAGGAATGAGAAGGAAAGTGAAAGTAGGGAATGTTAGCAACAAAAAGGGGATAAATTAAGGGGAATGAAAACGAAGCGATGGATGCGTTGAAAAGAAATGCAAATAAAATCAAAAGGAATATAAACGGAAGGAATAAAGGTGAGATAGCAACACGAAGAGGAAATAAAATAATAGTAATTGTTTACGGGAAAGTCTAGAATATTAATTAAAAACCAGATATGTGGGGACAAGTGAAATGCCCCCTTCTTGTCCCCACCTCCCCATTTCCCCCTCCTTGTCCCCACCTCCCCATTGCCCCCTCCTTGTCCCCCTCCCCATTGCCCCCTTCTCGTCCCCACCTTCCCATTGCCCCCTCTTTGTCCCCACCTCCTCATTGCCCCCTTCTTGCTCTCCACCTTGGGGCATGTGCAGGTATGGGGACAAGAGAGGGGAAGTTTCGATGCGATATCGAGAAACAATTCTCTAATTTGGTCCTTAGAATTTTCAAATGAATTAAATTAGTTATTTTTGTTGGGTTGAGCCCTGTGTGCATGCAGTACATGCACACTCACGTACACATAGCCACACTTACACGCATTCGCACATGCACACACGTACACACAGGCACACATACACGCAAGCGCACACCAACACACACGTACACGCAGGCACACATACACGCAAGCGCACACAAACACACCCGTACACAAAGGTACACAAACACGCAAAGACACACACACGTACACACAGGCACACATACACGCAAGCGCACACCAACACACACGTACACGCAGGCACACATACACGCAAGCGCACACAAACACACCCGTACACACAGCTAGGTACACAGACACGCAAACACACACACACGTACACACAGGCACACACACACACACGCACATCACACATGCATGCGTCAACCAAAACATGCCAAGCAAATTAGGCAACAGTATTTAGGCAAAGGAATTTGGACATGCAAGTTAAGACAAATAAATAAGCCGATTTCGTGCACTGAGCTCTAACCAACCTGTTAGAAGCCGCAAACCTGTTCTAAGTCTCGTCCCTGTTGAAATGTTTGTCGCTATTGGCCAGTATTTGGTCGTATTTACCAGCATTGACCAATATTTCGAAGTATTTGCAAATATTCACAAATATTTTCAAGTATTCGTAACTATTTGTCAATAATTCCAATATATTCCAATGAATTAACATTTCCAAATATTGTAAATATTTGAGCATATTAGTCAGTACGGTATTCATCAATATTTGCCAATTTTGCCTACATTTGTCAATATTTGGCAATATTTGGCAATATTTGGCAATATTTGGCAATATTTGGCAATATTTGCCAATTTTGCCTACATTTGTCAATATTTGGCAATATTTGGCAATATTTGCCAATATTTGCCTATATTTGCTGAATATTTCCAAATATTTGCCTACATTTTATACTGCCGTTCATTACATCATCACCCTCCCTATTCCCCCACGCCAAAACCTCGTTATTACCGATACCTTTTCATCGGTTAACAACGAGGGTTATTAACTATGCAAGTAATAACCCTCCCGCCTTCATCCTCCCTCATCAGTTTCTTCACCATTTTTCCGCACACTGCCATTTCCATTGAGATGTTGAGCAGTGCCTTGAAAAAATTACTCTCGAGTGTATTTTTAGCGTTATTGTCCACGGAACACTATTTTCGTGTCACATTTTACGATAATGTGTTTGAGAATAGATCTTATATCCTTACATATACAGTGCATCATTTCGTATTCCTACTCCTAAGTTTCTACCATTACCTTTCCCCACTCCCCACACTCCCCCCACTCCCCAAACTCCCCTCACTCCCCACACTTCCCTCACTCCCCTCACTCCCCACACTCCCCTCACTCCCCCCACTCCCCACACTCCCCTCACTCCCCTCACTCCCCTCACTCCCCTCACTCCTCCCACTCCCCACACTCCCCTCACTCCCCCCCCTCCCCTCACTCCCCTCACAGCAAAGAAGGACGTCTTTGTCTCTCCCCTAACGTCAGCTGTCACTCCTCCTCCACCCTCCCTGCCCGTCTCCACCTTTCCGACACCCCTCGTCCACTCCTATACCCCTCCTCGCCCCTCCCCGTCCATCCCGTGCCCCTCCCCGTCCTTCCTCGTCCCTCCTATGCCACTTCCCACCCATCCTCGGCCCTCCCCGTCTCTCCCGTCCCTCCCGCCCCTCCCCACTGCCCCTCATTAAATTATCGCCCCGGGGACGCTGTTTCCCCCACACGGTCATGTGCTGACGTGTGTGTGTGTGTAACAGCGTGCACACTTACTTGTGTGCGTACCAGCGTGTACACCTGCTGGTGTGTGTGGGTACGAGCGTGTACAAATACTGGTGTGTGCGTGTGTGTGTGTGTACCAGCTATATGTGATAATTCAATCCATTTTTTTCTTTCTGATTTAAAGAATTAATTATTTTTTCGATGTGGTGCTTATGTTTCAGAATATTTTTTTGAGAGGTACTTTACAAATTTTTATTATCTTCTATTTTTTGTATCGGCGCAGTCATAAATAAAAAAATTAAATTCTAGCTTCGGAGCTCCACCATTTGCGGTCATGCAGCAACGAAGACAATGCTTGCATTGGAAAAGATATGATACGCTAAAATAATGAAGAATAAACGTTTGCAAACAAACGCTGCTGGTCTGGTGCACCGACATAATCGTTAACGAGTTGACATTTACGACAACAAAATACGTAGCCGAGTTTGTATGAACTTGACAACCAGGAAAAAATGACCTGCTGGTTTGGTGAGAGTTGTACAGTACTTTCATTATACATCAATTGAAGTCGAGCGGTTAATTTTATTTTAATGGTGTATGAATGTATTTTGTGTTAAAATTGGGGCGTCTGGCTACTGGCAACTTTAGGGAGCCTGAGGCAACTGGAAACTTTAGGGAGTCTGAGGCAACTGGACACTTTAGGGAGCCTGAGGCTACTGGCAACTTTAGGGAGTCTGAGGCTACTGGCAACTTTAGGGAGCCTGCAACTTTAGGGAGTCTGAGGCTACTAGCAAATTTAGGGAGCCTGAGGCTACTGGCAACTTTAGGGAGTCTGAGGCTACTGGCAACTTTAGGGAGCCTGAGGCTACTGGCAACTTTAGGGAGCCTGAGGCTACTGGCAACTTTAGGGAGTCTGAGGCTACTGGCAACTTTAGGGAGCCTGCAACTTTAGGGAGTCTGAGGCTGTTAGCAACTTTAGGGAGCCTGAGGCTACTGGCAACTTTAGGGAGTCTGAGGCTACTGGCAACTTTAGGGAGCCTGCAACTTTAGGGAGTCTGAGGCTACTAGCAACTTTAGGGAGCCTGAGGCTACTGGCAACTTTAGGGAGCCTGAGGCTACTGGCAACTTTAGGGAGTCTGAGGCTACTGGAAACTTTAGGGAGCCTGCAACTTTAGGGAGTCTGAGGCTACTAGCAACTTTAGGGAGCCTGAGGCTACTGGCAACTTTAGGGAGTCTGAGGCTACTGGCAACTTTAGGGAGCCTGCAACTTTAGGGAGTCTGAGGCTACTAGCAACTTTAGGGAGCCTGAGGCTACTGGCAACTTTAGGGAGTCTGAGGCTACTGGCAACTTTAGGGAGCCTGAGGCTACTGGCAACTTTAGGGAGTCTGAGGCTACTGGCAACTTTAGGGAGCCTGCAACTTTAGGGAGTCTGAGGCTACTAGCAACTTTAGGGAGCCTGAGGCTACTGGCAACTTTAGGGAGTCTGAGGCTACTGGTAACTTTAGGGAGCCTGAGGCTACTGGCAACTTTAGGGAGTCTGAGGCTACTGGCAACTTTAGGGAGCCTGAGGCTACTGGCAACTTTAGGGAGTCTGAGGCTACTGGCAACTATAGGGAGCCTGAGGCTACTGGCAACTTTAGGGAGTCTGAGGCTACTGGCAACTTTAGGGAGCCTGAGGCTACTGGCAACTTTAGGGAGTCTGAGGCTACTGGCAACTATAGAGAGCCTGAGGCTACTGGCAACTTTAGGGAGTCTGAGGCTACTGGCAACTTTAGGGAGTCTGAGGCTACTGGCAACTTTAGGGAGCCTGCAACTTTAGGGAGTCTGAGGCTACTAGCAACTTTAGGGAGCCTGAGGCTACTGGCAACTTTAGGGAGCCTGAGGCTACTGGCAACTTTAGGGAGTCTGAGGCTACTGGCAACTTTAGGGAGCCTGAGGCTACTGGCAACTTTAGGGAGTCTGAGGCTACTGGCAACTTTAGGGAGCCTGAGGCTACTGGCAACTTTAGGGAGTCTGAGGCTACTGGCAACTTTAGGGAGTCTGAGGCTACTGGCAACTTTAGGGAGTCTGAGGCTACTGGCAACTTTAGGGAGCCTGAGGCTACTGGCAACTTTAGGGAGTCTGAGGCTACTGGCAACTATAGGGAGCCTGAGGCTACTGGCAACTTTAGGGAGTCTGAGGCTAATGGCAACTTTAGGGAGCCTGAGGCTACTGGCAACTTTAGGGAGTCTGAGGCTACTGGCAACTATAGGGAGCCTGAGGCTACTGGCAACTTTAGGGAGTCTGAGGCTACTGGCAACTTTAGGGAGCCTGAGGTTACTGGCAACTTTAGGGAGTCTGAGGCTACTGGCAACTTTAGGGAGTCTGAGGCTACTGGCAACTTTAGGGAGTCTGAGGCTACTGGCAACTTCAGGGAGTCTGAGGCTACTGGCAACTTTAGGGAGCCTGAGGCTACTGGCAACTTTCGGGAGCCTGAGGCTGCTGGCAACTTTAGGGAGTCTGAGGCTACTGGCAACTTTAGGGAGCCTGAGGCTACTGGCAACTTTAGGGAGCCTGAGGCAACTGGCAACTTTAGGGAGCAAATTTATAGAGGGGACATGAGAGGGAATAAATTTCCCCAAAAGAGGACGCGCCGCCAAATTTTGCACAGATTTTCGGGCAAAAAAAAGCTAAAATTGAACGGAGCGCGCGAGCGTCGAATGAATGGAAGAAATCGATGTTGTGGAGCAGCTGTGTGTGTGTGTGTTGTGTGTGCGTGTGTGTGCTGTAGCCCGTTATGTAGTGTGTACGGGGCAGTACATTCTGTGCTGTGTGTACATTGCTAGAATGTGCTATTCACACTATTGTGCACCACACAACACACTACACTGTGCGCCACACACCCCACCCCACTCCGTACACAACTCTGTACACGCACATGGTGTACAATGACCAGTACACGTACACACCTACACATGTGTGCATCACCCGTCCATTGCGGTAAATTTTCTTTTCTGCATTAAGGTCTGTACAAATTTCGCAGCAGTACTAAAGTTGTGGGCACCATTTTTGTGTTGAACTGCCCTGTGGTATTTCGCAAATATATGAATATATATATATACCTACATTAACAGTATATAAATTATACTATATGTGCGAAAACACGCCCGCATATCCTCCTATACTGAGTTTTATTATTCGTATTATTATGTTGAAGGCTCATCCTTCACTATTTTTGCAGTACTCTTCTCCCGCTCAATTCCAGCAGCTGCCGCACGCGGTGCATCTGCTGCGATTACGTTATTGTATTGCAGTTATCGCCGCCCCAGCTGCAGTTATCGCCGCCCCAGCTGCAGTTATCGCCGCCGCTTCAGCAGTTATCGCCGCCACAGCTGCACTTGAACCGAGTTGTGTAGGTGTTAAATTATATTTCAGTATTGATCTATCTCACCCCCAACTCCCCTCACCCCAACTCCCCTCTCCCCAACTCCCCTCACCCCAACTCCCCTCTCCCCAACTCACCTCACCCCAACTCCCCTCTCCCCAACTCCCCTCACCCCAACTCCCCTCACCCCAACTCCCCTCACCCCAACTCCCCTCTCCCCAACTCCCCTCACCCCAACTCCCCTCTCCCCAACTCCCCTCACCCCAACTCCCCTCTCCCCAACTCCCCTCACCCCAACTCCCCTCTCCCCAACTCCCCTCACCCCAACTCCCCTCACCCCAACTCCCCTCACCCCAACTCCCCTCACCCCAACTCCCCTCACCCCAACTCCCCTCACCCCAACCCCCCTCACCCAACTCCCCTCACCCCAACTCCCCTCACCCCAACTCCCCTCTCCCCAACTCCCCTCACTCATATTCCCCTCACCCCAACTCCCATCACCCCAACTCCCCTCACCCCAACTCCCCTCACCCAGCTCCCCTCACCCCAACTCCCCTCACCCCAACTCCCCTCACCCAGCTCCCCTCACCCCAACTCCCCTCACCAAACACACGTTACCCTCAGGGAATACTCCGCCATTCGATCGCTGCGTGGGGAACAGACTGCGTTGGGGGAGCCTGGGTGTTGTCGTGTGGTTCCCCTCGGCTGGGGGAGGCCTTGTGCTCTGTACAGTCTGTGCTGCAGACTGTAGTCTACTGAGTGCTACATTTTGTACATCTGTTTTGTACAGTCTATGCTACATTTTGTACATCTGTTTTGTACAGTCTGTGCTACATCTTGTACATCTGTTTTGTACAGTCTGTGCTACATTTTGTGCATCTGTTTTGTACAGTCTGTGCTACATTTTGTGCATCTGTTTTGTACAGTCTGTGCTACATTTTGTGCTTCTGTTTTGTACAGTCTGTGCTACATTTTGTGCATCTGTTTTGTACAGTCTGTGCTACATCTTGTACATCTGTTTTGTACAGTCTGTGCTACATTTTGTGCATCTGTTTTGTACAGTCTGTGCTACATTTTGTGCATCTGTTTTGTACAGTCTGTGCTACATTTTGTGCTTCTGTTTTGTACAGTCTGTGCTACATTTTGTGCATCTGTTTTGTACAGTCTGTGCTACATTTTGTGCATCTGTTTTGTACAGTCTGTGCTACATTTTGTGCATCTGTTTTGTACAGTCTGTGCTACATCTTGTACATCTGTTTTGTACAGTCTGTGCTACATTTTGTGCATCTGTTTTGTACAGTCTGTGCTACATCTTGTACATCTGTTTTGTACAGTCTGTGCTACATTTTGTGCATCTGTTTTGTACAGTCTGTGCTACATTTTGTGCATCTGTTTTGTACAGTCTGTGCTACATTTTGTGCATCTGTTTTGTACAGTCTGTGCTACATTTTGTGCATCTGTTTTGTACAGTCTGTGCTACATTTTGTGCTTCTGTTTTGTACAGTCTGTGCTACATTTTGTACATCTGTTTTGTACAGTCTGTGCTACATTTTGTACATCTGTTTTGTACAGTCTGTGCTACATTTTGTACATCTGTTTTGTACAGTCTGTGCTACATTTTGTACATCTGTTTTGTACAGTCTGTGCTACATTTTGTACATCTGTTTTGTACAGTCTGTGCTACATTTTGTGCTTCTGTTTTGTACAGTCTGTGCTACATTTTGTACATCTGTTTTGTACAGTCTGTGCTACATTTTGTGCTTCTGTTTTGTACAGTCTGTGCTACATTTTGTACATCTGTTTTGTACAGTCTGTGCTACATTTTGTGCATCTGTTTTGTACAGTCTGTGCTACATTTTGTGCATCTGTTTTGTACAGTCTGTGCTACATTTTGTGCATCTGTTTTGTACAGTCTGTGCTACATTTTGTACATCTGTTTTGTACAGTCTGTGCTACATTTTGTGCTTCTGTTTTGTACAGTCTGTGCTACATTTTGTACATCTGTTTTGTACAGTCTGTGCTACATTTTGTGCTTCTGTTTTGTACAGTCTGTGCTACATTTTGTACATCTGTTTTGTACAGTCTGTGCTACATTTTGTACATCTGTTTTGTACAGTCTGTGCTACATTTTGTGCTTCTGTTTTGTACAGTCTGTGCTACATTTTGTACATCTGTTTTGTACAGTCTGTGCTACATTTTATACATGTTTTGTACAGTCTGTGCTACATTTTGTGCTTCCGTTTTGTACAGTCTGTGCTACATTTTGTACATCTGTTTTGTACAGTCTGTGCTACATTTTGTACATCTGTTTTGTACAGTCTGTGCTACATTTTGTACATCTGTTTTGTACAGTCTGTGCTACATTTTGTGCTTCTGTTTTGTACAGTCTGTGCTACATTTTGTACATCTGTTTTGTACAGTCTGTGCTACATTTTGTACATCTGTTTTGTACAGTCTGTGCTACATTTTGTACATCTGTTTTGTACAGTCTGTGCTACATTTTGTGCTTCTGTTTTGTACAGTCTGTGCTACATTTTGTACATCTGTTTTGTACAGTCTGTGCTACATTTTGTGCTTCTGTTTTGTACAGTCTGTGCTACATTTTGTACATCTGTTTTGTACAGTCTGTGCTACATTTTATACATCTGTTTTGTACAGTCTGTGCTACATTTTGTGCTTCTGTTTTGTACAGTCTGTGCTACATTTTGTGCTTCTGTTTTGTACAGTCTGTGCTACATTTTGTACATCTGTTTTGTACAGTCTGTGCTACATTTTATACATCTGTTTTGTACAGTCTGTGCTACATTTTGTGCTTCTGTTTTGTACAGTCTGTGCTACATTTTGTGCTTCTGTTTTGTACAGTCTGTGCTACATTTTGTACATCTGTTTTGTACAGTCTGTGCTACATTTTGTACATCTGTTTTGTACAGTCTGTGCTACATTTTGTACATCTGTTTTGTACAGTCTGTGCTACATTTTGTGCATCTGTTTTGTACAGTCTGTGCTACATTTTGTGCTTCTGTTTTGTACAGTCTGTGCTACATTTTGTACATCTGTTTTGTACAGTCTGTGCTACATTTTGTGCTTCTGTTTTGTACAGTCTGTGCTACATTTTGTACATCTGTTTTGTACAGTCTGTGCTACATTTTGTGCTTCTGTTTTGTACAGTCTGTGCTACATTTTGTACATCTGTTTTGTACAGTCTGTGCTACATTTTGTACATCTTGTGTGTAGTACAGTTACACAACTTAACACAGCTTGCGTTGAGGCACTGGGAAGAGTTTAAAAGATATCCAAAACTGTAGATGATATTTATCAAAAATTCCGTTTGAAAAAGTAAGTACACCGACCTTCAAGTTCTTCTTATCAACAGGATAGCTAAACTAATTTTTCCAATTCTACATGAATAAAAAGAGAAAAGAATTTACTAGTACGAGAAGAGGAAAACGTTACCGTTGCTTTCAGATGGAGATAGGAGCCGAGACTTGAATATTTCGCTTCTGCTTATAAGAAAATCGACGTCTCAAGGTTACAGTAGAGGTAGAGGAATGAAGGCAAATGTTGGGATATATGTCTGTAAAAAAATTTAGATAAGAGCTTTTATATGTTTGTCACGGAAGTTTGAAAATTGGCTGGAAAAAATTAATGTCAAATGAGCAATTTTGGATTTTGCCAGAAAAAGTAGTTTGAAATTGGAATATTTGACGCAAGCCTAAAAAAATATAGTTTCGGATTAGAAATTTTGAAACTTATCTAAAAAATTAGCTTCAAATTAAAAATTAAAATAAATACCTATAGGAAATTAGCTTCAAATTACGAAATTAAAAAATTGCCCATAAGAAATTAGTTTCAAATCATTAATTTTGATACTTTCCTAGAAAAAATAGCTTTTGATGAGGGAATTTTTGCGTTGGTGGCTATGGAGCACCATCTTCGTGTCAGATTCTCCAGTGATGTGTTTTAAAAAACGTTATCCACCTAACACATATAGTCCAAGTGAGAAGTATGTTCCAGTTTACGAATTTCAGAAGAAAAATACACAATTTCAGCCGCGCAATCACCAAAAAAAAACATTTGTAAAGGATATAGTTACTGAAACTACGTACGATAAAAGGATCATCTCGTTTAAAAAAAATTACCATCAATCTCAAGGATGAACAAATAAATTTACGTTAATTTCAAACCTGTTTCACAAAATTGTGCTTTCATTGCTGAAAGTCACGAGACTCAGCAGAGAATTTCATGCCATCAACATACCGGGTGTTTAATGGAATAGAAAGGCTTCATGAATTTCAATGTATAAACCGCATGGTTTATTTACGGGAAAAACCATAATACATTTCTGCATGTTTCATTTACGTTTGTACTAGTCGCTGCGAAAACATCAAGAACTGCATGGTTGCCTCATCTAATAATTGATTTGAAAAACCAAAAGATTTTTTATCCCAATCTCACGCATTGCGTGTATCGTACATTGGGTGTCGGCTGGGACGCGGTGTGCTGGGACGCGGTGTGCTGGGACGCGGTGTGCTGGGACACGGTGTGCTGGGACGAGGTGTTCTGGGACGCGGTGTGCTGGGATACGGTGTGCTGGGACGCGGTGTGCTGGGACACGGTGTGCTGGGACGCGGTGTGCTGGGACACGGTGTGCTGGGATACGGTGTGCTGGGACGAGGTGTGCTGTGACACGGTGTGCTGGGATACGGTGTGCTGGGACACGGTGTGCTGGGACACGGTGTGCTGGGACACGGTGTGCTGGGACACGGTGCGCTGGGACGCGGTGTGCTGGGACGCGGTGTGCTGGGACGCGGTGTGTTGGGATACGGTGTGCTGGGACGCGGTTTGCTGGGACACGGTGTGCTGGGACGCGGTGTGCTGGGACACGGTGTGCTGGGATACGGTGTGCTGGGACGAGGTGTGCTGGGACACGGTGTGCTGGGATACGGTGTGCTGGGACACGGTGTGCTGGGACACGGTGTGCTGGGACGCGGTATGCTGGGACGCGGTGTGCTGGGACGCGGTGTGCTGGGACACGGTGTGCTGGGACACGGTGTGCTGGGACATGGTGTGCTGGGACGCGGTGTGCTGGGACACGGTGTGCTGGGACGCGGTGTGCTGGGACGCGGTGTGCTGGGACAACGCTCCCCTTGTTTCCCTCGCGGAACAACAAACAGAGAACGAGAGCCGTAGCGTGCTCGGCATTCCAAGCTTTTGAGGGAACACAGAGGGTACATGTGAGGGAACACTGAGGGAACCTTGAGGGAACACTGAGGGAACACTGAGGGAACCTTGAGGGAACAATGAGGGAACCTTGAGGGAACACTGAGGGAACCTTGAGGGAACACTGAGGGAACCTTGAGGGAACACTGAGGGAACCTTGAGGGAACCTTGAGGGAACCTTGAGGGAACAATGATGGAACCTTGAGGGAACACTGATGGAACCTTGAGGGAACACTGAGGGAACCTTGAGGGAACAATGAGGGAACCTTGAGGGAACACTGAGGGAACACTGAGGGTACCTTGAGGGAACAATGAGGGAACCTTGAGGGAACCTTGAGGGAACCTTGAGGGAACACTGAGGGAACCTTGAGGGAACAATGAGGGAACCTTGAGGGAACACTGAGGGAACACTGAGGGTACCTTGAGGGAACACTGAGGGAACACTGAGGGAACCTTGAGGGAACAATGAGGGAACCTTGAGGGAACACTGAGGGAACACTGAGGGAACCTTGAGGGAACAATGAGGGAACCTTGAGGGAACACTGAGGGAACACTGAGGGAACACTGAGGGAACACTGAGGGTACCTTGAGGGAACAATGAGGGAACCTTGAGGGAACCTTGAGGGAACCTTGAGGGAACACTGAGGGAACCTTGAGGGAACAATGAGGGAACCTTGAGGGAACACTGAGGGAACACTGAGGGGACCTTGAGGGAACACTGAGGGAACACTGAGGGAACCTTGAGGGAACAATGAGGGAACCTTGAGGGAACACTGAGGGAACACTGAGGGGACCTTGAGGGAACACTGAGGGAACACTGAGGGAACCTTGAGGGAACAATGAGGGAACCTTGAGGGAACACTGAGGGAACAATGAGGGAACCTTGAGGGAACACTGAGGGAACACTGAGGGAACACTGAGGGGACCTTGAGGGAACACTGAGGGAACACTGAGGGAACACATGTGGGAACACATGTGGGAACACATGATGAAACACATATCAATGAACATGCATTTTTTAAAGTCAATTTTCAAACAAAAATTTATCCGTTGTAATGAACTAATTTAATCTTCTAAAAAATTGGTTCTTCTATTTGCATGTACATAATAACGTATAAAGAGTACGCAAATTAAGCATAAATCTCTGTGGTTGAAGTGTGATTGTGGTTGAAGTATAACAGTGAAGTATGATTGACTATTGCAGCATGTAGCCGCAACTGTAGCTTCATGGTAACCGTACTTTCATTGGTAAGTGCAACCATAAGTTCGTGGATAAACATAATCCAAGAGCTGACCGTACTTTCATGAACAACAATCACCATTTTCTTAGTATCCGTATTTGATACGCGAAACGCATCGCAAATATCGAACACTTCTCTCTTTGTACACGCAATACTTGAGAGGGCACAGATCTAAGGGACGAAACACATCACAAATATCGAACAATCGTCCCTCTGTACGCGCAATATTTGAGAATATTTGACAAGAAGCACATCTCAAATATCGAACAATCCTCCCTTTGTACACGCAATATTTGAGAGGGCACACATGCGAGGGACGAACACATCGCAAATATCGCACACCCTCGGCCCGACCCTCAGTACAGCGCCGGCTTTGTTATTATGCAAGGGGCTTATACCGACCGAGACCCGAACCCTCGTTTCCCCTCTGATTTTCCGATGATGGAACCTTATAATTAAAGGGTAGAAAGGGCTGCTGGGCAACGCTTGTACTGCTAAACTCCCAGATGTGATTTTGGTGTGAGTGTTAACTGTGTGAGGGTAGTGGCTGTGTGAGGGTAGTGGCTGTGTGAGGGTAGTGGCTGTGTGAGGGTAGGGGTTGTGTGAGGGTAGGGATTGTGTGAGGGTAGTGGCTGTGTGAGGGTAGTAGTTGTGTGAGGGTAGTGCCTGTGTGAGGGTAGTGGTTGTGTGAGGGCAGTGGCTGTGTGAGGGTAGTGACTGTATGGAATAAAAAACACCTTAAACCCTCTAAAACCTTTCAAGAATCACTTACAAAATACACGTTCAATAAAACCACGTAAATACATTTATCTTGCATGCAATAACTACCTCTAACCCACAAGAACCACTTCCAACACACAAGAACCACTTCCAACACACAAGAACCACTTCCAACACACAAGAACCACTTCCATCACACAAGAACCACTTCCAACACACAAGAACCACTTCCAACACACAAGAACCACTTCCAACACACAAGAACCACTTCCATCACACAAGAACCACTTCCATCACACAAGAACCACTTCCAACACACTAGAACCACTTTCAACACACAAGAACCACTTTCAACACACAAGAACCACTTCCAACACACAAGAACCACTTCCAACGTACAAGAACCACTTCCAACACACAAGAACCACTTCTAACACACAAGAACCAATTCCAACACACAAGAACCCCTTCCAACGTACAAGAACCACTTCCAACGTACAAGAACCACTTCCAACCCACAAGAACCACTTCCAACACACAAGAACCCCTTCCAACACACAAGAACCACCTCCAACACACAAGAACCACCTCCAACACACAAGAACCACCTCCAACACACAAGAACCACCTCCAACACACAAGAACCACCTCCTACACACAAGAACCACCTCCTACACACAAACCAAACAAGAACCACCACCAACACACAAGAACCACCTCCTACACACAAGAACCACCACCTCACACAAACCAAACAAGAACCCTCTCTCACCAGCACGCACCGCCTGAACGGTTCACGCACGGCGCTCCCCCGTGGGAAAACAGTCAACAGACTTGCGTGTTTTTCCCACGCAGAATTCGCCTGTGGGAAAAGCAGCCAAAACATCGCCTGCAACTTGCGCCACAAAAAGTCATCCTGGCGAACTGAAATCAAGACTGGAATCCAGAGTCTGGAATCCAGAGACTGGACTCCAGGGACTGGAATCCAGGGACTGGAATCCAGAGACTGGAATCCAGAGACTGGAGTCCAGGGACTGGAATCCAGGGACTGGAATCCAGAGACTGGAATCCAGAGACTGGAATCCAAAGACTGGACTCCAGGGACTGGAATACAGAGACTGGAATCCAGGGACTGGAATCCAGAGATTGGACTCCAGAGACTGGACTCCAGAGACTGGAATCCAGGGACTGGAATACAAACACTGGAATACAGACACTGGAAAACAGAGACTGGAATACAGAGACTGGAATACAGAAACTGGAATACAGAGACTGGAACCCAGAGACTGGAACCCTGAGACTGGAATACAGAGACTGGAATACCGAGACTGGAATACAGAGACTGGAATACAGAGACTGGAATACAGAGACTGGAATACAGAGACTGGAATATAGAGACTGGAATACAGAGACTGGAATGCAGTCACTGGAAAACAGAGACTGGAATACAGAGACTGGAATAAAGACACTGAAAAACAAAGACTGGAATACAGAGACTGGAATACAGAGACTGGAATACAGAGACTGGAATACAGAGACTGGAATACAGAGACTGGAATACAGACACTGAAAAACAGAGACTGGAATACAGAGACTGGAATACAGAGACTGGAATACAGAGACTGGAATACAGAGACTGGAATACAGAGACTGGAATACAGAGACTGGAATACAGAGACTGGAATCCAGAGACTGGAATACGGTGGCGCGATTCCCACTGGAATGCCTACTTCACAAGGAATTTTAAATCCCGGTTATCGGGAAAATCACAACCGGTTTGTATGTATACTAAGTGCGTCGAGTTTTTGATGCGTTTCTCGTATTTCGATTGTTTTTCTGCTTGAATTTTGGCTTGGCTATTGAGGAAATTTTTGAATATTTCCACGAATTCTGAGTCTCTGTATAAGTCAGGTTTTCAGCTGACTTCGCATTTATATTTTGTGGCGATTTTGGTTATTGAAAGAGACTTTTGTGAGCAACTTGAAGTGTAATTTTGTGTTTAGAATAAAGTTTTCGCATGTAGAATACAAACCCTCTCCCCATCGTATGAGTGTCGTGTCTCGACCACCTTTTTCTATTTTTATTTACCGCTTTTACATGTTCGTTTGTTCTTTTACGTGTGTGTATTTATCCCCTGCAGTAAGGAGTCATCTTTTTATAAATTAGCTAGATTCATCTTATTCAACGTAGCCTTAGAATTTGACTTATCATATAAATAATACTTATCAAAATGAAATCTAAGGAAAATATTTAAATATGTCCATATGAGTGATATTCATCTTACTGAATTTTCAGCAAAATTTATTTCACCATATCGGAGGGACTGATCTTTATGGTGAACCATATCAGTAATATACATCGTCCTGATGCGCAAAACAACAGATTTGTCCTTTTACATACCGCAAGACAAATCCCGCTCAAAGTAATATTATAAAGTATACGTGCATATATAGACCACTCAAAGTACTATTATAAAGTATACGTGCATATATAGACCACTCAAAGTACTATTATAAAGTATACGTGCATATATAGACCACTCAAAGTAATATTATAAAGTATACGTGCATATATAGACCACTCAAAGTACTATTATAAAGTATACGTGCATATATAGACCACTCAAAGTAATATTATAAAGTATACGTGCATATATAGACCACTCAAAGTACTATTATAAAGTATACGTGCATATATAGATCACTCAAAGTAATATTATAAAGTATACGTGCATATATAGACCACTCAAAGTACTATTATAAAGTATACGTGCATATATAGACCGCTCAAAGTACTATTATAAAGTATACGTGCATATATAGACCACTCAAAGTACTATTATAAAGTATACGTACATATATAGACCACTAAAAGTACTATTATAAAGTATACGTGCATATATAGACCACTCAAAGTAATATTATAAAGTATACGTGCATATATAGACCACTCAAAGTAATATTATAAAGTATACGTGCATATATAGACCACTCAAAGTAATATTATAAAGTATACGTGCATATATAGACCACTCAAAATACTATTATAAAGTATACGTGCATATATAGACCACTCAAAGTAATATTATAAAGTATACGTGCATATATAGACCACTCAAAGTACTATTATAAAGTATACGTGCATATATAGACCACTCAAAGTACTATTATAAAGCATACGTGCATATATAGACCACTCAAAGTAATATTATAAAGTATACGTGAATATATAGACCACTCAAAGTACTGTTATAAAGTATACCTTCATATATAGACCACTCAAAGTACTATTATAAAGTATACGTGCATATATAGACCACTCAAAGTACTATTATAAAGTATACGTGCATATATAGACCACTCAAAGTACTATTATAAAGCATACGTGCATATATAGACCACTCAAAGTAATATTATAAAGTATACGTGCATATATAGACCACTCAAAGTACTGTTATAAAGTATACCTTCATATATAGACCACTCAAAGTACTATTATAAAGTATACGTGCATATATAGACCACTCAAGGTACTATTATAAAGCATACGTGCATATATAGACCACTCAAAGTAATATTATAAAGTATACGTGCATATATAGACCACTCAAAGTACTGTTATAAAGTATACCTTCATATATAGACCACTCAAAGTACTATTATAAAGTATACGTGCATATATAGACCACTCAAAGTACTATTATAAAGTATACGTGCATATGTAGACCACTCAAAGTACTATTATAAAGTATACGTGCATATATAGACCACTCAAAGTACTATTATAAAGTATACGTGCATATATAGACCACTCAAAGTACTATTATAAAGTATACGTGCATATATAGACCACTCAAAGTACTATTATAAAGCATACGTGCATATATAGACCACTCAAAGTACTATTATAAAGTATACGTGCATATATAGACCGCTCAAAGTACTGTTATAAAGTATACCTTCATATATAGACCACTCAAAGTACTATTATAAAGTATACGTGCATATATAGACCACTCAAAGTACTATTATAAAGTATACGTGCATATATAGACCACTCAAAGTACTATTATAAAGTATACGTGCATATATAGACCACTCAAAGTACTATTATAAAGTATACGTGCATATATAGACCACTCAAAGTACTATTATAAAGTATACGTGCATATATAGACCACTCAAAGTACTATTATAAAGTATACGTGCATATATAGACCGCTCAAAGTACTATTATAAAGTATACGTGCATATATAGACCACTCAAAGTAATATTATAAAGTATACGTGCATATATAGACCACTCAAAGTACTGTTATAAAGTATACCTTCATATATAGACCACTCAAAGTACTATTATAAAGTATACGTGCATATATAGACCACTCAAAGTAATATTATAAAGTATACGTGCATATATAGACCACTCAAAGTAATATTATAAAGTATACGTGCATATATAGACCACTCAAAGTACTATTATAAAGTATACGTGCATATATAGACCACTCAAAGTAATATTATAAAGTATACGTGCATATATAGACCACTCAAAGTACTATTATAAAGTATACGTGCATATATAGACCACTCAAAGTAATATTATAAAGTATTCGTGCATATATAGACCACTCAAAGTAATATTATAAAGTATACGTGCATATATAGACCACTCAAAGTACTATTATAAAGTATACGTGCATATATAGACCACTCAAAGTAATATTATAAAGTATACGTGCATATATAGACCACTAAAAGTACTATTATAAAGTATACGTGCATATATAGACCACTCAAAGTAATATTATAAAGTATACGTGCATATATAGACCACTCAAAGTACTATTATAAAGCATACGTGCATATATAGACCACTCAAAGTAATATTATAAAGTATACGTGCATATATAGACCACTCAAAGTACTGTTATAAAGTATACCTTCATATATAGACCACTCAAAGTAATATTATAAAGTATACGTGCATATATAGACCACTCAAAGTACTATTATAAAGTATACGTGCATATATAGACCACTCAAAGTACTATTATAAAGTATACGTGCATATATAGACCACTCAAAGTACTATTATAAAGTATACGTGCATATATAGACCACTCAAAGTACTATTATAAAGTATACGTGCATATATAGACCACTCAAAGTACTATTATAAAGTATACGTGCATATATAGACCGCTCAAAGTACTATTATAAAGTATACGTGCATATATAGACCACTCAAAGTAATATTATAAAGTATACGTGCATATATAGACCACTCAAAATACTGTTATAAAGTATACCTTCATATATAGACCACTCAAAGTACTATTATAAAGTATACGTGCATATATAGACCACTCAAAGTACTATTATAAAGTATACGTGCATATATAGACCACTCAAAGTACTATTATAAAGTATACGTGCATATATAGACCACTCAAAGTACTATTATAAAGTATACGTGCATATATAGACCACTCAAAGTACTATTATAAAGTATACGTGCATATATAGACCACTCAAAGTACTATTATAAAGTATACGTGCATATATAGACCACTCAAAGTACTATTATAAAGTATACGTGCATATATAGACCTCTCAAAGTACTATTATAAAGTATACGTGCATATATAGACCACTCAAAGTACTATTATAAAGTATAGGTGCATATATAGACCACTCAAAGTACTATTATAAAGTATACGTGCATATATAGACCACTCAAAGTACTATTATAAAGTATACGTGCATATATAGACCACTCAAAGTACTATTATAAATTATACGTGCATATATAGACCACTCAAAGTACTATTTTAAAGTATACGTGCATATATAGACCACTCAAAGTACTATTATAAAGTATACGTGCATATATAGACCGCTCAAAGTACTATTATAAAGTATACGTGCATATATAGACCACTCAAAGTACTATTATAAAGTATACGTACATATATAGACCACTCAAAGTACTATTATAAAGTATACGTGCATATATAGACCGCTCAAAGTACTATGATAAAGTATACGTGCATATATAGACCACTCAAAGTACTATTATAAAGTATACGTACATATATAGACCACTCAAAGTACTATTATAAAGTATACGTGCATATATAGACCACTTAAAGTCCTATTATAAAGTATACGTGCATATATAGACCACTCAAAGTACTAATATAAAGTATACGTGCATATATAGACCACTCAAAGTACTATTATAAAGTATACGTACATATATAGACCACTCAAAGTACTATTATAAAGTAAACCTTCATATATATAGACTACTAAAAGTACTATTATAAAGCATACCCACATATATAGACACACCTCAGTATAGCAAAAAGAAAGTTGCATGTATTTTGTTTCAACATTTTAAATATGTATTACGATACCGATGTGTAATTAGCAGCTAAGGATGTTGATGTTAAGGCATTTTGAAAACCAATGTTAAACATTTCATGTTTCAAATCTATTGAAAATAAACTGTTTTCTTTTCTTTTTTCTTTCTTTGATGATGGTAAAGAAAATAAAGAGAAATAACGGCGTGTACAATAGTAAGGTACATAATTGCATGGAGAATAGATATGTAGAAGTGTAAGCCATAGACACTGGGCTAGCAACATTAGGCTACATTCAGCTATTTAGCTGTAACCTACATATATATTAAGCTATACGTACATAAGAACCAACATAACTCTGCATACCCACTACCGGTGATTGTTCATCTATTTACACTTTGTTTAAACGCATCGTATGCCTGTACATAGTATATACAGTATGTCTCACAATATACAGTATGTCTCACAATATAGAGTATGTCCCACCATATACGGTACGTCCCACAATATACAGTGTGTCCCACAATATACAGTATGTCCCACAATAAACAGTATGTCTCACAATATACAGTGTGTCCCACAATATACAGTATTTTTTCAAAATTTTTGGGATCAGCGAAGACAAATTCAATTTTTTGACCCAAGCTTTCGGCTAGATTAGCTCTAGCCGTCATCAGGGGAACGATGTATTTTTCAACAAAACCTCTTATGGTATCCGCGTGTATCTAGTATACAAAACATTTTATTAAATTTTTAGATGCAAGCCGAAAATCATTGATCAAGGGCGACTGATGAGCAAAGGAAGAAACTGCGGGGGGACATCAAGGTGACGATTAATTTTGTTTGGTTCCTAAACACTGTACATTGCTTCGACAATTTTTCGGGCGTATTAATTTTTAACATTTTATAAGATAGATACATTTTCAAAATCAAAAGAATGGTCATCATTTTCGGAATGCTAATAGACAAGGGATAACCGGAATTAGCATTCCGAAAGTGATAACCATTCTTTTGATTTGAAAATGTATCTATCTTATAAAATGTTAAAAATTAATACGCCCGAAAAATTGTCGAAGCAATGTACAGTGTTTAGGAACCAAACAAAATTAATCGTCACCTTGATGTCCCCCCGCAGTTTCTTCCTTTGCTCATCAGTCGCCCTTGATCAATGATTTTCGGCTTGCATCTAAAAATTTAATAAAATGTTTTGTATACTAGATACCCGCGGATACCATAGGAGGTTTTGTTGAAAAATACATCGTTCCCCTGATGACGGCTAGAGCTAATCTAGCCGAAAGCTTGGGTCAAAAATTGAATTTGTCTTTGCTGATCCCAAAAATTTTGAAAAAATGGAAAGTTCACTACCAAGACGTCCTTTATTTTAACAATATACAGTGTGTCCCACAATATGCGGTATGTCCCACAATATAGAATATGTCCCACAATATAGAATATGTCCCACAATATACGGTATGTCCCACAATATAGAATATGTCCCACAATATACGGTATGTCCCACAATATACGGCATGTCCCACAATGTACAGTATGTCCCACAATATACAGTATGTCCCACAAAAACAAGAACCGAGTATTCATTTTCCCGTATCAGTAATACCATGCTATTCAGTTATACATTTTCTGTAGGGCAATTTTGAAGGATAATTCTGCTTGAAATTAAATGCGTATGGTATTCTCATGATGGTATTACTGATACGGGAAAATAAATACTCGGTTCGGGTTTTTGTGGGACATACTGTATATGTATTGCATTATTATAATGTAAACGTATACTACGAAATGTTCATAAACATACATTTTCGTGAATTCATGCACTAATGTAGCACAAGTACTAATTGAATTACTCACCACGGTGACCGCGGCGGGTTGAACTAGAGTTCAATATTCAACTCAAATTAGAGTTAGTTTTATAGGTCAATTTTGAAAATAATGAACATTGAATAGATGGTGCCTGCATTTAGCTTCATTAAGTATTCACGCGAATTGAGTCAGTGACTGCAGGTCGGTCGGCTGCATTATGAAAATCCCCTCCGTGACCACCGGTGGGTCACTTGGCAGGAAACGGGTTAATCTGTTTATACATTTGACGCAGCTTGCTCATGGCGTTTGAAGAATTGTTTCTGCATCTAAATTCAGGCGTGAATATTTTACACAACTGAACAAATGATGCAACCAGGCATTATCAACAAAGTTATCAACACTGCATAATGAAACCCCAAGTGTCTCCTTAAATAAATAGGAAATACGTAAATGAATAAATTAAGGAATAAATAAATTATGCTATTTATTGTGCGAAATTTCTACTGTGTTATTACAATAGGAACTTTACTGAAGACATTTAATTTGTGGAGAATTTTATGTACATAGTAATGAATTAATAATAATGCAAAGTTGTTGCTTGCTTAGTGCGTGTGTCTGTGACGCTCACACGGACGCCCAATGACCGTATCTGTGATACGAGTTTCACCAGTGCACAAGTACAAGAATACTTTAATGGCGGGTACTGTTGGGATGGATATATTTGTTTGGCATCCACATCTGCAAGATTTATTTAATGGCGGGTACTGTTGGGATGGATATATTTGTTGGGCATCCACATCTGCAAGATTTATTTAATGGCGGGTACTGTTGGGATGGATATATTTGTTGGGCATCCACATCTGCAAGATTTATTTAATGGCGGGTACTGTTGGGATGGATATATTTGTTTGGCATCCACATCTGCAAGATTTATTTAATGGCGGGTACTGTTGGGATGGATATATTTGTTGGGCATCCACGTCTGCAAGATTTATTTAATGGCGGGTACTGTTGGGATGGATATATTTGTTTGGCATCCACATCTGCAAGATTTATTTAATGGCGGGTACTGTTGGGATGGATATATTTGTTGGGCATCCACGTCTGCAAGATTTATTTAATGGCGGGTACTGTTGGGATGGATATATTTGTTTGGCATCCACATCTGCAAGATTTATTTAATGGCGGGTACTGTTGGGATGGATATATTTGTTGGGCATCCACGTCTGCAAGATTTATTTATTGGCGGGTACTGTTGGGATGGATATATTTGTTTGGCATCCACGTCTGCAAGATTTATTTAATGGCGGGTACTGTTGGGATGGATATATTTGTTTGACACCCACGTCTGCAAGATTTATTTAAGGAAAATATCGAATCCCGTCATTTTGGCGGGCCGTGTGCACTAAATCTAGGTGCACTTAGTCTACGTGCTCGTAGCTGTAAACATTGAACAAATACGCGCTTTTCCGCGTCGTGTTGATGCTACGCACTTTTTTTTGGGACGGCGGGAACGTTGGGGCACCTGGGTGTGTTGTGTGCGGGGGGGGGGGGGGTGTGTGTGTAGATCATTGGTGTGTTGTGTGTGTTGTGTGCAGTGTGTCGTGGTCAATTTTATGAGGGCTGTAAAATGATCTTTCACGCACAGGCCCCATAGGAACACATTCGCACCAATTAACAAAATTTCTCTAAAATATCCGACAACTCCACAACTGTTCATTAACTACACACGAAATAACTGTTCACTGACTACGCATGAAATAACTGATCACTAACTACACACGAAATAACTGTTCACTGACTACGCACGAAATAACTGTTCACTAACTACGCACGAAATAACTGTTCACTAACTACGCACGAAATAACTGTTCACTAACTACGCACGAAATAACTGTTCACTAACTACGCACGAAATAACTGTTCACTAACTCCGCACGAAATAACTGTTCACTAACTACGCACGAAATAACTGTTCACTAACTTCGCACGAAATAACTGTTCACTAACTACGCACGAAATAACTGTTCACTAACTACGCACGAAATAACTGTTCACTAACTACGCACGAAATAACTGTTCACTAACTACGCACGAAATAACTGTTCACTAACTACGCACGAAATAACTGTTCACTAACTACGCACGAAATAACTGTTCACTAACTACACACGAAATAACTGTTCACTAACTACGCACGAAATAACTGTTCACTAACTACGCACGAAATAACTGTTCACTAACTACGCACGAAATAACTTTTCACTAACTACGCACGAAATAACTGTTCACTAACTACGCACGAAATAACTGTTCACTAACTAAGCACGAAATAACTGTTCACTAACTAAGCACGAAATAACTGTTCACTAACTACGCACGAAATAACTGTTCACTAACTACGCACGAAATAACTGTTCACTAACTACGCACGAAATAACTGTTCACTAACTACGCACGAAATAACTGTTCACTAACTAAGCACGAAATAACTGTTCACTAACTACGCACGAAATAACTGTTCACTAACTACGCACGAAATAACTGTTCACTAACTACGCACGAAATAACTGTTCACTAACTACGCACGAAATAACTGTTCACTAACTACGCACGAAATAACTGTTCACTAACTACGCACGAAATAACTGTTCACTAACTACGCACGAAATAACTGTTCACTAACTACGCACGAAATAACTGTTCACTAACTAAGCACGAAATAACTGTTCACTAACTTCGCACGAAATAACTGTTCACTAACTACGCACGAAATAACTGTTCACTAACTACGCACGAAATAACTGTTCACTAACTACGCACGAAATAACTGTTCACTAACTACGCACGAAATAACTGTTCACTAACTACGCACGAAATAACTGTTCACTAACTACGCACGAAATAACTGTTCACTAACTTCGCACGAAATAACTGTTCACTAACTACGCACGAAATAACTGTTCACTAACTACGCACGAAATAACTGTTCACTAACTACGCACGAAATAACTGTTCACTAACTACGCACGAAATAACTGTTCACTAACTACGCACGAAATAACTGTTCACTAACTACGCACGAAATAACTGTTCACTAACTACGCACGAAATAACTGTTCACTAACTACGCACGAAATAACTGTTCACTAACTACGCACGAAATAACTGTTCACTAACTACGCACGAAATAACTGTTCACTAACTACACACGAAATAACTGTTCACTAACTACGCACGAAATAACTGTTCACTAACTACGCACGAAATAACTGTTCACTAACTACACACGAAATAACTGTTCACTAACTACGCACGAAATAACTGTTCACTAACTACGCACGAAATAACTGTTCACTAACTACACACGAAATAACTGTTCACTAACTACGCACGAAATAACTGTTCACTAACTAAGCACGAAATAACTGTTCACTAACTACGCACGAAATAACTGTTCACTAACTACGCACGAAATAACTGTTCACTAACTACACACGAAATAACTGTTCACTAACTACGCACGAAATAACTGTTCACTAACTAAGCACGAAATAACTGTTCACTAACTAAGCACGAAATAACTGTTCACTAACTACGCACGAAATAACTGTTCACTAACTAAGCACGAAATAACTGTTCACTAACTACAAAACTGTTCATGACTACAAATGAGAATTCGAAATTCGGGAAAGCGTGTTCGTAACATCGAATAAGTTCGATGTTGCGCTAGGCCCGAATGTTGCATGTGGTGCTGAACGTTGCTTCTCAAAGCAAACATCGCGCGACGTTGCAAATGTTGCATCCATTTCCATGCGTTGCATTCAGTGCGTAAAGTTTGGTTCAGTCAAAAATGTTCGCTATAAAGTTTAAACATGGAGCCCAAGCGATTTTTAATTTTTTAAGGCATTAAATATTATATACTGGGCAGTGCACCAGCCCCTCCTTGCTGCCCCTCATTGCTGCCCCTCCTTGCTGTCCCTCCTTGCTGTCCCTCCTGCTGTCCCTCCTGCTGTCCCTCCTTCCTGTCCCTCCTCGTTGTCCCTCCTTGCTGCCACTCATTGCTGTCCCTCCTTGCTGCCCCTCCTTGCTGTCCCTCCTTGCTGTCCCTCCTTGCTATAACTCCTCGTTGTCCCTCCTTGCTGCCACTCATTGCTGTCCCTCCTTGCTGCCCCTCCTTGCTGTCCCTCCTTGCTGTCCCTCCTTGCTGCCCCTCCTTGCTGCCCCTCCTCGTTGTCCCTCCTTGCTGCCCCTCCTTGCAGTCCCTCCTAGCTGCCCCTCCTTGCTGTCCCTCCTGCTGTCCCTCCTTGCTGTCCCTCCTCGTTGTCCCTCCTTGCTGCCACTCATTGCTGTCCCTCCTTGCTGCCCCTCCTTGCTGCCCCTCCTCGTTATCCCTCCTTGCTGCCCCTCCTCGTTGTTCCTCCTTGCTGCCCCTCCTTGCTGTCCCTCCTGCTGTCCCTCCTTGCTGTCCCTCCTCGTTGTCCCTCCTTGCTGCCACTCGTTGCTGTCCCTCCTACTGTCCCTCCTTGCTGCCCCTCCTCGTTGTCCCTCCTTGCTGCCCCTCCTTGCTGTCCCTCCTGCTGTCCCTCCTTGCTGTCCCTCCTCGTTGTCCCTCCTTGCTGCCACTCATTGCTGTCCCTCCTTGCTGCTCCTCCTTGTTGTCCCTCCTTGCTGTCCCTCCTTGCTGCCACTCATTGCTGCTCCTCCCTGCTGCCACTCATTGCTGTCCCTCCTTGCTGTCCCTCCTTGCTTCCTTGCTGCCCCTCCTTGCTGTCCCTCCTGCTGTCCCTCCTTGCTGTCCCTCCTCGTTGTCCCTTCTTGCTGCCACTCATTGCTGTCCCTCCTGCTCTCCCTCCTTGCTGCCCCTCCTCGTTGTCCCTCCTTGCTGCCCCTCCTTGCTGTCCCTCCTGCTGTCCCTCCTTGCTGTCCCTCCTCGTTGTCCCTCCTTGCTGCCACTCATTGCTGTCCCTCTTTGCTTCCCCTCCTTGCTGTCCCTCCTTGCTGTCCCTCCTTGCTGCCACTCATTGCTGCTCCTCCTTGCTGCCACTCATTGCTGTCCCTATTTGCTGTCCCTCCTTGCTGTCCCTCCTCACTGTCCCTCTTCGCTGTCCCTCCTCGCTGTCCCTCCTTGCTGTCCCTCCTGCCCCTCCTGCCCCTTCTGCCTCTCCTGCCCCTCCTGCCCGTCCTGCCCCTCCTGCCCCTCCTGCCTCTCCTGCCCCTCCTGCCTCTCCTGCGCCTCCTGCCCCTCCTGCCCCTCCACTCAACAGTCTGGCTGAGCCGCAGGCCTCTACGCTCCGAGTTAGCCCTCCTGTCTACCCTGGAGCCTCGTCTACCTCATCTACCGCCGCCTGTCTACTGCTGCCTGTCTACTGCTGCCCTACCTACTGGTGCCTGTCTACTGCTGCCCTACCTACTGCTGCCTGTCTACTGCTGCCCTACCTACTGCTGCCTGTCTACTGCTACCTGTCTACTGCTGCCTATCTACTGCTGCCTGTCTACTGCTGCCCTACCTACTGCTGCCTGTCTACTGCTTCCTGTCTACTGCTGCCTGTCTACTGCTGCCTGCCTACTGCTGCCTGTCAACTGCTGCCTGTCAACTGCTGCCTGTCAACTGTTGCCTGTCTACTGCTGCCTGTCTACTGCTGCCTATCTACTGCTGCCTGTCTACTGCTGCCCTACCTACTGCTGCCTGTCTACTGCTTCCTGTCTACTGCTGCCTGTCTACTGCTGCCTGTCTACTGCTGCCTGTCTACTGCTGCCTGTCAACTGTTGCCTGTCAACTGTTGCCTGTCTACTGCTGCCTGTCTACTGCTGCCTGTCTACTGCTGCCTGTCTACTGCTGCCTGTCTACTGCTGCCTGTCTACTGCTGCCTGTCTACTGCTGCCTGTCTACTGCTGCCTGTCTACTGCTGCCTGTCTACTGCTGCCTGTCTACTGCTGCCTGTCTACTGCTGCCTGTCTACTGCTGCCTGTCTACTGCTGCCTGTCTACTGCTGCCTGTCTACTGCTGCCTGTCAACTGCTGCATGTCTACTGCTGCCTGTCTACTGCTGCCTGTCTACTGCTGCCTGTCTACTGCTGCCTGTCTACTGCTGCCTGTCTACTGCTGCCTGTCTACTGCTGCCTGTCTACTGCTGCCTGTCTACTGCTGCCTGTCTACTGCTGCCTGTCAACTGCTGCCTGTCAACTGTTGCCTGTCAACTGTTGCCTGTCTACTGCTGCCTGTCTACTGCTGCCTGTCTACTGCTGCCTGTCTACTGCTGCCTGTCTACTGCTGCCTGTCTACTGCTGCCTGTCTACTGCTGCCTGTCTACTGCTGCCTGTCTACTGCTGCCTGTCTACTGCTGCCTGTCTACTGCTGCCTGTCTACTGCTGCCTGTCTACTGCTGCCTGTCAACTGTTGCCTGTCAACTGTTGCCTGTCTACTGCTGCCTGTCTACTGCTGCCTGTCTACTGCTGCCTGTCTACTGCTGCCTGTCTACTGCTGCCTGTCTACTGCTGCCTGTCAACTGTTGCCTGTCAACTGTTGCCTGTCAACTGTTGCCTGTCTACTGCTGCCTGTCTACTGCTGCCTGTCTACTGCTGCCTGTCTACTGCTGCCTGTCTACTGCTGCCTGTCTACTGCTGCCTGTCTACTGCTGCCTGTCTACTGCTGCCTGTCTACTGCTGCCTGTCTACTGCTGCCTGTCTACTGCTGCCTGTCAACTGTTGCCTGTCAACTGTTGCCTGTCTACTGCTGCATGTCTACTGCTGCCTGTCTACTGCTGCCTGTCTACTGCTGCCTGTCTACTGCTGCCTGTCAACTGTTGCCTGTCAACTGTTGCCTGTCAACTGTTGCCTGTCTACTGCTGCCTGTCTACTGCTGCCTGTCTACTGCTGCCTCTCTACTGCTGCCTGTCTACTGCTGCCTGTCAACTGTTGCCTGTCAACTGTTGCCTGTCTACTGCTGCATGTCTACTGCTGCCTGTCTACTGCTGCCTGTCTACTGCTGCCTGTCTACTGCTGCCTGTCAACTGTTGCCTGTCTACTGCTGCCTGTCTACTGCTGCATGTCTACTGCTGCCTGTCTACTGGTGCCTGTCTACTGCTGCCTGTCTACTGCTGCCTGTCAACTGTTGCCTGTCTACTGCTGCCTGTCTACTGCTGCCTGTCTACTGCTGCCTGTCTACTGCTGCCTGTCAACTGTTGCCTGTCAACTGTTGCCTGTCAACTGTTGCCTGTCTACTGCTGCCTGTCTACTGCTGCCTGTCTACTGCTGCCTCTCTACTGCTGCCTGTCTACTGCTGTCTGTCAACTGTTGCCTGTCAACTGTTGCCTGTCTACTGCTGCATGTCTACTGCTGCCTGTCTACTACTGCCTGTCTACTGCTGCCTGTCTACTTCAGCTATTTTCGATATCTGCTTTTGTGGAATGGACGCTGTTTTTCTCATCTACTCCAGTCTGTCTACCTCATCCACTGCCTCCTGTCTACATCATATACGCCTTCTTTCTACCTCATCCACTGCCTCCTGTCTACATCATATACGCCTTCTTTCTACCTCATCTACTGCCTCCTGTCTACCACATCTACTGCCTCCTGTCTACTTCATATACTGCCTCCTGTCTACTTCATATACTGCCCTCTTTCTATCTCATTTACTGCCTCCTGTCTACCTCATCTACTGCCTCCTGTCTACCTTATCTACTGCCTCCTGTCTACTTCATATACTGCCTTCTTTCTACCTCATCTACAACCTCCTGTCTACCTCATCTACTGCCTCCTCTCTACTTCATATACTGCCTTTTTCTACCTCATCTACTGCCTCTTGTCTACCTCATCTACTGCCTCCTGTCTACTTCATATACTGCGTCCTGTTTACCTCATCTACTGCCTCCTGTCTACCTCATCTACTGCCTCCTGTCTACTTCATATACTGCCTCCTGTCTACCTCATCTACTGCCTCTTTTCTACCTCATCTACTGCTTCCTGGCTACCTTATCTACTGCCTCCTTTCTGCCACATCTACTGCTTCCTGTCTATTTCATCTACACCCGTCTACCCTTCACAGCCCTGGCTTCTCTCAGCTCGCCGCACACACGCCTGTCTGCTGTCTTGTTTGTATTGTTTGACTTCTTTGTTTGGAGACGCCTAGGTGCTGTCTACCCTGTCTACTTGTATTGTTACTGCTGTTTACCTTGTCTACTCGCATTGTTACTGCTATCTACCCTGTCTACTATATACTATACTGCTGTCTACCCTGTCTACTCCACGTTATTACTGCTGTCCACCATGTCTACCTTGCATGCATTATCCCCTCTAATTCTCTCCATTTAGCAACAATTTAGAATCAATTCCCCAGTAACTTTCATCAAATAATTACCTTTTCTGTGAACGCTTCAAGTTCCGTTCATTTTCCATAGCACATTCACGCAGCATTCATCAACACTCTGACTGCGGCTGTTGAAACTCAAGTCGAATGTTCAACTCAAATCTGAAGTCAATTGTAGTAAGTCGCTTTGAAAATAGTGAGCCTGAACTGGATCGTGCCTTCATTTAGTTTTGATTAAGTATTTATGGATATTGAGTTTGTGACTAATGGTCGGTCAGCGGAGTAATGAAAATCGCCTCCGTGTACCACCGGTGGGTCACGACGCACCTAAAGTGTTGATGTAAGTTGGATTACCCGCGTACTGTGACATGAGTTCTGAGGTAATTCTTTTATTTTACCACACCAGACTGTGAAGAACAGACCACACCAGACTGTGAAGAACAGACCGCACCAGACTGTGAAGAACAGACCACACCAGACTGTGAAGAACAGACCACACCAGACTGTGAAGAACAGACCACACCAGACTGTGAAGAACAGACCACACCAGACTGTGAAGAACAGACCACACCAGACTGTGAAGAACAGACCACACCAGACTGTGAAGAACAGACCGCACCAGACTGTGAAGAACAGACCACACCAGACTGTGAAGAACAGACCACACCAGACTGTGAAGAACAGACCACACCAGACTGTGAAGAACAGACCACACCAGACTGTGAAGAACAGACCACACCAGACTGTGAAGAACAGACCGCACCAGACTGTGAAGAACAGACCACACCAGACTGTGAAGAACAGACCGCACCAGACTGTGAAGAACAGACCACACCAGACTGTGAAGAACAGACCACACCAGACTGTGAAGAACAGACCGCACCAGACTGTGAAGAACAGACCACACCAGACTGTGAAGAACAGACCACACCAGACTGTGAAGAACAGACCACACCAGACTGTGAAGAACAGACCACACCAGACTGTGAAGAACAGACCACACCAGACTGTGAAGAACAGACCGCACCAGACTGTGAAGAACAGACCACACCAGACTGTGAAGAACAGACCGCACCAGACTGTGAAGAACAGACCACACCAGACTGTGAAGAACAGACCACACCAGACTGTGAAGAACAGACCGCACCAGACTGTGAAGAACAGACCACACCAGACTGTGAAGAACAGACCGCACCAGACTGTGAAGAACAGACCACACCAGACTGTGAAGAACAGACCGCACCAGACTGTGAAGAACAGACCACACCAGACTGTGAAGAACAGACCACACCAGACTGTGAAGAACAGACCACACCAGACTGTGAAGAACAGACCACACCAGACTGTGAAGAACAGACCACACCAGACTGTGAAGAACAGACCGCACCAGACTGTGAAGAACAGACCACACCAGACTGTGAAGAACAGACCACACCAGACTGTGAAGAACAGACCGCACCAGACTGTGAAGAACAGACCACACCAGACTGTGAAGAACAGACCACACCAGACTGTGAAGAACAGACCACACCAGACTGTGAAGAACAGACCACACCAGACTGTGAAGAACAGACCACACCAGACTGTGAAGAACAGACCACACCAGACTGTGAAGAACAGACCACACCAGACTGTGAAGAACAGACCACACCAGACTGTGAAGAACAGACCACACCAGACTGTGAAGAACAGACCACACCAGACTGTGAAGAACAGACCACACCAGACTGTGAAGAACAGACCACACCAGACTGTGAAGAACAGACCACACCAGACTGTGAAGAACAGACCACACCAGACTGTGAAGAACAGACCACACCAGACTGTGAAGAACAGACCACACCAGACTGTGAAGAACAGACCACACCAGACCGGTATGAACAAACCACATTGCGTCGGTGCTACATGCTGTTTTATCTACACACAGTTTTTACGAACAGGGGAACTCGGTAGTTATGCAATGCTCAGAGCAGCGCCCGTTTCAAAAGTCTGTTGTTGGTTTAGCCTTTAGCTTGCTCAGCAGTATACAATATGTCCCACAAAAACCCTAACCGAGTATTTATTTTCCAGTATCAGTAATACCATCACAAGAATACCATAAGCATTTAATTTCAAGCAAAATTATGCGGTATTACTGATTACTACAGCTGCGGTAAATAATTACTGGTATTACTGGTACCGGACACCCCTTAAGGGGATACAACTATTGTATCTATGGGAATTAGCGCTCCCAGGGGAAATGTGTGAGGACCGGAGCTGAGAGTTAGGTGGCCTTCTTTTTGTTGAAATGAAATGTTCTTCGCTATGTTAAGGACCCCCTTTTTCGGTTCACTGCTGTCCTGTTTCAGCTCCTACTACTTTCTTCTTCAACTTTTATCTTGTTTCATGAACTTCTTTTCCAACTCACTGTACCCCTTCTGCATAGATTCCGCATTCCCCAATATCCATTCTGAATGGTGCCTTCCTCCTCCTTCTTCTCTTCGGTAAGCTCTTCTTTTTTGTAGCGGTTAGGGAGGCTTAAACTAACCTATAATCTAATCTAATAATCTGATACCGGAAAATAAACACTCGATTCCGGTTTTGTGGGACTGCTGGTATATAAATTTTAGAATTCTTTGTCCATTTTTTGGTGTTGGAAGCCGGCGTTCTGTGCAAGCGACTGCGCGAACCTCACGGTAGAAGAAACAAGGTAGGTTCAAACCAGTCTTTTTTCGTTGACGGCGTGGTATTGGTGACGTCACGGCAACGAACCAATAGCAACGCTCGTATTGCATCTGGTAGCACTGCTACCCTCAAACCTGGCTCCATATTGGCCTAACGACATGGCGTTTTGGTGACGTCAAAAAGTTTGCTTGTAATAAAGCCTTTCTATTGGCTAGCTAGCCGAACGAAAGGAGGTGTATTTTCTCTCGTAGAAATGAGCCTACCTTGTTTCCTCTACCGTGGCGAACCTTAGCATTCTGTTTACCGACTACGTAAACAATCGTCTCTACTTCAGTCTTTAAATTTGTGCACCACTGAGATGTTCTCAAGCGATAACTTGAGTTCCTCCTCAAGTGGACGCTAAACTCGTCACTTAAGGAGTACTTTACGCAATAATATTATTTTTGATTTTTTTACCCAAAAAAACATTCGATTCCCTTAACTTCATAGGCGATAAAATGCTGTGAAATGACCTTTCAATTTGCAATGAATCATATGTGACATTTTGCCAGCTTACATATACTAGTGATGTGTAGGAACAAACTATGCTCGATTGATGTGTCTTAAAACCTGTAATATGAACAAAAAAAGGTTCATTGAAACGCAATGTTTCTCATTTAATTAGCTTCTTTCTTATACTTATAGAGTTACAAATTATGCCATGTGTCAGTAGTTAGTAGTTCTTATAAGGGAAATATTAGAGACTAATGGTAGCGTTAGAAACTTCTATAATTCGTAACTAATGGTAGCGTTAGAGACTTCCATAATTCGTAACCAATGGTAGCGTTAGAAACTTCTATAATTCGTAACTAATGGTAGCGTTAGAAACTTCCATAATTCGGAACCAATGGTAGCGTTAGAAACTTCTATAATTCGTAACTAATGGTAGCGTTAGAAACTTCCATAATTCGTAACCAATGGTAGCGTTAGAAACTTCTATAATTCGTAACTAATGGTAGCGTTAGAAACTTCCATAATTCGTAACCAATGGCAGCGTTAGAAACTTCTATAATTCGTAACTAATGGTAGCGTTAGAAACTTCTATAATTCGTAGCTAATGGTAGCGTTAGAAACTTCCATAATTCGTAACCAATGGCAGCGTTAGAAACTTCTATAATTCGTAACTAATGGTAGCGTTAGAAACTTCTATAATTCGTAACCAATGGCAGCGTTAGAAACTTCTATAATTCGTAACCAATGGCAGCGTTAGAAACTTCTATAATTCGTAACTAATGGTAGCGTTAGAAACTTCTATAATTCGTAACTAATGGTAGCGTTAGAAACTTCTATAATTCGTAACTAATGGTAGCGTTAGAAACTTCTATAATTCGTAACTAATGGTAGCGTTAGAAACTTCTATAATTCGTAACTAATGGTAGCGTTAGAAATTTCCATAATTCGTAACTAATGGTAGCGTTAGAAACTTCCATAATTCGTAACTAATGGTAGCGTTAGAAACTTCCATAATTCGTAACTAATGGCAGCGTTAGAAACTTCCATAATTCGTAACTAATGGCAGCGTTAGAAACTTCTATAATTCGTAACTAATGGTAGCGTTAGAAACTTCTATAATTCGTAACTAATATCAGCGTTAGAAACTTCTATAATTCGTAACTAATGGCAGCGTTAGAAACTTCTATAATTCGTAACCAATGGCAGCGTTAGAACCTTCCATAATTCGTAACTAATGGTAGCGTTAGAAACTTCCATAATTCGTAACTAATGGTAGCGTTAGAAACTTCCATAATTCGTAACTAATGGTAGCGTTAGAAACTTCTATAATTCGTAACTAATGGCAGCGTTAGAAACTTCCATAATTCGTGACTAATGGTAGCGTTAGAAACTTCCATAATTCGTAACTAATGGTAGCGTTAGAAACTTCTATAATTCGTAACTAATGGCAGCGTTAGAAACTTCTATAATTCGGAACCAATGGCAGCGCTAGAAACTTCTTTAATTCGTAACCAATGGCAGCGTTAGAAACTTCTATAATTCGTAACTAATGGCTGCGTTAGAAACTTCTATAATTCGTAACCAATGGCAGCGTTAGAAACTTCCATAATTCGTAACTAATGGTAGCGTAAGAAACTTCTATAATTCGTAACCAATTGCAGCGTTAGAAACTTCTATAATTCGTAACTAATGGTAGCGTTAGAAACTTCTATAATTCGTAACCAATGGCAGCGTTAGAAACTTCTATAATTCGTAACCAATGGCAGCGTAAGAAACTTCTATAATTCGTAACCAATTGCAGCGTTAGAAACTTCTATAATTCGTAACTAATGGTAGCGTTAGAAACTTCCATAATTCGTAGCTAATGGTAGCGTTAGAAACTTCTATAATTCGTAACCAATGGCAGCGTTAGAAACTTCTATAATTCGTAACCAATGGCAGCGTTAGAAACTTCTATAATTCGTAACCAATGGCAGCGTTAGAAACTTCTATAATTCTTAACCAATGGCAGCGTTAGAAACTTCTATAATTCGTAACCAATGGCAGCGTTAGAAACTTCTTTAATTCGTAACCAATGGCAGCGTTAGAAACTTCTATAATTCGTAACTAATGGTAGCGTTAGAAACTTCTATTATTCTTAACCAATGGCAGCGTTAGAAACTTCTATAATTCTTAACCAATGGCAGCGTTAGAAACTTCCATAATTCGTAACCAATGGCAGCGTTAGAAACTTCCATAATTCGTAACCAATGGCAGCGTTAGAAACTTCTATAATTCGTAACCAGTGGCAGCGTTAGAAACTTCTATAATTCGTAACCAATGGCAGCGTTAGAAACTTCTATAATTCTTAACCAATGGCAGCGTTAGAAACTTCTATAATTCGTAACCAATGGCAGCGTTAGAAACTTCTATAATTCGTAACCAATGGCAGCGTTAGAAACTTCTATAATTCGTAACTAATGGTAGCGTTAGAAACTTCTATAATTCTTAACCAATGGCAGCGTTAGAAACTTCTATAATTCTTAACCAATGGCAGCGTTAGAAACTTCTATAATTCGTAACCAATGGCAGCGTTAGAAACTTCTATAATTCGTAACTAATGGCAGCGTTAGAAACTTCTATAATTCGTAACCAATGGCAGGGTTAGAAACTTCCATAATTCGTAATTAATGGTAGCGTTAGAAACTACTATAATTCGTAACCAATGGCAGCGTTAGAAAATTCTATAATTCGTAACCAATGGCAGCGTTAGAAACTTCTATAATTCGTAACTAATGGCAGCGTTGGAAACTTCTATAATTCGTAACCAATGGCAGCGTTAGAAACTTCTATAATTCGTAACTAATGGCAGCGTTAGAAACTTCTATAATTCGTAACCAATGGCAGCGTTAGAACCTTCCATAATTCGTAACTAATGGTAGCGTTAGAAACTTCCATAATTCGTAACTAATGGTAGCGTTAGAAACTTCCATAATTCGTAACTAATGGTAGCGTTAGAAACTTCCATAATTCGTAACTAATGGTAGCGTTAGAAACTTCTATAATTCGTAACTAATGGCAGCGTTAGAAACTTCCATAATTCGTGACTAATGGTAGCGTTAGAAAATTCCATAATTCGTAACTAATGGTAGCGTTAGAAACTTCTATAATTCGTAACTAATGGCAGCGTTAGAAACTTCTATAATTCGGAACCAATGGCAGCGCTAGAAACTTCTATAATTCGTAACCAATGGCAGCGTTAGAAACTTTTATAATTCGTAACTAATGGCAGCGTTAGAAACTTCTATAATTCGTAACCAATGGCAGCGTTAGAAACTTCCATAATTCGTAACTAATGGTAGCGTAAGAAAATTCTATAATTCGTAACCAATTGCAGCGTTAGAAACTTCTATAATTCGTAACTAATGGTAGCGTTAGAAACTTCTATAATTCGTAACCAATGGCAGCGTTAGAAACTTCTATAATTCGTAACCAATGGCAGCGTAAGAAACTTCTATAATTCGTAACTAATGGTAGCGTTAGAAACTTCCATAATTCGTAGCTAATGGTAGCGTTAGAAACTTCTATAATTCGTAACCAATGGCAGCGTAAGAAACTTTTATAATTCGTAACTAATGGTAGCGTTAGAAACTTTTATAATTCGTAACCAATGGCAGCGTAAGAAACTTTTATAATTCGTAACCAATGGCAGCGTCAGAAACTTCTATAATTCGTAACTAATGGCAGCGTTAGAAACTTCCATAATTCGTAACTAATGGCGGCGTAGTGGAAGAGGGATGCGGTGGATGAAGCACAAAAAAGAGAAATCAGATGATAAAGGAGAAATCTAGAAAGACCGAGAAAGAAAGACATGCAGTGAGGCAGAAATATCAAGAATAAGCAAGGAACAAAGAAATATAAAAGAAATGTGAGAGAAGGGGACAGAGATACGAAGAAAGGGAGGAAGAAAGACCAGAACAAATAAAAACCTGAATAAAAGGTTGAGAGGAATAGTTCATGGAAGAAATAAATATAAGATGAAGGAGAAGATAAGTGAGAAGCAATGAAGGGAAAACGGATGGAGAGAGAGAGGGACAGAGGAGACAGAGATAAAGAGACGAGGGAGAGAGACGGAAAGAGAGAAAAAGAGCAAGAAAGAGAACGTAAATTAGAAAGAGAAAATGAGAAGTATGAGAGAAAGAACAAGAAGGTAAGGGAGAGAGAGAGAAGGGCAGAAGAGGGGCAGAGGAGGGGCAGAGGAGGGGCAGAGGAGGGGCAGGTTGCCATGTAAGGAGGGCCGGCATGCGGCGGAACACAGCAACCGGTTCTGGGGCATGTGCGCCTCCAGCCGGGGTGAGGGGCGGGGATGTGGTCGTGAGGGGCATGTGACCAGGAGGGGCGTGTGACCAGGAGGGGCGTGTGACCAGGAGGGGCGTGTGACCAGGAGGGACATGTGACCAGGAGGGACGTGTGACCAGGAGGGCATGTGACCAGGAGGGACATGTGACCAGGAGGGACGTGTGACCAGGAGGGGCATGTGACCAGGAGGGGCATGTGATCAGGAGGGACGTGTGACCAGGAGGGACATGTGACCAGGAGGAGCGTGTGACTAGGAGGGACGTGTGACAAGGAGGGGCGTGTGACCAGGAGGGGCGTATGACCAGGAGGGGCGTGTGACCAGGAGGGACGTGTGACCAGAAGGGACATGTGACCAGGAGGGGCGTGTGACCAGGAGGGGCGTGTGACCAGGAAGGACGTGTGACCAGGAGGGACGTGTGACCAGGAGGGACGTGTGACCAGGAGGGGCGTGTGACCAGGAGGGACGTGTGACAAGGAGGGACGTGTGACCAGGAGGGACGTGTGACGAGGAGGGGCGTGTGACCAGGAGGGGCGTGTGACCAGGAGGGGCGTGTGACCAGGAGGGACGTGTGACCAGGAGGGACGTGTGACAAGGAGGGACGTGTGACCAAGAGGGACGTGTGACGAGGAGGGGCGTGTGACCAGGAGGGGCGTGTGACCAGGAGGGGCGTGTGACCAGGAGGGGCGTGTGACCAGGAGGGACGTGTGACCAGGAGGGACGTGTGACCAGGAGGGGCGTGTGACCAGGAGGGACGTGTGACCAGGAGGGGCGTGTGACCAGGAGGGACATGTGACCAGGAGGGGCGTGTGACCAGGAGGGGCGTGTCACCGAGATGAATGACTGCAATATAAGTCGAAAGTTACTAAATAATTAATTACACAAAATTAAGAACAGAAATAAATAAAAAATAATCAAAACGACAATCCAAAACAACAACAATCAATAAAAGCAATCGGTAACAACAATCCATTACTGTCACTATTATAAAAGTAGCCGCCTCCGTGCGTCCGTCCGTGTGACCCCCTCTTCTAATCGATAGCTTTGATAGCAACACGGATAAAGCTTAAGAAATACAAGAAATTATTTTATTGCATTATTTTTCTGTGGCGAGTCAATTCCCTTTCACTTGCATTATGGTATCCAGAATACACAATCGGCTTATTTTTACAAATAGAAATTTTCTTTGGAGCTTTCTATGTTGAAATTCATCATGTTGCTTTGATGTTTTTAATTGGTAGTGAGAAAAAAAATACATTTTACATTCATTTGACCAGTAACCTGGCTACCACTTGGTATAAGGCCCAAGATTTTGGAACTTGAGTTATCGTTTTCGAAATTGTGATTTTCATGAAAAGCTCCGAAGAGATAATAGACGACATTTCAGAATAAAATTCCGGTAAAAGAGGCCACCAAGGATAGAAATGTGTACAACCGCAAGAGAGAAGTAGCAAGACTTCGACAGTAAGAAAAACGCCGAAGACGATCGGATGAACAACACGAAATGGCAAGACGAAGCAATGCTGCTCGCCAACGAGAAGCTGGAGCTAAATTGACCCTTGACCGGCGTTTGGTAATTCTACGGTATTGTTTGACGGGCCGTGTGCACTAGTTATCAATAACAATTACTCCAGTGTGACGTATAATTTACTATCTCCACAATATCGATATTACAAATGGAGGACAATGAATGAATGATATAAAATTGAGTTTTTTCCACAGTCCACACAGGCGCCACATGACACCACAGTCCACATAAGACACCACAGTCTACAAATGACACCACAGTCCACACAAGACACCACAGTCTACACATGACACCACAGTCCACACAAGACACCACAGTCTACACATGACACCACAGTCCACACAACACCACAGTCTACACATGACACCACAGTCCACACAAGACACCACAGTCGACACATGACACCACAGTCCACACAACACCACAGTCCACACAGGACAGTCCACACAAACACAAAGATTTGATGTTTTTACATTAAAATGTCATGTTTGTATACACCCTCACGGTGTCACTTTCCTAAACGAGCTCTGTACGCAACGGACATAATGCATTTGTATTCATATGAATTCACTTCCATCTTATCCACTTTCATTTTTGGTTATGTATCATTATTCAAATAATTTCTGAGTTCAAATGAACTTAATTTGATTTCGTTCAATTTCATTTTTATTACGTATCATATTTTATTTTATTTCCAAGTCTTAAAATGAATTTCATTCCATCATAATTCCTTTCGTTTTAATGACGTATCATTATTCATTTACTTTCTAAGTTCAAATGAACATAATTCCAACCTATTCCATTCCATTTTGATTTCCCATCATTACTCATCTAATTCATAAAGGTGCACGCGTGTCCCACAAAACTGCCGCAACAAAAGCCATCACATCTCTGTACTGCTCAAGTGTTATGGGTCGAGCGGGGATACAAATTAATACACGGCTCTTATAATCAGAGAGTGAATATTAATGCACCTTATTCATAATCAATGATTAAAAACGAATATACCTCAGTTATAATCAGAGCTTACAAATGAATACACCTCATTTATATATAATCAATGATTGAAAACGAATATACCTCATTTATAATCAGCAGTTGAAAAAGAATACACGGCACTTATAATCGGAGATTGCAAATGAATATACCTCATTTATAATCAATAATTAAAAGCTGATATACCTTATCTATAATCAATGATTGAAAATGAATATACCTCATATATAATCAATGATTGAAAATTAGCACACTTCATTCATCAATGATTGAAAACGAATATACCTCATTTATAATCAGCAGTTGAAAAAGAATACACGGCACTTATAATCGGAGATTGCAAACGAATATACCTCATTTATAATCAATGATTAGAAAGAAATATACCTCATTTATAATCAATAGTTAAATGCGAATATACCTCATTCAAAATCAATGATCGAGAATGAACACTTTCCATTTACATTTAAATTACTTCATCCAGCAGCAGCGAGGCAGCACCAACGTACATATCAGCGCACACATGTGTACGCGGAACTTACACGTAGCAGGCAGTGATGTGTACTGTGCAGCTGTTGTGTGTATATGTGTGGTGTGTGTTACTTGTCTGCTGCACACAACAGCTGTACACCACACTGCAGCTGTACACCACACAGCAGCTGTACACCACACTGCAGCTGTACACCCCACAACAGCTGTACACCACAAAGCAGCTGTACACTACACTGCAGCCGTACACCACACTGCAGCTGTACACCACACTGCAGCTGTACACCACACAGCAGCTGTACACCACACTGCAGCTGTACACCACACTGCAGCTGTACACCACACAACAGCTGTACACCACACTGCAGCTGTACACCACACTGCAGCTGTACACCACACAACAGCTGTACACCACACTGCAGCTGTACACCACACACTGCAACTGTACACCACACAGCAGCTGTACACCACACTGCAGCTGTACACCACACTGCAGCTGTACACCACACAACAGCTGTACACCACACAACAGCTGTACACCACACTGCAGCTGTACACCCCACAACAGCTGTACACCACACTGCAGCTGTACACCACACTACAGCTGTACACCACACTGCAGCTGTACACCACACTGCAGCTGTACACCACACAACAGCTGTACACCACACTGCAGCTGTACACCACACTGCAGTTGTACACCCCACTGCAGCTGTACACCACACAACAGCTGTACACCACACAACAGCTGTACACCACACTACAGCTGTACACCACACTGCAGCTGTACACCACACTGCAGCTGTACACCACACAACAGCTGTACACCACACTGCAGCTGTACACCACACTGCAGTTGTACACCCCACTGCAGCTGTACACCACACAACAGCTGTACACCACACAACAGCTGTACACCACACAACAGCTGTACACCTCACAGCAGCTGTACACCACACAACAGCTGTACACCACACAACAGCTGTACACCACACAACAGCTGTACACCACACAACAGCTGTACACCACACAACAGCTGTACACCACACAACAGCTGTACACCACACAACAGCTGTACACCTCACAGCAGCTGTACACCACACAACAGCTGTACACCACACAACAGCTGTACACCACACAACAGCTGTACACCACACAACAGCTGTACACCTCACAGCAGCTGTATACAAGGACACAGAGTTTGCCAGCTCTGTTTGAGCGGCAAATGTGTGTTGAAGGACTTTTGTGTGTGTGTGTGCGTGTGTGTGTGTGTGTGTGTGTTGGATCTTTGAATAGATCCTTAGCATGAGATCCTTGTGAGGGACTTCCTTGTAGGATTTTTTGTAAGACCCCGATCGCGGATCCCGGATCTGTGTGGGATCCCTTTGTAGGATCCTATTGAAGGATCCCTATGTAGGATCCTATTGAAGGATCCCTATGTAGGATCATTGCATAGGATCCCTCTGTAGTATCCCTGCGTAGGATCCCTCTGAAGGATTCCTTTATAGAATCCCTCTGTAGGGTCCCCGCGTAAGATCAACGCACAGAATCCCTGTCTATATATAGTGACGGTAGTTAATGATGGATTTCAATGCTGCCGTCCTGCGTGCTACTGGCCTGTGTGACTTCTGTGTGGAGTAAATCCTGTGTGTTACCCGCGTGTGTAGTTCAGTATAGGATCAGACGGAAGGGAGTCCTGTGGCAATTTTTGTCGAGCTCTCCACTTCTCTGGCTTTCGTAACCTTACATCAATGATTGATAGTTTGCCCTTTTTTTCTACGTCAATTATTGACGATATGTTGCAATCCTACGTCAATGATTGCTCTTGGAATTCATGAAGTAAAGTAAAAAATTAGCCAAGACCACAATGCCATTGTATCACTACCGAGTGTATTGCACGAACATTCTAACTAAAGTTTCAATTATTTCACTTTCGGTTATTCGGGTAAGGCTGAAAATGTGCATACCATCGAAAGTAGGAACTTTATTTACAAGCAACAAAAAGACACAAACGGAGATGTTCGAGAGTTATAGGAAGCTCAGGGTTTTTTTTATTTAATAATTAAGTGAAAATTCCTGGCTCACCAAGGCGTTCGCAATGAAGTGTCCCAGTGAACAACTACATATCATGGTTCTTACTGACAGTTTTTGAACTAACTCCAACAGAACATTTACGTTCATCTAAGTACGTTATGATGGTCCGATTACAGTGTTCCTTGATTATTTTGCACGTATTTCATTTTCAATGAACTCAAATGAGTACTTTACGTACATATATAACGCATGAAATACATATATTACAATGATTTATGTATTAATTTTGATGGTTTTATCACAATGTTCTCAAAACTTTTCGGCAGATATTTAACTTTCAGTTAACACTGACAGGGTGTCACTCTGTGAGTGTGGCGCTTCACGCTCAGCTCTCAAGGTTTGGATTACAGCCGTAAGCTGATGAGTCATTCATTTGAGTTAACTGAAAATTTAACATCTGCCGAAAAGTTTGCATTTCAATATGTCAATTTATGAGAGTTATTACCTTTCTCTGGCGATTCCTTATTTATTTTGTGTTTTTGTTCAAGGTACAATTAATTGTTCTTTTTTAGCAAATTATTCTCTCAAATTGAATATCTTTTTCGTTGATTTAACTCATTAAACGTACATCGATGTCAAAAAGCACCGACATCAGAACAAAATGCCCACGCGGCGCTCAGTCAAAGAGTCGGCACATGTTTTTGAGGGGATATATTGTGGTAACCTATAATTCTATTGAATTCAATGCCCTGTTCTTTGATTTAACCCATTAGACTTGTATCAACGTTAATAAACACCTACATCAAAATAAAATCCTCGGAGGGATACTTTGAGCAAACACTAAATTCTCTCAGATTTATTGCCCTTTTCTTTGATTTAACTCATTAGACTTGGTCACAATAAACACCTACATCAAAACAAAGTACTTGAGCACTGGGCAGTTAAAGTTTTTTCCGAGGGGGGGGGGGGGTGGGGGTTCCTTTTTTTTTTGCTCAGCCGCAGTAAGCCTCTCGAAGACCGCGCGTTCCAACCCAAATCCTGGGACAAAATCCACCGTAACAAAGCCTGTGACCAGCGCATCCGCACATAAGTCATTGAGCTTCGAAATGAGCGAGAAATCGGTCAAAAACCATCACAATACTCGAGCAGGGATGACGCTCGATGTAAGCTAGCACCAGAGCGATGCTGTGGCCACGTGGAAGGTTGGCAACAGGCGAATTGTTATGCTTTAGAATGAAATATTACGGTCATTTACGGTCATTGAATTCAATGTTTGAAATATTATGGTCATTTCTCTCAAATCAGCATTTGTGACCCCTTAGCCGAAATACAAGAGCGGGGCTTTTGAACGAAATGATACGGTAATTTTCCTTTAATTTTCATTAGTGAAATCCAGTACGGTAAGCCGAAGTAGACTGACCTCAATTTTCAATAGTCCTGAGGGAGCAGATGTCCCAAAAAATGTCCCAAAATATCCCTATGCAGGATGTTACAAAAATTGAAATCATTTTTCCAGTGGTGAGTAATGATGTATTTTTTGCTTTTACTTTTTTAGGAGCATCTAAGCCTTCTTTTGTGATTTTTAATTTTCTAAGTTTACAGTTATTTTCCTCGATTTAACTCATGAGACTTGTATCAGTGCCATTAAACACCTACGTAAAGTACTGTATACTGTACGTGGGCACTGGACAGTCAAATTTGAGTACGTTATTTAGGCTCCCTGCATCTTCAGAACAAAAGACGTTGGAGAAGAGCATAAGAATTCTTTGCAACAGTATCAGCACTCTGGCATTTTTCGCCATTTTTCAGAACTTTGAGGCCGTTGGGGCACGGGCTAACGATGTTCAAATGGTCTGAAACTTTACCAGTATCATTTTTTTCTATCAACCTCACCTTTTTAGGAGGTCCCGTCAAAAAAATTCTGTGAAAAAAATCTACCCTATGAGTACTGGCCACCCTACTGAAGTATGGCAAATTCGAGGTCAGGGATAAACTACAAAAAAAATTTCACGGAAATTTTTTCGGTGGAAAGCATTTGGTGATTTAAAAGTTAACGAAAATCAATACGCGGTGAGTTTTGTTATGAAATATTGATTTTACCTTCCGTCTGTGGGGCCGTCAACCGATCTGTCTCCTTCCAGTTAGATGCTGTCAACTATCCAGTTTTTCAACACAGTTAGACGCTGTCAACTGTCCTGTCTGTAGACACTGTCAACTGTCCTGTCTGTAGACGCTGTCAACTGTCCTGTCTGTAGACGCTGTCAACTTTACTGTCTGTAGACGCTGTCAACTGTCCCGTCTGTCACCCCAGTTAGACGCTGCCAACTGTCCCGTCTGTCACCCCAGTTAGAAGCTGTTAACTGTCCCGTCTGTTACCCCAGTTAGACGCTGCCAACTGTCCCGTCTGTCACCCCAGTTAGAAACTGTCAACTGTCCTCTCTGTCACCCCAGTTAGACGCTCCCAACTGTCCCGTCTGTCACCCCAGTTAGACGCTGCCAACTGTCTCGTCTGTCACCCCAGTTAGACTCTGCCAACTGTCTCGTCTGTCACCCCAGTTAGACGCTGTCAACTGTCCCGTCTGTCACCCCAGTTAGACGCTGTCAACTGTCCCGTCTGTCACCCCAGTTAGACGCTGCCAACTGTCTCGTCTGTCACCTCAGTTAGACGCTGTCAACTGTCCCGTCTGTCACCCCAGTTAGACGCTGTCAACTGTCCCGTCTGTCACCCCAGTTAGACGCTGTCAACTGTCCCGTCTGTCACCCCAGTTAGACGCTGTCAACTGTCCCGTCTGTCACCCCAGTTAGACGCTGTCAACTGTCCCGTCTGTCACCCCAGTTAGACGCTGTCAACTGTCCCGTCTGTCACCCCAGTTAGACGCTGTCAACTGTCCCGTCTGTCACCCCAGTTAGACGCTGTCAACTGTCCCGTCTGTCACCTCAGTTAGACAGCACCACACTACTCCGTCCAACTGCAGGGTGCCCGGATAGAGTCAGGTGTCAAAGAGAAAAATTAAACCTTCAATAGGGAACGATCGAGAAAGCCGCAGAAAGGAAAGCAGGGAAGCAGAGAGGAAAGATGCTCGGAAAAAGAGAAGTGAGAGATAGTGAGATCTTTCACACTGCATTTGCTTGATCAGCATGGCGAATAAGAACGAATAACTGGAAGATTCGATCATTTTAAATAAAGCAAACACGTGTGTTAATGAGAGGCATGATTGTAAACGAGCATACAGCAAAGTAATTAATGCGAGACCCCACAACTCTTCAAAGCGATACAAATACTGTATCTTTGGAAATTAGCGCTTTCGAGAGGAATATGTGAGGTCCCGAGCTAAAGGTTAGGTTAGTTCCCTTTCTTTGAAATGAAATAATTTTTGTTTTTTTTTGTAATAACCATATTTTTTCGGTTCACTGTTGTCCTGTTTTTCAGCATCTATTTTTTCCACTTATATCTTTTTTCCACTTATATCTTTTTTCCACTTATATCTTTTTTCCACTTATATCTTTTTTCCACTTATATCTTTTTTCCACTTATATCTTTTTTCCACTTATATCTTTTTTCATGAAGTTCTTTCTCAACCTCCTGTTTCTATGCATCTTGTGCATAAATTCCGTGTTCCCTTTTCTCCACGCCTTTGTTGCGGTTAGAGATGCTTCAACAAGGGAGCCTTATTCTTATCAAGACCATGAAAATAGTCTTTTTTCATATATATATCTACATACTGAATTTACTGTTATCTGAGTATACATATACACTGAATACGCTGTTATCTGAGTATACATATACACTGGATACGCTGCTATCTAAATGTACACGTACACTGAATACACTGTTATCTAAATGTACATGTACAATGAATACATATACTGTTATCTAAATATACATGTACACTGAATACACTGTTATCTAAATGCACATGTACACTGAAAACAATGTTATCTAAATGTACATGTACTCTGAATACATACACTGTCATCTCTCTACACTTCACTTTTCAGAGCATTTCTACGTTCCTGTTTAATTCTCCCGTCGTGGACTCGATCAAACTCCTCTCGATGTTTTAATCCCGTAATTTGAATTATAGCGTAGCTTTTGCTGTCGTCACCGACGCAGGAAAAATCGATGATCCCCCATCTTCTATGGTGTCTTTTGTCAAAATGAATGTCCGTCCCCTTCGAAATCCTGCCGAGAGGAGCATTCCTTTGTTTGTACGGTTCTTGAGAACAAGGTTTTAGTGTTGTTGCCTCTCCATGTTGAATTTATTCCTCCGAAAATCGATAAATTGGTAGACGTTTGTCTAAGCTGCGAAATGTGTGATGTTTTCGCTGATGTATCGGTTTAGTTTAATATAAATTCCATTCAAATTTTTGCCAGCATTCAGTTTTAATTTTCTTTACGAATCCCTGTTTGCCTTACAGAGAATGAACTAAATTACTACTGAAGATGAAGTCATTCCAAATTGATACAAATTAATGATAAATATCAACTAAATTAACTGAAAGCTTGAGCAAGATCCCTGACGTTTGCGATGACTCAAGATGGTATCGCCCCGCTCACCGGTCGATTACAATGAAACAACTAAAATATAACTAAAAAAAGCAAAAACATCCCTTTTATTGAATTTTTTCAATATTGAATTGAAACAAAATGAAATATTGAATTTTTTCAATAAACGAAAACGTTCAAGGTTTTTACTACTTACGGGTTGGGTAGCGCGTGTGGGTACCGGCTACCACCATCTAAACTCAACGCATATCAACCAGTTTTAGAATTTGCTGACCTAATTATTAACATTAACATACCGAATATCTCAATCTCTATTGAAACACTCAAGCGATGTATGAGGATTCACTACTGAATCACCTTCGTGGCGTCTATGGTGGATAAATAATAATAATTATAATAATTTCCTAACTGCGTACCTCCTTTTTGGCAAGTTTTGGTACTACAATGAGTAGATTTGTGTAACACAGCTCACGCTTCCAGGTTTCACTAACAAAAGAATCTCTCTGTCGCTAAGCCCCGCCGTATGTACCAAACCAGCCCCTTGTTCTAGATCCTCCTTATATATGTACCAAACCATCCCCTTGTTCTAGATCCTCCTTATATATGTACCAAACCAGCCCCTTGTTCTAGATCCTCCTTATATATGTACCAAACCAGCCCCTTTGTTCTAGATCCTCCTTATATATGTACCAAACCAGCCCCTTGTTCTAGATCCTCCTTATATATGTACCAAACCAGCCCCTTGTTCTAGATCCTCCTTATATATGTACCAAACCATCCCCTTGTTCTAGATCCTCCTTATATACCAAACCAGCCCCTTGTTCTAGATCCTCCTTATATACCAAACCAGCCCCTGGTTCTAGATCCTCCTTATGTACCAAACCAGCCCCTTGTTCTAGATCCTCCTCATATATGTACCAAACCAGCCCCTTGTTCTAGATCCTCCTTATATACCAAACCAGCCCCTTGTTCTAGATCCTCCTTATATATGTACCAAACCAGCCCCTTGTTCTAGATCCTCCTTATATATGTACCAAACCAGCCCCTTGTTCTAGATCCTCCTTATATATGTACCAAACCAGCCCCTTGTTCTAGATCCTCCTTATATATGTACCAAACCAGCCCCTTGTTCTAGATCCTCCTTATATATGTACCAAGCCAGCCCCTTGTTCTAGATCCTCCTTATATATGTACCAAACCAGCCCCTTGTTCTAGATCCTCCTTATATATGTACCAAACCATCCCCTTGTTCTAGATCCTCCTTATATACCAAACCAGCCCCTTGTTCTAGATCCTCCTTATATATATACCAAACCAGCCCCTTGTTCTAGATCCTCCTTATATATGTACCAAACCAGCCCCTTGATCTAGATCCTCCTTATATATATACCAAACCAGCCCCTTGTTCTAGATCCTCCTTATATATATACCAAACCAGCCCCTTGTTCTAGATCCTCCTTATATATGTACCAAACCAGCCCCTTGTTCTAGATCCTCCTTATATATATACCAAACCAGCCCCTTGTTCTAGATCCTCCTTATATATATATACCAAACCAGCCCCTTGTTCTAGATCCTCCTTATATATATACCAAACCAGCCCCTTGTTCTAGATCCTCCTTATATACCAAACCAGCCCCTTGTTCTAGATCCTCCTTATATATATACCAAACCAGCCCCTTGTTCTAGATCCTCCTTATATACCAAACCAGCCCCTTGTTCTAGATCCTCCTTATATATGTACCAAACCAGCCATTGTTCTAGATCCTCCTTATAGATATACCAAACCAGCCCCTTGTTCTAGATCCTCCTTATATACCAAACCAGCCCCTTGTTCTAGATCCTCCTTATATATATACCAAACCAGCCCCTTGTTCTAGATCCTCCTTATATACCAAACCAGCCCCTTGTTCTGGATCCTCCTTATATACCAAACCAGCCCCTTGTTCTAGATCCTCCTTATATACCAAACCAGCCCCTTGTTCTAGATCCTCCTTATATATATACCAAACCAGCCCCTTGTTCTAGATCCTCCTTATATACCAAACCAGCCCCTTGTTCTAGATCCTCCTTATATACCAAACCAGCCCCTTGTTCTAGATCCTCCTTATATACCAAACCAGCCCCTTGTTCTAGATCCTCCTTATATACCAAACCAGCCCCTTGTTCTAGATCCTCCTTATATACCAAACCAGCCCCTTGTTCTAGATCCTCCTTATATACCAAACCAGCCCCTTGTTCTAGATCCTCCTTATATTCCAAACCAGCCCCTTGTTCTAGATCCTCCTTATATACCAAACCAGCCCCTTGTTCTAGATCCTCCTTATATATGTACCAAACCAGCCCCTTGTTCTAGATCCTCCTTATATACCAAACCAGCCCCTTGTTCTAGATCCTCCTTATATACCAAACCAGCCCCTTGTTCTAGATCCTCCTTATATACCAAACCAGCCCCTTGTTCTAGATCCTCCTTATATATGTACCAAACCAGCCCCTTGTTCTAGATCCTCCTTATATATATACCAAACCAGCCCCTTGTTCTAGATCCTCCTTATATACCAAACCAGCCCCTTGTTCTAGATCCTCCTTATATACCAAACCAGCCCCTTGTTCTAGATCCTCCTTATATACCAAACCAGCCCCTTGTTCTAGATCCTCCTTATATACCAAACCAGCCCCTTGTTCTAGATCCTCCTTATATACCAAACCAGCCCCTTGTTCTAGATCCTCCTTATATATATACCAAACCAACCCCTTGTTCTAGATCCTCCTTATATATATACCAAACCAGCCCCTTGTTCTAGATCCTCCTTATATATATACCAAACCAGCCCCTTGTTCTAGATCCTCCTTATATACCAAACCAGCCGTTGTTCTAGATCCTCCTTATATACCAAACCAGCCCCTTGTTCTAGATCCTCCTTATATACCAAACCAGCCCCTTGTTCTAGATCCTCCTTATATATATACCAAACCAGCCCCTTGTTCTAGATCCTCCTTATATACCAAACCAGCCCCTTGTTCTAGATCCTCCTTATATACCAAACCAGCCCCTTGTTCTAGATCCTCCTTATATACCAAACCAGCCCCTTGTTCTAGATCCTCCTTATATACCAAACCAGCCCTTTGTTCTAGATCCTCCTTATATACCAAACCAGCCCCTTGTTCTAGATCCTCCTTATATACCAAACCAGCCCCTTGTTCTAGATCCTCCTTATATACCAAACCAGCCCCTTGTTCTAGATCCTCCTTATATACCAAACCAGCCCCTTGTTCTAGATCCTCCTTATATATGTACCAAACCAGCCCCTTGTTCTAGATCCTCCTTATATACCAAACCAGCCCCTTGTTCTAGATCCTCCTTATATATATACCAAACCAGCCCCTTGTTCTAGATCCTCCTTATATACCAAACCAGCCCCTTGTTCTAGATCCTCCTTATATACCAAACCAGCCCCTTGTTCTAGATCCTCCTTATATATATACCAAACCAGCCCCTTGTTCTAGATCCTCCTTATATACCAAACCAGCCCATTGTTCTAGATCCTCCTTATATACCAAACCAGCCTCTTGTTCTAGATCCTCCTTATATTCCAAACCAGCCCCTTGTCCTAGATCCTCCTTATACATGTATATGTACCAAACCAGCCATTGTTCTAGGTCCTCCTAATGTACCAAACCTGCCCCTTGTTCTAGATCCTCCTTATATATATACCAAACCAGCCCCTTGTTCTAGATCCTCCTAATGTACCAAACCTGCCCCTTGTTCTAGATCCCTCTCGAAGGACCGATGCCCGTTGTCGCGCTCTGACTAACCCTCGATCATCCCTCAACATTACTTCGCGTCAACACCTACATTTTATGAGCATATCTATTACCATTATCTCTTAGTGTCGTATACCCCTTGATTTATAATTTAATTCATATCAGTCATATTTAAATGTCTAATTATGCTTACAAAGTCTTTTTAACACTTTCCATGCGTATTGGGCCATATGTGTACCAGCAGGTAAACTGCTCACTCATGCACCGGTATGAATGAATGACATTTCATCAGTTTCGCGACCTTTTTAAGAAAGAAAAGGAGTTGACTTATTTTTAAAAACTTATTTTTCAAGATAAATTTCATGTGTGAACTTTATTGGACACAAGCTGTTGTTCTTTTCTTCGATCTTTCCTTCCTATTCCCCTCGCGTAGCGGAGTGTTACGCCGTTCTTCCCGCGCTATTTGTTATACTTACGCTACGTAGATGCTGTCAACTGTCCTGTCTGTTGCTCCTGTTGGGTGCTGTCAACTGTCCTGTCTGTTGCTCCTGTTAGGTGCTGTTAACTGTCCTTTCTGTTGCTCCTGTTAGATGCTGTCAACTGTCCTGTCTGTTGCTCCTGTTAGGTGCTGTCAACTGTCCTTTCTGTTGCTCCTGTTAGATGCTGTCAACTGTCCTGTCTGTTGCTCCTGTTAGGTACTGTCAACTGTCCTGTCTGTTGCTCCTGTTAGGTACTGTTAACTGTTCGGAGTTTAATGAGAAAGAAGTAATGGGAGAGGGCGTGAGAGAGGTAATGAGAGAGGAAATGATAGAGGAAAGGAGAGAGAGGTAATGGTAGAGAGGTAATGGTAGAGAGGTAATGAGAGAGGTATGAGAGAGGTAATGATAGAGAAAATGATAGAGGAAAGGAGAGAGAGGTAATGGTAGAGAGGTAATGGGAGAGGTAGCGAGAGAGAGGTAATGAGAGAGATGTAATAAGGGAGGGGTAATGAGAGAAAGATAGAGGGAGAGAGGAATTGAGAGGGAGGTAATGAGAGAAGTAACAGGAGAGGAATGAGAGGTAATGAGAGAAGTAATGAGAGAGAGGTAATGAGAAAGGTAGTGCGAGAAGTAATGAGAGAGAGGTAATGAGAAAGGTAGTGAGAGAAGTAATGAGAGAGAGGTAATGAGAAAGGTAGTGAGAGAAGTAATGAGAGAGAGGTACTGAGAGAGGTAGTGAGAGAAATAACAGAAGAGGTAATGAGAGAGGTTATGACTGAGGTAATGAGGAAGGTTCGCTCCAGCTACCTGCGCTGATGCCCACTTTTTCTGCAGCCGAAGTGTAGCTCCGTCTGTCGTCTGTCTGGTACAGTCGCTGGATGCCTCTTCTGTCTGGTACAGTCGCTGGATGCCTCTTCTGTCTGGTACAGTCGCTGGACGCCTCTTCTGTCTGGTACAGTCGCTGGACGCCTCTTCTGTCTGGTACACTCGCTGGACGCCTCTTCTGTCTGGTACAGTTTTTACTTTGAAGCGTCTGAAGTAAAGCTTCTCATTAATTTTCAGATTTTCATTTTTAAATTTGAGATTTTTTCAAAATTTGAAAACTAGATTTTCACTTATCTTGGGTCTCGCATTTTGTCCCTCAAAAGTTGAATCGCTAGAGTACGTAGGTAGGTCACCCCCAGGGGGGAGAATGTTAGGTCCCCTGAGTTATATAGATAGGCCTTCGGACTTCTGCCTTTACTCTCCATTTGCATACTTTTTTCGTTATCTCTACTTTGTCTTTTTTGTCTCCTTGCCAGACTTGATTTTTTTAGGCGCATGATCACCTGTATGGGAAGACTTCTAATGCACAGAGTATACACCAGGTATAGTAGTATAGATTACACACCTAGAGTATAGAGTATGCCGCTTTCAGTAGTGTACACACTATATGGTTCATTCTCTTTGCTCTCTTGAGATCACCTTCTTAGTGGGGGAGTATGGTAATTTTTAGGAGGAAATTAAAAGAAGACAATCCACCACAGATGTATTGGAGTCTCCGTAGTTTTAAGAAGACATCGTTGTTTAATGAAGTAGGTTTAACATTTAGAGACCGTTTAGAAGATCTGGTTCAGTTATAGGAACGACGCATCCTGGAATGAAAAGACAAGAAACCTAAGTACAAATCATCCAAGCTATCAGAAAGTTACTATGTTTCAGTTATAGGCACGTTGCTTTGTTCATGAACATGAATCTCCCTCTGCTCACCCAAAAGATAACGCAGGCTTATTCATGGTATAACCAGGCGACACGCCGACGATGGGCCTCCACTAACCACAAGGAAAGTTTAACCAAGCGCCACCGAAGAAGTAGAGATGCGCCGCGTATTCTTATCTGAACAATGTTCGAGTTCACAGTTACGTATACTAGGACACGATAATACGATGTATTCGACTAATTCACAAAAGTATGGCAATATGATCAATATACGAGTTTCAATACAACAGCCTAGTTTACGTACCTATTTGTCGCCTTCAAAAGGGACCATAAACAAGAGCCTCTGAAGCTTTTAGAAAGAGGAAAATAGATTAAGGAATAGTTCCACTCAATACCAAGTAGAAGGTTAATTTGTTAGGAATCATGCGATATAAGCATGGCTTAATGTTAATTAGTTAAGATAAGGACATCGCCTCAGGTAAGTTTGAGTTAATTCTGCTTTCAAGCAGCCAATACATTTCAAAGTTAAAGGTTAAATTCGTTTAATTCTGCGTAACGCAGCCGATAAGGTAATCCGCCCCACGGGCAGCCAGAGGGTCACAGACAACTCCTCTACTTCTAGTTTAAGGTAGTTTAGTTTCATTTATTTACTCGTTTTAATATGGGAGATTAAAACCGGCATTAAGCCAAACTCACGAACAAACCAAAGAGTGGAACGAAAGAGGCGCAAACATGCAAATTCATAACTCAATAAAACGAAATCACAGTCACACAAACTTAACCTTAAGCGAAAAAGATGAAATTTAACGGAAAAGAACTCAAGGGCGAACAAAACGGCTCTCAAAATCAATCTGCCTCAGCTTGCGCAAGACCCGTCTATCACACATAAAATTGCAGGTGTCAAACAATTGACTGCACTTAAGCGCACGCTAAGTTTTCTAATTCAACTCTGAAGGTCACGGTTAAAGAATGAAATTTTCAATAGGAGAGAATTTTCAACAAACTAACGAAACACAATAATTAGGTCGGGATTTAGGTCGTGCCGGTCTCTGCTTTACACATCTTATAGACTTGCAGGTCATCGTATTCGAACCTCAGCTAAGATGGAAATCTGTTAATAGCAGTAGTAGTCAAATCTGTAAATAGGAATATAGATGGAATAGGAGTAGACGTTATAGTAAAATAGTTTTGAGCAGTAATAGGAGTAGACCTACTAGCAGCAGCCGTAATAGGGGTTTACGTAATAGGAGTAGACGAAACAGAGGTAGACATGATAGGAGTAGAAAAGTAATGGGAGTAGATGAAATAGGAGTAGACGCAATAGAAGTAGACAAATAAAAGATGTAGACGCAATAGGAGTAGACGCACATGAGAACATCGAGCTATAACATAAGCCGCGTTCTGGGCAAGTCAAAGGGTTGCCCTAAGGGCGGCGATCGCGTGAACACGGGAGCAAAAAAGGCAGCACTGCCTTTCTTTTCTTGTTCATTCCCATAGGTGCCGGGCGCGTCATTCTTGTGCCCTGTTGGGTGGGCGAAAGCACGCCGGTGGCACATGACCGATCATTGTTTAAAAAGACGACTTTTTCTACCCTCACCGACATCGCATATTCGATTTATTCCTGTACATTGAATGTCTTGAACATGCAGGAGGCTTTGCCGTTGCCGAAAGGGGGTTTGACATGTTGACAGCAATGGGTTTGAACTGAAGTTCAATATTCAGCTTATTCAGCATGTAGTTTCTGTTGAATTGAGTGTGGGGTCAGTTTCAATCACGTTTGGAGATGAATAATGTTATATGAATTCAGTATGGTTATCCAGCATCGACATCTGAGTCTACATTGGTGAATAGCATTTCTTTAATCGTAAATATAGCCGCTGAATAAACACTTGCGTTTGCATTTGTATTGAGAGAAGTATTCGATGCATCCCATTTTGTGCCTTCAAATTACATGGTTCATAAATAAATAAATAAATGGCAACGTGGGACGTCATTATTCAGTACAAATTTTCACTGTCGAAACCATCGCACAGCTGTGCGGTGCTTTGAGTAATGTTGACTTGTGAACATGTGATTTGGGAGAAATGACAGCGAGCAGATATGTTACAGGAGTTACAAATTACAAATGAATTACAATGAGCAGACGTGTTACAGGAGTTACAAATTACAAATGAATTATAAGGAACAAATATGTTACAGGAGTTACAAATTACAAATGAATTACAAGGAACAGATATGTTACAGGAGTTACAAATTACAAATGAATTACAAGGAACAGATATGTTACAGGAGTTACAAATTACAAATGAATTACAAGGAACAGATATGTTACAGGAGTTACAAATTACAAATGAATTACAAGGAACAGATATGTTACAGGAGTTACAAATTACAAATGAATTACAAGGAACAGATATGTTACAGGAGTTACAAATTACAAATGAATTACAAGGAGCAGATATGTTACAGGAGTTACAAATTACAAATGAATTACAAGGAACAGATATGTTACAGGAGTTACAAATTACAAATGAATTACAAGGAGCAGATATGTTACAGGAGTTACAAATTACAAATGAATTACAAGGAACAGATATGTTACAGGAATTAAAAACTACAAACGAATTACAGGGAACAGACTTAAATTCCTGGGTATAAATTCTTCAAGACCATCGCGTACCTGAAGTTGAGGTTACAGTACGTGAGATGTGGGTAGGTAATAAAATCAAGCCATCCAACATTCAATCTAAATGAAACACAAAAACTTGCTCTGAAGGTTGCTTGGTTTCAGAAAATCAAACCATTCAAATTTCAATCCCAATAAATCAAGAACTTGCTTTGTAGGTCGGTTGGTTAGGGTATAAAATCAAGCCATTTAAAATTAAATCTATATAAATCAAGAACTTGCTTTGTAGGTCGGTTAGTTAGGGTATAAAATCAAGCCATTTAAAATTAAATCTATATAAATCAAGAACTTGCTTTGTAGGTCGGTTAGTTAGGGTATAAAATCAAGCCATTTAAAATTAAATCTATATAAATCAAGAACTTGCTTTGTAGGTCGGTTAGTTAGGGTATAAAATCAAGCCATTTAAAATTAAATCTATATAAATCAAGAACTTGCTTTGTAGGTCGGTTGGTTAGGGTGTAAAATCAAGCCATTAATTCTGAATAGATCAAGAACTTGCTCTGTTGGTCGGTTGGTTAGGGTATAATTCAGATTATCAAGCCATTCAAAATTAAATCCAAATAAATCAAGACCATGCTCCATAGACGGATTGGTTTCAGAAAATCAAACCATCCCAAATTCAATCTATATAAATCAAGAACTTGCTTCGTTAGAGTTTAAAATCAAGCATCCAAAATTAAATCTAAATAAAGCACATGATCTTACTTTCCAGGTCTATTGGATTCAAGAAATTCTCGAAGTCAAGGCTGAATAAACTGCATAGACACGCGGTCGATTCTTCGCACTTTGACTTAGCGGAGACCCGCATTCGAGCAAAAAAAAAAGAGGTCTTTCATCCACCAATGGCAGACGCGTGTGGTATGCAGGCTACCCTCCCGCCCCAGCCAATGGCAGGGCTCAGATTCCCGATTTATGCATATTTTCCCGAGTTAGTTGGACATGCCTTTTGTTCTGTTTTTGCTTGGCACCTTCCGCCGTGTGAGCCGTGAGGAAGGCATGGGGCAGAAAATATGTACGTGCATTCAAAGTCTGTTGTTTTTAATGTGTTCACTGCGCTTCCGCTGGTATTAACGGTTGGTCTGGTTAGGATGCAAGTAGCAAAGTAGGAAAAGTGACTTTATTGCACAAGTGCATTTTTATCCTTCCCAAGAAATACAAAAAAAAACAATTGCACGATAACATTTCCGTTGGCATGATAACAATTTTTATTTTTCAAAATAATTGTTAATTGTAAGGTCGCAAATCATATGAAATGTCATTCATTTATGCCGGTACGTGAATGAGCATTTTACCGACTGGTAGACAAAAAACGCGGACAACGTGTTAATGGCGAATATTCTCAAAACTGGACGCTTTTCCTCGAGTAGTTTGCGAGATTTGTATGTGTTTTCATGTGTACTTTTTCGGGTACTCCAGGTATATATGTGTAATTTATGTGTACTTTGTACTGATTATACGGATATAGATCCGCATCTTTCTTATCGAAACGAATTGTACTCTATGCGTTAGTTAAAGGTGCTATTCACGAGTACTATCACTGTATTTGTGGAGAGAGCAAATTATCAACAAGATTCTATTCTCATAATTAGGTACGATGATAACATGAATGGAGTGCTGGTGCAGTACTTGAGTGAATGTAAGTAAAACAATAAAAAGAATAAGGTTCTGTTGCGTGCTACGTGTCTCACCCTGAAACAACGAATGCTGAGTCAGCCACGTTCTTAAGCGCTGGAGGCGAGAAGCCTGGAATACATCATCTTTCGAACGTTTCTCTAATTTAGTGTGATTTAAACTAATTTATATGATCCATACAACTACATTAAAATGCAAAGAGCGCTAATTAAAAATACTCACGAAGTGACTGTATTTAGGAAATTATTCGTTATCATACAAATTAGGACACTCCTAATTAGTTTAGATCTAATTAGGACAGGCCTAATTAAATCATGCCAAATTAACGAACCTCAACCAAAACCTGCTGGAACACGGACTAAACACGTCTTGAACGTGTTTAGTGAGCTTGCTTACTTTCTTTATACCGGCTTCTTTCTTATCTTCTTATCATGTATCTGACTACCTACTGTATGTGTAGACACACATACGCCTAACGCACGCAGCAGGTGGAGTGGGTGTGTTGGTATCTTATCTTTGAAAGGCTCTTACATGTATGAGTTTGGTATGTTATCTTTGAATGACTCTTGTATGGATGTTGTTGTGGTGATGGTGACGTGCGCGTGCGCGTATCTGTGTGTCTAACTTTCCGGTCCCTTTTCCCCAATTCCCCCTTTTCCCCAACTCCCACTCCTTCCCCAACTCCCGCTCCCTTTTCCCCAACTCCCACTCCTTCCCCAACCCCCACTCCCTTTTCCCCAACTCCCACTCCTTCCCCAACTTCCGCTCCCTTTTTCCCAACTCCCACTCCCTTTTCCCCAACTCCCAATCTCTTTCCCCAACTCCCACTCTCTTTCCCCTCCCCCTATCTTCATGACTCCACGTGGTGTTATGTACGAACTGACGTGTACGTATTTCTACGTGTGTATTTCAAAAGCATTTTGGTGCTGACGTGTGCGTACACATATCTTTAAGACTGACAACACCCCCTGTTTGGTGCTGTCCTTCCTTATTCCAGAGAAGGATCTAATAATACAAATCTATATTCAAACAACTGGAAAACCCAAACACAAATGAAGCATGTGACGGTTGATAAAATTAATGCATAATAGTTCCAGAGTTGTGCAGAGTTGCTTAACTCATTAACTGCGATGGGCTAAACTGAAGTTCAATATTCAATTCAAATTTAAAGTAAATTGTGGTAATCAACTTTGAAAATAGCAAACATTAACTGGATCGGGCATTTTTTTAGCTTTCATTAAGTATTTATAAAAAATGAGTAAGTGACTGCAGGTGGGTCAGAAGCACTATGAAATTCACCTAAGTGACCACCCGTGGGTCACTTCGCAGGAAATGTATTAAATTTGAAAAAAAGTGCATAGTTTCTTGAATTGATAAACCAAAGTGCGTCCTGTTAACATATATGTCTCAGACAGGCATGAGAATCACTCAACACTCAGACTGCGGCAGATAAAGCTGAAGTTCAATATTCAACTCTAATTTAAGGTGAATTTTAGTGAGTGATTTAAAAAAATATTAACTGAATTGTACCTTTATTTAGCTTTGGCTAAATTTTTATAGAAGTTGAGTTTGTGACTAATGGTCGGTCAGCAGCGTTGTGAAAATTCCCTCCGTGTACCACCGGCGGCTCACGTCACCGGCACATGATATTAAACTAATAGTAATAATAATAATAATAATATTAATTTTCAATTGATTAAGTCAATTTTTAAACTTTACCAGTTTCCAGAGCAGAAAAATTACAAAGCTGCGAGAACTGTAAAAAATCAAAGCTCATTATACCCAGTCCAACTTTTTCGCCGGGGCACCTATAATTTCAGCCGCCCAGTGGAAAAGCCCGACTTGGGCGGCTAAAACCACAGGCGCCCGATCGAAAAAGTCATACAGGATAGCCACGGCGCGGGACACAACACAGGCAATTTAACGCGTCAACCGCCATGTGAGCCACCGGTGGTACACGGAGTGAATTTTCATAAAGCTACTGACCGACCATGCAGTAGTTACTAATTCAATTTCCATAAATTTTTGAGGAACTTATAAGCCAGGAAAATTCCAATGAAATTAATCATGATCATGATTATGGTAATGACTAATTTCCCAGGAATTTTTCTTGTTTTCAAGTTCCTCATAAATTTTCGATTCCAGCAAAAGACTAACCCGTTCAAATTTTCACAAATTCTTATTCAAAGCTATATCCTTTAAATCTTTAACAAAACAAAAACCGTTTTATAACAACAAAAAGGAGGCCTACCTATCTTTCAGCTCAGGACTACACATTTTCCCCAGGCAGCGCAAATTTAAAGGCATCATCCGAAAATTAATGTTTGCTATTTTCAAAGTTGCATACAACAAATGTCTTTAAATTTCGGTGGAATATTGGGAACAAACAACAAAGGAGTTCGCGTTCGCTGCAGTAGCGGGACACACGACCGCGTAAATTGTTCCGTCGACTTGGCTGGGCAAAACTCTGATAACTGATATCAAAAAGCACAAAATTAGGAACATTCACGCCAGAAAAAAAATAGCCTCGGAGCGTAGCCTCACGAACATACGCTGTCAACGGTACCGCAACGACGACTTACGTTGCTTAGAAAGTCCGGTCGAGGTTGTCAGAGCTCAGGCATTTCCTATTCAGTGCTCCATGCCATTCTTCTCCAGGCGTCATTCCCATGAATTGGTTCGTAATCCTTGCTCTTTGTATTTAAATCTAGGCGGACATTCTTGGGGTCAGCTTGTTTTTAAAATCTAGGCAGACATTCTTGGGGTCAGCTTGTTTTTAAAATCTAGGCAGACTTTCTTGGGGTCAGCTTGTTTTTAAAATCTAGGCGGACTTTCTTAGGGTCAGCTTTTATTTTAATCTTGGCGGACCTTCTTAGGGTCAGATTTTGGAAAATGAATTCGAAATCGATTTCGTATTTTTCCTTTAATTTTTGTAACCTGAGTAACTTTTCAGGGAGCTAGAATTATCATTTCTTACCACAGAAGATTTTTTAGGAGCAAAGCTGAGAATTCTGGGTCGTAAAAATGTAAATCATGGCATCTGAAGCGTGTTGGAAAATGTTCAAAATGTGTAGTTTACACGGAAAGTTTGTTTAGTTAGAAAATGTTTAACACGTTCACCACGATAGGTTAAACTGAAGTTCAATATTCAACTCAAATTTAAAGTCAGTTACGGTGGGCTATTTCGAAAATAGCAAACATTAACTGGACTTTGGCTTTGATTTAAGCTTTGGCTTTGATTTAAGTATTTATAAAAATTGAGTTTGTGACTACTGGTCGGTCAGCAGCATTATGAAAATCCCCTCCGTGGTCACAGGTGGGTCACGTCGCGGTCAACGCAATAAATCACTGCCCAAAAATATCAAGCAGAGCTTTAGAGAAAATGAATGCGAAGTGTTTGGTACCTGACGTATTAACTTAACTTCTCAGTCTCTCAAAGTCCATCCTAAATTTGAGAGATGTCATCTCCTGGTGAATTTTTGATGTGGATATTGACGCACAAAAATTTTCAGACATTTTTACAGCGACGTGCGCCACCGGTGGTCACTGCGGGGATTTTCATAATGCTGCTGACCGACCAGTAAAACTGCATGAAAGCACGATCCATGTAATGTTCGTTATTTTCCAATCTGATCTTTAAAATTAACTCTAATTTAGTTAAATAATGAACTTCAGTTTCACCCGCCGCAGTAAACGTGGTAAAATTTTAGCTTTGAATTATAAAAATTAATAACCCGAAGATGTTGTTGTTGTTCAGGTTATTGCAAAGATCCCTGTATGCTTTGTTTAGTGAATTGAAAAGGCTATTTTTGGCCCCCTCAGGGGGATACAGCTATTGTATATATAGGAATTTTCGCTCCCTGGGGGAAAATGTGTGGTCCCGAGCTGAAAGTTAGGCAGGCCTTCTTTTTGTTGTGATAAAAGTTTTTTGTGTTCCGTTAAAGATAATTTTTTTTCGGTTCACTGCTATTCTGTTTTAAGCACCTCTAACTTTCTTCATAACCTTTATCTTGGTTCATAACCTTATTACTTAACTTACTGCTTTATGCGCACGGGAACCTGTGCGGAAACATCTTTTGTGCATGGGTTCCGCGTTCCCTCAACTCCATACTAAATGATGCCATCATCCTTCCTCTCTTCGAACATATTTGTTGTGGTAAGGGAGGCTAAAACTAACTTATAATGAATCAATCAAGGATATTTTCAGCTCGGTACCTAGCAAATGAAGTATTGAAAACAGGTCCTTCAAATCGAATTGACATAACTATACGAAATAATTTGAGCTGTGCGAGTACACGAAAAAAAAAACAAGTGCAAGGTTTGATCGTGAGCTATTTTCACGGGGAAATTTTTCTCACCACTTCATATGAATTTACTTCGAATCTTAGTTGCACGATTAATTAATTGTGCGTGGGTTAATTAATTCATTGTGCGTGGGTTAATTAATTCATTGTGCGTGGGTTGAATTAAAAGTGTGCAAATTGAGTTGACTGGTGGAAAAAAAATAATGGAAATAGTTCTGGTTTAACAGATGGCCGACACTGGATGATAACTTTCGTACATTGATTACGTTAATAACAATGTTAACATTGTTAATATTGTTGCCATTGTTATCATTGTTTAATGTGGATTCATTCATAACACTGGCCACACCATTAGTTACATTTGTAATAAGATAATGCTGAGTATATTGGACACATTTTTAACGTAAATCACATAGGACATATATAAAACCTTAGTAAATTGAGTAGCTTACAGAAATTTCATTAGAGCATGCACCATTTTAAGTTTATTCAATATAAATAATATTTTTGGGAGCGAGAAGATACCGCAAGGTAGGCTTAAAATAACAAAAAACCAACAAGGGCTTGTGAAAACTTTAATGATAGACTAGCGTAGGTAGCGCTGGTAGCATGCATCGCGAGGGAGCGCTGGAAGCACGCATCACGTTAGGTTGCAGACTGGTACCATGCATTACATTCGATGACAATAGTAGTACCATGCATTACATTCGGTTATAAAAATGGTACCATGCATTCATTACATTCGGTTATAAAAATGGTACCATGCATTCATTACATTCGGTTACAAAAGATAGCACCACCACCACCACCACCAGAAAGAAGATAGCACCACCACCACCGCCACCACCACCAGAAAGAAGATAGCACCACCACCACCACCACCATCACCAGAAAGAAGATAGCACCACCACCACCAGAAAGAAGATAGCACCACCACCACCACCACCATCACCAGAAAGAAGATAGCACCACCACCACCAGAAAGAAGATAGCACCACCACCACCAGAAAGAAGATAGCACCACAACCACCACCAGAAAGAAGATAGCACCACCACCACCACCACCACCACCAGAAAGAAGATAGCACCACCACCACCACCAGAAAGAAGATAGCACCACAACCACCACCACCACCACCACCACCACGAAGATAGCACCACCACCACCACCACCACCAGAAAGAAGATAGCACCACCACCACCACCACCACCAGAAAGAAGATAGCACCACCACCACCACCACCACCACCAGAAAGAAGATAGCACCACCACCACCACCACCACCAGAAAAAAGATAGCGCCGCCACCACCACCACCACCACCACCAGAAAGAAGATAGCACCAAAACCACCACCAGAAAGAAGATAGCACCACCACCACCACCACCACTACCACCAGAAAGAAGATAGCACCACAACCACCACCAGAAAGAAGATAGCACCACCACCACAACCACCACCACCACTACCACCAGAAAGAAGATAGCACCACCACCACCACCACCACCAGAAAGAAGATAGCACCACCACCACCACCACCACCACCAGAAAGAAGATAGCACCACAACCACCACCAGAAAGAAGATAGCACCACCACCACCACCACCATGGCAGAAAGAAGATAGCACCACCACCACCACCACCACCACCAGAAAGAAGATAGCACCACAACCACCACCACCACCAGGATCACAATCGTCCTCTACAAGGGGCTCGGGAATCTGAAGGGTTCGGGTCCTAAAAAAGTCGTCGCTCAGACTTGAATGGTCAACTGATGATGTTGGTAGGGGGGAGGGGTGGGAGGGGAAGGGAGAGGGGAAGAGGGGGGCAAGATCTTATCTCAGTGTTGTTTGCTACGGGCCTGGTGCTACGGGCCTGGTGCTGCGGGCCTGGTGCTGCGGGCCTGGTGCTACGGGCCTGGTGCTACGGGCCTGGTGCTACGGGCCTGGTGCTGCGGGCCTGGTGCTACGGGCCTGGTGCTGCGGGCCTGGTGCTGCGGGCCTGGTGCTACGGCCCTGGTGCTACGGGCCTGGTGCTACGGGCCTGGTGCTGCGGGCCTGGTGCTACGGGCCTGGTGCTACGGGCCTGGTGCTGCGGGCCTGGTGCTGCGGGCCTGGTGCTGCGGGCCTGGTGCTGCGGGCCTGGTGCTGCGGGCCTGGTGCTGCGGGCCTGGTGCTGCGGGCCTGGTGCTGCGGGCCTGGTGCTGCGGGCCTGGTGCTGCGGGCCTGGTGCTGCGGGCCTGGTGCTGCGGGCCTGGTGCTGCGGGCCTGGTGCTACGGGCCTGGTGCTGCGGGCCTGGTGCTGCGGGCCTGGTGCTGCGGGCCTGGTGCTACGGGCCTGGTGCTACGGGCCTGGTGCTGCGGGCCTGGTGCTGCGGGCCTGGTGCTGCGGGCCTGGTGCTACGGGCCTGGTGCTGCGGGCCTGGTGCTACGGGCCTGGTGCTACGGGCCTGGTGCTGCGGGCCTGGTGCTACGGGCCTGGTGCTGCGGGCCTGGTGCTACGGGCCTGGTGCTACGGGCCTGGTGCTGCGGGCCTGGTGCTACGGGCCTGGTGCTGCGGGCCTGGTGCTACGGGCCTGGTGCTACGGGCCTGGTGCTGCGGGCCTGGTGCTGCGGGCCTGGTGCTGCGGGCCTGGTGCTGCGGGCCTGGTGCTGCGGGCCTGGTGCTACGGGCCTGGTGCTGCGGGCCTGGTGCTGCGGGCCTGGTGCTGCGGGCCTGGTGCTGCGGGCCTGGTGCTGCGGGCCTGGTGCTACGGGCCTGGTGCTGCGGGCCTGGTGCTGCGGGCCTGGTGCTGCGGGCCTGGTGCTGCGGGCCTGGTGCTACGGGCCTGGTGCTGCGGGCCTGGTGCTGCGGGCCTGGTGCTGCGGGCCTGGTGCTGCGGGCCTGGTGCTACGGGCCTGGTGCTACGGGCCTGGTGCTGCGGGCCTGGTGCTGCGGGCCTGGTGCTGCGGGCCTGGTGCTACGGGCCTGGTGCTGCGGGCCTGGTGCTACGGGCCTGGTGCTACGGGCCTGGTGCTGCGGGCCTGGTGCTACGGGCCTGGTGCTGCGGGCCTGGTGCTACGGGCCTGGTGCTACGGGCCTGGTGCTACGGGCCTGGTGCTACGGGCCTAGTGCTACGGGCCTGGTGCTACGGGCCTGGTACAACTGTCACCCCAAAATGGTAAACTTTGTCATGCATAAAATAATCCAAGTTATATAAAAAATCATTGGTGATGGTGTTGACTTTTTATAGGTTTGCTAAGAAAGATGCTTTTAAGAAACTCATACATTGAGTTCCTTAACACTTCCACTGCGACGTGAGCCACCGGTGGTACACGGGGGTGAATTTTCATAATGCTGCAAGCTGACCAGCTGTCAAAAGCTCAATTTTGAAATGTACATAATGGAAAGTAAATAAAGGCGAGATCCAGTTAATGTTTACGCTTTTCACCATTATTTACATTGTCATTTACCATTATCATCATCATTATTTACATTATCATTTATCATTATCATCATCATTATTTACGACAATTGACTTTAAATTCAAGTTGAATATTCTACTTCAGTTTCACCTATCGCTGCCGAAGTGGTAGAACAAAGTGGAACCGTATATTGAAATAAAAAGCCATCTGCCGTTGTAACGGAAATCGATCTATTGCACGACGACGCTCCTTCACACACTAACGCGGCAACCAAGAAATGTTGAGTCAAGCGAGATTTGGTGCGTTAACTGCGATGGGTTAAACTGAACTTCAATATTCAATTTAAATTCAGAGTAAAAAAAAATTCATTAACTGGCCCCGGACTTCAATCAGCTTACGTTAAGTATTAATAATAAATGAGTTAGTGACTGCAGGTGGGTCAGCAGCAAAATGAGAACCACCTAAGTGACCACCGGTGGGTCACTTTGCAGGAAATGTGTTAAGAATGGGTATTTGGTTAGATACCCTGCATCTTTTGCACGAATAAGCCCATGTGAACAGTTAAATATCTTAATGAAAAATGCCATACATGTGTTTATGTATCGCGTGTATCATATTTTTTGTGCGTAACGAGTCTGCTCCTGGTCGTTAGCTGCAAAAAAAACGTGAACTTCTACATCTGTTAGTATCTTATCAGTACCATTGATCAATAATATTATTTATTCTATCAGAGTAATTAATTTAGTCATTTTATCTGCTCATTCGCAGAGTAGTTAATCTTTCTATAATATTATTAATTCTAACGTGGATTTATTATTTTAGTTTCACAATGTCATCAATTCTGTTGCAGTCATAAATCTTTTCATAATATCATAATTCTGTTGGAGTAATAAATCGTTTTAAAATTTATTAATTTTATAATAGAGTAATTAATATGTCCATGATATTTTCATGCTGTCACAGAGTAAATATTTTACGTGTTATATATTGTTATTCAATTCTTTTATTTTATGTAAAAAGCGTTTTGTGAGGCTCGTGTTATGGACTCCCGCCATAGCACCGATGCTGGTGCTTCTGAAGCATGTTTCAGGTGCTACACTGTAACTTACATGGTTATTTTACGCAGCAATTGTACACTGTAATTTCTCGCTGTAATTCAACGGTTTAATTTTACACTGTTATTTCCCGCTGTAATTTTACTCTGTAATTTTACGCTGTAATTTTACGCTGTAATTTTACGCTGTAATTTTACTCTGTAATTTTACGCTGCAATTTTACGTTGTAATTTTACGCTGTAATTTTACGCTGTAATTATACGCTGTAATTTTACGCTGTAATTTTACGCTGTGATTTTACGCTGTAATTTTACTCTGTAATTTTACGCTGTAATTTTACTCTGTAATTTTACGCTGTAATTTTACGCTGTAATTTTACGCTGTAATTTTACGCTGTAATTTTTCGCTGTAATTCTACGCTGTAATTTTACGCTGTAATTTTACGCTGTAATTTTACGCTGTAATTTTACGCTGTAATTTTACGCTGTAATTTTACGCTGTAATTTTTCGCTGTAATTTTACGCTGTAATTTTACGCTGTAACTTTACGCTGTAATTTTACGCTGTAATTTTACGCTGTAATTTTACGCTGTAATTTTACGCTGTAATTTTTCGCTGTAATTTTACGCTGTAATTTTACGCTGTAATTTAACGCTGTAATTTTACGCTGTAATTTTACGCTGTAATTTTACGCTGTAATTTTACGCTGTAATTTTACGCTGTAATTTTACGCTGTAATTTTACTCTGTAATTTTACGCTGCAATTTTACGTTGTAATTTTACGCTGTAATTTTACGCTGTAATTTTTCGCTGTAATTTTACGCTGTAATTTTACGCTGTAATTTTACGCTGTAATTTTACGCTGTAATTTTACGCTGTAATTTTACGCTGCAATTTTACGTTGTAATTTTACGCTGTAATTTTACGCTGTAATTTTACGCTGTAATTTTACGCTGTAATTTTACGCTGTAATTTTACGCTGTAATTTTACGCTGTAATTTTACGCTGTAATTTTACGCTGTAATTTTACGCTGTAATTTTACTCTGTAATTTTACGCTGCAATTTTACGTTGTAATTTTACGCTGTAATTTTACGCTGTAATTTTACGCTGTAATTTTACGCTGTAATTTTACGCTGTAATTTTACGCTGTAATTTTACGCTGTAATTTTACGCTGTAATTTTACGCTGTAATTCTACACTGTAGTGTTCTAATTTATTTTTGCTCATAAGGACGTAGAGATCATGGCCCTCCTGGGCGGAGTTTATCAACTTCAACAGAGTTGTGCCAGGCCAGGCCCACTAGGGATTTGTGAACACTGCTAAACTGTGACGACCATTGGCCTGAACGCACTTTAGCATTTGAGCATTTTGTCAAATACGCCACACAAAATTGACGCATTTTGTCAAATACGCCACACAAAATTGACGCATTTTGTCAAATACGCCACACAAAATTGACGCATTTTGTCAAATACGCCACACAAAATTGACGCATTTTGTCAAATACGCCTCACAAAATTGACGCATTTTGTCAAATACGCCACACAAAATTGACGCATTTTGTCAAATACGCCACACAAAATTGACGCATTTTGTCAAATACGCCACACAAAATTGACGCATTTTGTCAAATACGCCTCACAAAATTGACGCATTTTGTCAAATACGCCACACAAAATTGACGCATTTTGTCAAATACGCCACACAAAATTGACGCATTTTGTCAAATACGCCACACAAAATTGACGCATTTTGTCAAATACGCCTCACAAAATTGCCGCATTTTGTCAAATACGCCTCACAAAATTGACGCATTTTGTCAAATACGCCACACAAAATTGACGCATTTTGTCAAATACGCCACACAAAATTGACGCATTTTGTCAAATACGCCACACAAAATTGACGCATTTTGTCAAATACGCCTCACAAAATTGCCGCATTTTGTCAAATACGCTACACAAAATTGACGCATTTTGTCAAATACGCCACACAAAATTGACGCATTTTGTCAAATACGCCTCCCAAAATTGACGCATTTTGTCAAATACGCCACACAAAATTGACGCATTTTGTCAAATACGCCTCACAAAATTGACGCATTTTGTCAAATACGCCACACAAAATTGACGCATTTTGTCAAATACGCCTCACAAAATTGACGCATTTTGTCAAATACGCCACACAAAATTGACGCATTTTGTCAAATACGCCTCACAAAATTGACGCATTTTGTCAAATACGCCACACAAAATTGACGCATTTTGTCAAATACGCCTCACAAAATTGACGCATTCTGTCAAATACGCCACACAAAATTGACGCATTTTGTCAAATACGCCTTACAAAATTGACGCATTTTGTCAAATACGCCTCACAAAATTGACGCATTTTGTCAAATACGCCTCACAAAATTGACGCATTTTGTCAACTACGCCACACAAAATTGACGCATTTTGTCAAATACGCCACACAAAATTGACGCATTTTGTCAAATACGCCACACAAAATTGACGCATTTTGTCAAATACGCCTCACAAAATTGACGCATTTTGTCAAATACGCCACACAAAATTGACGCATTTTGTCAAATACGCCACACAAAATTGACGCATTTTGTCAAATACGCCACACAAAATTGACGCATTTTGTCGAATACGCCTCACAAAATTGACTCATTTTGTCAAATACGCCACACAAAATTGACGCATTTTGTCAAATACGCCTCACAAAATTGACGCATTTTGTCAAATACGCCACACAAAATTGACGCATTTTGTCAAATACGCCTCACAAAATTGACGCATTTTGTCAAATACGCCACATAAAATTGCCGCATTTTGTCAAATACGCCACACAAAATTGACGCATTTTGTCAAATACCCCACACAAAATTGACGCATTTTGTCAAATACGCCACACAAAATTGACGCATTTTGTCAAATACGCCACACAAAATTGACGCATTTTGTCAAATACGCCACACAAAATTGACGCATTTTGTCAAATACGCCACACAAAATTGACGCATTTTGTCAAATACGCCACACAAAATTGACGCATTTTGTCAAATACGCCACACAAAATTGACGCATTTTGTCAAATACGCCACACAAAATTGACGCATTTTGTCAAATACGCCACACAAAATTGACGCATTTTGTCAAATACGCCACACAAAATTGACGCATTTTGTCAAATACGCCTCAAAAAATTGACGCATTTTGTCAAATACGCCTCAAAAAATTGACGCATTTTGTCAAATGCGCCTCACAAAATTGACGCATTTTGTCAAATACGCCACACAAAATTGACGCATTTTGTCAAATACGCCACACAAAATTGACGCATTTTGTCAAATACGCCACACAAAATTGACGCATTTTGTCAAATACGCCTCACAAAATTGACGCATTTTGTCTAATACGCCACACAAAATTGACGCATTTTGTCATATACGCCTCACAAAATTGACGCATTTTGTCAAATACGCCTCACAAATTGACGCATTTTGTCAAATACGCCACATAAAATTGACGCATATTGTCAAATACGCCACACAAAATTGACGCATTTTGTCAAATACGCCACACAAAATTGACGCATTTTGTCAAATACGCCACACAAAATTGACGCATTTTGTCAAATACGCCTCACAAAATTGACGCATTTTGACAAATACGCCACACAAAATTGACGCATTTTGGCAAATACGCCTCACAAAATTGACGCATTTTGTCATATACGCCTCACAAAATTGACGCATTTTGTCAAATACGCCACACAAAATTGACGCATTTTGTCAAATACGCCACACAAAATTGACGCATTTTGTCAAATACGCCACACAAAATTGACGCATTTTGTCAAATACGCCACACAAAATTGACGCATTTTGTCAAATACGCCACACAAAATTGACGCATTTTGTCAAATACGCCACACAAAATTGACGCATTTTGTCGAATACGCCACACAAAATTGACGCATTTGTCGAATACGACACACAAAATTGACGCATTTTGTCAAATACGCCACACAAAATTGACGCATTTTGTCAAATACACCACACAAAATTGACGCATTTTGTCAAATACGCCACACAAAATTGACGCATTTTGTCAAATACGCCACACAAAATTGACGCATTTTGTCAAATACGCCACACAAAATTGACGCATTTTGTCAAATACGCCACACAAAATTGACGCATTTTGTCAAATACGCCACACAAAATTGACGCATTTTGTCAAATACGCCACACAAAATTGACGCATTTTGTCAAATACGCCTCACAAAATTGACGCATTTTGTCAAATACGCCACACAAAATTGACGCATTTTGGCAAATACGCCTCACAAAATTGACGCATTTTGTCAAATACGCCTCACAAAATTGACGCATTTTGTCAAATACGCCACACAAAATTGACGCATTTTGTCAAATACGCCACACAAAATTGACGCATTTTGTCAAATACGCCACACAAAATTGACGCATTTTGTCAAATACGCCACACAAAATTGACGCATTTTGTCAAATACGCCACACAAAATTGACGCATTTTGTCAAATACGCCACACAAAATTGACGCATTTTGTCGAATACGCCACACAAAATTGACGCATTTGTCGAATACGACACACAAAATTGACGCATTTTGTCAAATACGCCACACAAAATTGACGCATTTTGTCAAATACACCACACAAAATTGACGCATTTTGTCAAATACGCCACACAAAATTGACGCATTTTGTCAAATACGCCACACAAAATTGACGCATTTTGTCAAATACGCCACACAAAATTGACGCATTTTGTCAAATACGCCACACAAAATTGACGCATTTTGTCAAATACGCCACACAAAATTGACGCATTTTGTCAAATACGCCACACAAAATTGACGCATTTTGTCGAATACGCCACACAAAATTGACGCATTTGTCGAATACGACACACAAAATTGACGCATTTTGTCAAATACGCCACACAAAATTGACGCATTTTGTCAAATACACCACACAAAATTGACGCATTTTGTCAAATACGCCACACAAAATTGACGCATTTTGTCAAATACGCCACACAAAATTGACGCATTTTGTCAAATACGCCACACAAAATTGACGCATTTTGTCAAATACGCCACACAAAATTGACGCATTTTGTCAAATACGCCACACAAAATTGACGCATTTTGTCAAATACGCCACACAAAATTGACGCATTTTGTCAAATACACCACACAAAATTGACGCATTTTGTCAAATACGACACACAAAATTGACGCATTTTGTCAAATACGCCACACAAAATTGACGCATTTTGTCAAATACGCCTCACAAAATTGACGCATTTTGTCAAATACGCCACACAAAATTGACGCGTTTTGTGAAATACGCCAGAATAAATTTCGGGATATCTCAAATACGCCTGACCAGGAAGGTCCCTCAGTAGACTACGGAGGTTTAAACTGACTTGTCTGTTGTATAAAATTATCCATATGATCAAATCCAGTCATTGAGACTAGTGTTCGGAGCAGAATTTGGCAACATCCGCCGCAGAAATGTGCATTTAGAAGCCCTGGTGACCTCCTTAGCGCTGGACGGGAGTGGGCTTCGGTCTGCTATTTCTTAATTCTTCCTAACAAATATTTATTACTTCTTAACAAATATGTATTTTTTCGCAACAAATATGTAATACTTCGCAACAAATATGTAATACTTCGCAACAAATATGTAATACTTCACAACAAATATGTAATACTTCGCAACAAATATGTAATACTTCGCAACAAATATGTAATACTTCACAACAAATATGTAATACTTCGCAACAAATATGTAATAATTCGCAACAAATATGTAATACTTCACAACAAATATGTAATACTTCACAACAAATATGTAATACTTCGCAACAAATATGTAATACTTCGCAACAAATATGTAATACTTCGCAACAAATATGTAATACTTCACAACAAATATGTAATACTTCACAACAAATATGTAATACTTCACAACAAATATGTAATACTTCGCAACAAATATTTAATACTTCACAACAAATATGTAATACTTCGCAACAAATATGTAATACTTCGTAACAAATATGTGATACTTCGCAACAAATATTTAATACTTAACAACAAATATGTAATACTTCACAACAAATATGTAATACTTCGCAACAAATATGTAATACTTCGCAACAAATCTTTTATACTTCTTAACAAATATTTATTACTTAACAAATATTCGGTATTTCCTCATAGAAATATAATACTTCCATACAAATATTTTATACTTTTCAACAAACACTTGATACTTCTTAAAAAATGCTTACTACTTTCTAACATGTGCTCAATACTTCTCAACAAATTTTTAATACTTCTTAACAAATATCTTTCTGGCTTTTTGTTGAGTTTTTCGTGCTGGGTCCTCTCATTTTTGTGTAATAAGCGAACACTGACCGTGGTGAAGGTTACAACCCCAACCAACTATCAGTTGTGGTTACAACCACATTCAGCTGTGGTTACAACCACATTCAGCTGTGGTTACAACCACATTCACCTGTGGTTGCAACCACCATCAGCTGTGGTTACAACCACATTCAGCTGTGGTTACAACCACATTCAGCTGTGGTTACAACCACAACCAGCTGTGGTTGCAACGACATTCAGCTGTGGTTACAACCACATTCAGCTGTGGTTACAACCACAACCAGCTGTGGTTACAACCACATTCAGCTGTGGTTGCAACCACATTCAGCTGTGGTTGCAACCACATTCAGCTGTGGTTACAACCACATTCAGCTGTGGCTACAAACCCAACCAGCTGTGGTTACAACCACAAAAAACTGTGGTTACAACCACATCCAGCTGTGGTTACAACCACATCCAGCTGTAGTTACAACCCCAACCAGGTGTGGATACAACCACAAGAAACTATGGTTACAACCACAACCAGCTGTGGTCACAACCACAACAAGCTGTAGTTACAACCACAACCAGCTGTGGTTACAAACCCAACCAGCTGTGGTTACAACCACAAGAAATTATGGTTACAACCACAACCAGCTGTGGTCACAACCAAAATTTTATGCGGTCACCATCTCGGGTCTGCCAAACTCCGTGACTCCAGGAATTTCGTCACACATATTGGCACACCGTCCTATCAAAAAAAAAAACAAAAAAAAACAATGAGAACTATCAATGAACAAAGACTTCTTCCGTGTAATCGTCACCTCGATTTGGTTGTGTGATTACTATGGTTATTTGTAATTTATTAATCGAAGTTGCGTGAGTTAAGCACTACTGTTATGGAAGTTATGAGGTAATTACTTTATTTAGCACGTGTTCATTTGAGGTAGAAGATTTAATTTAGCACAATATTACGACAGCTTGAAGCTGGTGGTAAAATAATTAAAGGGCACTTTATAAGGAACAGAAGAGTTATAGGAGAGACTAATTAAAAGACGGATTATGTCTTCACGAGATTCAGCCCCGCAGTATATATCATTTAGCTGGGCATTTTTAATAAGTCACCTCAGCAGGGTTTGTTATTCTGTTAGGCAGTGTATGCTGTTCAGTCTGTCAGGCTTTATTATTCAGTTCGGCTGTATTTATTAGAAGGCTTGGCAAGATTTATCATTCAGCTGGGCAGTACTTGTAATCCAGCTTGATAATATTTATTATTCCTCTTTTAAATGCTCCAGCTTTTCTCAAAACCCGGATCCTGTTCACATCGATAAGTCTACATGACCCGGCACACTGCGTCAGATCACGAGACCTGGACAGAGCATCTGTTATGGTGTGGGATGCTTTTTTTTAATGGTTTGCTGTTGGCCAGCCTAAAAGATTTCCTTCGGGATTTCCTAATCAATTTCCAGGCTTCTGAGCTCCTCAGAACAAAAAAGCTGCGTTTTTGTTGCGAATAAATTAGACGCGACGGTTTTCGATGGTTTTATTGTACTAACAAGTTTGTAGGCTTTACATAAATTGTAATATTTTACTTTAAATACTACATTGTGTGAACATTAACTGTTTAGTAGATACATGCTCTAGTAAATACCGGTATTAAGTGCAGCGATGATTTATTCATAACTATAGAATTATTTTCAAAATATTGTCACAAATGCATATTTATTCCCAGTACAGTAGTCTACTGCAGAATAGGATGGGTTGCCGTAGCAACCTTGCAGCTTACTATTTAGATGCTAACTAAGCTCATCGTCAGACATGAAGTAGATCTTTGTCTCATTATTAACAAATTATATGCTTCAATTAAACAAATAACATCAAAAAAATGTTTTTTTGGCTTGCGTTGCTCGCAATTCTCTAAATCGGCAATTGGTACAAACGTATAAACTTAAATCCTGTTAACATAAGTATACCTAAAGCGTGATTCATCGCCACATAAACTGGCAGCATTTTCCGTGTAATATAGATTGATAATAGATTCTTTACACAATAAAACATTTGCCTAAAATTGGACTTACCAGACCATCCATTCTCTTTTTAGTCCAGCCCCCGAAAATCCAGAAGGCGTGCGTTAAGTCTTACATCGGCAACCGTAGATAACGTTAGTTTTGTGAGCGTTGAGAAGCGTGAAATGGACGGCGACTTGATAGTGGCGCAGATACCGGCCTTTGTTCAGATCTTGGGTACCTGTTGAAATGCTGGGTTTACCTCCACAGTACCGGGACACAGTACACCGGTACGGAACAAAACACCTGCACCTATGTGTCTTTACCGGTATGCTGGATTTATGTATTTTTACTTGATATTTGTATCAGAATGCCGACGTCTGTATCGGTATGTTGGATATATGTACCGGTATTACTGGATGTCTGCACCGCTAAGCTGGATGTCCATGCCGGTATACTGGATACTTCTACCGGTAGACTGGATGTCCATACCGGTATACTGGACACCTGTACCGGTATACTGAATGTTCCTGCCGGTATACTGGATACCTCTACCGGTATACTGGAGACTTGCACCGGTATATTGGATATTTATACCGGTAAACTGGATGTCCATACCGTTATATTGGATACCTGTACCGGTATACTGGAGACTTGTACCAGTAAACTAGATGTCTCCACCGGTGTAACGTACACCTGTACCCGGTATATTACCGGCACCACTCAGCCAAAATCAAACTCTTGCCTGACTGGACACTTGGGAAATGAAAACAAACAGTTGGGCAAAATAAAATCCAGTTAGTCCTGCTAATAATATATTTTTGATAATAATTAATGAATATCTGTGCTTTGCTTCAGCCATCTTTAGGCTTTCCTTTTTTTGTGACCTTTTCCGGAAAAAAATGTTCGTGAAGCATGTTTTGAATTTGTTAACGCACTCGTTTGAATCACATACTGATAATTACAAATCTCATAATTATAAGTCATTTCATGGCACAGACACGCAGCTTGTACTTCATTTATTTTGACTGTTACACTTCGTTACATGAAATTGCTTTTATTTTTTCATTTATTCATGTAATCGTATCATATATTTAATTTATTTTACTTTTTTATTTATCTTAACTATTCCATTGATTTTACATATTTTACATATTTTATTCGTTTCCCCCTCAGGAGATACAACTATTGTATCTATGGGAATTAGCGCTCCCAGGGGGACAATGTGAGGGCCCGAGCTGAGAGTTAGGTAGGCTTCCTTTTTGTTGTAATAAAATAGGTTTTTGTTTTGTTACGGACCATCTTTTTTCGGTTCACTGCTGTCCTGTTTTTCAGCACCTACTACTTTCTTCTTCAACTTTTATCTTATTTCATGAACTTCTTTCCTAGCTTACTGTTTCTGTGCACCTTGTGCATAGATTCCACGTTCCCTCAACTCCATACTAAATGGTGCCTTCCTCCTTTCTCTCTTAGAACATCTTTGTCGTGGTTAAGGGGGGCTAAAACTTTCTTATTTAATAATAATAATAATAATAATAATAATAATAATAATAATATGACATGAACTTCTCTATAATTCTGTCCTTTAGAATAATAGAGCTCCATATGAAAGGCTAAGCTTTCATTGCATGTTTTTTTTACATTTACCGATGCATATTTCTAAAAACATTTTAAAAATTCCAGGATATACAATGTCTCCTTCAGAACAATAGAGCTCAATATGAAGTGCTATGCCTTTATTGCATATTTTGCTTGTTTACTTAACGGAGCGAAAAAGAGACCGTATGTGCTGCAACGCTCTCGAGGCACCGTTGCGTTCTGCGTGCGTTCTGTTACTCCAGAACGCCTTTTGCGTGCGTTCTGTAACTTCAGAACGCGTTCTGCATGCGTTCTGTTACTTCAGAACGCGTTCTGCATGCGTTTGTTACTGCAGAACGCGTTCTGCATGCGTTCTGCATGCGTTCTGCATGCGTTCTGTTACTTCAGAACGTGTTCTGCATGCGTTCTGTTACTGCAGAACGCGTTTTGCATGCGTTCTGTTACTGCAGAACGCGTTCTGCATGCGTTCTGTTACTTCAGAACGCGTTCTGCATGCGTTCTGTTACTGCAGAACGCGTTTTGCATGCGTTCTGTTACTGCAGAACGCGTTCTGCATGCGTTCTGTTACTTCAGAACGCGTTCTGCATGCATTCTGTTACTTCAGAACGCGTTCTGCGTGCGTTCTGTTACTTCAGAACGCGTTCTGCGTGCGTTCATTTGCTCTAGAACGCGCGTGCGCTTAAATTTAGAGTACGTTTTAGATGTGGCTGTGTGCTGGAGTTATTGACTCGCAGTAGGTCAGAGTATGCAGCTGTTTGTGTGCGTGTGCGGGTATATATGCGTGTATGTGCGTGTGCGTGTGTATGTGCGTGTGCGTGTGCGTGTGCGTGTGCGTGTGCGTGTGCATGTGCGTGTGTAGTGAGTATGTGTGGGAGTTACGAACATAAAAAAGAATATCAGTGAGAATTGCGTGCATTGTGTGCGCGTGTGTACCGTATGTGTGCACATGTGTGGGTGCACATGTGAGTGTGCTTCTAAGTGCGTGTGTGTTATGAAGGTACAAGCATATGTGAGGTCTACATTATGAGTAGTGTAAATTTGTGATTACGTACATGTATGTGTGTATGTATGTGTGTGTCTGCTGGGTGGGTTATGTACGTAAATACAAGTATGAGGAGAGTGTCGCGCATGTGCGTTCCACATTCCTGTGCGTTTCACAGACGTACATGAGAGCGTATGACGCACATGCAAAGTGCGAGTGTCATGTGCGGGTATCATGCAGGCGGGCGTACATGGTGACGTACATGCGTGTAGGCCATGCGTGATAAATCTCCTGTATCGCAGATACCGTGCACTGTAGTATCCGGTATCACAGATACCGTGCACTGTAGTATCCTGTATCACAGATACCGTGCACTGTAGAATCCTGTATCGCAGATACCGGGCACATAGTACCCTGTATCACGCTAAGTCAAAGCGCTCTTGCCGAACGACTCGTCGTGTTGGTGCAGTAAATTACGTAAGTAGTTTTGAGATAAACTTACGCTGTCTTCCTCACCGCTACGTCCACGTGAACTGTGTGAAGATCGAAAACCGGTACAAAAGGCAGTCTTGCGTTGGAATACAAAACGCAATCTTGCGTTAAGAATCCGGAACTTTGGTTTGTGTGTGTGTTATGTGTGTATTGTGTGTGTTGTGTGTGTGTGTGTTGTGTGTGTGTGTGTGCGTGACAAAGTTGAAAAGTGTAAAAGAAACAAAAAATAGGAAAAAGCTCCTTCGCAGACCGGACGGATTTGGTCTTCTTTACGGTGGAATATTTTTACAATATATATCCGTGTACAAAATATTTTTTCAATATACTGAAAATGTTTTATAAATGTTTTGAAAATATTTTATACATACGTTGAAAATGTATTAAATGAAAATATTGAGCGAGTTTTTCGAACGTTTTTAAAGGATGCATTTAACATATCTAATAAATTTTGAGAAAACATTGAATAAGTACATTGAAAATAAAACGAGGACACTTAATAAATATGTTCAAAAATATAGCATTTTTTTCTCCTGATTACGTTTCCCCGCTCGCATGTAGAAAAGACTTCGCGTTAGTTCGAGCTGCAACTCCACCTCTGGGAGGTTGTATGTTGAATTACAGGCGCTTAGTTAAAGTGCAACTTTACGGCTTATTTATCAACTGAAGTGATAACGGTAGACATTGTCTCATCACATTCTCGAGACATTTTCAAACGTAACCAATCAAAAGTTCAATATCTTTGCTTCAAATTAATTCGAAACATTTTCCAAAAAATGTATGTAGGAAAATGTATGCAGCAGCTCGCACGAGGTAGGAAATTTATGAAATAAACGAATAAATGAATTAAGTAAAACTCGATGCCCTACAGAACTCATTTACCAACTCGCATGATTGTGAAGCGACTCTACATACCAATATTTTTTTACATTTCTATTGCCACTATCTAATTGTACATCACAAAGCATTTAAGAAGCATGGACCTGCATTTTCGAGAAGGCTGTAGAAATAAACGTATATTTAAAAGAAAAAAATTATTGCCACTCTCTTACAGTTCATCACGAGGCGTTTAAGTAGCATAAACATAATTTTCCATCTAAAAAAACATGGGTAAGGTAGTGTCCTTCCCGATTAATTACCGATTTAATTGCTTTTATCATATCCCGCATTACACAGCATTTTAGAAACATAAACATAATTCGTTTTAAAAAACATCTGTAAGATGGTGCCCTTCCCGTTGAATTACCGATTTAGGCTTCCACAGCCTCTCGAAAATATAGGACTTTCTGCCCAACCTCTACTTGTATTTAATCACTATTATAAAAGTAGCCGCGTCCGTCCGTGTGACCCCCTCTTCTAATCGATAGCTTTGATAGCAACAAGGATAAAGCTTAAGAAATGCAAGAAATTATTCTATTGCATTATTTTTCTGTGGCGAGTCAATTCCCTTTCACTTGCATTATGGTATCCAGAATACGCAATCGGCTTATTTTTACAAATAGAAATTTCTTTGGAGCTTTCTCTGTTGAAATTCATCATGTCGCTTTGATATTTCTAATTGATAATGCGGAAATAATGTTTTAAATTCGTTTGACCAGTAACCTGGCTACCACTTGGTATAAGGCCCAAGATTTTGGGACTTGAGTTATTGTTTTCAAAATTGTGATTTTCATGAAAAGCTCCGAAGAGATAATAGACGACATTTCAGAATAAAATTCCGGCAAAAGAGGCCACCAATTAAGGATAGAAATTTGTACAACCGCAAAAGAGAAGTAACAAGACTTCGAGAGCAAGAAAAACGCCGAAGACGATCGGATGAACAACACGAAATGGCAAGACGAAGCAATGCTGCTCGCCAACGAGAAGCTAGAGGTTAATTGACCCTTGACCGGCGTTTGGAAATTCTATGGAATAATGCAGAGCAACACCGAGTAGCTAAAGAGAGCTTAACACATGAAAGAAGCGAGGAAATTCTTCGTCATAGCGCTGGACAACATCGAGTGGCACGAGAGAATTTAACTCAACAAAGAAGGGGTGAAATTCTTCAGATTAATGCCGACCAGCACATGTGCACTAGTAAACACAAAACATGGCTGGAACTGGAACTTAGAAGCACGTCTTTACGTACTGTTGAGTTTCGACTAAACGAAGCCTGAGGGATGAACGGAGGACGTAAACATATTTCCATGAAACAAATATATTGGAGAAGGATGTTAGTATTTAATATTTCTGGGGCACCAAAAAGGTCTCCAAAAAAGGCTGTCTTCCTCATTCGCTGCGGAGTGGAATTCATAAATACATTGATATATCTAATTAATAATAGGGTCGAGGTTACTGAACCACCTCAATAACCATTTAATTGAGGTGGTTATTTACTGCTATTGTTTGTTGTTGTTCGTTATTGTCGGTGCTGAACGATAATCAATATCCATTAATTCTACACTAATTTTGCGTGAAAACAGGTTCCAAAACCCCCAAAATTGAATATTTAAAAATACACGAAACACTTCAATCGAAACACGCATTATTTCAACAAGTAGTACCCGGATCTAGGCATTATTTACGGGGCTGAGATGTGTCTCGTATCTGTGATACCCAAATGGACCTGAGGTAATAAAGCAACTTAAACAGCCACCGTAAACAAAAAAACTCGTTATGTGCGGACAAAGACAGTATGTGTGGTAGTGTATCTAGCTGGGGTTCAAGGTAGATATTTATTTCACATGTTTCTCAATGTATGTAAGCAGGCATTACGTGTAAGTACATGAGTGGTGTGAGTAAGTTTCGGTCCCAGCTGACCCAAAGCATGAATGAACAGTGAAATTTTATTTTATGAAAAGTGTTCCCCTATCTTTAGTATCAGCTGATATAGCGAAGGTGCCGGTATTATCTTCGTAACTCTGCTAATTTTGCAAGTTTTTGCTCCAGGGATCACTTGGAGCGAAGCACGATAGCATCCATGCCGGGTTCATGGTAGGTTATTGTCTTTTTTTCTTTCTTTATTTCTCTCTTGGTCCCAAGTCACAGCTGCTAGATTTCCTTTGTGTTGAGCTACCATGTCTTGCAAGACTGTTAACAAAAACATTATGTAGCTATAATTTACACCACAAGTATACTAGTTTACCCACTACTACTAAGCTAAGCTAAACAAATAATTTTTCTACGCATTTTAGTTGCCCTATTTTGTAGAAAATCAAACGAATTAGATGAAAATAAAAGCGTGGGACCAGAAATAAAATAGCGACATTTGGCATCAAAGCCGGCTGTCATTCGCGTACGCCAGGCGTCTCTTGAATCCATTCTGTTCAGTCAATGTTGGCTCTCTGTCAAAGGAGGGTTGCGTACCTCTGTGCTCCGTGCGACCCGTACATGTGCTGTCTCACTTGAGACCCAACCTTTGAAGTAGGAGGATTACTCGCCAACTAACTCACCGGTGATCGCAATTTTGTTACATTCAGTGGCATAACATGAGTGAAAGTTTACGTTGTGTGAATTTGTTGTGTTACATCGGAAAATATTTACCAAAATCCGGATTTTCGTGATGCGGATGACAAGTGGAGTGATGGTAGTTGCTTTCTGATACACACTTCGTGCTGCAACGATAACATTTATTTCTTACGTGTAAGTGTGCCGCAAAGATGGTGTCCGGGTACGTGAACAGGGTGTCGACTTCGTCCTTGGGCTTGGGGTACTCACCCACGCACGTCCGCAAGAGCACCGGCAGGTTCGAGTCAAGCATCGTGTTCCAACTTTACCAAAGAAACCAACCGAGACCGCTCCTCTTAGATTCAAACAATTTAGATTATTCGAAGCAGCTTCGGGTTGAGACTTCGGTTGAATACGACCTTCCCTCTCACATATACCCTCCGAAGGACGCGGAACCTATCCTCAAGATAGACACGGACTTCCACAAGAGGAAGAAGCGCAACAAATCGGTCGCGTCGAACTCCTCGAGTTTTTTAGCTGGTGGTTTGAACCCTGGCATCGGGACGGCTAGTAAAAATGTGCCCCAAAATCTCACTTTCGAGACAGACGAGAGGTCCCGATCTCGGGGCCTGCTGTACGAGTACCAATACTGCAGCGCTGGGTACCCCAGCAGCTCGAGCAAAAAATCCACTTCATCCTACGCCAATGCGAACGCGCAAACGTACACCAGAAACGTCAACGTGGTGACGATGGAGTCGCCTAACAACCTGCCCCCAGCCAAGCCCGTCCCGGTGTACAGAACCACCAAAAAATCAAAATCCACGTTACCGTCGTCGGAATCGCAGGAAATTCAGCGGTATCCACACTACCAAGCCCCGCAACCCCAACCACCACAACTACCACAACCCCAACAACACCAGCTACCACCACAACCCCAACCCCAGCTGTACCCCCTCCCTCCACCTTCCTACGCCACGGCGATGGGGCAGGCGAGCACGAGCCTATACGCGGCGTTCGCGAGCCGGAGATCCGAATGTTCAACCTTGTGCCAAAGTTCGTTGTGTTCCACGCCGATGGTGGGGGCGGGGCCCCCTGACCTGGTGCCCCACGCCATAGCAACGGCCCACATCGTCAGGTCTCGGGGGTCTCCTAAAGTGAGGGCGAGACGGCATCTCGCCGCCAGCACCGCCACTCACATCCCTGAGTACCTCAGGAGGCCTCGAGCCAACACCGTCGGCCACACGAGTCTTGCTGCTACGCAACATTCGGGTCTTGCTGCTACGCAACATTCGGGGCTCGCTACAACGCAACATTCGGGGCTCGCTACAACGCAACATTCGGGGCTCGCTACAACGCAACATTCGGGGCTCGCTACAACGCAACATTCGGGGCTCGCTACAACGCAACATTCGGGGCTCGCTACAACGCAACATTCGGGGCTCGCTACAACGCAACATTCGGGGCTCGCTACTACGCAACATTCGGGGCTCGCTACTACGCAACATTCGGGGCTCGCTACTACGCAACATTCGGGGCTCGCTACTACGCAACATTCGGGGCTCGCTACTACGCAACATTCGGGGCTCGCTACTACGCAACATTCAAGTCTTGCAACGACGCAACACTCAAGTCTTGCTGCAACCCAGCACTCGAGTCTGGCGGCAACTCAACATTCAAGTCTCACAGCGGCGCAACACCAGCAACAGTCCCAGCAACACCAGCTAGTACAGCAGGCGAATTACGTGCCGGTATCGGAAGCCAAAAGCCACCTTCTGGGCGCGTCTAAACCTGCCAGGGCGCACGACCCGAGCATATCCCTGGTGCAGCTGAGCTGTCCTGTGGGCGAGTCCTTCAGCTCCGCCGCTCTGGTGAGGGGCCTGTCCTTATCTTCAACCCCCACCAACGTCAGAACCCCAACCAACATCAGAACGTCAGACTCTCTGGTGAGAGGCTTGTCCTTATCCTCCACCCCAACCAACGTCAGAACCCCCACCAATGTCAGAACCCCAACCAACGTCAGAACATCAGACTCTGTGGTGAGAGGCCTGTCCTTATCCACCACCGCCACCCCCACCACCACCAGAACCTCTAAATCCGCGTCCAGCAAGCTCAAAACGTCCTATAATTTGGATATGTACTTCTCGGACGCCAGAATTGCGGACACCGCGCAGATGTGCTCCGCTCCCATCACGCCTGCTGAGCTCATGGATGGAGGTGAGTAATTTACGGAAATTTGATTCATTTTGCCGTTTACGTGTAAGTTGGTTGTGGACGGGGGTTGGTAATCAAGTGAAATTTAATGAATTTCGCCATTCATTTATAAGTTGATTATATTTGCGTTTTATGGGTTCGAATCATCTTCGATAAAAGAGTAAGGGATTTCTGGAGTTTAACTATCCCGCGATATTTTCGAAAAATATCAGGAAAACTTGAAAAATACCACGAATGAAATGTGTGTTAAATTTAATTTTATATATAGTGTACAAGTTTCAAAAGAATCGGACTATATGATATTTATATTTGCTGAATTTTGACTCGTGTTTTTCAACAACTTTGTCTTTTCCTCTGATTTTATTAGACGAAAAAGAAGCAGAAGCAACGAAAACCTCCCTTATTATATTAAGCCAATCGATAACTGTATGATCATCTAAGTTCAATTGTTCACAGATCAGTGATAGGAAGTTCCAAGCACAAATAAGATAAAACAAGTTTCAAAATATGTGGGATCGAAAGATGGCTTCCCCAAAAAAGTTCTCCCTCCTTACAGAAACAAAAGTATTACACTTCCGTCTGAGAAAATATTTGGAGCACCGAAATTTTGAAGCCGAAACATTAAATTGCATGGAGCAGCCACATTTTACCTAATTCGCATACCATATTCCAATCAAATTGGAATACTGCAAATACGCTAATAGCGACACTTCATAATTCAAAAATGCTCAAAATCTTCTAATGTTTTAACGAACATGATTTTTAATGTTTTTAAAAAATGAAGAAGAAAATTATATATGATGAAATGTGTACCAAATATAAATAATGCGTGGGGTAGTTGAACTCCAGAAATACCAGGAGTAACGATTTAGTTCAAACTTGTTGATTTTCGCTTCGAAGGGTATGATATATTTTCAAAAAAGAGGTTCTAATGAACGAATTAATTATAAGCTGATTCATTTCATTTCAAATGGGTTCGAAAAATGTTGTGTGCCTGCAGTTTTTCGAGGTTTTGTGAACTTGTTTTTTCCAGGTCTTCTTCATAATCTCTTGTTGAATCAAGTGTTCATTTATGTATACTTTTCGAATTGATTTTTCCCGGCGATTGTATTTTTTAGGTGTCCTTGTTTTCTCCAAGTCTTGTTGATCTCTTTTTCCCATACTTGTTCCTCAGGTCGGTTCGTGTCGATATAGAGCGCGCTGGTCACATGTTGAATTAGTGGGTATAGATTTACACCTTCTAATGTACCGCTGATAAATTGAAGTACTACTGGGAAAATCAAATGTGCCGCTGATAAAACAATGAAACACCTTGGAATAATCAAATTTGCCGCTGATAAAATAATAAAATACCTGATAAAATAAGAAAATACTACTCGGAAAAGTAGAGTTGGTCCTGATCGCTAACCAACAATACTCGTGAGTGATGAAACAGTGGAGCAAGGAAAACGTTCTTTGTGTATGCAGACTCAGTTTTGGTCGATTAACATTTACTTAACTCGTTGGTCGCGACGTGAACCACCGGTGGTACACGGAGTGAATTTCATAGTGCTACTGACCGGCCAGCAGTCACAAACTCAATTTTCAAATATACTTGATCAAAGCTAAATGAAAGCAAGATCCAGTTCTTGTTTATTTCAAAATGGCCTACTACAATTAACTTTAAATTTGAGTTGAATATTAAATTGCAGTTATACCTGACGTTCCTGTTGAAGTCGATCTTTGGGTTACGCAACATCAGCTTATATGTCAACCTAAACTTCCGTTGAAGATAATTGAAACCTTCATATCTCAAACCTAAAATCAAGTGATGAATTAGTAGAACTAGAGCCCGCTTTTATTCGTGTGATTTGAAGATCACGCTAGATGATCAGTAATAACGGAAAGGATCTACTAAATTCAAGTCCACCTAACGTGTTATTGATGCGGTAATTACGTTACTTCTCCTCCACGTGCGTCGGCTGAATCCTCGAGTCTCCGCAGGGGGATACAATTATTTCATGTATTGGAATTAGCGCTCACAGGGGGAATATGTGAAGTCCTGAAAATTAGTTAGACGTTTTGCTGAAATAGAACCTGTTTTCTCTTTGGTTACGAACCATCTTTTTCGGTTCACTGCTGCCCTGTTTTTCAGCTCCTAGTGCTTTCTTTTTCAACTTTTTTCTTGTTGGCCAAACTTCCTCCTCGACTTGGTGTTTTTTCGCCTTGTGTGTAGATTCCGCAATCCCTCAACTCCGCAATAAATGAAGCCTTCCTCTCTTTGGAACGCCTTTGTTGCGCTTAGAGAAGCTAGAACTCACCGATCTAATCTACCTGCTTCTTTGTGCCAGAGCACAGAACCACAGCAGCAAAGTTGCAAGTCGATTTAGAGTGGGAACAGCACGAGCATCGGCTGTGTGATGCCATCAAAAACTGCTGCATGATTCATGCCCGTGTCGATACTCGATCAATGTTCTTCGTTGAGTGAAGTTCGCCTCTGCTGCTTCATTATTCTTCGTTTGTGGGGTGTTCAGCAACAAGTGTAATCTGAGCCTGCTCGATGCGATGTGACTTGGTAGGAATTTATCATTGGCGTTGGCTTGTCTTCATTCCAAGATCCAAAACTCGATTTTATACCAATAACCAAAACTCGACTTCATTGCAGAAACCAAAACTCGATTTCATTCCAGAAACCAAAACTCGACTTCATTCCAGAAACCAAAACTCGACTTCATTCCAGAAACCAGAACTCGACTTCATTCCAGAAACCAGAACTCGACTTCATTCCAGAAACCAGAACTCGACTTCATTCCAAAAACCAAAGCTCGACTTCATTCCAAAAACCAAAACTCGACTTCATTCCAAAAACCAAAACTCGACTTCATTCCAAAAACCAAAACTCGACTTCATTCCAAAAACCAAAACTCGACTTCATTCCAAAAACCAGAACTCGACTTCATTCCAAAAACCAAAACTCGACTTCATTCCAAAAACCAAAACTCGACTTCATTCCAAAAACCAAAAGTGACTTCATTCCAAAAACCAAAACTCGACGTCATTCCAAAAACCAAAACTCGACTTCATTCCAAAAACCAAAACTCGACGTCATCCCAAAAACCAAAACTCGACGTCATCCCAAAAACCAAAACTCGACGTCATCCCAAAAACCAAAACTCGACGTCATCCCAAAAACCAAAACTCGACGTCATTCCAAAAACCCAAACTCGACGTCATTCCATAAACCAAAACTCGACGTCATTCCATAAACCAAAACTCGACGTCATTCCAAAAACCAAAACTCGACGTCATTCCAAAAACCAAAACTCGACTTCATTCCTAAAACCAAAACTCGACTTCATTCCAAAAACCATAACTCGACTATATTCCAATAATCAAAACTTGATCGTAAGCGAGTGAAATTTCGTTCACAAACCGCGTAGTGGTTGTAAACTGCTCGTCTTCTGAGTCAGGAGATGCGATACCTAGCTTTGACCAGCAAGCTTCGTGTTTATAATTTTAGCCCTTACGGAAGTACCATTTGTTATGTTAGCAGAACCAAACATGTTATGTTAGCAGAACCAATTGGACGACCATCACCAAGCTTATGGGTTATGGGCACGATTTGGAGAAATAAAATTTGCAAACGTGCGTCTTATGGACACGATTTGTGGAGATAAAATTAGCAAATAAGTCTTATGAACGCGATTTGTAGAGATAACCTTAAATGGACGGCAAACCAATCAAACTAAAGTCACAAACTAAAGATAATCTAATCGTGGTCAAACCTCACGGTTAGTTAACCATTGCAAATGTCTGGCCCCCCTGTGTTTGAATTGACTGAGTGCAATTCAAGTTCGTCTTAGTTTAAGGGCCGCAGGTCTGGTGAGCTTAAAGTTGTGATTTCTTAAGTCCAGCATAAATCTCTTAAATATAAATTAATTTTAATAAAATAATATTGATATTAATAATATCAATTAATTAATAATATAAATATCATTACATAAATCTCTTAAATATACAGTTGATGAGCAAGAGTTCAGATTTTAAATTTGTGCTCATCACGTTCGGGGATTGCCTTTGGGGTTGCTGTTGGGGTTGTCTTTGGGTTTGACTGAGGGGTTGCCATTGGAGTTACCTCTGGGGTTGTCTTTGGGTTTGTCTGAGGGGTTGCCATTGGAGTTACCTCTGGGGTTGTCTTTGGGTTTGTCTGAGGGGTTGCCATTGGAGTTACCTCTGGGGTTGTCATTGGGTTTGTCTGAGGGGTTGCCATTGGAGTTACCTCTGGGGTTGTCTTTGGGTTTGTCTGAGGGGTTGCCATTGGAGTTACCTCTGGGGTTGTCTTTGGGTTTGTCTGAGGGGTTGCCATTGGAGTTACCTCTGGGGTTGCCTTTGGGTTCGTCTGAGGGGTTGCCATTGGAGTTACCTCTGGGGTTGTCTTTGGGTTTGTCTGAGGGGTTGCCATTGGAGTTACCTCTGGGGTTGCCTTAGGGTTTGTTTGAGGGGTTGCTATTGGGGCTGCCTTTGGGTTTGTCTGAGGGGTTGCCATTGGGTTACCTACGGGGTTGCTTTTGAGGTTATCTCTGGGTTTGCAGGGTTGCCGTGGGGGTTGCCGTGGGGGTTGCCTTTGGGGTTCCAGAAAGGGGCCTTGGACCCTTTCTAACGAGGTAATTAGGTGTGCTGGAACACCTGGGAGATCCCAGGTAGATTCTGCGGTCAGGTGTGGTTGGTGTGGCGCCTTCGCTCCTCCTGCCTTCTCTAAAATTAGCCCCACTCGCCAGTCCGCACTCGAGTTATGCGATATTTTCCCATCGAACTTCTGCATCTTGTGCGTGTGGAATTTAGTCGCATTCATTCAATACTAATTAACCTTATCGACCTTCAACTTGCACTGATTGAAATTGGACACTTTTATTCAAATACGTACTACTTTGTCTTATCGATCTTTCAACTTGCTCGGATAAAAATTGGTTACATTTTTTTCAAATTATACTTCATCTTATCGACCTTTCAACTTGCTCGGATAAAAATTGGTTACATTTTTTTCAAATTATACTTTATCTTATCTATCTTCAACTTGCACAGATGAAAATTGATTGCATTTAACCAACTTCTACATTTTAGCGACCTCAACTTCACGGATAAAAATTTGTCGCATTTGACCAGCTATTATGGTACTATAAATAGGATTAATTTTTACGCGCGTAGGTTCCAAGAAAACGATGTTCGTTCAGGTAGAAAATTGGCTATGCAATGCTGTGGTGCCTGTAAATATGCATAAATCCTCCCTGGTCACTAGAAAGCGTTACGTAGACCATGTAATTGAATGTGAGCTGCAATCGATTGAGTGTTGGTAGTGTGTTTTTTTTACTTGTGTCCTGTGTTTTTTTTTTGGCACTGTTATTTCGTGTGTTTTTTTTAAACTGTTGAATGAAATAGTTAACGACGTACTTCGTTAATATAATTTATGTAGAGATGTTAATTAAGGTTATTGTTTTAGTTTCTAGAAACAGAAAACTGTGACCGAACGTGTGTGGTGTCAGTTGTGGTCTTCATGAACCGTTTTAAAAACCGTGACTAGACATTTATATTTTTCGTTGGCTGTCGGCGTCGCGGTTTTTTGAACCTATTGTGGCTATTGAATTAGGTTCTGGTCCTTTGATCCTAATGATAAGCATAAGTAACAATGGACTTTAATTTTGGGTGTTTGTGTAGTGGTTCTTCGGAACAGATATCCAGATTAGGGATCTTATGCACATCGTTGCGCCGTCTCAATTAGAGGAATGACGCACCCGGTTATTAGCCCTAAAATGATGTTGAAAGATCGGTAGGAAGTGTGATAAAAAAGCACTTCCAGTTGTTAGATTTGCCGTAAAATTTTATAATGGATCATTTCTTTTTGTGCACTGCTTTTCAGCACCTTCTTCAACTTTTATCTTGTTTCATAAACTTCCTTCTCAATTGCTGTTTCTATGTCCACGGGATTTGGTGTGGAAACACACCTTGGGCATAGATTCCGCGTTCCCTTAACTCTATCCTAAATGGACTGAGGGTATAATTTTGGACTGATATTTAGATGGCCATTCATTTAGGTGTTGCCAACATTATTTATCAACAATGTTTATCAATATTATTTGTTTTGAGGTATGAGAGCTGGGCTGACAGTTGAGCCTGCACAGGTATGTCTGTGCAATATACCTGTGCAACATACCTACGCAGGCACACCTGTGCAGGTATGCCGTGCAAGTGTGCCTGCACAGGTATGTTACACAGTCCCACCAGCACATACCCAGCCACACACACACACGCACACAGTGTGCGGGGAGGCAGCGTGCGGTTACCGCCACACCCCGCACACCGCCGCGACGGCCAGCGTCCCGTCACAGCCCGCAGCTGCCCCACAATACGGACCGGTTTGTGCCGGCCCGCCTTCCCAACCCGCCGTAATATGGCCCGGCTCTAATTCCTCCTTCCTTTCGGGTGTCTTTCCTTTCTTGCCTGCTGTTGTAATCGGTGTACGCGGCGTTTCGAAAATGCCGGGATTGGATATTTTGCTCGAATAAATCTTGTAGATGTGGATGCCAAACAAATACATCCATCCTAATAAGTATCTGTTCTGTTCATGTAGGGATGCGCGTTGAAACAATAGAACTGATCTTATTTTCAGCCTTCGTGCCTTCATTATAGGTACCTTGATAACCACAATCATGGTTATCATGATTTACGGTATCATGGTTACTATCATGAACGGTGTGATGATTGTCATCAATAACGGTATTATGGTAACCTTCATTAACATTACCATGGTTATCATCATTTATTCATTTTTGTAGGTGTTATTGGTGTCAACCATTTCGTATTTCCAAGAATTTGTCGTCACGTTTGTCCACCACATTCGGGTAAATTCAAACACATTCCATTCGTAGCTGATCGTTCATTTGAAGCATGGTGTTCTATGTCAGTCGTGTCACCGATACCTCAAACTCTGTTGAACATTTTTGATGTTCATTTCAAGGGTGATGAATGTGTGAAAATCCACGGTGTTTACTCACCAGGTTTAAGTAGCGGGTCGATACGCGGCGACGTGTTCTTCCCGTACGAATAGCATAGCGCCAGCCCAAGTCGATCGCCACCGAAGCTTTTTCTTTGGATTTTTTTGCGTTTTTTTCACTGGCGGTTGTTGAAGGATGGAGTCTGCCTCCAATAGTTGCGCTCGGAATCAGTCTCCTGTGACAAAACGCCGCCCTTGAGCAACTTTTTCCCAAGCTTCGTCCGTCGTCGGGAAGGAATTTTTTTTTGCAAGTTTCATGTGTTAATCAAAGTTTTTCGACTCGGTATTTCTGCGAGAACCTTTAATGAAAGCCAAAGTTTTGTCATAACGCCGTGTTTTTGATGATAACTTCTACGGAGCTTGAGGAGGCGTGTTTCTTTTCGCGTACGTGAATTTAAAATGAATTTTTTTGTTTATTTGAGAGCGTTGTCCCATGCATTAGCGTGCTCTGCGAATAGTAATAAAATTGTGTGTTATTAACGGAATATATATGCAAACGTGTGTACAGTATGTTAGTGTATGTACGTACATATGTCTATATGTGTGTATGTGATACCAACTTAGATTTATACACATGTGTGTATGCTAATGTATGTACGTACATATTTCTATGTATGCATGTACATATGTGTGTATGTGCATAAATATCATTATAGAAGATGATTAATGATCTCGTAAGATAACAACGTATGTAAGTATAGACGAGGTAAATGATAAAGCGCTTCACTTTCCAAGAAAAGTAAAAGTACAGCAAGAATCGATTAGATTTCTACGCCAAAAAAATAGAAGAATATAGTAAAAAAGGCTGTCTCTCTAAGGACATCGTAAATATATCGGAACGTATATATATATATCGACTGCATTAAGTAGTGTCATGAAATGATGACAGATTTGTGTGCACATATTCCCATAACAAGCCACCTTACCACGTGAAAGTGTTTCATCACCCAAACGTACACATGCCGAGTACACGTACACATCGTTTCAGCTTTTCGTGTGTGTACGCTGCAATTGTATTTCCGGCGTTTCCGTGGCGAATGAACATTCTGTATTGACAGTGTGTATTTCCGGTGTTTCCTATTTACATTTCCTATTTACAGTGTGTATTTCCGGTATTTCCTATTTACAGTGTGTATTTCCCGTATTTCCTACTCTAAAAGAACATGTGGGGCTTCTTGTATTTGGCCGACGTTTAGTATTTGAGACATATACCCGACGTTTCTGCTATTTACCCGACGTTTGGTACCGCAGATGTTCACCCGACGTTTGGTACTACTGGAATGTACCCGACGTTTGGTACTACTGGAATGTACCCGACGTTTGGTACTTCTGGAATGTACCCGACGTTTGGTACTTCTGGAATGTGCCCGACGTTTGGTACTTCTGGAATGTACCCGACGTTTGGTACTTCTGGAATGTGCCCGACGTTTGGTACTTCTGGAATGTGCCCGACGTTGAGCTTGAGTGCACCGCCATCACAGCAGCTGTCGGAGGCCGCCGTTGTGCCGACGTGTGTCGGCACCGCCATTGTGCCCGACGGGCGCGTCTACCGCGGTAACTTTACCCGCCAGTGAGCCCCGCATTCTTGTTGAGTTGTGGCGGGTGGTGGCAGTGTGGGGGTGCGGGGTGCTGTGTTCGGTGTGCGGGGTGGCGGTGTGGGGGTGCGGGGCGCTGTGTTCTGGCCCGCTGGTACCACAGCTGGGTACCGGAGGGGGGTACCAGAGCAGGATATGGTAGGGAAAAACGCGGGATTGGATGGGGGAGGATACGGGAGGATTGGATGCGGATGAGTAGGATGTTAAATTAGTTGGAGTAGCTCAGTAAAATGGTAGGAGGGTAGGATGTTAGAGAGTAGTTCGGTAAAATGGTAGAATGGTGAAATGGTTGGAGTACTTCAGTAAAATGGTAGGAGGATAGGACGGCGGAGTGGCAGGAGCGCAGGAGGCTGCAGAGGGACGGTCCCACAAAGGATCTCCGGCCGCTGCGCCAGAAGCTCGCCGCGGAAAATACCTCGCGTTTCAAAGAAAATTCTTGGGTTCTGACCGACCATCTTTTGAGCCCTGGGGGAGGCGGAGGGGAGGCAGAGAAGCGGCAGGAGGCAGAGAAGAGGCAAGAGGCGGAGGAGAAGCAAGAGGCGGAGGAGAAGCAAGAGGCAGAGGAGAGGGAGGAGGCGGAGGAGAGGCAGGAGGTGGAGGGGAAGCAAGAGGCGGAGGAGAGCCAAAAGGAGAGGGAGGAGGCGGAGGAGAGGCAAAGAAGGTAGTGAGGCGGATTGGAGGCAGGAGGAGGCTGAGGCGGTGCCTCACTTGCCAGCAACACAACTCCGCCTCAGCAGAACGCCTCGCTCCGAAACATCTTGGAATCCCCGAGGAAATTTTTCCTCCGACGCTGGAAGTTTGGTGCTGCCGGCGTCCTGGGGAGCTGGGTGAGAGTTGCTGCTGTTTGGGGTAATGTTGGAATTTTGGGGTAATGTGAGAATTTTGGGGTAATGTTGGAATTTTGGGGTAATGTGGGAATTTTGGGGTAATGTGGGAATTTTGGGGTAATGTGGGAATTTTGGGGTAATGTGGGAATTTTGGGGTAATGTGGGAATTTTGGGGTAATGTGGGAATTTTGGGGTAATGTGGGAATTTTGGGGTAATGTGGGAATTTTGGGGTAATGTGGGAATTTTGGGGTAATGTGGGAATTTTGAAGTAATGTGGGAATTTTGGGGTAGTGTGGGAATTTTGGGGTAATGTGGGAATTTTGGGGTAGTGTGGGAATTTTGGGGTAATTACAATTTTGGGGTAACGTGAGTGCTACGAGTACCATGAGTGCTACGAGTGCCACGAGCGCCACGAGCGCCACGAGTGCCACGAGTGCCACGAGCGCCACGAGCGCCACGAGTGCCACGAGTGCCACGAGTGCCACGAGCGCCACGAGCGCCACGAGTGCCACGAGTGCTACGAGTACCATAAAAAGTTCTATATTTTTCTACGTGATATTTATTACACCAATAGACACTCGCCCAGAGAGCAATAGTATGTATGTTGCTTTCTTATGCTTACCAAACCGTAATTAAATATTTTCCAAAACTGTGATTAATTATTTCGTGACTTCGATGACAGATTGCTTGTTTCCGAGCTCGGCTTGCTGTAGTGTTGGGCTGCTGCACGCGGATTTATTTATCTATTTGTCTATTTATCTATGTAGTATGTATATATTTATTTACATGACCTGTTCTATTGGAATGGTACATATTATATTGAGACGTGTTCCTGCATGTAGTGTACAGAGAGACGCTACACATGTACACACTGTACTCTACTACACCAGCACACTCTGTACCGTACTACATCAGCACACTCTGTACAGTACTACATCAGCACACTCTGTACAGTACTACATCAGCATACTCTGTACAGTACTACATCAGCACACTCTGTACAGTACTACATCAGCACACTCTGTACAGTACTACATCAGCACACTCTGTACAGTACTACATCAGCACACTCTGTACAGTACTACATCAGCACACTCTGTACAGTACTACATCAGCACACTCTGTACAGTACTACATCAGCACACTCTGTACAGTACTACATCAGCACACTCTGTACAGTACTACATCAGCACACTCTGTACAGTACTACATCAGCACACTCTGTACAGTACTACATCAGCACACTCTGTACAGTACTACATCAGCACACTCTGTACAGTACTATACAGTCTGTACTACACCAGCACACTCTGTACAGTACTACATCAGCACACTCTGTACAGTACTATACAGTCTGTACTACACCCGCACACTCTGTACAGTACTACATCAGCACACTCTGTACAGTACTATACAGTCTGTACTACACCAGCACACTCTGCACTGTACTACACCAGCACACTCTGCACTGTACTACACCAGCACACTCTGCACTGTACTACACCAGCACACTCTGCACTGTACTACACCAGCACACTCTGCACTGTACTACACCAGCACACTCTGCACTGTACTACACCAGCACACTCTGCACTGTACTACACCAGCACACTCTGTACTGTACTACACCAGCACACTCTGCACTGTACTACACCAGCACACTCTGCACTGTACTACACCAGCACACTCTGCACTGTACTACACCAGCACACTCTGCACTGTACTACACCAGCACACTCTGCACTGTACTACACCAGCACACTCTGCACTGTACTACACCAGCACACTCTGTACTGTACTACACCAGCACACTCTGCACTGTACTACACCAGCACACTCTGTACTGTACTACACCAGCACACTCTGCACTGTACTACACCAGCACACTCTGCACTGTACTACACCAGCACACTCTGCACTGTACTACACCAGCACACTCTGTACTGTACTACACCAGCACACTCTGCACTGTACTACACCAGCACACTCTGTACTGTACCACAATTACACAGTATACACACTATGTACAGCACTACACATGCACACTATGTAGAGGCATGCTCCGTGTGCTGATCAATACACAAGTGTGCGACGCGACCCGCTGTGTGGCTCTCGCTTTGTTTGTTGTGACTTGTGTGTTGGGCCCTGCAGTTGTGTTGTGTGTTGTTTGTGTGTGTTTTGTTTGTTTGTGTGTGTGTTCGACCTCGCAGTTGTGTTGTGTGTGTGTGTGTGTGTGTCTCATAGTACTGTAGGTATGGTAGTTGTGGTCAGGCAAGCTATGGTCAGGCAAGCTATGGTCAGGCAAGCTATGGTCAGGCAAGCTATGGTCAGGCAAGCTATGGTCAGGCAAGCTATGGTCAGGCAAGCTATGGTCAGGCAAGCTATGGTCAGGCAAGCTATGGTCAGGCAAGCAATGGTCAGGCAAGCAATGGTCAGGCAAGCAATGGTCAGGCAAGCAATGGTCAGGCAAGCTATGGTCAGGCAAGCTATGGTCAGGCAAGCTATGGTCAGGCAAGCTATGGTCAGGCAAGCTATGGTCAGGCAAGCTATGGTCAGGCAAGCTATGGTCAGGCAAGCTATGGTCAGGCAAGCTATGGTCAGGCAAGCTATGGTCAGGCAAGCTATGGTCAGGCAAGCTATGGTCAGGCAAGCTATGGTCAGGCAAGCTATGGTCAGTCGGGCAGAGCAAATCAGGTACCTGCCCCCCCCCCCCCCCCCACGTGGTGGGTGCAAATATTCGAGTCTCGTTTTGTGTCCCGACACTGTTGCTCCAGTCGCCTCCGTGCCGACTCCAGGACTCCATGTCACCTCCATACCGACTCCATAACTCCATGTCACCTCCATACCGACTCCATAACTCCATGACGCCCCGATATCGCCTCCATACCGACTCCAAAGGGCTCCACCCCGGCAGTCATGCGGGCACCGGCATGTTGCGCTGCGATGCTCTTATGTTCCTGCGCTTCCTGCTGCTGCACGCAGCCTCCTGCTTCTGCACGCAGCCTCCTGCCTCTGCACGCAGCCTCCTGCCTCTGCACGCAGCCTCCTGCCTCTGCACGCAGCCTCCTGCCTCTGCACGCTGCCTCCTGCCTCTGCACGCTGCCTCCTGCCTCTGCACGCAGCCTCCTGCCTCTGCACGCAGCCTCCTGCCTCTGCACGCAGCCTCCTGCCTCTGCACGCTGCCTCCTGCCTCTGCACGCTGCCTCCTGCCTCTGCACGCTGCCTCCTGCCTCTGCACGCTGCCTCCTGCCTCTGCACGCTGCCTCCTGCCTCTGCACGCTGCCTCCTGCCTCTGCACGCTGTCTCCTGCCTCTCCACGCTGCCTCCTGCCTCTCCACGCTGCCTCCTGCCTCTGCATGCTGCCTCCTGCCTCTGCACGCTGCCTCCTGCCTCTGCACGCTGCCTCCTGCCTCTGCACGCTGCCTCCTGCCTCTGCACGCTGCCTCCTGCCTCTGCACGCCGCCTCCTGCCTCTGCACGCCGCTTCCTGGCTCTGCACGCCGCCTCCTGCCTCTGCACGCAGCCTCCTACCACACGCACACATGCCTTCGTGTGCTTGGTTCACAAATTAGCGCTTCCAGATAAGCCGTATTGAACTAGGCCTACGCCAGGCCGTGCTTAGATCGCGCTTTATTTTGGCTAGTGCCTCGTTTTGTGTGCGTCATGTGCTGGTGTGTGCGTGCAGTTGCGCCGTGTGCGTCTATACACTCCTGCTGCATGCGTACATCACGTGCAATTTGAACATCCGCACGCGTTTATTTATAGGTTTTTGTCTATATACTTTTTATTCATTCATTTAATTTTTTTTTGTGTTCCGTAGCGATGATATCGGCTGAATGTACTCTTCTTCTACCCTTTCCATGGGGAGGTATCTCCTCACTCCTTGTGGCGGACATCCTGTCCAGTTCAATTTTCTATTTTTCTACCCCCTTCCCCCTCCCCGGGCTGGTGGAGCATATCCTAAAACGCTCAACTCGCACATTCCTCAGGCAAAAGTTACCCTGCGTTCCTAAAGGAAATATATTACGTGTACGCTCTTTTCTACCCTCCTCAGGCGGCAGTTATCCTCCTATATGCGCTCATTTTTGTACCCACTCAAGCGAAGAGTGTTTGGCATAAGATTTTTGCAAGACCACTTAACGGATTGTGCCTTTTATACGCTCATTTCTACCCTCTAACACGGAGAGTATCCTATATCCTCTCTGTTCTACCCTCTAGCACGGAGAGTATCCTATATCCTCTCTGTTCTACCCTCTAGCACGGAGAGTATCCTATATCCTCTCTGTTCTACCCTCTAGCACGGAGAGTATCCTATATCCTCTCTGTTCTACCCTCTAGCACGGAGAGTATCCTATATCCTCTCTGTTCTACCCTCTAGCACGGAGAGTATCCTATATCCTCTCTGTTCTACCCTCTAGCACGGAGAGTATCCTATATCCTCTCTGTTCTACCCTCTAACACTGAGAGTATCCTATATCCTCTCTGTTCTACCCTCTAACACTGAGAGTATCCTATATCCTCTCTGTTCTACCCTCTAACACTGAGAGTATCCTATATCCTCTCTGTTCTACCCTCTAACACTGAGAGTATCCTATATCCTCTCTGTTCTACCCTCTAGCACGGAGAGTATCCTATATCCTCTCTGTTCTACCCTCTAGCACGGAGAGTATCCTATATCCTCTCTGTTCTACCCTCTAGCACGGAGAGTATCCTATATCCTCTCTGTTCTACCCTCTAGCACGGAGAGTATCCTATATCCTCTCTGTTCTACCCTCTAGCACGGAGAGTATCCTATATCCTCTCTGTTCTACCCTCTAGCACGGAGAGTATCCTATATCCTCTCTGTTCTACCCTCTAACACTGAGAGTATCCTATATCCTCTCTGTTCTACCCTCTAACACTGAGAGTATCCTATATCCTCTCTGTTCTACCCTCTAACACTGAGAGTATCCTATATCCTCTCTGTTCTACCCTCTAACACTGAGAGTATCCTATATCCTCTCTGTTCTACCCTCTAGCACGGAGAGTATCCTATATCCTCTCTGTTCTACCCTCTAGCACGGAGAGTATCCTATATCCTCTTTGTTCTACCCTCTAGCACGGAGAGTATCCTATATCCTCTCTGTTCTACCCTCTAGCACGGAGAGTATCCTATATCCTCTCTGTTCTACCCTCTAACACTGAGAGTATCCTATATCCTCTCTGTTCTACCCTCTAGCACGGAGAGTATCCTATATACTCTCTGTTCTACCCTCTAGCACGGAGAGTATCCTATATCCTCTTTGTTCTACCCTCTAACACTGAGAGTATCCTATATCCTCTCTGTTCTACCCTCTAGCACGGAGAGTATCCTATATCCTCTTTGTTCTACCCTCTAACACTGAGAGTATCCTATATCCTCTCTGTTCTACCCTCTAGCACGGAGAGTATCCTATATCCTCTCTGTTCTACCCTCTAGCACGGAGAGTATCCTATATCCTCTCTGTTCTACCCTCTAACACGGAGAGTATCCTATATCCTCTCTGTTCTACCCTCTAGCACGGAGAGTATCCTATATCCTCTTTGTTCTACCCTCTAACACTGAGAGTATCCTATATCCTCTCTGTTCTACCCTCTAGCACGGAGAGTATCCTATATCCTCTCTGTTCTACCCTCTAGCACGGAGAGTATCCTATATCCTCTCTGTTCTACCCTCTAGCACGGAGAGTATCCTATATCCTCTCTGTTCTACCCTCTAGCACGGAGAGTATCCTATATCCTCTCTGTTCTACCCTCTAGCACGGAGAGTATCCTATATCCTCTTTGTTCTACCCTCTAACACTGAGAGTATCCTATATCCTCTCTGTTCTACCCTCTAGCACGGAGAGTATCCTATATCCTCTCTGTTCTACCCTCTAGCACGGAGAGTATCCTATATCCTCTCTGTTCTACCCTCTAGCACGGAGAGTATCCTATATCCTCTCTGTTCTACCCTCTAGCACGGAGAGTATCCTATATCCTCTCTGTTCCACCCTCTAGCACGGAGATTATTCTAGATCTATTAATTTCTACGCTGCTACACGGAGAGTACCCTAAATATTCACTGTACTCTAGTAAGTGTGGAGTATCCTATATCCTCTCATTTCTACGCTCCCACACGGAGAGTATACCACACACACAGGCTTGTATTTCTTGCGTCTCCCTAATTGACGGGCCACACACCGCATCTGTGTGCCGGCCTTGCGGACCCTGCACACATGTCGGCTTGCCTGTGTTTGTGTGAACCTGTGTGCTGTTGTGTGGCCCTGTGTGCTGCTGTGTGGCCCCTGTGTGTTGTGTGGCCCCTGTGTGTTGTTTGGCCCCTGTGTGGTGTTGTGTGGCCCCTGTGTGCTGTTGTGTGGCCCTGTGTGTTGTTGTGTGGCCCCTGTGTGGGGTTGTGTGGCCCCTGTGTGCTGTTGTGTGGCCCCTGTGTGCTGTTGTGTGGCCCCTGTGTGCTGTTGTGTGGCCCCTGTGTGCTGTGTGGCCCCTGTGTGCTGTTGTGTGGACCCTGTGTGCTGTTGTGTGGACCCTGTGTGCTGTTGTGTGGCCCCTGTGTGCTGTTGTGTGGACCCTGTGTGCTGTTGTGTGGCCCCTGTGTGCTGTTGTGTGGCCCCTGTGTGCTGTTGTGTGGCCCCTGTGTGCTGTTGTGTGGCCCCTGTGTGCTGTTGTGTGGCCCCTGTGTGGTGTTGTGTAGCCCCCGTGTAGTGTTGTGGCCCCTGTGTGCTGTTGTGTGGACCCTGTGTGCTGTTGTGTGGACCCTGTGTGCTGTTGTGTGGACCCTGTGTGCTGTTGTGTGGACCCTGTGTGCTGTTGTGTGGACCCTGTGTGCTGTTGTGTGGACCCTGTGTGCTGTTGTGTGGACCCTGTGTGCTGTTGTGTGGACCCTGTGTGCTGTTGTGTGGACCCTGTGTGCTGTTGTGTGGACCCTGTGTGCTGTTGTGTGGACCCTGTGTGCTGTTGTGTGGACCCTGTGTGCTGTTGTGTGTGGCCCCTGTGTGCTATGTATAGGCTGTTTTGCATAATGTCTATAAATTTAAACGTGCGCGCTATGTTGTTCGGCTTCCATGTAATGTCGTTAGGAATGTTGCTTGTGCTGTTCTTGTTGTTGTCGTGGATTTTGTTGTTTGGTCTGATGTCTGACATGATGTCTGCGAAGTGATAATTTGTCTTCAGTCTTACGGTAGCATCTTTTTGACGTTTATTTTGTTTGTAGAACTGACTTCCTGACTTGTTGTGTGGAGATCTGGTGTGGGAACACACGGTGTGCATAGATTCCCGTTCCCTACGCACCAAATGGTGCCTTTATCCTTTCTTCCTTCGGGACTCCGTTTTGGTTGTGTGAGAACCTGAATATACTAGTAATAAGTGTATAATATTGCAGAATATAAAAGATAATACACGAATATAACTATATAATATACGAATATAATAAAATAATTTACGAATATAATAATAATATAATATACGAATCTAATATACGAATATAATAAGAATACAACATAAGAATATGTTTAAGAATGTAACAGTACTAGGAACCGCGTGTGTACTCGTATATGTGACAGTGTGTAGTCGCTCTGTGTAGGTGTGTCGGAATGTTGGTGTTCATTTGCATTTTTTTTGTTTTTTGTAACGCAGGTGGCAGGCGTAGTTGTGTGCGTGCTGCTGTGTTGCAGCTGTTGCGCGTGTTGCTGTTGCAGCTGTTGCGCGTGTTGCTGTTGCAGCTGTTGCGCTAGTTCCCGCTATTTGCGCTGCTGCAGCTGTTGCGGCTGTTTGCGTGGCTGCAGCTGTTGCGGCTGTTTGCGTGGCTGCAGCTGTTGCGGCTGTTTGCGTGGCTGCAGCTGTTGCGGCTGCTTGCGTGGCTGCAGCTGTTGCGGCTGTTTGCGTGGCTGCAGCTGTTGTTTATGGCTGTTTGCGTGGCTGCAGATGTAACAAACAGCCGCGCTCGGCAGCAGCTGCTGCTGTCGCTTGCTCTTGTTTTTTGCTTCTTTGTGTTGGTGTTGTTGCTGTTAGTGAAGTTCCTCTTGTTGTTTGTGTTATTGTCGTTGTTGTGGTTTTTGTTCTTTTTGTTATTGTTATTACGGTTGCTTTTGTTATTATTACGGTTTTTTATTGTTTTACGGTTGCTTTTGTTATTATTACGGTTTTTTATTGTTTTACGGTTGCTTTTGTTATTGTTTTTACGGTTGCTTTTGTTATTGTTATTACGGTTGCTTTTGTTATTGTTATTACGGTTGCTTTTGTTATTGTTTAAACGGTTGCTTTTGTTATTGTTATTACGGTTGCTTTTGTTATTGTTATTACGGTTGCTTTTGTTATTGTTATTACGGTTGCTTTTGTTATTGTTATTACGGTTGTTTTTGTTATTGTTATTACGGTTGTTTTTGTTATTGTTATTACGGTTGTTTTTGTTATTGTTATTACGGTTGCTTTTGTTATTGTTATTACGGTTGTTTTTGTTATTGTTTTTACGGTTGCTTTTGTTATTGTTATTACGGTTTCTTTTGTTATTGTTATTACGGTTGCTTTTGTTATTGTTATTACGGTTGCTTTTGTTATTGTTATTACGGTTGCTTTTGTTATTGTTTAGACGGTTGCTTTTGTTATTTTTGTTACTGTTATTGTTTTTACGGTTGCTTTTATTGTTGTTACTATTGGCGTTTTCAATTGAGTTCCACGCTGCCATGCAGTGGCGTTTTCATCGTGCAGAGCTGCTGCATAGTTCCGTTATTCCTGTGTGTGTGTGTGTGTGTGTTTTGTGTGTGTGTTTTGTGTGTGTGTGTGTGTGTGTGTGTGTGTGTGTGTGTGTGTGTGTGTGTGTTTTGTGTGTGTGTATTTTGTGTGTGTGTGTGTGTGTGTTGCCACAACCATGTGCGCCGGTTGCCACAACCATGTCCGCCGGTTGCCACAACCACGTGCGCCGGTTGCCACAACCATGTGCGCCGGTTGCCACAACCACGTGCGCCGGTTGCCACAACCAGTTGCCGTGCATTATACACAGAGCGCGTTGCCTCAGCTGTGTTCGATCGGGCGGTGCGTATTGATTCGCTCGAATGCGGTGCGTGTGTATGAAAATCTTATTATTTTCATTTTCTTTGTGGTAAATACCAGGGACTCGAACCCGCTACTCCCCACCACGAGGGCTGTGTGCGCTCTCCCGCGTGTTTTGTGTTTGTGTGTTTGTGTGTAAAGAAGTGATGTGTTCTGTGTACCCGCGTGTTTTGTGTTGTGTGTTTGTGCATAAAGAAGTGATGTGTTGTGTATAAAGAAGTGTGTTGTGTGTAAAGAAGTGGTGTGTTGTGTGTAAAGAAGTGGTGTGTTGTGTGTAAAGAAGTGATGTGTTGTGTATAAAGAAGTGGTGTGTTGTGTGTGAGAAAACGATGTGTTGTGTGTAAAATAGAGCGTTGTGCTGTACATATTTGTGTAAAAAAGTGACGTGTGTGAAATACAACACGTTGTGCTGTGCAGTTGTGTGCCAAATAGCGATGTTGTGTGTATACTAAACTTGTAACTTCTACTTGTATATTATCATTTTATGGGTCACCCCTTACGCTAATTTCCTACTATTATTTCCTCATTTCTTCTTCCTATCTTTTCTTTATTTCTAAATAAAATATTATATTTTCATTTTTTTCTTCCTATCTTTTCTTAATATATAACTCCTGTAACTTCACATTTAAGATCAGCCGTCCTTGCGTGTAAATTACACGCAAGCGTGGGCACAAATTGCAAGCCTCGCGTATAATTTGTACGCAAGCGTGGGCACAAATTGCAAGCCTCGCGTATAATTTGTACGCAAGCGTGGGCACAAATTGCAAGCCTCGCGTATAATTTGTACGCAAGCGTGGGCACAAATTGCAAGCCTCGCGTTCAATTTGTACGCAAGCGTGGGCACAAATTGCAAGCCTCGCGTACAATTTGTACGCAAGCGTGGGCACAAATTGCAAGCCTCGCGTACAATTTGTACGCAAGCGTGGGCACAAATTGCAAGCCTCGCGTACAATTTGTACGCAAGCGTGGGCACAAATTGCAAGCCTCGCGTATAATTTGTACGCAAGCGTGGGCACAAATTGCAAGCCTCGCATATAAATTGCACGCAAGCGTGGACACAAATTGCAAGCCTCGCGTACAATTTGTACGCAAGCGTGGGCACAAATTGCAAGCCTCGCGTACAATTTGTACTCAAGCGTGGGCACAAATTGCACTCCTCGCATATAAATTGTACGCAAGCGTGGACACAAATTGCAAGCCTCGCGTACAATTTGTATGCAAGCGTGGGCACAAATTGCAAGCCTCGCGTACAATTTGTACTCAAGCGTGGGCACAAATTGCACTCCTCGCATATAAATTGCACGCAAGCGTGGACACAAATTGCAAGCCTCGCGTACAATTTGTACGCAAGCGTGGGCACAAATTGCAAGCCTCGCATATAAATTGCACGCAAGCGTGGACACAAATTGCAAGCCTCGCGTACAATTTGTACGCAAGCGTGGGCACAAATTGCAAGCCTCGCATGTAAATTGCACGCAAGCGTGGACACGAATTGCAAGCCTCGCGTACAATTTGTACGCAAGCGTGGGCACAAATTGCAAGCCTCGCATATAAATTGCACGCAAGCGTGGGCACAAATTGCAAGCCTCGCGTACAATTTGTACGCAAGCGTGGGCACAAATTGCAATGAACATATTATAGAAGTTTGATAATTATGCCCTCACGCACCTCCACACCCGCCCCCCTCTTGCATTGTTTGTTCGTTTGTTTGTTCGCTTCGCCCTATTCATATCCCTCTCTGCGGGGTGCCCGCTGTTGGAGCCCTTCTCCCTTGCCTTCTCCCTTGCCTTCTCTCTTGCCTTTTCCTTCTCGCTGATGCATTCAAGTTCCACACAATCGACTTTCCCACTGTTGGCAGGGAGCCTTCTCTCTCTCTCTCTCTCCCTCTCTCTTTCACCCAATACATCGCTTGCATTTGTTCTTTTTGTGTCTTTGTGTGTGTGTGTGCTCTATGTGTGGCGGCTGGTGGTGGTTGGGTGCAGGGTGGTGATGGTGGTGCTGTGGTTGTGTTTTGGTTATGGTGGTTGTGTGCCCTATGTGTGGCGGCGGCTGATGGTGGTGGTGGTGGTAGTGGGGTTGTGTGTGGGGGGTTGTGGTGGTGATGGTGATGATGGTGGTGATGGTGCTGTGGTTGTGTATTGGTTATGGTGGTGATGGTGGGGTTGGGGTTATGGTTAGGGTGGTGAGGGTGGGGTGGAAGTTGTGACGGGGATGTGGTGTTAGAGGAAGTGGGAGAATATGGAAAGATATGGGAAGGTGGACAGATAGAGAAAGGCGCGAAGCAGATAAAGGGGGACATCTTTGATCATCTCTGTTAAAGTAAAGGAGGCTGAAACTCGCTTATAACCAATCAATCTTGGCTAAAGTTTCACGCTAGCTCGAGTTTCACCACAAAACTGTAATGAAAGAACTTACGCAGCATCAGAGCTGTGGTGAAAGGAGCGTTTCTTTGTCTGCTCACCGCAGCAGCACCGTCTCTTGTCACCGTGCACGATAAGCTTGTGTCAACGATACCGTCAACGATAAGCCTCGATTTTCGTACGTCCTACCGCCTCTCTGACGCACGGCTCCTCCGTGTGTGTCGTGTGCGTGTGTGCGATGTGCGTTATATGCGTTAAGTGCGTGTGTGAGATGTGCGTGTGTGTGATGTGCGTGTGTGTGATGTGCGTGTATGCGATGTGCGTGTATGCGATGTGCGTGTATGCGATGTGCGTGTATGCGATGTGCGTGTATGCGATGTGCATGATGTACGTGATGTGTGTGTGCGTGTGTGTGATGTGCGTGATGTGTGATGTGCGTGATGTGTGTGTTGTACTCCAACCTGTGAAAGTTTTAATGTAAGTAATGCTTTACAAAGTGTGCTATTAATATTCCAACTCTAATATCCTGATGCCGCAACTTAGTAATTCCTAGTGCACGCGACCCGTCGAAAATAGCGGGATCGATATTTTGCTCAAATAAATCTAGGAGACGTAGATGCCCAACAAATATATCCATCCCAACAGTACCCGCCATTAAATAAATCTTGCAGATGTGGATGCCAAACAAATATATCCATCCCAACAGTACCCGCCATTAAATAAATCTTGCAGACGTGGATGCCCAACAAATATATCCATCCCAACAGTACCCGCCATTAAATAAATCTTGCAGATGTGGATGCCAAACAAATATATCCATCCCAACAGTACCCGCCATTAAATAAATCTTGCAGACGTGGATGCCCAACAAATATATCCATCCCAACAGTACCCGCCATTAAATAAATCTTGCAGATGTGGATGCCAAACAAATATATCCATCCCAACAGTACCCGCCATTAAATAAATCTTGCAGACGTGGATGCCCAACAAATATATCCATCCCAACAGTACCCGCCATCAAATAAATCTTGCAGATGTGGATGCCCAACAAATATATCCATCCCAACAGTACCCGCCATTAAATAAATCTAGCAGACGTGGATGCCCAACAAATATATCCATCCCAACAGTACCCGCCATTAAATAAATCTTGAAGATGTGGATGCCCAACAAATATATCCATCCCAACAGTACCCGCCATTAAATAAATCTTGCAGATGTGGGTGCCAAACAAATATATCCATCCCAACAGTACCCGCCATTAAATAAATCTAGCAGACGTGGATGCCCAACAAATATATCCATCCCAACAGTACCCGCCATTAAATAAATCTTTGCTTATGAAACCATTCCCAACAACTATAAATTAACTGTGGCCGAGTTAATGATGTTGCGCGTGAACTCCAACATTGTGTCCTAGTACATATTGCCCCATAACGTAAGGAAGGTTACTTGCTGGTCGTTACACCCACATATGTGCACTTTGGTACAGCGCAGCAAATAGGTGAATTAAAATAAACTAAATAAAAAACTCAAATTAAATAAGTTAGTGACATTAAAATTAAAGCATTCAATACTCCATCTCGTACTTCAGGTCGAGCCTAAAAATATTAACGTTATATCGTGAATTTGCAACCAAGAATTATGGTGCACTTGTTCTGGTGTGCAAATGGGGCGCGATTGTAGTTATTTGTACCTGAAGTTTTTGGTTTACGTGAGCTGCGTAGCGGCCAGGGGGCTTATCGGTCACTGTGTTGATGTCGCGCCTGGTGTGGGGTGTGCGTTGTGTGTGGTGTGCGTTGTGTGTGGTGTGCGTTGTGTGTGTGGTGTGCGTTGTGTGTGTGGTGTGCGTTGTGTGTGTGTGGTGTGCGTTGTGTGTGTGTGGTGTGCGTTGTGTGTGTGGTGTGCGTTGTGTGTGGTGTGCGTTGTGTGTGTGGTGTGCGTTGTGTGTGTGGTGTGCGTTGTGTGTGTGTGGTGTGCGTTGTGTGTGTGTGGTGTGCGTTGTGTGTGTGGTGTGCGTTGTGTGTGTGGTGTGCGTTGTGTGTGTGTGGTGTGCGTTGTGTGTGTGGTGTGCGTTGTGTGTGTGGTGTGCGTTGTGTGTGTGGTGTGCGTTGTGTGTGTGTGGTGTGCGTTGTGTGTGTGGTGTGCGTTGTGTGTGTGGTGTGCGTTGTGTGTGTGGTGTGCGTTGTGTGTGTGGTGTGCGTTGTGTGTGTGTGGTGTGCGTTGTGTGTGTGGTGTGCGTTGTGTGTGTGGTGTGCGTTGTGTGTGTGGTGTGCGTTGTGTGTGTGGTGTGCGTTGTGTGTGTGGTGTGCGTTGTGTGTGTGGTGTGCGTTGTGTGTGTGTGGTGTGCGTTGTGTGTGTGGTGTGCGTTGTGTGTGTGGTGTGCGTTGTGTGTGTGGTGTGCGTTGTGTGTGTGGTGTGCGTTGTGTGTGTGGTGTGCGTTGTGTGTGTGTGGTGTGCGTTGTGTGTGTGTGGTGTGCGTTGTGTGTGTGGTGTGCGTTGTGTGTGTGGTGTGCGTTGTGTGTGTGTGGTGTGCGTTGTGTGTGTGGTGTGCGTTGTGTGTGTGGTGTGCGTTGTGTGTGTGGTGTGCGTTGTGTGTGTGGTGTGCGTTGTGTGTGTGGTGTGCGTTGTGTGTGTGGTGTGCGTTGTGTGTGTGGTGTGCGTTGTGTGTGTGGTGTGCGTTGTGTGTGTGGTGTGCGTGTGTGTGTGTGGTGTGCGTTGTGTGTGTGGTGTGCGTTGTGTGTGTGGTGTGCGTTGTGTGTGGTGTGCGTTGTGTGTGTGGTGTGCGTTGTGTGTGTGGTGTGCGTTGTGTGTGGTGTGCGTTGTGTGTGTGGTGTGCGTTGTGTGTGGTGTGCGTTGTGTGTGGTGTGCGTTGTGTGTGTGGTGTGCGTTGTGTGTGTGGTGTGCGTTGTGTGTGTGGTGTGCGTTGTGTGTGTGGTGTGCGTTGTGTGTGTGGTGTGCGTTGTGTGTGTGGTGTGCGTTGTGTGTGTGGTGTGCGTTGTGTGTGTGGTGTGCGTTGTGTGTGTGGTGTGCGTTGTGTGTGTGGTGTGCGTTGTGTGTGTGGTGTGCGTTGTGTGTGTGTGGTGTGCGTTGTGTGTGTGTGGTGTGCGTTGTGTGTGTGGTGTGCGTTGTGTGTGTGGTGTGCGTTGTGTGTGTGGTGTGCGTTGTGTGTGTGGTGTGCGTTGTGTGTGTGGTGTGCGTTGTGTGTGGTGTGCGTTGTGTGTGTGGTGTGCGTTGTGTGTGTGGTGTGCGTTGTGTGTGGTGTGCGTTGTGTGTGTGGTGTGCGTTGTGTGTGGTGTGCGTTGTGTGTGTGGTGTGCGTTGTGTGTGTGGTGTGCGTTGTGTGTGGTGTGCGTTGTGTGTGGTGTGCGTTGTGTGTGTGGTGTGCGTTGTGTGTGGGGTGTGCGTTGTGTGTGGTGTGCGTTGTGTGTGTGGTGTGCGTTGTGTGTGTGGTGTGCGTTGTGTGTGTGGTGTGCGTTGTGTGTGGTGTGCGTTGTGTGTGTGGTGTGCGTTGTGTGTGTGGTGTGCGTTGTGTGTGTGGTGTGCGTTGTGTGTGTGGTGTGCGTTGTGTGTGGTGTGCGTTGTGTGTGTGGTGTGCGTTGTGTGTGTGGTGTGCGTTGTGTGTGTGGTGTGCGTTGTGTGTGTGGTGTGCGTTGTGTGTGTGGTGTGCGTTGTGTGTGTGGTGTGCGTTGTGTGTGTGGTGTGCGTTGTGTGTGTGGTGTGCGTTGTGTGTGTGGTGTGCGTTGTGTGTGTGGTGTGCGTTGTGTGTGTGGTGTGCGTTGTGTGTGTGGTGTGCGTTGTGTGTGTGGTGTGCGTTGTGTGTGTGGTGTGCGTTGTGTGTGTGGTGTGCGTTGTGTGTGTGGTGTGCGTTGTGTGTGTGGTGTGCGTTGTGTGTGTGGTGTGCGTTGTGTGTGTGGTGTGCGTTGTGTGTGTGGTGTGCGTTGTGTGTGTGGTGTGCGTTGTGTGTGTGGTGTGCGTTGTGTGTGTGGTGTGCGTTGTGTGTGTGGTGTGCGTTGTGTGTGTGGTGTGCGTTGTGTGTGTGGTGTGCGTTGTGTGTGTGGTGTGCGTTGTGTGTGTGGTGTGCGTTGTGTGTGTGGTGTGCGTTGTGTGTGTGGTGTGCGTTGTGTGTGGTGTGCGTTGTGTGTGGTGTGCGTTGTGTGTGTGGTGTGCGTTGTGTGTGTGGTGTGCGTTGTGTGTGTGGTGTGCGTTGTGTGTGTGGTGTGCGTTGTGTGTGTGGTGTGCGTTGTGTGTGTGGTGTGCGTTGTGTGTGTGGTGTGCGTTGTGTGTGTGGTGTGCGTTGTGTGTGTGGTGTGCGTTGTGTGTGTGGTGTGCGTTGTGTGTGTGGTGTGCGTTGTGTGTGTGGTGTGCGTTGTGTGTGTGGTGTGCGTTGTGTGTGTGGTGTGCGTTGTGTGTGTGGTGTGCGTTGTGTGTGTGGTGTGCGTTGTGTGTGTGGTGTGCGTTGTGTGTGTGGTGTGCGTTGTGTGTGTGGTGTGCGTTGTGTGTGTGGTGTGCGTTGTGTGTGTGGTGTGCGTTGTGTGTGTGGTGTGCGTTGTGTGTGTGGTGTGCGTTGTGTGTGTGGTGTGCGTTGTGTGTGTGGTGTGCGTTGTGTGTGTGGTGTGCGTTGTGTGTGTGGTGTGCGTTGTGTGTGTGGTGTGCGTTGTGTGTGTGGTGTGCGTTGTGTGTGTGGTGTGCGTTGTGTGTGTGGTGTGCGTTGTGTGTGTGGTGTGCGTTGTGTGTGTGGTGTGCGTTGTGTGTGTGGTGTGCGTTGTGTGTGTGGTGTGCGTTGTGTGTGTGGTGTGCGTTGTGTGTGTGGTGTGCGTTGTGTGTGTGGTGTGCGTTGTGTGTGTGGTGTGCGTTGTGTGTGTGGTGTGCGTTGTGTGTGTGGTGTGCGTTGTGTGTGTGGTGTGCGTTGTGTGTGTGGTGTGCGTTGTGTGTGTGGTGTGCGTTGTGTGTGTGGTGTGCGTTGTGTGTGTGGTGTGCGTTGTGTGTGTGGTGTGCGTTGTGTGTGTGTGGTGTGCGTTGTGTGTGTGTGGTGTGCGTTGTGTGTGTGTGGTGTGCGTTGTGTGTGTGTGGTGTGCGTTGTGTGTGTGTGGTGTGCGTTGTGTGTGTGTGGTGTGCGTTGTGTGTGTGTGGTGTGCGTTGTGTGTGTATGGTGTGCGTTGTGTGTGTATGGTGTGCGTTGTGTGTGTGTGTGGTGTGCGTTGTGTGTGTGTGTGGTGTGCGTTGAGTGTGTGTGGTGTGCGTTGTGTGTGTGTGGTGTGCGTTGAGTGTGTGTGGTGTGCGTTGAGTGTGTGTGGTGTGCGTTGTGTGTGTGTGGTGTGCGTTGTGTGTGTGTGGTGTGCGTTGTGTGTGTGTGGTGTGCGTTGTGTGTGTGTGGTGTGCGTTGTGTGTGTGTGGTGTGCGTTGTGTGTGTGTGGTGTGCGTTGTGTGTGTGTGGTGTGCGTTGTGTGTGTGTGGTGTGCGTTGTGTGTGTGTGGTGTGCGTTGTGTGTGTGTGGTGTGCGTTGTGTGTGTGTGGTGTGCGTTGTGTGTGTGTGGTGTGCGTTGTGTGTGTGTGGTGTGCGTTGTGTGTGTGTGGTGTGCGTTGTGTGTGTGTGGTGTGCGTTGTGTGTGTGTGGTGTGCGTTGTGTGTGTGTGGTGTGCGTTGTGTGTGTGTGGTGTGCGTTGTGTGTGTGTGGTGTGCGTTGTGTGTGTGTGGTGTGCGTTGTGTGTGTGTGGTGTGCGTTGTGTGTGTGTGGTGTGCGTTGTGTGTGTGTGGTGTGCGTTGTGTGTGTGTGGTGTGCGTTGTGTGTGTGTGGTGTGCGTTGTGTGTGTGTGGTGTGCGTTGTGTGTGTGTGGTGTGCGTTGTGTGTGTGTGGTGTGCGTTGTGTGTGTGTGGTGTGCGTTGTGTGTGTGTGGTGTGCGTTGTGTGTGTGTGGTGTGCGTTGTGTGTGTGTGGTGTGCGTTGTGTGTGTGTGGTGTGCGTTGTGTGTGTGTGGTGTGCGTTGTGTGTGTGTGGTGTGCGTTGTGTGTGTGTGGTGTGCGTTGTGTGTGTGTGGTGTGCGTTGTGTGTGTGTGGTGTGCGTTGTGTGTGTGTGGTGTGCGTTGTGTGTGTGTGGTGTGCGTTGTGTGTGTGTGGTGTGCGTTGTGTGTGTGTGGTGTGCGTTGTGTGTGTGTGGTGTGCGTTGTGTGTGTGTGGTGTGCGTTGTGTGTGTGTGGTGTGCGTTGTGTGTGTGTGGTGTGCGTTGTGTGTGTGTGGTGTGCGTTGTGTGTGTGTGGTGTGCGTTGTGTGTGGGTGGTGTGCGTTGTGTGTGGGTGGTGTGCGTTGTGTGTGGGTGGTGTGCGTTGTGTGTGGGTGGTGTGCGTTGTGGGCGTTATGGGTGGTGTGCGTTGTAGGCGTTATGGGTGGGGTTCGTTGTGTGTGGTGTGCGTTGTAGGCGTTATGGGTGGTGTGCGTTGTGTGTGGTGTGCGTTGTAGGCGTTATGGGTGGTGTGCGTTGTGTGTGGTGTGCGTTGTAGGCGTTATGGGTGGTGTGCGTTGTGTGTGGTGTGCGTTGTAGGCGTTATGGGTGGTGTGCGTTGTGTGTGGTGTGCGTTGTAGGCGTTATGGGTGGTGTGCGTTGTGTGTGGTGTGCGTTGTAGGCGTTATGGGTGGTGTGCGTTGTGTGTGGTGTGCGTTGTAGGCGTTATGGGTGGTGTGCGTTGTGTGTGGTGTGCGTTGTAGGCGTTACGGGTGGTGTGCGTTGTGTGTGGTGTGCGTTATGGGTGGTGTGCGTTGTGTGTGGTGTGCGTTATGGGTGGTGTGCGTTGTGTGTGGTGTGCGTTATGGGTGGTGTGCGTTATGGGTGATGTGTGTGCTGTGCGTTGCACACACACAACATGTGTGCATTATGTGCACACACACACACACACACACACAACACCTCCGCGCGTCGCCGCGCCAAAATCCGCGTTAGCAAATCGATGCGAGCAAAAGAACTTCTTGCTGGGATACGTAAATATTGCAGCGCCCTCGTGGCCGCCGTGTGTGTGTTGTGTGTGTGTGTGTGCTGAAAGTGTGTGTGCGTGTGTGTTGTGTGTGTGCTGAAAGTGTGTGTGCGTGTGTGTTGTGTGTGTGCTGAAAGTGTGTGTGTGTCTGCTGCTTTGTGCGCGTTGGCTTTGTGCTGCGGCGTGTTTGCCCGTGTGACGCGCGTGTTTGAGATTGCCTCTGTCGGCGTGTGTCGAGGCCGTGTACACACCCCGGCCTGCTGCTGCTTTCATGCCTCATGCGTCCGGACTGCGTTGTGTGTGTGCTCCGTGCGTGTGTGTGTGTGTGTGTGTATTGTGTGTGTGTATTTTATGTTTTTTGTGTTCGTGGATGCGTGTTCTTTGTGTTCGTGGGTGTGTTTTTCGTATATGTGTGCTTAGTGTATGAGTGTGTGTTTTCTGTGTTCGTGTATGTGTGTTTGTGTATGTGTGTTTTGTGTATGTTTCGTGTATGTTTCGTGTATGTGTGTTTCGTGGATGTGTGTGTTTCATGTATAAGTGTGTTTTGTGTGTGTGTTTTTGTGCCATTGTTCGCTGCCGCCGCTGGCTGCACGTCGATAAAAGTGTCCGCAAATGCCTGGTGCAGTCGGCAAGTATTTTTCTATTTTGTACTTCCGGCGCCCTTTGTGCGGCTTGCATCATTGCTTCTTAATCGAAACTGCGCACTTCTTTTTTTCTTTTTTGTCCGTTCATGGATAATTTAAAATAGAAAAACTCTGAAACCTCACGTGTCACGTGCTCGAACCAGCCTCAAGCGAACTTATGTGCCAACTTATTTTATTTTGTTCATTTCTCTAAATTTATTCATATGTTTGTTTTCCTGTACCGTGTTCCCAGTAAACGACACCAACTTGTATGTAACCGGAGGAGAATTCCTGTGAGAATTTGGTATTTCCGATGGTGCTGGCACTACATTGGGAAGTCTGGTGTAAATAATTCCCTTACTGAGTGCGTGTCGCATTCAGTATCAGTTACTACTCGCTATGTATCGCATTCAGTATTAGCTATCCGTTATGTATCGCATTCCGTATTAGCTATACGTTATGTATCGCATTCCGTATTAGCTATCCGTTATGTATCGCATTCCGTATTAGCTATCCGTTATGTATCGCATTCAGTATTAGCTATCCGTTATGTATCGCATTCAGTATTAGCTATCCGTTATGTATCGCATTCAGTATTAGCTATCCGTTATGTATCGCATTCAGTATTAGCTATCCGTTATGTATCGCATTCCGTATTAGCTATCCGCTATGTATCACATTCAGTATTAGCTATCCGTTATGTATCGCATTCCGTATTAGCTATCCGCTATGTATCGCATTCAGTATTAGCTATCCGTTATGTATCGCATTCAGTATTAGCTATCCGTTATGTATCGCATTCAGTATTAGCTATCCGTTATGTATCGCATTCAGTATTAGCTATCCGTTATGTATCGCATTCAGTATTAGCTATCCGTTATGTCTCGCATTCAGTATTAGCTATCCGTTATGTATCGCATTCAGTATTAGCTATCCGTTATGTATCGCATTCAGTATTAGCTATCCGTTATGTATCGCATTCAGTATTAGCTATCCGTTATGTATCGCATTCAGTATTAGCTATCCGTTATGTATCGCATTCCGTATTAGCTATCCGCTATGTATCACATTCAGTATTAGCTATCCGTTATGTATCGCATTCAGTATTAACTATACGTTATGTATCGCATTCAGTATTAACTATCCGTTATGTATCGCATTCAGCATAAGCTACCCGTTCAGCATCACACTCAGTACTGTTAGCAATACTGTCGAGTCCCTCATTTCACAAGCACATCATTGGAACTCTCCAAGTGCGCCAAGTCTGTTTAAAAGCAGGAAACGTGACCGTAGCTCCATAGGTTGTCAACCCTCAACATTCCTCCGTTCCTACCACGGTAGAGGAAACAGGGTAGGTTCAAACCAGTCTTTTTTCGTTGCCGGCGTGGTTTTGCTGACGTCACGGCAACGAACCAATAGCAGCGCTCATATTGCATCTGGTAGCACTGCTACCCCCAAATCTGGCTCCCGATCATGGCGTTTTGGTGACGTCTTAAAGTTGGTTTGGAGTAAAACCTTTCTATTGGCTAGCCGAGCAAGAGGAGGTGTATTTTCTCCCGCAGAAATGACCCTACCTTGTTTGCTCTACCGTGGCTCCCACACACCTCCACCGCAAACAAACACCGCCGCTGCTGCAGCGTTTGGGGCTAAAAGAACTTTACCTCACAGTTTTCCCTCGGTCTCTACTGCCGCCGGCAGTCTCCCCCCCCCCCCCCCTTACCCCTCTCTCCCTCTTTCTTTCTCTCTCTCTAAGTTTGAAATTTGGTCCAAGTTTAGGCCGTTGCCGGGAAAGGAAAAAAAGATCGTGAAATAGGACTCCCCTGCCTGGAGTGCAGTGAGCGTCTCTTGTTGAAACGCAAGCCTCTTTTAGGAACAGGATTGTTCTGTTGCCTCACTCACTCACTCACTCACTCGAAACTTACTTTGAATTATGCTTGAAGTTTAAATCTACTTTTTTTTGTTTATTCTGGGCTAAGGAACCCTTGCTTGAAATGGTCATCTCTGTGATCTCCACCCAAAATGAAGTTTATGAGTTCAAATGAGGTTTTCATTCAAGTTTGCATGTGATGAGCGTTTCTCCGTAACTTTGGTGGTTCACTCTTTGTGTTTGATCCATTATTTGTTAGCTTGCCCCACCACGATGTTTTTTTTTAATTTTAATTTTATGATACTAATTCATCATTGAAAATTCAGGTGCTGTTATTGACTTGCCCTATCTCCTTAAAATGTGTTCGTAGAACCTATGAGATAATATTAGCAAATATCTGTCTATTTTACTATTAATTTTGATTGATCATTCCAGCTATTCCTCATGGCACACACACAAAAATACAATAGTTATTCTAAATTTTCAGATCATAATTAATTTTGATTGATCATTCCAGCTATTCCTCATGGCACACAAAAATAAACACTGAAATTTATTTTAAATTTTCAGAAGCTTCAGAACCTGAATCAAAAAATGTTGAGTTTGTGAACCGTGCCTTTCAAATACGTACGTTCGGTTGAGGGGCGCATGCAGGCTTTGTGCGCCGTGTGAATTTCTATCAAATAAGCCATTGGATTACCCGACAAAAAAGTAAAATGGTTCGGAACCTCATAGACCTACCGCTCCCACTGCAACGTTGCGGCAGCAGTTCTTGCCTTCTACCTCTCAAAAGAAAAGAAAAACTCGCTCCGCAGCGGCTAGATTAAACGACGACTGGGCACTAGGCCTCAAATGGCCGAAGAAAACGATCCCAGCGAAAGCGTTCAGGGGAAACTCTGTTAAAAGAAAGTTCAGGGAATTGCTGATCTTTGTTGGCATAAAGATACTACTGCTCGAGCTGGGGATCCTACGGGGTTAGACTCGGAGATTCTTTACGGTTGAAGTAGAGAAAGAGAAACCGACGAGAAATTGGGCAATTTCAGCGCTAAAAATGCCTGTGGACATGTAGGCTCGATTAGACGCTGGAATTTTTGCATTGTTACTCCTGAAGATTTGTATTAAGCCTGGTGTGAATTAAGTCCATGCGTTAGAAGTTCTCGTGGGAATTGAATGTTAAAGTTCCTTCACCATTTGAGCTGAACAATTTCTTGCTTGCTGAATTTGAAGGTTGTTAATTTGAGTCCAAATTACATGAGATAATATTCAAGTGTAACATTGGCAGCTAGAGCTTGTTAACTGAACTGAAACTTGCTAACTGAACTGAACTCCTGTTAACTGAACTGAACTCCTGTTAACTGAACTGAACTCCTGTTAACTGAACTGAACTCCTGTTAACTGAACTGAACTCCTGTTAACTGAACTGAACTCCTGTTAACTGAACTGAACTCCTGTTAACTGAACTGAACTCCTGTTAACTGAACTGAACTCCTGTTAACTGAACTGAACTCCTGTTAACTGAACTGAACTCCTGTTAACTGAAACAGAAGATTGTTCATTCACGTCCAATTTACAAAAGAAACGATCCAAGTGTAACCTGTCTTGAAATAAAGGAAATACCATGACCAGGAAATACCATGACCAGGAAATACCATGACCAGGAAATACCATGACCAGGAAATACCATGACCAGGAAATACCATGACCAGGAAATACCATGACCAGGAAATACCATGACCAGGAAATACCATGACCAGGAAATACCATGACCAGGAAATACCATGACCAGGAAATACCATGACCAGGAAATACCATGACCAGGAAATACCATGACCAGGAAATACCATGACCAGGAAATACCATGACCAGGAAATACCATTACCAGGAAATACCATGACCAGGAAATACCATGACCAGGAAATACCATGACCAGGAAATACCATGACCAGGAAATACCATGACCAGGAAATACCATGACCAGGAAATACCATGACCAGGAAATACCATGACCAGGAAATACCATGACCAGGAAATACCATGACCAGGAAATACCATGACCAGGAAATACCATGACCTGGAAATACCATGACCAGGAAATACCATGACCAGGAAATACCATGACCAGGAAATACCATGACCAGGAAATACCATGACCAGGAAATACCATGACCAGGAAATACCATGACCAGGAAATACCATGACCTGGAAATACCATGACCTGGAAATACCATGACCAGGAAATACCATGACCATGAAATACCATGACCAGGAAACAATTGGTCCAGCTTTCTGATGAGGAGAAGTGGGTGTCGGCCAGGTAACCCAGAAGACAAAGGGGGGCAAGGCTCGGTAAAGGCAAAAAATATCCAGTGGAGACAAAAAATCCCGAGTTAGGGTTAAGGCTCGTTGATTGTGTGCTGAGTGCGGAGGTTGAGGTGTCCTGTTGACAAAGGAGGTTTTGGATCCCGAATGCGGCCATGTGGAAATGGTCGACCCACGAACCTCGTTTTGTGTTAAAGATAAGGCAAGGCGGGAGCTTTGAGGGGTTTATTGTGTCGGCAAGAGGCTGTAATCAGAGGCCTTAGGCCTATTTGAGACGGTGTTGTCGCCGCTCTGGACCTGTTCTGCTCGGCCTTATCGACCTATGTTAGCGCCAGACTTTGGTATGTGCTCCCTATTCGTACATCATGAATAGTTTATGGAAATTGTATTTTCTTCCATATGCTATTCGAGACGTTCTATTATGTGACAGAAACAGCTTCATTCACCTATGATAGCGCCAGACTTTTGGTATGTGTTCGTGCGCTGTTCTTTTCCCACGGGTAGTGTATGGAAGTGGCATTTTCTTCATATGCTTAGTGAACCTGAATTGCTAACGTTCCTGCTGAAATCGTTTTAGGCCGAAAGTTACGAAAGGTTGTTTACCTCTGGTCTACATCATGGAACTTGCAATGGTTACTTTAGTTGTTTGTGAACTGGTGTACAAACTTGAAGTTGCCTACAAGTTGTTTGTGAATTGGTGATCAAAATTGAAGTTACCTACAATTTGTTTCTGAATTGGTGATCAAATTTGAAGTTAACTACAAGTTGTTTGTGAATTGGTGTACAAACTTGAAGTTGCCTACAAGTTGTTTGTGAACTGGTTTACAAACTTGAAGTTGCCTACAAGTTGTTCGTTAACTGAGACTATTCTAGTTGTAATATAGTGCTTTGCTTCATCCCGCCTAAAATATAAATATTGTCGAAGTTAAAAAATTAAATATCATTGGGGTACAGTACTCGTTTTTGGTCTTTGAAGGCTCTGTAAAGCCTCCTCCGTCTCGTAAAACCTGCATCATTACTGCATCATTACTCTAGTAAAAAAAAGTAGCGTGAAGATTTGCACCAACCTTTGGTGAAAACAAATTGCCCTTTCGGAGTATTTTGAGGGAATTGAAACGTTCAAGTTGCTTAAGCTGAACAATTTCTCGTTAGCTGAAACGAGGCAAAATGGTTTCAGTTCGGCTGCCTTTACCATTTCTTGCTGCTCCACAGTTCGAGCTGAACGTTAGCTCAAACACGAAATGGTGTCTGTTTGGCAGTCTTTATAAACGTTAGCCGAAACAACGCAAAATAGTTTCTCTTTGGCAGTCTTTTAAAACTTGAGCTGAAACGCCGCAAAATGGTTTCTGTTAGACAGTTTTTTAGCGTTTCTTAAACTCCTCACGACGCCGTTTTTGAGTGCGCTGTGGCCCGTTACGGCGGCGTGCTATGGCGCGGGTCGTCGCCTTATCGGCGCCCTTCCTGCCGAGCTGCGCCTCGGCCGCCATGTGGGGCTGGGCGTGGGACCGCTCCAAGGTTGGCAACCCTCCCTAACCCTAGGGTTGCCCCTCCCTAGGCAACCCTCCCTAACCCGAGTTCCTTCTCACAGCTTGGGTTCCTGTGCCATCCTTCTTAATCCGGGTTCCTTCTCATAGCTTGGGTTCCTCTGCAATCCTCCTTAATTCGGGTTCCTTCTCACAGCTTGGGTTCCTGTGCAATCCTCCTTTAATCCGGGTTCCTTCTTATAGCTTGGGTTCCTCTGCAATCCTCCTTAATCCGGGTTCCTTCACAGCTCTCTCTAGCCCGGGTTCCTGCGTTAGGTGGGGTTCAAGTTATTTATTCGGGTTCCTTCGCGAGTTTTCTAAACTTGGGGTCCTTCGCAACCCTCTTTATCCCGCAAGTATAAGACCCTTTTACAGCTTGTGCACACACAACCCTTCCTAGCACACCGTGCTTGCGGAACCCTTTCCGATGCCGGTACTATTCACGGCCCTATTGGAGCCGGTACTGTTCACGGCCCTATTGGAGCCGGTACTGTTCACGGCCCTATTGGAGCCGGTACTGTTCACGGCCCTATTGGAGCCGGTACTGTTCACGGCCCTATTGGAGCCGGTACTGTTCACGGCCCTATTGGAGCCGGTACTGTTCACGGCCCTATTGGAGCCGGTACTGTTCACGGCCCTATTGGAGCCGGTACTGTTCACGGCCTTATTGGAGGCGGTACTGTTCACGGCCCTATTGGAGCCGGTACTGTTCACGGCCCTATTGGAGCCGGTACTGTTCACGGCCCATATGGAGCCGGTACTGTTCACGGCCCTATTGGAGCCGGTACTGTTCACGGCCCTATTGGAGCCGGTACTGTTCACGGCCCTATTGGAGCCGGTACTGTTCACGGCCCTATTGGAGCCGGTACTGTTCACGGCCCTATTGGAGCCGGTACTGTTCACGGCCCTATTGGAGCCGGTACTGTTCACGGCCCTATTGGAGCCGGTACTGTTCACGGCCCTATTGGAGCCGGTACTGTTCACGGCCCTATTGGAGCCGGTACTGTTCACGGCCCTATTGGAGCCGGTACTGTTCACGGCCCTATTGGAGCCGGTACTGTTCACGGCCTTATTGGAGCCGGTACTGTTCACGGCCCTATTGGAGCCGGTACTGTTCACGGCCCTATTGGAGCCGGTACTGTTCACGGCCTTATTGGAGCCGGTACTGTTCACGGCCCTATTGGAGCCGGTACTGTTCACGGCCCTATTGGAGCCGGTACTGTTCACGGCCCTATTGGAGCCGGTACTGTTCACGGCCTTATTGGAGCCGGTACTGTTCACGGCCCTATTGGAGCCGGTACTGTTCACGGCCCTATTGGAGCCGGTACTGTTCACGGCCCTATTGGAGCCGGTACTGTTCACGGCCCTATTGGAGCCGGTACTGTTCACGGCCTTATTGGAGCCGGTACTGTTCACGGCCCTATTGGAGCCGGTACTGTTCACGGCCCTATTGGAGCCGGTACTGTTCACGGCCTTATTGGAGCCGGTACTGTTCACGGCCCTATTGGAGCCGGTACTGTTCACGGCCCTATTGGAGCCGGTACTGTTCACGGCCTTATTGGAGCCGGTACTGTTCACGGCCCTATTGGAGCCGGTACTGTTCACGGCCCTATTGGAGCCGGTACTGTTCACGGCCCTATTGGAGCCGGTACTGTTCACGGCCCTATTGGAGCCGGTACTGTTCACGGCCTTATTGGAGCCGGTACTGTTCACGGCCCTATTGGAGCCGGTACTGTTCACGGCCCTATTGGAGCCGGTACTGTTCACGGCCTTATTGGAGCCGGTACTGTTCACGGCCCTATTGGAGCCGGTACTGTTCACGGCCCTATTGGAGCCGGTACTGTTCACGGCCCATATGGAGCCGGTACTGTTCACGGCCCTATTGGAGCCGGTACTGTTCACGGCCCTATTGGAGCCGGTACTGTTCACGGCCCTATTGGAGCCGGTACTGTTCACGGCCCTATTGGAGCCGGTACTGTTCACGGCCCTATTGGAGCCGGTACTGTTCACGGCCCTATTGGAGCCGGTACTGTTCACTGCCCTATTGGAGCCGGTACTGTTCACGGCCCTATTGGAGCCGGTACTGTTCACGGCCCTTTTCAAGCCGGTACTGTTCACGGCCCTTTTCAAGCCGGTACTGTTCACGGCCCTTTTCAAGCCGGACCCTTTCACCCTCCTGTAGGACAGGGCTGAGTGGGCCAGCCCCTCTCGCGTGTGTGGGACAGCTGTGTGCCGTGCGCCATTATCATCCCTGTGCGCCTCGTGAACGTGATGGGGGAATGGGGCTTACCCCATCGCCTCCAGGGTGAGGGGGAGATCCCATATTACCTTATCACGGCATGAGTGGAGAAGAAATGTTTTTGCTTCATCATTTCACGAGTTGGATGAACATGTTTTTACTCCATCACTTCACGAGTTGAAAACAAATGTTTTTTCTTCATCATATTAGGAGTTGGAAAATTATTTTTGCTTCATTACCTTGCGAGCTGGGAAAATGTTTTTGTTTCATCATATCACTTGTTGGAAGGAAGTTGACTTCTACCCCATCGCCTCTCCGGTGAGAAGATAATGCGATATTACCTTATCATCTCGCTACGAGGACAGAAATGTGATTATACTTCATCATATCACAAATGCGAAAGAAAGTTGCATTTACTTCATCACCTTACGAGGGGGGAGAGAATTACTTTATCACCTCACGAGTGGGAAAGATAACTTTTCTCATTGCGTCACCTGTAAAAGATGAAGTTTTCCATAGTCTTAATATTGCAAAGGAAGCTACCTTAAATCGTCCCCCCACTCGTGACGGGAGAACTATCACTTGCTATTGCTATTACTATCACTTTGCCATTGAAATGGAACCATCACTTCCCTCATCACTTCTCCCATCACCTCCCCCATCACCTCCCCCATCACCTCCCCCATCACCTCCCCCATCACCTCCCCCATCACCTCCCCCATCACCTCCCCCATCACCTCCCCCATCACCTCCCCCATCACCTCCCCCATCACCTCCCCCATCACCTCCCCCATCACCTCCCCCATCACCTCCCCCATCACCTCCCCCATCACCTCCCCCATCACCTCCCCCATCACCTCCCCCATCACCTCACGAGCGAGGGACGAACAAACGCAACTACTCGCCAGTGATGGGAAAATGTGGTTTTCCTTATCACCGCTCCAGCGGTGAGCAGGAAATGGTACTTCCCTCATCACCAGCTCCCTTTACAGCGCAGCGCTCACCCTCCTCTGCTCGGCTGCGCTCACTGCTGCGCTCACTGCTGCGCTCTGCGCTCACTGACTGCTGCGTTCTGCGTTTTTTTACTGCTGCTGAGTGGCGTTCCTGCGTTTCATGTTCAAGAGACCGTGGTGAATTGCGTTCTGTCGTGCAGCGTTCAGGAGACGGTCAGTGCGCACGTGACGTGCGAGACTTGCCGTGACGTGTTGCTTGCCTGTCTCGTCCCTGTCTCGTCCCTGTCTCGTCCCTGTCTCGTCCCTGTCTCGTCCCTGTCTCGTCCCTGTCTCGTCCCTGTCTCGTCCCTGTCTCGTCCCTGTCTCGTCCCTGTCTCGTCCCTGTCTCGTCCCTGTCTCGTCCCTGTCTCGTCCCTGTCTCGTCCCTGTCTCGTCCCTGTCTCGTCCCTGTCTCGTCCCTGTCTCGTCCCTGTCTCGTCCCTGTCTCGTCCCTGTCTCGTCCCTGTCTCGTCCCTGTCTCGTCTCTTTCTCGTCTCTTTCTCGTCTCTTTCTCGTCTCTTTCTCGTCCCTGTCTCGTCCCTGTCTCGTCCCTGTCTCGTCCCTGTCTCGTCCCTGTCTCGTCCCTGTCTCGTCCCTGTCTCGTCTCTTTCTCGTCTCTTTCTCGTCTCTTTCTCGTCTCTTTCTCGTCCCTGTCTCGTCCCTGTCTCGTCCCTGTCTCGTCCCTGTCTCGTCCCTGTCTCGTCCCTGTCTCGTCCCTGTCTCGTCCCTGTCTCGTCCCTGTCTCGTCTCTTTCTCGTCTCTTTCTCGTCTCTTTCTCGTCTCTTTCTCGTCTCTTTCTCGTCTCTTTCTCGTCTCTTTCTCGTCCCTGTCTCGTCCCTGTCTCGTCCCTGTCTCGTCCCTGTCTCGTCCCTGTCTCGTCCCTGTCTCGTCTCTTTCTCGTCCCTGTCTCGTCTCTTTCTCGTCCCTGTCTCGTCTCTTTCTCGTCCCTGTCTCGTCCCTGTCTCGTCCCTGTCTCGTCCCTGTCTCGTCCCTGTCTCGTCCCTGTCTCGTCCCTGTCTCGTCCCTTTCTCGTCTCTTTCTCGTCCCTGTCTCGTCCCTGTCTCGTCCCTGTCTCGTCTCTTTCTCGTCTCTTTCTCGTCTCTTTCTCGTCTCTTTCTCGTCTCTTTCTCGTCTCTTTCTCGTCTCTTTCTCGTCTCTTTCTCGTCTCTTTCTCGTCTCTTTCTCGTCTCTTTCTCGTCCCTGTCCCGTCCCTGTCTCGTCCCTGTCTCGTCCCTGTCTCGTCCCTGTCTCGTCCCTGTCTCGTCCCTGTCTCGTCCCTGTCTCGTCCCTGTCTCGTCCCGGTCTCGTCCCTGTCTCGTCTCTTTCTCGTCCCTGTCTCGTTTCTTTCTCGTCTCTTTCTCGTCTCTTTCTCGTCTCTTTCTCGTCTCTTTCTCGTCTCTTTCTCGTCTCTTTCTCGTCTCTTTCTCGTCTCTTTCTCGTCTCTTTCTCGTCTCTTTCTCGTCTCTTTCTCGTCCCTGTCTCGTCCCTGTCTCGTCCCTGTCTCGTCCCTGTCTCGTCTCGTCTCTGTCTCGTCCCTGTCTCGTCCCTGTCTCGTCTCTTTCTCGTCCCTGTCTCGTCCCTGTCTCGTCCCTGTCTCGTCCCTGTCTCGTCCCTGTCTCGTCCCTGTCTCGTCCCTGTCTCGTCCCTGTCTCGTCCCTGTCTCGTCCCTGTCTCGTCTGTTTTAGTCTTGCTTGTGTCGCTCCTGTTCCCATCCTTGTGAGGCGTGTGAGGCGCTGCGCTGAGGTGTGTAGTTCGTGTGAGGCGTGTAGGTCGTGTGAGGCGTGTAGGTCGTGTGAAGCGTATAGGTCGTGTGAAGCGTGTAGGGCGTGTGAGGCGTGTAGGTCGTGTGAGGCGTGTAGGTCGTGTGAAGCGTGTAGGGCGTGTGAGGCGTGTAGGTCGTGAGAGGCGTGTCTCCCACACACCCCGGCAGACCAACACAGCAGTTGGCAGCCTCACAGCGCCTCACTTGACGTGGTGCATCACACGCCTACACACCCCAGCTACACGCTCTCAGCTGCTCACACGCACACACCGGCGTACTGACGCGCACCAGCCCACACCGTGCTGACACATACAGTCACGAGTGTGCTGACGTGTACACAGTCACGAGTGTGCTGACGTGTACACAGTCACGAGTGTGCTGACGTGTACACAGTCACGAGTGTGCTGACGTGTACACAGTCACGAGTGTGCTGACGTGTACACAGTCACGAGTGTGCTGACGTGTACACAGTCACGAGTGTGCTGACGTGTACACAGTCACGAGTGTGCTGACGTGTACACAGTCACGAGTGTGCTGACGTGTACACAGTCACGAGTGTGCTGACGTGTACACAGTCACGAGTGTGCTGACGTGTACACAGTCACGAGTGTGCTGACGTGTACACAGTCACGAGTGTGTTGACGTGTACACAGTCACGAGTGTGCTGACGTGTACACCGCACACCGTGCTGACACAAACGCGTCGTGCTCAGACACACAATCCCGAGTGTACTGACGCACACACACCAGCACGCACACACGCACACACCAGCACACACACACGCACACACCATCACACACGCCATCACACACGCCGCTGACACACACGAGTGCTGACACCAGCCGTGCCTGACGCTCAACCTCACTTGACCCCCCGGGGGGTTGTGAGGGGGTGAGGGGGGCAGTGGGGGGCAGTCGCGTCTGGCTCCCCCACGCTATGTCGTGTGTGTGTCTGTATCTGTGTGTGCGTGTGTGTGTGTGCTGTATAGTTGTGGTGTGTGCTGTGTGTATGTTTGTAGTGTGCGTATGTGTGTGTGTGTGTACATGTAGTGTGTGTGTGTATGGGGGGTGTGTAGTATGTGCAGGGTGAGTGGTGTGTAGCATTAGCTGGCGTGTGTCTGTGTGGGAACTTTTTTGTGTGCGTGTGTTCCAAGTGCGTTGTGTGTTGCTCTGTTTAGCCAGAGTGAGAACTCTGTGTACCTCGTGTGTATATAGCAAACCAATTTAAATGAAATGGAAAAAAATGGAAAACGTAGGCCTACAATTAAAACAAAGAATTCGCTGCCGAGCTCCGGGGCAAAAGAATGGCGGTTACGGTGTACGGTTTGCGAAGGTCAAATTATGAAGTTCATTTGATTTTTCTATTTACAGCTGAGTGAGTGTTGTGTTTTGTGCTTGTTTGTGTTGTGTACTTGTTTGTGTTTTTTGTGTTCGTGTTTTGTGCTTGTTTGTGTTGTGTACTTGTTTGTGTTTTTTGTGTTCGTGTTTTGTGCTTGTTAGTGTTGTGTACTTGTTTGTGTTTTTTGTGTTCGTGTTTTGTGCTTGTTTGTGTTGTGTACTTGTTTGTGTTTTTTGTGTTCGTGTTTTGTGCTTGTTTGTGTTGTGTACTTGTTTGTGTTTTTTGTGTTCGTGTTTTGAGCTTTTTTGTGTTTGTCATGCTCTCGTCTGCCTGGACACATACGCGTATGTATGCGTGTGCGTTTTTGTGTGCGTTCTTGCGTGTGTGCGTGCGCGTTCCTGTGTACATTTGTGTGGAAGGTGTAACGACCGGAAGACCTGTTTAGAGTCGCGCTCGCATGTGTGTTCGTGTGTGTGTGTTTTCTGAGTCGCTCGTACACATCCACACACATGTATTTGTGTGTTTATACACTCGTGTAACACACACACATGTTGTCATACACACGTATACGTGTGTGTGTTTGTGTCATGCTGATTTTCTGACATGGTTATGCTAACACAAAAAAAAACAAAAAACAAAAAACAAACGTGTATTCAGCGAGCGTGCCATGCCACATGCCACAGCGGCGTGCCATGCCACATGCCACAGTGGCGTGCCATGCCACATGCCACAGTGGCGTGCCATGCCACATGCTACAGTGGCGTGCCATGCCACATGCCACAGTGGCGTGCCATGCCACATGCCACAGTGGTGTGCCATGCCACATGCCACAGTGGTGTGCCATGCGGCCGTCTGTGCGCCACACAGCGACATTCCCTCAGCTTGCGAGGGCCGCTAGAGGGTCTCGCGTCGGTGTTGCCATCTTGCGCTCCCTGAATCTCCTGGCACGGCAAGAATTTTGGCTGCTTTTCATATCAGGGAATTTTGTAATCTTTAATATTCTTTGTTTTGTTGGCGTTAAATTTGTTGCTTGTGTTGTATATTGTTTTTGTTTTATTGGAAGGCCATTCATTTTGATTTGTGTTGTATTGTTTTATTTGTTTAATTCGTGACATTTATTGCAAGTTGGGTTGTATGATATTCTTCGTTTTATTCGAGTAACACTTTGATATGGATTGTATGTTGTGTTGCAGTGACGTTGCATGGATTCCCCATTTTCTACAGTCCGCACTGAACGGTTCCTTCTTTCTATTGCCTCTGTCAAAGACGTCCTTGATGTGAAAACGCCTTATACTGCACTTATCGTGGTGGATTCGCGCTTCTGTGCAACATTTACTCATTTTTTATACCTTGAATGAGTTCAATAAAGTTTTTTGTTGAAAGAATCATATTTAAAAATGTGTTGAAAACAGCTCGCATTAAAATAATGTTGTGACCAGGATGTTCACAGAGCCACGTCATGAGGCGTGTGGGAGAAGTGGCGGGTCAACAGGAAACGGTATTCAAATGCACCCCACAGCACCACACATCACCTCACCACAGTAACACAACACACAGCACCACACAACATCACAGAGCACTTCAGCACCACGCCACACCACCATCACAGCAAAAGCAGCACCACCACAGCACTTTCAGAATCATGATTCTGAAAGTGCTGAATTCAGCTGTGCGCAACACAACACCACACAGCGCAACACAACACCACACAGCGCAACACAACACACAACACCTCACAGCCTCCCCCAGCGCTGCGGGCGGCACAAAGGGAGTCCCTGTGAGGGAGCCAAGTCCCAAAGAGGGATCTGCTCGTGAAAGGAAGTCCCTTCACTCCCTCCCTGACCGAGGGAAACGAGAGAGGGACGCTGCGAGTGTTGAGGGCAGAGTGAGGGGAGAGTGGCACTTGAGGGGCTGTGTGTGTGGCGAATGTTGCTCAGGGAATTTCGTTTGCGTGTATCGACGAAATTAATGTCCCTAAGTCACATTTTTTGTCTTCTATGTATTTCCTCTAATTAACGTATAAAATGTTACGTTGTAGCACATAACTTTCATTCAACACACTTTTTTACGTTTATTGAACTTAAAATGACGTCAAATCTTTATTTTCTCTTCAATATCCGTCTGAAATATCACGTTACAAACAAGACTTAACTCAGTCAGCAGACCTTTTTCTTACGTTTATTCAGATTTAAATGATGCAAAATCCCCAGAACGTCTGCAGCGCAGTGGTCGGAAGGTGATGCGTTCAGCCGTTCTGTGCAGGGAACACCCAGTCCGGAACTGTTGTGCAGAGCGCTCTGTTTAGTCCGGCTTTTGTTAGTTCGCGCATGTTTGTGAAGATTTTGTGCGCATTTATGGTATTCTGCGCACGTTTGTGAGGATTTTGATCAATTCCTGAGTCTTGTACGCATGTTTGTGGGGGTTTTGATCTATTCTTGAGTCTTGTACGCATGTTTGTGGGGTTTTGATCGATTCTTGAGTCTTGTACGCATGTTTGTGGGGTTTTGATCGATTCTTGAGTCTTGTACGCATGTTTGTGGGGGTTTTGATCTATTCTAAGTACTTCCCGCACGTTTTTGGGGATTTTGTCAGATTTTTTAGCATTCCACGTGCGTTTGTGGAGATTGGTTCTATTCTCAGCACTCAACGCACGTTTGCAAACTCATCAGCATTTCCTACACGTCAGTGGGGATTTTTTTGAATTCCTCACCATTTCGAGCGCATCTACAGCAATTTTGTCTAATTCTCCATTTGTTCGCTATCGTTCACGCACATTTTGACCAATTTACGAGAATGTCGCGTTCTGTAATAAAAATATTGCCCCTTTTACGTCTGGTGTTGCACACTGTTAGCCTGTGACTTGCTCGGCTCCTCTCGTTCATGAACGTACACGTGTGTGTGTGTTGCATGTGTGTTGTGCTTAGCATGTGTGTTTGGCGTGTGTGTGTGTGTGTTGCATGTGTGTGTGTGTGTATTGCATGTGTGTTGTGTTTAGAATGTGTGTTTGGCGTGTGTGTGTGTGTATGTATGTATTGCATGTATGTTGTGTTTAGCATGTATGTTTGGCGTGTGTGTGTGTGTGTGTGTGTGTGTGTGTGTTGCATGTGTGTTGTGTTTAGCATGTGTGTTTGGCGTGTGTGTGTGCGTGTGTTGCATGTGTGTTGTGTTTAGCATGTGTGTTTGGCGTGTGCGTGTGTTGCATGTTTGTTGTGTTTAGCATGTGTGTTTGGCATGTGTGTGTGTTTTGCATGTGTGTTGTGTTTAGCATGTGTGTTTGGCGTGTGTGTGTGTTGTGTTTAGCATGTGCGTTTGGTGTGTGCGTGCTGTGTGCTTGGTGTGTATGTGTGTGTACACGCACATGTGTGTGTACACGCACATGTGCGTGTGCAGATTAGGATGCATCACACGGACACCAAGCACCAACCGGTTTTGCTTCACTCCTCGGTTGCCTTGGCCCGCGGGCCGTTTTTCTACCGTTATGCCCTCGCGTCTTCCCATTCGCGGGCCAAATTGTGTGTCGGACCGACGGTTTTCATTGATTGCAGTTTTGTGTCTTGATATCATCGTAAATGTTGAACGTAGTGAAAGCATACACGATATCGTAGTAATGTTGATATAGTAAATGTCGTGCGTCAAAAATTTATTCTTGAAATTGTCGTTATGAAATTGTTATAAATGTTGAGCGTCATGAAATTATTCACGCTTCTATAGTACTGTACGTTGTGTGTACATATATTGCTGTTTATATATGACTTTATATGTAACTTCTATTATATAACTTTTCATAAATAACATATATTGCTGTTTATATGTACCGCAGGCTGTTAATATAAACAGCTCACTGCTTCTGCTTAACTTCGATACGAGGAAACAAACCTATCAATCTGCACACCATGATCAGGTACCATACTAGTGAGCAGTAAAATACCTCCCAGGTCTTGATCGAAAAAATACCCATATTCTGCATTTTACTGCGTTCACTTCTTCGGTAACGCGTAAAAAGAAACCTTAATGATCTTGGGGGGAACATATACCCAGCTTCTGCATTTTGCTATGTTTCCTTCTTCGGTAACATAGAAACAGAAAAACCTCAAGGATCTTGGGAGAAAAAATACCCATTTTCTGCATTCTGCAGCGTTCTCTTCTTCGGTAAGATGAAAAAATAGCTCTAAGATCTTTGAAGAAAAATGTCTATTTTCGGTATTTTGCGGCGTTCTCTTCTTCGGACATGAAAAAAAATAAAAATGGCATGAAAAAAAAAAAAATAATATGAAAAAAAATAAAAATGGCCTAAAAAAAAATCCCTCGAAGATCTTGGGAGAAAAATGCCCATTTTCTGCATTTTTTTACGTTCCCCTCACCCAGCTGATGAAACTTCTGCCATTTCTTCGTAAAGCGTGGCTCATTTCCTCACCATTTCTCGGCGTGGAGCTTTCTCCATTTCCTGAGGCCGCTGCATTGCGTCTATTTCGGTAAATGTTCGTCTCTTTGGGAAATTTTTTATGTAAAGGAAATTCTTGCGACTGCACGCTGCTGGCTCGAGGAGGTAACCGAAGATGTGAGGTCCCGAGCTGAGCGTTAGATAGGCCATCCTTTTGGTGAAATGGGACAGGTTTTTGTTGTGTTAAGGACTATCCTATTTCGGTTCACTACTGTCCTGTTTTTCAGCACCTCTGACTTTCTTCTTCAACTTTTATCTTATTTCATGAACTTCTTTTCCATCTTATTGTTTCTATGCCCTTTCTGCATAGAGTCCTCATTTTCTTATCTCCATACTAAATGGTGCTTTCCTCCTTCCTCTCTTCGATACGCTCTATTTTTGCAGCGGTTAGGGAGGCTTAATCTAACATATAATCTTATAACTACATCTTCAATTTTTATCTTGTTTTAAAAATCTATTTCTGAATTTGTTGTTTCTATGCGCATGGGATCTTGCGTGAGAACATACCTTGTGCATAGATTCCGCGCCTCCTTTACTCTTCACTAAATGATCTCTTCCATCTTCTTCTGTTTAAATGTCGTTGTTTTGGTTGGTGAGGTCCAAACCAGCTGATCGATTCTAGTCCAAGCTCAATAAAGCTTATTGCTTTCTGATGCTATTTACTGTGAGTATGTTATGAAGCGAAGTTAAATTTTTTTGCAACTCATTCTTGTTCGAACGTTTTAATAATCATCATAATAATTGGTAATCATTGGCTTCAACTAATCAGTTGCATTAAACTTACGCTCTTGATATACAGGTGCCATAACTGCCTGCACATATAGTCGACACAAAAAAGAATCGTGCACTCACACGGACGCCCAATGACCGTATCTGTGATACGAGTTTCACCAGTGCACAAGTACAGGAATATTTTAATGGCGGGTACTGTTGGGATGGATATATTTGTTGGGCATCCACGTCTGCAAGATTTATTTAATGGCGGGTACTGTTGGGATGGATATATTTGTTTGGCATCCACGTCTGCAAGATTTATTTAATGGCGGGTACTGTTGGGATGGATATATTTGTTTGGCATCCACGTCTGCAAGATTTATTTAATGGCGGGTACTGTTGGGATGGATATATTTGTTTGGCATCCACATCTGCAAGATTTATTTAATGGCGGGTAGTGTTGGGATGGATATATTTGTTTGGCATCCACGTCTGCAAGATTTATTTAATGGCGGGTACTGTTGGGATGGATATATTTGTTTGGCATCCACATCTGCAAGATTTATTTAATGGCGGGTACTGTTGGGATGGATATATTTGTTTGGCATCCACGTCTGCAAGATTTATTTAATGGCGGGTACTGTTGGGATGGATATATTTGTTTGGCATCCACATCTGCAAGATTTATTTAATGGCGGGTACTGTTGGGATGGATATATTTGTTTGGCATCCACATCTGCAAGATTTATTTAATGGCGGGTACTGTTGGGATGGATATATTTGTTTGGCATCCACATCTGCAAGATTTATAGGAGCAAAATATCGAAAATCGTCATTTTTGACGGGCCGCGTGCACTAGTGGTCGAATAAACACCGTGGGAGCTGTCCCGGATATTTCCAGCACCGGTGCGGCAACCTCCGACTCCCTGGAATTTCTTGCGTCATAAACTGGTACTTTTGGGTCGGGATGCGACCGGATATACGTCATACCATGAGATCAAACAACGTCATATCACCACAACAAACAACGTCATATCACCACAACAAACAACGTCATATCACCACAACAAACAACGTCATATCACCACAACAAAAAGTACGACCACCACAAAACTCGCCCCAATATACCCTCACATTCCCCTCAGCTGCGAGCGGAAATGACTTAAGGGAAATTGAATATGAGCTCCGATACCGAGAACAAAACTTGCTTGTTCACGAGGCCATTCTTTTTGACGTCGTTTCCGGGAATTGAATGTGCATGTTCAGTGAATTTTGTCGCTTATATCAATGGTGAGGTGTTGCAGGACTCGGCACCGAACTTCTGTTGCGTTCGCTCAACAGTCATGGCGCTTTCGCTCAACAGCCCTATTGCGTTCGCTCAACAGCCCTATCGCGTTCGCTCAACAGCCCTATCGCGTTCGCTCAACAGCCCTATCGCGTTCGCTCAACAGCCCTATCGCGTTCGCTCAACAGCCCTATCGCGTTCGCTCAACAGTCATGGCGCGTTCGCTCAACAGTCATGGCGCGTTCGCTCAACAGTCATGGCGCTTTCGCTCAACAGCCCTATCGCGTTCGCTCAGCGATCGCTTTGCGTTCGCTCAACAGCCCTGTCGCGTTCGCTCAGCGATCGCTTTGCGTTCGCTCAACAGTCCTATCGCGTTCGATCAACAGTCTTGCTATGTCTACCAAAAGAAGGCCGTTGCGACCAACAGTCGTGACTAGACTCATTGATGGAGTGTGGCTGTGAGTGAGTCAGTCATACCGTCCCTTACTCATACTCCTTTCTTACTTGCTGCTCTCTCACTCACGTGTAGGTGTCTTGTTCTTTTGGTAGACTATTTGCGTGCGTGCTGTCAACTGTTTTGACCTGTGTATGTGAATGTTCCATTCGAAAATGCGGCATATTTTCCAAGCAGAAAAATGTGTACTCTTTATTAACTACAATTTTACCCACGTTCCCGCAATTGAAGTATAGGTAGAGCTATAGGTAGTATAGGCAGAGCTATAGGTAGTATAGGTAGAGCTAGAGGTAGTATAGGTAGAGCTATAGGTAGTATAGGCAGAGCTATAGGTAGTATAGGCAGAGCTAGAGGTAGTATAGGTAGAGCTAGAGGTAGTATAGGTAGAGCTATAGGTAGTATAGGCAGAGCTATAGGTAGTATAGGCAGAGCTATAGGTAGTATAGGTAGAGCTATAGGTTGTATAGGTAGAGCTATAGGTAGTATAGGTAGAGCTATAGGTAGTATAGGTAGAGCTATAGGTAGTATAGGCAGAGCTATAGGTAGTATAGGTAGAGCTATAGGTAGTATAGGTAGAGCTATAGGTAGTATAGGCAGAGCTATAGGTAGTATAGGTAGAGCTATAGGTAGTACAGGTAGAGCTATAGGTAGTATAGGTAGAGCTATAGGTAGTATAGGCAGAGCTATAGGTAGTATAGGTAGAGCTATAGGTAGTACAGGTAGAGCTATAGGTAGTATAGGTAGAGCTATAGGTAGTATAGGTCGAGCTATTGATGACGTAGTGTATATGCGTATTACTGATTTTGATAGTCTAATTTATGCTGATGATGATGGTAATCTATTCCGTATTATGAATTTCTAGAACCCGTTTTTATTATTGATGCTAATAATCTTATTCAAGCTATTGATCATCATAATTTTTTATTGAGTTCAATAACCCGTGATTTATTATTGATTTTTATAAACCAATTAAGCTATTGATTTTAATAATTTAATTTATTGTATTGATTTTAATAATTTAATTTATAGTATTGATTTTAATAATTTAATTTATAGTATTGATTTTAATAATTTAATTTATAGTATTGATTTTTATAATCTAATTTATAGTATTGATTCTAACGATCTATTATTTTTTGTAATAACCCAGTTTTATTGTTGATTTTAACGCATGTTTCCTTTCTATTCCTTTCAGATTTCTACCGGAGTGCGACCGGGTCCGACATGGAGACCACCACGGCCGTGCTGCTGCCGGCCGCCGACGAAGCTTCTGCCTCGTCTTTACCCGCAATTGTGTCGTCTTTTTTGGGGACAGCATCGTCGTCCACTCCTGACCAAAGGTACTTCCTGCAGCAGCAGGACGATGATAGTGTCACAATTACGTCGTCTTCGTCGGCGCCGAGATCACAGCGCAAGTCCCAATCGTCCTCTAGAATCCCCACCTCCAACGAGTCTACGGTACACAAACAGCATTTTCAGCAGCAGCAGTTACAACAGCAGCAGCTTCAAAGGATGCACAGATCTGACTCCAAAGGATCTGTCGTACCTAAAGCATCTGTGCAGTCCACTCTCCCTTCTACGCCGTCCCGCCATCTAAGTTCTCTCAACTCCGTCGTGGCTATGGACGCAAGCAGTCCGTACTCAAGCAGCAGTCACTACGCCAGCACTCTACTGGAAATGCGCGAGTTTACGAACATATTTGACGGGTCTTTTAACTCTTCCTCTTCGTCCCCTCTGGCGAGCAGTTCGTTGTTTGCGACGCATCAGTTATCCCACGCAACGACGGCCCTCCTGGGGGTGCCCACACCGCCGTCTAATTTGACCACTCCCACCACCCCTGGCTCCAACCCTTTCTTCGCCAGCATGTACCACCTCAACAGCCTCACGAACACACCCATATATAATCTTGCTTACTAGGGGATGCATCACGAGTCTGTAACTGCTAAACCGTTTCAGTGCGTTCAGAGATTTGTCAAGTTCTGCTGGGATTTTGTCGCTTCATGCAACCAGCGTGTGGGGTCTGCCAACCCTGCTGCTGTGTTGGTTGACGCTGCCAGAATGAGGTTCATTGTTGGCATGAAAAATGTTTTTTTTTCGTTTGTTGGGTTTTCTAAGGGGATTAATTTTGGCTTGCCCTTGAAAGGTAAGAAATGAGGCAGCAAGTTGAAGTCTCTTTCTGAATGGCGACTCTGCTTCTGGTGGAGCAAAATCACTCTCTGAACGAATCGAAACTTTCTGTGTTGTAGAAAATTTTCTTGGTGTCAATAGAGCGGAATTTCTGCGCGTGATGGAACAATAATTCCGTAATCCATTGGATAATCTTCATCAGTTTGAGATAACTGCCTATGTCTGTGATGGGGGAAGTGACCTGCTGTTTTTCTATCAGTGATGACAGAACCGACCTGCTGTTTCTACTATCAGTGATGACGGAACTGACCAGCTGTTTTTTCTATCAATGATGACAGAACCGACTTGCTGTTTCTGCTATCAGTGATGACAGAACCGACCTGCTGTTTTTTCTATCAGTGATGACAGAACCGACCTGCTGTTTCTACTATCAGTCATGACAGCACTGCTCCGTTTCTAGTGATAAAGGAGTAAGGATTTAGAATAATTATTGCTGAGGTCTTCACGGGTGCCTCACGTCTGAGGGAAAGGTTCGATTGTCTCAAGCAAACCTTGACCAGTAAATACACGATGCAGCAATTCATCCTGCATTTTCAAGCTTACACAGCCGTCTCGGAAATGCAAGACTGACTGTTGCACCCTGTAGCCTGCACGAACGTCTCTGTGTGTAGTTTGCTGTGTAGTTTTTGGTTTCGATGAATGAGGAGGCCTCGGAGGTGCGTGAATTAGATTGCGTGGTCTTCCTCCACCGCTGTGAGCAACTTTAGGACCACCACAGTCAACAGATCGTTTTGTTCTCTGTTACGTTAATCTGTTTACTGTGGGTCGCTTTTTCACTGTACGAAAATTTGGCTTCAACCGTCTGATCATTTTTTCCTGTGCGTTACTTTCTTCACTGCATACGTCAGTTTGCTCACTGTCCGTCATTTTGCTCACTGTTAATTTTTTTTGGCTTTGACCGTAAGATCAATTTTTTTCACTGTACGTTACATTTTTCACTGTACGTCAGTTTGCTCACTGTACGTATTTTTTTTTGGCTTCTACCGCTCACCCTCAACGTTCACCTCTGACGCTACTGAGACGAAATCGGAATTCGCGTTCGTTTTGCAGTTACGACGACTTCGTCCTCATCCTTCAGTAAACGTAGGATTTTATTCCGTTGTGTTCTAGTCTTGCGTTTTGTTCGGCTCCCTGAGGCAATAACTATTGTTGAATTTAAGCAGGCGTTGCGCTTTGTAATAACCTGTTGGGTGGGTGCTCATTTACCTCACCGGGTGAAGGTTTTAGAATATTTAACGACTATGTGAAGTTTTTAGACGCTTTTATCTTGGTTTAAAGAAGAGGTCTGCGGGGTTGGTGCAGCTACCTACCACCGTCTCCGTTCTGGACCTCATTTTAAATTTGACTCAGTTGTCGCAACTGTTTGCTTCTTTAATTTGTACTTGTTTTAATTTGTTCTTGTTTTAATTTGTTCTTGGCGAGAAATTGTTAGTCAGTTCTCGCTGCTAACTGTTTTCTTCTCTAAATTGTACTTCTTTTAATTTTTTCTTGACGAGAAATTGTTAAGCTCAGTTCTCGGTGCTGTTTTCTTCTCTAATTCATACTTGTTTTAATTTGTTCTCGGCGAGAAATTTGGGCCGGCTTGCCGCTGCTGCCATTCTACGCATAAAAACCTAATGAGGGCATTAAGTTTTCGGCATTACGTGTTCATATTTAGTGAAGCCTCCGTATTTCCTGACGACCTTTTATTTTTTTTATTTTTTTTAACACTCTAAGCGTGCCAAGTTTTTTGCGCATTTTTAGTGCAGGTCATCATTGTGTCTTAATATATCCCTTCGCGAGAATGTGTAATGTATCGGAGAATGATTTATATATTGTAGATTTTATTTGAGAAACGAGAGACATTGATGAATCGTGCATTATTTATTGGCATTAACAAAAGAAATCGTGCGTGCGCAGCGCCGAAAATTTTTTAGTGTGTTCATTTTATCCCGCGTTGCCCGTAGCGTGACAGCGATCAATACGCGAGGTCCCGTACGCTTCAATTTGAAAATGATACGCGCACTTCGATGCCCTTTTGTTCGTGCAAGTGCAAGTTGCGTGCCTGGTTGGTACGGATCACGTGGGTTTTGTGTGTAGGCTGCCATGCTGCTGAAGAAACCCCAAATTAAAGACCCCGAATTGAAAGCTTCTATGGGTTTATATTTCAGCTACCATGCGGCTGAAGCCACCCCAAATTGAAAGTACCTTTTAAGTTCGCATGTAGGCTACCATGCGGCTAAAGCAGCCTGGGGTAGAATTGATCTTGGGGTAGAAATAGAACCTGGTTTAAACATTTAACTTGGTCTATTAGGAGAACCCTACTACTCCGACTTCAAAAGTTCGTACTTAGCAGCGGTTGGGGCACGAGTCCGGCATGTTATAATGCATTGGTCAAAAATTCGTGTACGTTGAGGTAGATTCATTAAGTGACTTCGTTGTTAACTATTGTTTGTGCTCTTAAGTAGTGACTGTCTAATTTGAGAAAAATTCTACTCTGAAGTTCAATTCGACATCACGGCCTCGAGCTTTTTGTTGACGGCATACATGAACCTGTGCGCATTATGCGCTCAGTAACATGAGCTCCGTCTGCAGAATACAATGAAAAGGTTACAGCCATGATGTTTCTGATATCCATTGTCTTGGTGGTCGGGTAAGGCTTCATCTTTATGTGTAACAAATTTCAGGCATTTAAGATACTGTTATTGGCAGGCTACGATTATTGTAACGTATTTCATTCTATTATGGATTTTTGTAACGTTGATTTGATAGACTGAACTTTTTTGTGCTGATTTAGATATCCGTTCGGTGTATTTTTGTGTATTAAATAATGGATGTTTTTGGTTGTGTGATATTCCACTTCAAATGTCACGCTTTGGGGGTTGTGGTGCTTGAGATGCCGTCACTTGAAGGTGAAGTTTTTTATCTTCGTCGCCGGTAAAATAAAAAATTGAGTTTTAGTGCCTTGCATCAAAATAAAAAATTGAGTTCTAGTACCGTACATCAAAATCGTGAGTTGAGTTTTAGTCCCATGTTCCAAAATGGAAAAATTAAATTCGAGAACCGTGCCCTAAAATTTCAATATTCTCGTCCCACGCCTCAAATTCAAGCACCGTTTATGAGTGAGCATAATGGGCGCAAACTTATTTCGGGTCTGTGCTTTCTGTGACACTTTTTGCCACATGCTCCTCTCCCTCTCCTGCCCTTCCTCCCCTCTTTCCCTCTCCTCCCCTTCCTCCCCCTCTTTCCCTCTCCTCCCCTTCCTCCCCCTCTTTCCCTCTCCTCCCTTCCTCCCCCTCTTTCCCTCTCCTCCCCTTCCTCCTCCTCTTTCCCTCTCCTCCCATTCCTCCCCCTCTTCCCCTCTCCTCCCCTTCCTCCCCCTCTCCCTTCCTCCCTCCACCCTCCACTTCGCGTGTCAGTGGTCGGGCCAATGGCGTTACGGCGTAAGAAGGAACCCAAAGTTTACGGCGAGCTGTAAAATGTTACGTCGGAACTTCTGCTGCCGCTGCAGCAAAGAGACCAAGCTGTAGAAACGCACGCGGGAATGTAAGAACGCACGCGGGAATGTAGGGACGCACGCGGTAATGTAGGAACGCATCGAAGCCCGTCATTTTGTACGGGGTGTGTAACCAAATGGTTCACATCTGGCCCTATACGCGGGGAACGTGTTTAATAATTATTGGATCTTTCCAGGACGCGTCTTAAGTCCTACTTCAAGCGTTCTGAAGTCGGCCTATCGTTTGTTAAATAAGTGAAGGTCTTTCACCCAAGAATCCTTCATTCGACTGTGCCAACTTTTGGCTAACCACAAATTTTCACCACATTTCCAACCCTCGCTCTATGTTTCCGTTGAAATCTCCCCTTTTTTCGATAACCTTCCATTTTTATTTCTTTTTTGGCATCCGAATTTTAGGTTTTTCAGTGCTCGTGTTAAGTGACTTAGTTACTAGGGTAGCTTTACGATTGTGATTTTTACACGTAAGTTTTATACAATTTTGTACAATGTGTACATTGAGCTGCTTGCATTAGTGGTGTAGGATAAGTGTTATACTATAGTGTGTGAGCGCGTTGTGAAGCTACTGTAGTCTTAGTCATATTATTATTATATTATTATAACTATTCTCCTCAACGCACACTTCAGGTCGATAGTTTTGTACATAGTGTACGTGTGCGTTTTTGTCTTTCTGTGTACGCTTTTGGCCTACACGTTTATGTACGCATTTTTGCGCCTTGTCAAATGTATATAAGAACTTTTCTAGTGTTCGTGTGCGTTTTATTGAACGTACTTGTGCGTTTTTTCAAACGTCCAGATGCGTTTTTTCAAACGTCCATATGCGGTTTTTAAAACGTACTTGTGCGTTTTGTCGAACGTGCATGTGCGTTTTATCGAACGTGCATGTGCGTTTTATCGAACGTGCATGTGCGTTTTAGGGTTGCCAAACACGGGTTATTTTTGACATACCATAGGGTGACTGCACCTAAGCTCGCCGGCACGGTCATTGCTTTACAATGAAAATTTTGTGCGCAGTGATTTGAACCACTGATTTGGATTGAATTTCTGATATGCGTTGTTGACTTGGCAACAACTGTGCGTTGTTGACTTTGCCGCGAAGTCATTGAGACGTTTATCGAGTCACTTCATTTACGCATCAATTCGTTTTGATGAGTCAGTCCCTCATCGAACTGACGAGGATGAGCTGGTTCCTGATAGGACCTGCTCCTCAAAATGCCAATGTTAGTCGGTATGACAGGTTTTTTTTTTGTCTCGATCGCATTTTAGTTATTTCCCAGTGTACGCAAGCCGAGACTCGCAACTTGATTACTACTCCGGCTTTCAATGTTGACGGAGCTCCGTATCATAGATACGGTGTAACCGATGTTCTTGTAACCGTGAAAATCTGTTTCAACATGCGCTGAACGGCGGCCGGCATGCGCTGAACGGCGGCCGGCATGCGCTGAACGGCGGCCGGCATGCGCTGAACGGCGGCCGGCATGCGCTGAACGGCGGCCGGCATGCGCTGAACGGCGGCCGGCATGCGCTGAACGGCGGCCGGCATGCGCTGAACGGCGGCCGGCATGCGCTGAACGGCGGCCGGCATGCGCTGAACGGCGGCCGGCATGCGCTGAACGGCGGCCGGCATGCGCTGAACGGCAGCCGGCATGCGCTGAACGGCGGCCGGCATGCGCTGAACGGCGGCCGGCATGCGCTGAATGGCGGCCGGCATGCGCTGAACGGCGGCCGGCATGCGCTGAACGGCGGCCGGCATGCGCTGAACGGCGGCCGGCATGCGCTGAACGGCGGCCAGCATGCGCTGAACGGCGGCTGGCATGCGCTGAACGGCGGCTAGCGAGCAATAAACGCACAAAATGTGCCCCAAATGCGACTTCGATGCTGCGGTCTGCCTGGGATTTGCTCCTCAGAATTTGGGTAGGCAGAAATGTAGGATACATTCCTAGGAAAGTATCCATTCGCAGGGCGTAGGATACATTCGTATCCTACGCCAGCACGATTCGTTGAGCGGACTACAATTGACAATAAATCGCGTGAGACAATAGGTCTCCCATTGTGCCTGCTAATTATGTATTGTTTTTGTGCTCGAGTCAACGCACGCGGGAATCTTACACGCGTTTTGTTGCAGCAGTTTTTGTTTGGACATGTTTTAGAATATTTTTAACCTACACATATGATAGTCGGCAATGACGGGCATTTTGTATCGTGTCACGTGATAAGGTTTTCTGGTATACATATACGTGTCTGTTGTACATACATGATTAGTGTGTAGGGTGTGTGTGTGTATTAATGAAGCATGTGTGGGGGACGTGGGGGTGGTTCCCCCTATCCCCTCTTCTTCTAATAGGAACTTTAATTTTAGCGTCTATGTTTTAATTAACAGGGGTTGTGTGGCAGGTTTGTTAGCATACTGAATATTAAAGTATGTTTGTTTACGTACTGAATATGACAGTATGTTAGTTAACATACTGTCATGTTAAACGAGGGACTTGTCTGTTCACACACACTGTCACATTAACCTCTAACGCTACAGGTCTCCTAGCTCCTACTGGTCCCTCGAGTTTTATAGGTCAAATAGACGTATGTCATCGTTTGTAAAATGTAAACCGGTTTGGTTATATTGAAAGCCTATAAGTTGTAAACCGGTTCGGTTGTGTACGGACTTTGTAAAATGAAGATGTGCCGAGAACCGGTTTGTTAAGGTAGAATCTTTGTAAACTAAAGCCTAAACCGGTTGTTGAGTAAGAAGCCTATTAGTTGTGGACCGGTTATGTAGGAAGCCTATAATTTTTGAACCGGTTCGGGTATGTAGGGACTCTCTAAAATGAAGCTGTGGGTAGCGTTAAGGATGTAACATATCTTAGTCAATTACTTCCATTCAGGGACGCCTCGGTTTATGTTTAGATGTGTACTTTTACAGCCTTGTGTTGAGGTGCGTTATTTTTAGATGTGTACTTGGATAGCCTTCTTTTTTAGGTATGTTTTAATTCAATATCGAAGTATGTGCTTTGGTGCGTATGTACCTTACTCCATTGCTTAGGCGGTTACTTTAATCTATTATTATTTAGCTGAGTACTTTAATCCATTGCATAGACACTCTGTACGGCCTTAGGTGTTTTCTTCAGTCCATTTTTTCAAATGTTCTGCGAGCAATTTGTTTACCAGCGAGCGGTGGCTTGAAGTCGAGCTCTGAGTTTAAATGAGGATTGGTGCCTAGGGTGATGACTCTCAGTGACACATGTCACTTATTCCTGTCAGTCACTCCTGTCACTTATACCTGTCACTTACTCCTGTCAGTCACTCCTGTCATTTTTGGTCTAATTTTCATGCTTTCTCCGTGTGAGAGAAAATCTAGGAGTAACATCTCTTGACACACACACACACACACACACACACGCACATGCACACATGCACATGCACATGCACACACGCTTACAAGTGTGCACATCCACTCACGCACATCAGACCGTACAGACACACAGACACACACACACAAGCGCCCCAGTATCCGAACCGTTACACAAACGATTTCTCTGAAGTGTTTGTCTGAAAGCTTGTTTTTCCCTGAGTGGATTTTTGGAAATGTAATTTAAGAGTTTTGTTTTCGGAAGCATTTTCCCTAGATTCATGCCTGGAGAAACGTGAAACCAACGGCGTATGTGTTTCTTGCGAGAATTTGGTTTTGTTCCTCTTCTGTTGTTGCTCTGTGCGTTCTTTTTTTCTTTTCCTTATTTTTACTTTCACTTTTGGCTTTTTTGACGTTCACTTTTGGCGTCTCGTTATTTACGTTCAATTTTGGCGTTTTTGCGTTCAATGTTGGCGTTTTTAACGTTCAATTTTGGCATTTTTGCGTTCAATGTTGGCGTTTTGACGCTCAATTTTGGCGTTTTTGACGTTCAATTTTGGCATTTTTACGTTCAATGTTGGCGTTTTTGCGTTCAATGTTGGCTTTTTTGCGTTCAATTTTGCATCTCGATTTCCATGTTCTGTTTCCTGTTCCATCTTGTGGCCGTCCCTGTTGACCCGAACACTGCCACTTCTGTGTTTGTTGTTGTCACTGCTTCTTATTTATTCTTAATTAAATATTCGGTTATTGTCACCGTGGATAACCACTTTCTATTTAATTTAATTATTTTTTCTACGGTTGTCACTTTCTATTTAATTTAATTTTTTTTCTACTGTTTTCACTTTCTATTTAATTAAAATATTTCTTCTGCGGTTTGATGTTCCATTTTTGCTCATTTTTTTGTATGTTTTCCACCGTATATTTGCTCACTGCCGCTCCTGGAACGCCATGGTAAAACTTTAGTTTATTTTCGGGCTTGAAAAATATCTCGAAAATGTTTTTATTTTGCGCGTGGAAATGTATTTTTCCAGCCGTCGAGCTTTTCCTTTTACCTCATTTCCCAGTATAAGTTTTTCGCCGGAGCATGCTTGTTTTTCGCCGCCCAAGCGATTTCATTATTTTGGCGGCGAAAAACATGCATGTAGGCAGTGAAAAAGTAAGACTGGGTTTACTTTAGTTCGTGTCTTGTTTTTTTAACTAAATCAGTCTTCCTTTCCCTTCTTTTATAGCATGTTAGTCTAGGAATGTTTGTCAACGTGTAAATGCGTTTTGTACCGACATATCAAGTGTGTTTTTATAAGGAGGTTAAATATGCTAAGTCATTTTTTTTCTTCTTCTTCCTTTTTTATTTTTTTTTACTTTTTTCGCGTTGTCCTGCTGTGAGGACACGCGGGAGTTCACTGAAATGGAGTAGTAAATTTTTCTCGGTAAAATTTCCTCTTTCTTCTCCAAAGTTTCATTTTCTCCAAAACTTTCTCGTTGTCTAACTTTTCTTTTTCCAAAAAAAATTCTAACGAGGCTGATCAAAGTATCAGCGTCATGATCACAAGCCTCTAAATATTGGCCCACCACAATATTGGCCCACCACAATATTGGCCCACCACAATATTGGCCCACCACAATATTGGCCCACCACAATATTGGCCCACCACAATATTGGCCCACCACAATATTGGCCCACCACAATATTGGCCCACCACAATATTGGCCCACCACAATATTGGCCCACCACAATATTGGCCCACCACAATATTGGCCCACCACAATATTGGCCCACCACAATATTGGCCCACCACAATATTGGCCCACCACAATATTGGCCCACCACAATATTGGCTCACCATATTCTAGACAAAAAATTATTTCTGCGTATCAATTTCTTCATGTTCAGTTTCTGCGTACATCGCTCTCACATCGATGGGATGAAGCTTGTGTCTCGTCGATTATTCTAATTATTTCCATACGACGGGCGCACTGACGCTTTGACATTACTTATACGTTAGGAAGCTTGCATTATTGATGGTACGTGAGATTCCCGCGCTCCTCACGAGATCGTAGACGTCTAGCGTCTGTTCTCGTCACCACCTTGTCGCGCTAAACGCATTTCTAAGTTGGCTGCCCTTCTGTCAGTTGATGCACGAATCTGTTATGGGTTTATGATAAAGTATCATTACATTTTTGTGCGAATCTGTTGTGGGTTTATGATGAAGCCATCAATACATTTTTGTGCGAATCTGTTGTGGGTTTATGATGAAGTCATCAATACATTTTTGTACGAATCTGTTGTGGGTTTATGGTGAAGCGATCATCACATTTTTGTACGAATCTGTTGTGATTTATTGAAGCGATCATTGCATTTTTGTATCTTCCACTTGCAATTATGTTATCGATAACTTTTGCGTTTGTTCCTGGGGTGGTTATTAATAAATGCCAGCATTCGTACTCAATTTCGAGGCTAGCTTTTTTTCTGGTCAGGGTTCTCAAATAAGGCTTTTTTACCTCAATTAATGATCCCCTTGTATGTTGAATGGGAAATGACCAATGCAATTGCGACCTCTTCGTTCTTTTTTTTCAAGAAAAAGCCAAACTGGAGAATTTTGGCAGTAAAAAAAGCTAGTCTTGGCATTTCTGGGCTGATCCATCAGTGTTATAAATCTTGGAAGGGTTAACTCTGCCCATGTTGCTACGCTTGTATTGCAGCTTCGGGTAAAAACAATATACATAAACTTAACGTATAATATTTTGCCGGCTGTCCTGTACAGTCTGCGGTGAACTGATCAGCTTCGGTGACTGACAATTTGTCCGAAGTTTTATTCGTTTTTTGTTTAGGAATTTGAACTGGTTGACGCAGGCTTGTACTGGTTGACGCAGGCTTGAACTGGTTGACGCAGGCTTGTACTGGTTGACGCAGGCTTGAACTGGTTGACGCAGGCTTGAACTGGTTGGCGCCAGGCTTTCAACTGGTTGGCGCCAGGCTTTCAACTGGTTCTCTCCAGCTTAGGTCCTGTGGTAATGTAAAAAATACATTTCCAGTGATAAATAAACGACGTATCGCCCTCCCGTTGAGGTGAATTGTGCAATGTTGAGTGTGTTCAACGCAGAGCTGGTTGTCGGTTGGATAACTCTGCAACTTTATGAATTATTTTCGTGCGTAAAAGGACACGCGTTACAAATTTATTGCTTAATTTGGTGTGTAAAGGTACGCGCTTCGTGTTTAATTTCGACCAAATGGTGTGGTGAAATTTTCGGACTTCCGGTTGGTTGGTAAACAATTTTCCTGGACTTGCTTGTCAGTCATCGAAGGATGCATCGGTGTCTCGAATGTGATAAATGTATAGTAGTAAGGACAACCTTGTACAATAACTTTAAAATAGTAAATTTTGTTAGAATTTTCCCAAAAAGATAACAGTGATAAAAAACAAAATAAACATGAAAATCTTGTCATAAAAGGTGTTTACTTTTCCTTTTTACAGCGTGTTGGAAAAATAAGCGAATGCGAAGAAAGGTGGTGTGAAATATCTTGTACGACGTGACGTAGGTTATCGGATTATGAGAGCGTAGAAGGATGCTAAATACAATACGGCGTTAAATGATGGTGGTGTATTAAGGATACCAAGTACAATTTGGAGTAGATAAATACCAAATACAATGTGGCGTAAAATGATGGTGGTGTATAAAGGATATCAAATACAATATGGAGTAGATAAATACCAAATACAATATGGCGTAAAAGGATGGTGGTGTAAAAAGGATACCAACTGCAATCTGGCAGGAAAGTACGTTTTGAGCCGTTTCATTTTATGACGTTTAACGTTTTTAATGTAATATTTTTTATTTAATTAAATTCATTAAACTTGTAGCTATGTCACTAAATTTCTACATCGAAACAAGACATACGAGTACTGGGAATTCAGAATGCACACATTTTTTGAGCCGAGTTTTATTAAAATTCTCGTTTGCTAACTTATGCTAACTTTCTGGTTGAAATCGGTGATTGCATTTAGTAACGATTTTACATGAAACTCGTTTACATTTTACATAAAACTCAAACTAATCCTGATTCAAATAAGGATAGACTGGCGTAGAGAGAAATACTCGCTCAAGTAATCGTGCTGAAAAACCATGGTTCTAATACTCGCTCAAGGAAATGCCCAAGGAAATACTCACTCAAGGAATTACTCACTCAAGGAAATACTCTCACTCAAGGAAATACTCGCTGAAGGAAATACTCAAAGAAATACTCGCTCAAGGAAATACTCAAGGAAATGCTCAAGGAATCGTGCTGAAAAAATATGATTCAAATTAAAGCATAAACATATGTTTTGGGTGAGATGTTAATTATGTGGGAGAGATATTAATTATGTAGAATTCGCTGCTTCTTTCTCAAACAATTCTTACCAGAATGAGTATAACAATATAGAATCCGTGCATCGAATATTGTTTTCAACGGCGACGTTGTATCCTTAGCCACTGATATGAATATGAAAAGCGAGGAAATTTTGGATGCGGCAAGAACATTTAAAAAAAATTTGAATTTTGAATCCACATAGTGGACGGAAATGTGCAAGCTTATTCTCTTTAGAAATAGTTGAAGTTCTAATGGTAAAATAGTCAAAGTTATGAAGTAGTTGAAGTTCTAACGGTAAAATAGTCAAAGTTCTGAAGTAGTTGAAGTTCTAATGGTAAAATAGTCAAAGTTATGAAGTAGTTGAAGTTCTAATGGTAAAATAGTCAAAGTTATGAAGTAGTTGAAGTTCTAATGGTAAAATAGACAAAGTTATGAAGTAGTTGAAGTTCTAATGGTAAAATAGTCAAAGTTATGAAGTAGTTGAAGTTCTAATGGTAAAATAGTCAAAGTTATGAAGTAGTTGAAGTTCTAATGGTAAAATAGTCAAAGTTATGAAGTAGTTGAAGTTCTAATGGTAAAATAGTCCAAGTTATGAAGTAGTTGAAGTTCTAATGGTAAAATAGTCAAAGTTATGAAGTAGTTGAAGTTCTAATGGTAAAATAGTCAAAGTTCTGAAATAGTTAAAGTTCTAATGGTAAAATAGTCAAAGTTATGAAGTAGTTGAAGTTCTAATGGTAAAATAGTCAAAGTTCTGAAATAGTTAAAGTTCTAATAGTGCCTTCGTAAATCCATTTTGACAATTTTCTTGCGGGAGCCAGCACAAGCCATTTAGCTCAGCCAGGGCAAACGCGGGTTTGCGGTAAAATGTTGCGCTTTGTAACCTCATGACATGAAATTTTTTTGATAAAATATTGCGTTTTTGTAGCAATGAAGCAATTGGAGCACAGCCCTGCTCTGACAGCGATGTATAGGATTTTTGAGATAAACACGCACAAATCGAAGAACGTTAATAATTCTGATCCCTTTAAAAGTGCACCCCGTTGGTGGTTAGTTATACCTTTGAAGCAGGCAATTAATATTCGAAGTTCGTTGTGACAACATTACGCATTAGAGCAGCCCAAATGTTCTGCTAGCTGGGAACTTCACGCGGGCGAAGCCCAGCCTTCTCTGCAATACATCATCCCGGCTTTACTGCAAAATCCCTCTAGTATCTTCCAGCCTTTACTGCAAAATCCCTCTATAGTATCCTCCAGCCTTTATTGCAAAATCTTTCTAGTATCCTCCAAGCCTTTACTGCAAAATCTTTCTTGTATCCTCCAGCCTTTACTGCAAAATCTTTCTAGTATTCTCCAGCCTTTACTGCAAAATCTTTCTAGTATCCTCCAGCCTTTACTGCAAAATCTTTCTAGTATTCTCCAGCCTTTACTGCAAAATCTTTCTTGTATCCTCCAGCCTTTACTGCAAAATCTTTCTAGTATTCTCCAGCCTTTACTGCAAAATCTTTCTAGTATCCTCCAGCCTTTACTGCAAAATCTTTCTAGTATTCTCCAGCCTTTACTGCAAAATCTTTCTAGTATCCTCCAGCCTTTACTGCAAAATCTTTCTAGTATCCTCCAAGCCTTTACTGCAAAATCTTTCTTGTATCCTCCAGCCTTTACTGCAAAATCTTTCTAGTATTCTCCAGCCTTTACTGCAAAATCTTTCTAGTATTCTCCAGCCTTTACTGCAAAATCTTTCTAGTATCCTCCAGCCTTTACTGCAAAATCTTTCTCGTATCCTCCAGCGTTTACTGCAAAATCTTTCTCGTATCCTCCAGCCTTTACTGCAAAATCTTTCTCGTATCCTCCAGCCTTTACTGCAAAATCCTTCTCGTATTCCAGGCAGACAGCTCACGGCATTTTTAGCGGATCTTTTCCAGATAGGACCCGCCACTATAGAAACACACAAATACTTGTAACTTTTGAAACAATGCATTTATTGACTTCAAATTACTCTCAAACGAAATATCAAAACATTCTTTAGTTTCAGAGTAATTTGAAATCAATAAGTTAATTACTTCGAAAGTTACAAGGGGGTGAACTTATGTGTTGTGATGGCGCGCGAATCGAATAGTTATATCCAGGAATTTATGTAGTTTGCAGATAACCGTTGTCATCCCGTCCACGGTACGGAAAGAAAGAACGTTTCAATCTTTCGTTTGAGAATAATTTTGAATGTTACTAGTGGGTGACCATGTGCGTGGTGCATTAGTGGCGGGGCTGGTCTGGAAAAGATCCTTTTTAACACGGTCACCGCGTTTCTGCGGTTGTTAACGTTGGATTTGGTTAGGTTGTAAGTAGCAGAGTTGGGAAATTGACTTTACTGCTCGAATAGATTTCTATTATTCTTAAGAAATATGAAATGCAATTGCACAATAACGCGGCACCTCGAATGATTACGTTTACTTTCTGAAAAGATCGCGAAACAGATGAAATGTCATTCATTCTTACCGGTACGTGAATGAGCAATTTACCGTAAGGTATTCATATCTCCCAGTACGCGAGGAACGTGTTTTAGCGGTTTGATGAATTTGAACTAGACTGCCCCTCGCACGACAAGAAAAGTTAATATTCGCAAGCATTGCTTTTCAGACGGCTTCAAAAATAATCCGACGAGATCAATCTAACCAGCGTCATTGTCAACGTTGGCTAAGAGGAGGCTCGTCACAATTCAAAGAGTTGTCAAAGGTAACCGCTTATGCACGAGGTGGAATACATTTCCTAACTAATATAAAGAAAGAAGTTCGTTTGGAGAGGTGCGAGAGAGTTATGAACTGGTTGAAGACCATTGGATCGACCATCAAGCTGTTGTTCTGATGAGATTTTTACAATAGAAACCTGTAAAATCGGACCGTGTACATATGTTGCTTGCGATTCGAGCCATCGATGGGTCGTTTGGAAAATGTTAAGCCTTTCAAAATTCATGGTATTTTGGCACTTATAAAATTGCTAACAACTTTTGACTTTAAATTTGAGTTGAATAATGAACTTTTCTTTAACTCGTCGCAGCCAATGTGTTAAAGTATTAACAATAGATGGATTGCCTCTTGGAGGACTGACGTTCAACCCTCCATGACCAGGAAAAAAACGGTTGCACCGTGACCTGCTGCTTGGTTTTAAGTGATATTGACATCTTTACCTCCTTCCGCGCCGACAATAAAAAAGGGAATGCCGAATCCTACAGCAACGTCTTGTAAACTTGAATCAATCCATAAATGAAAGCTTCATATAAGAAGTTCATTTTCCAACAGGACTCAGCTCCCGCCCACACAGCGAGCCAAACCGTTGACGTGTATAAGATTTCCGGTGTAGGATTCTGAAAAAGAAAGACTTTTGGCCTCCTAACTCGCCAGACCTGAACCATTGCTTGCTAGGTTCCGCCCACACGGCGAGCAAAACCGTTGACTTGTACGAGATGCCCGGTTTGGGATTCTAGAAGATAGACCCTTGGCCTTCCAATTCGCCTGACCTGAACCATTGCTTACGATTCTTGGTCGCAAATTGAGACTGTAGCTTGTGCGAAGTTCCACAACAGCGCCACAGCCTTAAGAATGACACCAAAAAGGCGGTGGAGTTAATGGAGGCTGCAGAAGTGATTTGCGCTATGCCCAGCTATTGAAAGGATGTAGCAGACGTCATCATGGCTGGAGGCGGTGGCAGTCAATAAAAATTTTATTTTCCTGGTCTGTTGAATAGACTATGAAAGTTGCAAATTTTTATTTTACTTTTCCTTGAGTTATCAGGCTCCCCTGGTCGGCTAAATCGACTGCCATGGTTTCAAAGTTTAATCTATCAAAGTTTAATTAGCTATAATACAAATCTACTTTATCCAGTCTGTCCTCTACTTCCACATCATCTTATCCTCAATCCAGTCTGTCCTCTAGTTACACATCAAATCCTCTATCCAGTCTGTCCTCTACTTCCACATCATATCCTCTATCCAGTCTGTCCTCTAGCTACACATCATATCCTCTATCCAGTCTGTCCTCTACTTCCACATCATATCCTCTATCCAGTCTGTCCTCTAGTTACACATCATATCCTCTATCCAGTCTGTCCTCTAGTTACACATCATATCCTCTATCCAGTCTGTCCTCTACTTCCACATCATATCCTCTATCCAGTCTGTCCTCTAGTTACACATCATATCCTCTATCCAGTCTGTCCTCTAGCTACACATCATATCCTCTATCCAGTCTGTCCTCTACTTCCACATCATATCCTCTATCCAGTCTGTCCTCTAGCTACACATCATATCCTCTATCCAGTCTGTCCTCTACTTCCACATCATATCCTCTATCCAGTCTGTCCTCTAGTTACACATCATATCCTCTATCCAGTCTGTCCTCTAGTTACACATCATATCCTCTATCCAGTCTGTCCTCTACTTCCACATCATATCCTCTATCCAGTCTGTCCTCTAGTTACACATCATATCCTCTATCCAGTCTGTCCTCTAGTTACACATCATATCCTCTATCCAGTCTGTCCTCTACTTCCACATCATATCCTCTATCCAGTCTGTCCTCTAGCTACACATCATATCCTCTATCCAGTCTGTCCTCTAGCTACACATCATATCCTCTATCCAATATGTCCTCTAGCTACACATCATTTCCTCTATCCAGTCTCTTCTCTACTTCCACATCATCATATCCTCTATCCAGTCTGTCCTCTACTTACACATCATATCCTCTATCCAGTCTGTCCTCTAGCTACACATCATATCCTCTATCCAGTCTGTCCTCTAGCTACACATTATATCCTCTATCCAATATGTCCTCTAGCTACACATCATTTCCTCTATCCAGTCTCTTCTCTACTTCCACATCATCTTATCCTCTATCCAGTCTGTCCTCTACTTACACATCATATCCTCTATCCAGTCTGTCCTCTACTTACACATCATATCCTCTATCCAGTCTGTCCTCTAGCTACACATCATATCCTCTATCCAGTCTGTCCTCTAGCTACACATCATATCCTCTATCCAATATGTCCTCTAGCTACACATCATTTCCTCTATCCAGTCTCTTCTCTACTTCCACATCATCTTATCCTCTATCCAGTCTGTCCTCTAGCTACACATCATATCCTCTATCCAATATGTCCTCTAGCTACACATCATTTCCTCTATCCAATATGTCCTCTAGCTACACATCATATCCTCTATCCAGTCTGTCCTCTAGCTACACATCATATCCTCTATCCAGTCTCTTCTCTACTTCCACATCATCTTATCCTCTATCCAGTCTCTTCTCTACTTCCACATCATCTTATCCTCTATCCAGTCTGTCCTCTACTTACACATCATATCCTCTATCCAGTCTGTCCTCTACTTACACATCATATCCTCTATCCAGTCTGTCCTCTAGCTACACATCATATCCTCTATCCAGTCTGTCCTCTAGCTACACATCATACCCTCTATCCAATATGTCCTCTAGCTACACATCATTTCCTCTATCCAGTCTGTCCTCTAGCTACACATCATATCCTCTATCCAGTCTGTCCTCTAGCTACACATCATATCCTCTATCCAGTCTGTCCTCTAGCTACACATCATATCCTCTATCCAGTCTGTCCTCTACTTACACATCATATCCTCTATCCAGTCTGTCCTCTAGCTACACATCATATCCTATATCCAGTCTGTCCTCTACTTACACATCATATCCTCTATCCAGTCTGTCCTCTAGCTACACATCATATCCTCTATCCAGTCTGTCCTCTACTTACACATCATATCCTCTATCCAGTCTGTCCTCTAGCTACACGGGAGATCCCCCCAAATCACTCGGATAAAGAAATTAGTCCCAGTTACTACACTAACGCGATGTTTAATTCACGTCACGAATGTCTCAGAAAAATCATGTAAGTTGAGGTACGTACGAGAAGCTCTAAAATCAGGGACAAATTCTTATTATTTGTTTAGGTTCGTATGTGACGTCATCTAACATAATGAATCAATTTTGTTCATTCGAGTCGAGGTTCGTAGGAGGAATTCGGAAACCAGGGGACAATTTTTATTTCTTCAAGTTGAGATCCAGACGAGGAGTTCTGAAATGAATGAAGCACTTACTTCATCTCATAGGAAACGACCCCTGAAGTGCAACTTCCTTTTCAAGTTATAAATCAAGATATCATTAAAAAGGTGAAAAAGATTTATTCGGTATTGCTTTCGTTACCTTTGATACCATTCCATACGGATTTAGTTATCTTTGATACCATCCCGTATGGATTTAGTTATCTTTGATACCATCCCGTATGGATTTAGCTATCTTTGATACCATCCCGTATGGATTTAAGTATCTTTGATATCATCCCGTTTGGATTTAGGTATCTTTGTTACCATCCCGTATGGATTTAGGTATCTTTGATACCATCCCGTATGGACTTAAGTATCTTTGATACCATCCCGTATGGATTTAGGTATCTTTGATACCATCCCGTATGGACTAAAGTATCTTTGTTACCATCCCGTATGGATTTAGGTATCTTTGATACCATCCCGTATTGATTTAGGTATCTTTGATACCATCCCGTATGGACTTAGGTATCTTTGATACCATCCCGTATGGATTTAGGTATCTTTGATACCATCCCGTATGGACTTAAGTATCTTTGTTACCATCCCGTATGGATTTAGGTATCTTTGATACCATCCCGTATGGATTTAGGTATCTTTGATACCATCCCGTATGAACTTAAGTATCTTTGATACCATCCCGTAAGGATTTAGGTATCTTTGATACCATCCCGTATGGATTTAGGTATCTTTGATACCATCCCGTATGGACTTAAGTATCTTTGTTACCATCCCGTATGGATTTAGGTATCTTTGATACCATCCCGTATGGATTTAGGTATCTTTGATACCATCCCGTATGAACTTAAGTATCTTTGATACCATCCCGTAAGGATTTAGGTATCTTTGTTACCATCCCGTATGGATTTAGGTATCTTTGTTACCATCCCGTATGGATTTAGGTATCTTTGATACCATCCCGTATGGACTTAAGTATCTTTGATACCATCCCGTATGGATTTATGTATCTTTTTTACCATCCCGTATGGATTTAGGTATCTTTGATACCATCCCGTATGGATTTAGTTATCTTTGATACCATCCCGTATGGATTTAGCTATCTTTGATGCCATCCCGTACGGATTAAGTTATCTTTGATACCATCCCGTATGGATTTAGCTATCTTTGATGCCATCCCGTACGGATTAAGTTATCTTTGATACCATCCCGTATGGATTTAGGTATCTTTGATACCATCCCGTACGGATATGGTTATCTTTGATACCATTCCGTACGGATTTAGTTATCTTTGATACCATCCCGTATGGATTTAGTTATCTTTGATACCATCCCGTATGGATTTAGGTATCTTTGATGCCATCCCGAACGGATTTAGTTATCTTTGATGCCATCCTTCACTCGTGCTCTAGATCCCTGTAGGAATCTTTGGATTTCAGCGCAGGAATGCGGGCAGAATCCTGAGCGACCGCGCTGTTTTTATGGTGATGATGGTGCCGCTATCACGCCGTCATCACAGCCGGGTGATGGTGATGATGGTGCCGCTATCACGCCGTCATCACAGCCGGGTGATGGTGATGATGGTGCCGCTATCACGCCGTCATCACAGCCGGGTGATGGTGATGATGGTGCCGCTATCACGCCGTCATCACAGCCGGGTGATGGTGATGATGGTGCCGCTATCACGCCGTCATCACAGCCGGGTGATGGTGATGATGGTGCCGCTATCACGCCGTCATCACAGCCGGGTGATGGTGATGATGGTGATGAACGCATTCGATCCTAGACGTATGTGACGTCATCTAGAGGTGTATGACGTCTTCTAGATGAATGTGACGTCATCTAGAGGTGTGTGACGTCAAAACATTAGAATTTCTACAAGTAAACACAAAAGTTTGTCGCAGGTATACAATATCCACAATACAATATACAATATCCAATACAATATACAATATCCACAATGTTGAACTCAATTTCTGAATTGTTTCATCCTTATCAGACGAGGTTGATGTAAAATGATGCATAAAACTGATTTATTTAAACGATGTATATAACTGCTGTACAAAAAATATGAATAAATATGTTGAATACAAATGTTGTTTAAAAACGACGCATGAAAGTGATGTTTGAAAATATTGTATGAAAATGTGGTGTAAAAATGACGTTCAAAAATATTGGGAAAAAATATTCATCACAATATTTTTGTACGTCATTTTTACACCACATTTTCATACAATATTTTCAATTGCGGAAAATTGTGTTTTATACAATATTTTTTATACAAAAATTTTGTACAAAACTGACGTACAAAAATGGTGGATAAAAAAAACACTGCAGACCCCAACCCTGAGAGAGACCAAAGAGAAACAGGCTTTACCTGTACAAGTGCAATAGAAAGTGGTTTGAGGTGTAGCTATGATGGTCATCACTATTTATAAGGACCATGGTTAAAATTAGAGATTTAATGTTTTAATGGCGACTCTGCACATGTATGAACCATAGACTGAAAATGTGTGCGTGAAATACTACATGAAAATGTCTCATAGATGTTCACGTACAGAAGACTGAAAAATACGCACAGGGGGAATATAAGTAGACCGCCGCCATCTTTTTCGCACCTAATTACTAGTAATTAAGAAATATTTAATCAAGTTAATTAGCCGTGCTAGCTTGACTAGCTTACCTTTTTATTTACATTGGAGATTCGTGAGCTAGATATATATACTGATAGGGTAATTCATCAAATATCGAACAGAAATCACGTGTGTCTAGAAACAACCTTCATAAATCGGTAACTTTTGCTCTGAATAACTCTTGCGGGCCTCAAGGTTATTCTTGAACAGTTGCTTTCTTGTTCTGTGATGTCGCTTGAAAGACAACGTAGATTATTGAAATGTATTTATTGTTCTAAAAATCGAATTCTTTAGTAACATAATTTCATCAATATCGAACAGGAATCGAACAAGAATTTTGATTCGAACAGGATGGTTTGTCAATTAGTTCTCTTCGTATGGAACTTTTGTTAGACTATTAGCACGCCACGTATGGTTTGTCTATTAGTACGCCTCGTATATTTTGTCCATTAATATGCCTCGTATGGTCTATCTATTTGTACACCTCATGTGGCCACTTGGAAAATAAACGTTTTTCTTTCATTCTTTTTTTCTTTGGTGCACTGGATTTTCTTGGAAGTGCTCGCGGTGGCACATCGGTTAAGGGATCGGACTTGTATGTTGGAGTCGCGGGTTCGTATCCCGGCGCTGGCGCTGCGATTTTCCCCGTTGGGTATAAGGGAAAGCTCAAGCACAATACCCCACTCGACCCAGGTGTCGGAAATGGGTACCGGCTTTACGGGGGAACCGTCATGGTGTCCTATATATAGTGTTAGTTATAAGACATTTGAAAAACCAATGCTTAAGATCATTTGTATCAGGCTTGATTGGAAATAAAGCATCCCAAAGATGCCGATGTTTGTTTTGTTTGTTTGTTTGAAATAACTGTCTCATTACTTATTTTCAAGATGCATTTGAATGGAGAGTTATCAAAATTTGAATATGATGTCGATGTTTCATTTGCAGTGTTTGTTGAACCATCATTGTGATCATCAACCTGTGTGACCTTTTTTGGAGTAGAGTGTAAAGCACTCGTCAATGAATTATTATTGATGCTTGCATCAATTTTCTTGGCAAGGGATTGATCATCAGTAAATGTAGCCAGACGAATCATTAATGATCTTGAGGGCTTTGGAACACCAGCAGATGATTGATAGCCCCTCACCAGAATTCCCATCTTCAACTATTCAATGTTATTATCAAGCGTTAATACAATATTTTAATGAAATAAAACAGGCGTTCAATAGATCGATTCAGTTATTTAAAAGAATTAAGAATCGAAAAGCTTTGTTCGAGGCATAAATTCATGATTTTTAAGGAATTTTGATTCGAACACCTTTGTTCAGTATTTAATACTGACATGAAAAAGGAACTGAATGTCGAACATGGAATAATTATCAAGTTTTCGGCGGAAAAGAAAAAAATACAGTAACAGAACATCATATGACAACACTACTCTCTAGTTATGACGGGAGGTTGACGGTGACCCAACAACAATTAAACCGTCGCAATTTTCCCGAGGTGCGTAAGATTTTTCGAGTGAAAAAATTCGACCAATTTGTAAGGGTCGTACAGAAAATGTGTTCGTAACCGCTGGTAGCAGTTTGCAGCTCACAGAAATGAGTTTTTATCACTAAAATAGGAGTTTTAGATGTAAGATCACCGGCACTGAGCAAGTTTGGATGCTTACTAAATTTATTACGCGCATATTTCCAAAGTTGTTCGATAATCAGTTCAGTTCGATATTTGATGAATTACCCTACCAATATATGTGCGCTAGGTACATGCCATATTCTGTTGATACTAAAACTAATATTTACCAGGACCTATTATTGTTATCATACAGTTTAGTTATTGTGTGCTTATAATGTTATATTATTGTCGCGTAATTGTGTGTTATTGTGTGCTTATTGTTATATAATTGTATTATAATTGTGGTTAATGTTGAGGATTAACCGGGAATCGATTTTCCACTTTTCGAATTCTAAACATAGTTAATTAGATCGATTAAACAAGTTTTCTTCCATGCACTTTCCGTCGTAAATGAGCATTTTGCGAATTATAGCGGTAGGTTTAGTTTCATCTTTGATGACGAATGCGCTCGAATAAACAGCTACTCATCGATTTTCGAATTTTTGTTGCTTGAAACATGGTAATACCATCGAAATAAACTACTTTTCTTCTATACTTTTTTTTCGTCAAATGAATATTTTACGAGTTAGCTCGGTAGGTTTGGTTTCGTCTATGATGACGAGGGCGCCGGAAGCGATACTCCATTGCAGCGTTGCCATTCGCCGGGCTCGATGAATTACTTCCCCCTTCAAACACTTGATTTGCGGTGACTAATTCACCGCTATAACTCGTAAAGTACTTATTTACGACGGAAAGTGCATAGAAGAAAACTTGTTTATTTCGTTCTAATTAACTATGCTTGGGCACCGAAAAATCAAATATCGATTCCCGGTTAATCCTCAACATTTACCCGAAGTTTTGGTAATTGGAGACATTTTAAGATGTTTTACACGAATGACACCGTGCTCGCAAATGCTTAGTTTTCGAGGTATAGCATAAATAACGTTCAGGTAGGAATAGGGTATTAGTGAACGAGAAGACAATCATCGATTTTCAAATTTTCTCTTCCTTAACATAGTTAATTAGATCGAAATAAACAATTTTTCTCCTATGCACTTTCGGGGGCAAATGAGTATTTAAAGAGTTATAGCGATAGGTTTAGTTTGGTTAGGGTACGTTTGGGAACTGTGTAATTTATTATTTGCCGGCCCCGCGGAGCCTGCAGAGCCTGAATCCACTTCTAGGATCTTTTAGTTAATAACACAAAAGAAATTATCACCCAAAAATAACGAGGTATTGCGGTATGTTAACTTTCGTCTTAGATGGCGGGAATGCACTCGAGCATTCGAGCGCGTCGGAAGGAAGCGTTCATTGCAGTGTTGCCATACGACGCGCTCGATGAATTAATTCCCACTTCAAACACCAGAGTGGTGGTAACTAATTTACCGCTATAACTCGTTAAATACTCATTCGCCCCGAAAGTGCATAAAAGAAAAATTGTTTATTTCGATCTAATTAACTATGTTTAGGCAACGAAAATTGGAAAGTCGATGATTGTCCATTCCTTCTCATTTACCATGAATAGCATTAACGGCGCTTCGCAGACGCCGAACTCGCCAAGTTTTTAGGCGGAATTCATCGGCCTCGGTATGGTCAAGTTAAATTAAGTTATTTTAGGTTAGGTTATTTTAGGTTATTTTAGGTTATTTTAGGTTATTTTAGGTTATTTTAGGTTATGGACGCTGGCTTTGGACGCTGGCTTTGGACGCTGGCTTTGGACGCTGGCTTTGGACGCTGGCTTTGGACGCTGGCTTTGGACGCTGGCTTTGGACGCTGGCTTTGGACGCTGGCTTTGGACGCTGGCTTTGGACGCTGGCTTTGGACGCTGGCTTTGGACGCTGGCTTTGGACGCTGGCTTTGGACGCTGGCTTTGGACGCTGGCTTTGGACGCTGGCTTTGGACGCTGGCTTTGGACGCTGGCTTTGGACGCTGGCTTTGGACGCTGGCTTTGGACGCTGGCTTTGGACGCTGGCTTTGGACGCTGGCTTTGGACGCTGGCTTTGGACGCTGGCTTTGGACGCTGGCTTTGGACGCTGGCTTTGGACGCTGGCTTTGGACGCTGGCTTTGGACGCTGGCTTTGGACGCTGGCTTTGGACGCTGGCTTTGGACGCTGGCTTTGGACGCTGGCTTTGGACGCTGGCTTTGGACGCTGGCTTTGGACGCTGGCTTTGGACGCTGGCTTTGGACGCTGGCTTGGACCATCGTTTTTATACGCAAGCGAAATAGTTCGGTGGTCTTCAACGATCAGGGAATGCAACTGTTGTATTGCCGGGAAGTCGCACTGCCAGGGGAAAATGTGTGGTCCCGGCTGCTAAAGGTTAGGTAGGCCTCCTTCTTGGTGAAACAGAGTAGGTACATTTTTTCCTCGGCATCTTTTTTCGGTTCACCGCTACCCTGTTTTTCAGCTCCTTCATTTTCTTCTGTGACTTATTTTTGGCTCGTAGGCGCCTTTATATCTTCCTTCTTCAACGCGCATATAGTGGACACTCCTTATGCATACACTCCGCGTTCCTTTAACTCCATAATTAGTAGTACCTTCCTCCTTCCTCTCTTTGGAATACCTTTGTTTTGTTGTAGTTAGGGAAGCCTAAACTGACTTGTAATCAAAGCTAATTGAACCACCGCGGTTCAATAGAGACTCCACCATGCATCATCTAGAGACTCCACCATGCATCATCTAGAGACTCCACCATGCATCATCTAGAGACTCCACCATGCATCATCTAGAGACTCCACCATGCATCATCTAGAGACTCCACCATGCATCATCTAGAGACTCCACCATGCATCATCTAGAGACTCCACCATGCATCATCTAGAGACTCCACCATGCATCATCTAGAGACTCCACCATGCATCATCTAGAGACTCCACCATGCATCATCTAGAGACTCCACCATGCATCATCTAGAGACTCCACCATGCATCATCTAGAGACTCCACCATGCATCATCTAGAGACTCCACCATGCATCATCTAGAGACTCCACCATGCATCATCTAGAGACTCCACCATGCATCATCTAGAGACTCCATCTCTAGGCTTTACTGAATATTAGAACTGTACGCATTTGGTGCGAACGACAAGAACTGTGATGATGTAAGTCTTGCACTCGTGTAATGTTTTATGAAACTGATATCCATTCAATTTAACTTTGATGCGCCTGTCGGAAGTTCGAGTGTTTTTTTTTTATTTTAGACAATCTGACGCCGTACAACTGGAGAGGGTGAAACAATTTTGTAACCAGTCGCTAACATTTTCCGCGAGCGAATTTAGCGCAGATTTTTTCAAGCGCTAGGCTGAGCTGTTATAAAGTTGACATTTAATTCGATAATTTACAAGGATCTCGTAGAAGTATACCTTATGGTCAAAAGCATGCTGCCCCGAGTGAGGATCGAACTCACGACCTTCAGATTATGAGACTGACGCGCTGCCTACTGCGCTACCGAGGCATTATTAGCATAAGGCTTAGCTCATTATATTATTTAATTTTTTACACCTTTTGCCTTGGTACTCAGAGTATGTATTATGAAATTGCATATTTTACCAGATATTCATGCATTGAAAAACTAGATTTTAAATTTAGGTTTGAGGAAAATGTTTCAAATTCTATAGTATTAGATTAACAGCACTTGTATACATCTATATTCAGTATTATACGCGTGGAATGCATGCATATATACATATAAATAATTACTCCCGAATTGGTTGCTCCTGCAGACACATTAAGTACACTCTCACATTTGAATACTTACATACATGCCAGGCCTATGCGCAACACACACTCACACACGTACGCACGCACTCACGTACAGACGCACGTACATACACACACGCACCCACACACGTTGGTCTCGTCGATCGCTTCGTTTTCTATTCATTGCTTCTGAAATATAAATGATGGAAAGGAAGCGCAAACTCCCCCCCCCCCCAATACTACCCTCCCCTGCCTCACCCCCTATCCTATATCGTTGATCAGTGTTTCCCTTTATCAAGAATAGAATCGGTTTTTTGTTTTGTAAATGTCATCTTTTCTCGCTTCACTGCCATTCTGTTTTGCAGCGCTTACTACTTTTTTCTTCAACTTTATCTTGTTTTATGAACTTCTTTCTTAACTTACTGTTCCTATGCGTCATGTGTATGAGGGAATTCCACGTTCCCTTAACCCTTTAACGCCCACATTTTTATACTCATATTACCGTTATAACAACCACTATCACTAAACCGACACTGGCATTGCGTAATCACTGTTATCAAGATGGGGAAGGAACTGCCACTCGACAGTGAAGTTTGAAGGACACATTAGTGAACAAATTGAATAAGAAATACAATATATTATTGTTATTTTTGAAAGAGGACCGTACAGTCCACTTGGGCGTTAAAGGGTTAACTCGTTACTTAATGGTGACTTCCTCCTTCCTCTTTATGGAACGCCTCTGTTGCAGTTAGGGAGGCTTTAATTAACATCTAATTTGATCTTTTTCATGAACTTTTAGCACAACTTGATGCTGGCTGGCTAACGCGAATGTGGGACACTGAAATGTGTTCCAAGTGCGAATTTCAACTCAGTGAAAATGAAATAAATATTTTATATTAATTTTTACATATTTTTCTCTTTCTGTTGAAGAAAATAATGGGTCTGAAACTTGGATAGTTGGATAAACGTAAACTTGGATAGTTGAATGGACGTAAACTTGGATAGTTGAATGGACGTAAACTTGGATAGTTGAATGGACGTAAACTTGGATAGTTGAATGGACGTAAACTTGGATAGTTGAATGGACGTAAACTTGGATAGTTGAATGGACGTAAACTTGGATAGTTGGATAAACGTAAACTTGGATAGTTGAATGGACGTAAACTTGGATAGTTGAATGGACGTAAACTTGGATAGTTGAATGGACGTAAACTTGGATAGTTGAATGGACGTAAACTTGGATAGTTGGATAAACGTAAACTTGGATAGTTGAATGGACGTAAACTTGGATAGTTGGATAAACGTAAACTTGGATAGTTGAATGGACGTAAACTTGGATAGTTGAATGAACGTAAACTTGGATAGTTGAATAAACGTAAACTTGGATAGTTGAATAAACGTAAACTTGGATAGTTGAATGAACGTAAACTTGGATAGTTGAATAAACGTAAACTTGGATAGTTGAATGAACGTAAACTTGGATTGTTGAATGAACGTAAACTTGGATAGTTGAATAAACGTAAACTTGGATAGTTGAATAAACGTAAACTTGGATAGTTGAATAAACGTAAACTTGGATAGTTGAATGAACGTAAACTTGGATAGTTGAATGAACGTAAACTTGGATAGATGAATAAACGTAAACTTGGATAGTTGAATAAACGTAAACTTGGATAGTTGAATGGACGTAAACTTGGATAGTTGAATGAACGTAAACTTGGATAGTTGAATGAACGTAAACTTGGATAGTTGAATGAACGTAAACTTGGATAGTTGAATGAACGTAAACTTGGATAGTTGAATGAACGTGAACTTGGATAGTTGAATGAACGTAAACTTGGATAGTTGAATAAACGTAAACTTGGAAAGTTGAATAAACGTAAACTTGGATAGTTGAATGAACGTAAACTTGGATAGTTGAATGGACGTAAACTTGGATAGTTGAATGGACGTAAACTTGGATAGTTGAATGGACGTAAACTTGGATAGTTGAATGGACGTAAACTTGGATAGTTGAATGGACGTAAACTTGGATAGTTGAATGGACGTAAACTTGGATAGTTGAATGGACGTAAACTTGGATAGTTGAATGGACGTAAACTTGGATAGTTGAATGGACGTAAACTTGGATAGTTGAATGGACGTAAACTTGGATAGTTGAATGGACGTAAACTTGGATAGTTGAATGGACGTAAACTTGGATAGTTGAATGGACGTAAACTTGGATAGTTGAATGGACGTAAACTTGGATAGTTGAATGGACGTAAACTTGGATAGTTGAATGGACGTAAACTTGGATAGTTGAATGGACGTAAACTTGGATAGTTGAATGGACGTAAACTTGGATAGTTGAATGGACGTAAACTTGGATAGTTGAATGGACGTAAACTTGGATAGTTGAATGGACGTAAACTTGGATAGTTGAATGGACGTAAACTTGGATAGTTGAATAACCGTAAACTTGGATAGTTGAATGGACGTAAACTTGGATAGTTGAATAACCGTAAACTTGGATAGTTGAATGGACGTAAAATTGGATAGTTGAATGAACGTAAACTTGGATAGTTGAATGAACGTAAACTTGGATAGTTGAATGGACGTAAACTTGGATAGTTGAATAAACGTAAACTTGGATAGTTGAATGGACGTAAACTTGGATAGTTGAATGGACGTAAACTTGGATAGTTGAATGGACGTAAACTTGGATAGTTGAATGGACGTAAACTTGGATAGTTGAATGGACGTAAACTTGGATAGTTGAATGGACGTAAACTTGGATAGTTGAATGGACGTAAACTTGGAAAGTTGAATGGACGTAAACTTGGATAGTTGAATGGACGTAAACTTGGATAGTTGAATGGACGTAAACTTGGATAGTTGAATAACCGTAAACTTGGATAGTTGAATGAACGTAAACTTAGATAGTTGAATAACCGTAAACTTGGATAGTTGAATGGACGTAAACTTGGATAGTTGAATGGACGTAAACTTGGATAGTTGAATGGACGTAAACTTGGATAGTTGAATGGACGTAAACTTGGATAGTTGAATGGACGTAAACTTGGATAGTTGAATAAACGTAAACTTGGATAGTTGAATAAACGTAAACTTGGATAGTTGAATAAACGTAAACTTGCATAGTTGAATGGACGTAAACTTGGATAGTTGAATGAACGTAAACTTGGATAGTTGAATGGACGTAAACTTGGATAGTTGAATGGACGTAAACTTGGATAGTTGAATGGACGTAAACTTGGATAGTTGAATAAACGTAAACTTGGATAGTTGAATAAACGTAAACTTGGATAGTTGAATGAACGTAAGCTTGGATAGTTGAATGAACGTAAGCTTGGATAGTTGAATGGACGTAAACTTGGATAGTTGAATGGACGTAAACTTGGATAGTTGAATAACCGTAAACTTGGATAGTTGAATGAACGTAAACTTGGATAGTTGAATAACCGTAAACTTGGATAGTTGAATGGACGTAAACTTGGATAGTTGAATGGACGTAAACTTGGATAGTTGAATGAACGTAAACTTGGATAGTTGAATAAACGTAAACTTGGATAGTTGAATAAACGTAAACTTGGATAGTTGAATAAACGTAAACTTGGATAGTTGAATGAACGTAAACTTGGATAGTTGAATGAACGTAAACTTGGATAGTTGAATGAACGTAAACTTGGATAGTTGAATGGACGTAAACTTGGATAGTTGAATGGATGTAAACTTGGATAGTTGAGTGGACGTAAACTTGGATAGTTGAATGGACGTAAACTTGGACAGTTGAATGGACGTAAACTTGGATAGTTGAATGGACGTAAACTTGGATAGTTGAATGGACGTAAACTTGGATAGTTGAATGGACGTAAACTTGGATAGTTGAATGGACGTAAACTTGGATAGTTGAATGGACGTAAACTTGGATAGTTGAATGGACGTAAACTTGGATAGTTGAATGGACGTAAACTTGGATAGTTGAATGGACGTAAACTTGGATAGTTGAATGGACGTAAACTTGGATAGTTGAATGGACGTAAACTTGGATAGTTGAATGGACGTAAACTTGGATAGTTGAATGGACGTAAACTTGGATAGTTGAATGGACGTAAACTTGGATAGTTGAATGGACGTAAACTTGGATAGTTGAATGGACGTAAACTTGGATAGTTGAATGGACGTAAACTTGGATAGTTGAATGGACGTAAACTTGGATAGTTGAATGGACGTAAACTTGGATAGTTGAATGGACGTAAACTTGGATAGTTGAATGGACGTAAACTTGGATAGTTGAATGGACGTAAACTTGGATAGTTGAATGGACGTAAACTTGGATAGTTGAATGAACGTAAACTTGGATAGTTGAATGAACGTAAACTTGGATAGTTGAATGAACGTAAACTTGGATAGTTGAATGAACGTAAACTTGGATAGTTGAATGAACGTAAACTTGGATAGTTGAATAAACGTAAACTTGGATAGTTGAATAAACGTAAACTTGGATAGTTGAATAAACGTAAATTTGGATAGTTGAATAAACGTAAATTTGGATAGTTGAATGAACGTAAACTTGGATTGTTGAATGAACGTAAACTTGGTAATTGAATCAACGTAAACTTGGTAATTGAATCAACGTAAACTTGGTAATTGAATCAACGTAAATTTGGATAGTTGAATAAACGTAAATTTGGATAGTTGAATGAACGTAAACTTGGATAGTTGAATGAACGTAAACTTGGATAGTTGAATAAACGTAAACTTGGATAGTTGAATAAACGCAAACATGGACAGTTGAATAAACGCAAACTTGGATAGTTGAATAAACGTAAACTTGGATAGTTGAATGAACGTAAACTTGGATAGTTGAATAAACGCAAACTTGGACAGTTGAATAAACGTAAACTTGGATAGTTGAATAAACGTAAACTTGGACAGTTGAATAAACGTAAACTTGGATAGTTGAATAAACGCAAACATGGATAGTTGAATAAACGCAAACTTGGACAGTTGAATAAACGTAAGCACAAGGTGGTAACACACCTTGTGCTTACGAGTCCGCGTTCCCTAAATGGTGCCTGGCTTCTTCCTCTCTTTGGAACTCCTGTGTTCTGGTTAGGTAGGATTCGTTTAACTTCTCTCAACTAAGCTAATCGGGGAAACTGTGCTGCATTGCGCTTCGTGTGTATGGTTTCAATTTCCGAAGTCGAGTTTCTCAGCTTCAGTTCTTAACACTTGATTTGACTGCAAGTGGGAAATCTAAAATTTAATATACAATTAAAATTTTAAGTTAATGGTAGTAAACAAATTTGAAAATTGCAAACATCAACTGGATCATGCCTTCATTTAGTTTTGATTAAGTATTTATGAAAATTAAAATTATGACAACTGGTTGGTCAGCAGCGTCATGAAAACTCCCTCATTGACCACCGGTGGGTCACGTCGCACTCAAAGTGTTAAGAAGAAAGACTAAGCTTTAAACTCGAGATCTGACTAAACAGAAGAATCCCTTGAGCTGTTATCAAGGGATAAATTTCACGGTTTATTAATACAAATCTTAAGACTGGTGCTCTTGTTTGGTGTACTGCATGATGAGGTGCAGTGTCTTGTTGGAAATTAACCGCCAGCTTTTGTGTTTTATTTTCGAGTACTAAATCTCAGGAGTTAAAATTGGTTTGGAATACGAATTTAAATTCAGTTTCTGTCGTTGATGAATAAAATAATGGTTCTGAAACTTGGATGGCTGGAAGATGACAGAGCACAGCATGACCAATCTTACAAAAGACCTCGCCGTGAATCGAATAAATGGCTTATTCTGTTACGGTTCTGTTCGCCATAAACTTTATTGAAATGAATTCTATGACCATACAACACACGCTATATATATATATATATATATATATATATATATATATATATATATATATATGTTTACCTTTTGCATGTCCGAATTATGAATGAAAGAGCAAGGAAAACGCCGTTAATGAGATCACGATCTTAAGAAAATCAATGAATAAAAATATTGGGAACGTTTCGACCTCGGGTCATTATCAACCTGAAAAAGATTGGAGAAAAACTAGGTAACTGTCATATAAATCAAAATGTATCGGTCATTGGACAAGAAAAGCAAAACCACACAAGAGTATCTGTACTACATTAGATGCAAAGATATGCTGATTGCACGGCATTTGAAACCGGGTTTTCTTTTAAAATCTGAAGAGATTGTAAAATGTGGAGGTTTATTTTATTATGAGCAGAAGATATTACTTTGAAATCGTCTAATCAAACAGGAATATTGCACATCTCTCCATGAAAGTGGACTGAAGAGTGGGAAGGTGGGGAAAGTAACTGGTTGGTTCTGTAACTCCTGCTGGCATGCTCTGCACCACGAATGCTGAGGGCTCGAGTGGTCGAGCCCACGTACTCAGACGCACACGGCGCGCAACTACGAGTATGTTTGTAAATGACAGAAGAGAGCATATCTTCGGGAGTTTTATCTTCATAATTGAAATACGATCCCATTCTACACGTATTGAGTAACACTATTTCAAAATTAGTCTGCGGGAATTGTTTGAATGATGATTGGCAAGATTCTTTTAAGTTGATCTGGTTGTTGACCGAAGAACAGAAACGAGGAATAAATATATTTACGGAGGGTAGGTAATGTTTCATCGGGAAAAATTGTTTGCCCAAAAAGATTTTAACTCTAGAATCTACCAGTTTGGATGGAAAAACAATTGTTGCTAAAAAACACTTTCAAAAATTAAAATTCTAAATGGAAAGCTGTAAATAATGAGCATACACGATATGCCTTTGACAACAATGTTTTAACGCTATTTAGTTTGAAGTTGAATGTACAATAACTGAAAAAATTAATTCACACCTCGGTATAGGTGTTTGCTTACGGAAAACAGAACTTTGAAACCTACCATCCTTGCGTGTTATATCTTTAGAGACACAACTTTGAAACCTGCCATCCTTGCGTTTTATATCTTTACAGACACAACTTTGAAACCTGCCATCCTTGCGTGTTATATCTATACAGACACAACTTTGAAACCTGCCATCCTTGCGTGTTATATCTATACAGACACAACTTTGAAACCTGCCATCCTTGCGTGTTATATCTTTACAGACACAACTTTGAAACCTGCCATCCTTGCGTGTTATATCTATACAGACACAACTTTGAAACCTGCCATCCTTGCGTGTTATATCTATACAGACACAACTTTGAAACCTGCCATCCTTGCGTGTTATATCTATACAGACACAACTTTGAAACCTGCCATCCTTGCGTGTTATATCTATACAGACACAACTTTGAAACCTGCCATCCTTGCGTGTTATATCTTTACAGACACAACTTTGAAACCTGCCATCCTTGCGTGTTATATCTATACAGACACAACTTTGAAACCTGCCATCCTTGCGTGTTATATCTTTACAGACACAACTTTGAAACCTGCCATCCTTGCGTGTTATATCTTTACAGACACAACTTTCAAACCTGCCATCCTTGCGTGTTATATCTTTACAGACACAACTTTGAAACCTGCCATCCTTGCGTGTTATATCTATACAGACACAACTTTGAAACCTGCCATCCTTGCGTGTTATATCTTTACAGACACAACTTTGAAACCTGCCATCCTTGCGTGTTATATCTTTACAGACACAACTTTCAAACCTGCCATCCTTGCGTGTTATATCTTTACAGACACAACTTTGAAACCTGCCATCCTTGCGTGTTATATCTTTACAGAACTTTGAAACCTGCCATCCTTGCGTGTTATATCTTTACAGACAGAACTTTGAAACCTACCATCCTTGCGTGTTATATCTTTACAGACACAACTTTGAAACCTGCCATCCTTGCGTGTTATATCTTTACAGACACAACTTTCAAACCTGCCATCCTTGCGTGTTATATCTTTACAGACACAACTTTCAAACCTGCCATCCTTGCGTGTTATATCTTTACAGACAGAACTTTGAAACCTACCATCCTTGCGTGTTATATCTTTACAGAACTTTGAAACCTGCCATCCTTGCGTGTTATATCTTTACAGACAGAACTTTGAAACCTGCCATCCTTGCGTTTTATATCTTTACAGACACAACTTTGAAACCTGCCATCCTTGCGTGTTATATCTATACAGACACAACTTTGAAACCTGCCATCCTTGCGTGTTATATCTTTACAGACACAACTTTGAAACCTGCCATCCTTGCGTGTTATATCTTTACAGACACAACTTTCAAACCTGCCATCCTTGCGTGTTATATCTTTACAGACACAACTTTGAAACCTACCATCCTTGCGTGTTATATCTTTACAGACAGAACTTTGAAACCTACCATCCTTGCGTGTTATATCTTTACAGAACTTTGAAACCTGCCATCCTTGCGTGTTATATCTTTACAGACAGAACTTTGAAACCTACCATCCTTGCGTGTTATATCTTTACAGACAGAACTTTGAAACCTGTCATCCTTGCGTGTTATATCTTTACAGACAGAACTTTGAAACCTACCATCCTTGCGTGTTATATCTTTACAGACAGAACTTTGAAACCTGCCATCCTTGCGTGTTATATCTTTACAGACACAACTTTGAAACCTGCCATCCTTGCGTGTTATATCTTTACAGACAGAACTTTGAAACCTGCCATCCTTGCGTGTTATATCTTTACAGACACAACTTTGAAACCTGCCATCCTTGCGTGTTATATCTTTACAGACACAACTTTCAAACCTGCCATCCTTGCGTGTTATATCTTTACAGACACAACTTTGAAACCTGCCATCCTTGCGTGTTATATCTTTACAGACACAACTTTCAAACCTGCCATCCTTGCGTGTTATATCTTTACAGACACAACTTTCAAACCTGCCATCCTTGCGTGTTATATCTTTACAGACACAACTTTGAAACCTGCCATCCTTGCGTGTTATATCTTTACAGACACAACTTTGAAACCTGCCATCCTTGCGTGTTATATCTTCACAGACAGAACTTTAAAACCTACCATCCTTGCGTGTTATATCTTTACAGACAGAACTTTGAAACCTGCCATCCTTGCGTGTTATATCTTTACAGACACAACTTTGAAACCTGCCATCCTTGCGTGTTATATCTTTACAGACACAACTTTGAAACCTGCCATCCTTGCGTGTTATATCTTTACAGACACAACTTTGAAACCTGCCATCCTTGCGTGTTATATCTTTACAGACAGAACTTTGAAACCTGCCATCCTTGCGTGTTATATCTTTACAGACACAACTTTGAAACCTACCATCCTTGCGTGTTATATCTTTACAGAACTTTGAAACCTGCCATCCTTGCGTGTTATATCTTTACAGACAGAACTTTGAAACCTACAATCCTTGCGTGTTATATCTTTACAGACAGAACTTTGAAACCTACCATCCTTGCGTGTTATATCTTTACAGACACAACTTTGAAACCTGCCATCCTTGCGTGTTATATCTTTACAGACAGAACTTTGAAACCTGCCATCCTTGCGTGTTATATCTTTACAGACACAACTTTGAAACCTGCCATCCTTGCGTGTTATATCTTTACAGACACAACTTTGAAACCTGTCATCCTTGCGTGTTATATCTTTACAGACAGAACTTTGAAACCTGCCATCCTTGCGTGTTATATCTTTACAGACACAACTTTGAAACCTGCCATCCTTGCGTGTTATATCTTTACAGACACAACTTTCAAACCTGCCATCCTTGCGTGTTATATCTTTACAGACACAACTTTCAAACCTGCCATCCTTGCGTGTTATATCTTTACAGACACAACTTTGAAACCTGCCATCCTTGCGTGTTATATCTTTACAGACAGAACTTTGAAACCTACCATCCTTGCGTGTTATATCTTTACAGACAGAACTTTGAAACCTACCATCCTTGCGTGTTATATCTTTACAGACACAACTTTGAAACCTGCCATCCTTGTGTGTTATATCTTTACAGACACAACTTTGAAACCTGCCATCCTTGCGTGTTATATCTTTACAGACACAACTTTGAAACCTACCATCCTTGCGTGTTATATCTTTACAGACAGAACTTTGAAACCTACCATCCTTGTGTGTTATATCTTTACAGACAGAACTTTGAAACCTGTCATCCTTGCGTGTTATATCTTTACAGACAGAACTTTGAAACCTGCGACCTTTACGCGTCCAGCCTTTGCCGCCTAGAAGACCCGTAGTTTTAGCATTGCTAAGTTCTTAGTCTCTATTTTAGCTCCGTTCACATGTAATTCTTATCTTGTGCAAAATTCAAAATTCATTGTCGACGAAGTTACATCTTTAGAAAACCCCGATAATCCCTTTATCGTTTCTTTTCATATAGTCTTTTTACCAACATACCGCTACCTGAAATATTGACATTTGCTTAGAATATTTATTTACTAGTGTTGATTCAGTCGTTAGCGCAACCGAATCCTTATTCAAATCCTTGCTACAACTTGCCTGCTTTACACTTTGACTGCGACGTGAGCCACCGGTGGTACACGGAGGGAATTTTCATGATGCTGTTCCCCGACCAGCAGTCACACACTCAATTACCATAAATACTTCATTAAAGCTAAATAAAAGTACGATCCGGTTCATGTTTACTATTTTCAACATTGTTTACTACAATTCAATTTAAATTTTGGTTGACTATTGAACTTCAGTTTTACCTGCGCAACCCCTCAGGGGGATACAACTGTTGTATCTATGGGAATTAGCGCTCCCAGGGGAACCATGTGAGGGCCCGAGCTAAAGGTTAGGTAGGCTTCCTTTTTGTTGTAATAAAATAGGTTTTTGTTTTGTTACGGACCATCTTTTTTCGGTTCACTGCTGTCCTGTTTTTCAGCACCTACTACTTTCTTCTTCAGCTTTTTCTTGTTTCATGAACTTCTTTCCTAGCTTACTGTTTCTGTGCACCTTGTGCATAGATTCCGCGTTCCCTCAACTCCATACTAAATGGTGCCTTTCTTTTTCCTCTCTTGGAACATCTTTGTCGTGGTTAAGGGAGGCTAAAACTTTCTTATATAATAATAATAATGCTCGGCTTACTGTTTCCTAGCTTACTGTTTCTGTGCACCTTGTGCATAGATTCCGCGTTCCCTCAACTCCATACTAAATGGTGCCTTTCTTTTTCCTCTCTTGGAACATCTTTGTCGTGGTTAAGGGAGGCTAAAACTTTCTTTTATAATAATAATAATTTACCTGCGCAGTCAAAGTGTTTAATTCGTTATCTATGTTTGGCAGTAAATGTTATCAGCAAATTGTAAGGTTAGGAATAAGTCTTCCATTGGAGCCTACGTTCGTAAATGCTTTTATTTGCTTTCATAATCAACGGTGGTTACATTCTTGTCCTGCAGATTTTAAGCCTGTGTTTTACGAACATTATATTGATGATACATTTTTGATATACAAGAATAGCTCTCATTGTTATTATTTTCTGGGATATTTGAATTCATGACACCCCAATGTCAAAATTGTTTAAAATTGTTTAAAGTTACTAGGGAAACTGAAAGAATAAAATGTCATTCATTTTCAGACACAACTATAATACGCAAAGATATTAGGTTTCAAAGTTCTGTTTTCCGTAAGCAAACATTTACCGGGTTGGAAATTAGTTTTTTTCAATTATTGTACATTCTCCTTCAAACTAAATAGCATCAAAACTTTGTTGTCATGCAAGGGCTTGTCGTGTGTGCTCATAATTTAAAACTGTCCGTAAGGAATTTGAATTTTTGAAAGTTCTCTAGCAACCATGGCTTTCTATCCAAGATAATTGATTCTTTTGTTAAAAATTTTTTAAACAAGAATTTTTCCCGATTTAACACTACCTCCGTTAGGAAAAAGAATATTTAATCTCGTTTCCGTTTGTCCACCAACAATCAGAGGAACTCAAAAATAACCTGGTCGTTCTTCTTTCGAAACATTACCCGCAGATTTATTTTAAAATGGTGTTAGGTAATACGTAGAAAATAAGATAATTTTTCAGTAATAAAGATCAAACTCCTAAAGATAGGCTCTCCTCTGCCATTTACAAATAAAGTTGCGCACAGTGTGCGTCTGAGTACGTGGGCTCGAGCACTCGAGCCTTTGGTGTTCGTGTCGCAGAGCATGCCGGCCGGAGTTATAGAACTAATCAGTTTAATTTCCACACTTTCCCACTCTCCAGTCCCCTCTCATGCAGAAAAATGCAATATTCTTCTTCGATAAGGCGATTTTAAATTAACATCTTCTGCATCCATCCCAAAAAATCTTGATATTTTAAAATCTTTCCCCATTTGAAATGAAAACCAATTTTAAATGACTTGCAAATAGCTTTACCTTTACGAATAATGTGATACTGAACATTTTTAATCTTCTATTGGTGAATTGGTTTCTTTTGGTGAGGGTGGTTTTGCTTTGCTTGTCCCATGATTAATATACTTTTATTTACATTTGACAAGTGTTTCTCCATCCGTTTTCAACTTGTTAATGACCCAGCTGGTCGAAACATTCCAAATATTTTTATTCATTAACTTCCTTTAATGAGGCAATGGTCTCATAAAATGTGCGTTTCATTTCATTATAGTTATTCATAATTAATTTATAAATAACTTGTGATAATTTTATTACTTTTATTTATTATTATAAGATGGTCAAAATATTTATTTATACTCGTACATATATAAATTAACGACCTACGTGTAAGTTCAGGTGCGAATATTAGAAGAATCTCTTTGAGCTCATATTATTTGCCATCAATGTTGATGTGTTATGTAAGGAGAACGACCTTATGTCCTAATATATATTTATTTAGTTTTTCTAGAGCATATATTTTCTAAAGCGAACACTAGATGTGAAAACCCAGTGGAGTTATACGTAGCGGCTATTGTTTATTATCACACTCTAACGCAAACAAGGTTACAGCATCACAAGGCTGGTGTTACACCATCACGAGGCCGGTGTTACACCATCACAAGGCTGGTGTTACACCATCACGAGGCCGGTGTTACACCATCACAAGGCTGGTGTTACACCATCACAAGGCTGGTGTTACACCATCACAAGGCTGGTGTTACACCATCACAAGGCTGGTGTTACACCATCACAAGGCTGGTGTTACACCATCACAAGGCTGGTGTTACACCATCACAAGGCTGGTGTTACACCATCACGAGGCTGGTGTTACACCATCACAAGGCTGGTGTTACACCATCACGAGGCTGGTGTTACACCATCACAAGGCTGGTGTTACACCATCACGAGGCCGGTGTTACACCATCACAGGGCTGGTGTTACACCATCACGAGGCCGGTGTTACACCATCACAGGGCTGGTGTTACACCATCACGAGGCCGGTGTTACACCATCACAGGGCTGGTGTTACACCATCACCACGAGGCCGGTGTTACACCATCACAAGGCTGGTGTTACACCATCACCACGAGGCCGGTGTTACACCATCACGAGGCCGGTGTTACACCATCACAAGGCTGGTGTTACACCATCACAAGGCTGGTGTTACACCATCACAAGGCTGGTGTTACACCATCACGAGGCCGGTGTTACACCATCACGAGGCCGGTGTTACACCTACTTGAACATTGATTGATCGTTGTAGTGGTAACATTTATAATTTCCAAAAATGATATAAATGAATTTTTTATTTACTGTATTAGCTTAACATTGCAGGTTTTTGTTTGTGTTCTAGGGTTATTGAAAACGGGGGATTCAAATCGGCAAGTTTGCCTTTTTGATTTTTCAGCGTTTACATTCCAGTCTGGTTGAAACGTTTTTTTATATAATTGTGGGCATATACAGCGTTTAGTTTTTCAAATGATAGATCTCATCTGTTCATTTCTATCTTCATCTATTGCAATTACGTTCTTAATCAGATGATCTTTCACTGTATATTCCTCAACGAGAAGAGAAATAATTTGTTTTTGTTTTGAACCAAAATGTTGCTGGCCAACATTGGCAACATTTTTGTAGTTTTCGGCCATTGTCCACACGCCTCACACGTTTTGGTCCGCACGCCAAAATTTTCTCGAGAATTTTTTGGTTCGTTCTGAACCCGCCAAAACTAGTGATGCGCCAAAATGAGCACATAGCTTCAAGGTTCCAACACTGGTTTTAGCGCTCGCATGAGTTCTTGAAATGCTTTGAAATAAAAAAAGGCACAAAATATTCCCATTCGCAGTTTTGTTTTATTGTTTTAGGTTTATAAGCGCTCTTACGAAACAAGTCTGCAACAAAATCGGACTAGTACAACGCCCTTTTTAGAAAGCAACCAAATTTGGCAAGCCCAACACACCTCTCAGACTGCCACCAATCTTGGCAACAATCACGGTGTTTGGCACGGCTCGTCTTCACAAAGACAGCAAATCTGCGCCTGGTTTTCCAACGCATTTCTTTCCAACAGTCAGGGGGGGGGGGGGGAAGTCAGGTGAGGGGGGGGGGGGATGACGGTCGTGTTGTGGCAGGGTGGCCGTGACGAAGCAGCCGGTCACGAGTGTCGGTTGTGTCGCGAGTGGCCACACGATTTCAATCTGCCGCAGTGATAAAGATGTGACGCTTATTGTCATCGTCACTGCTGCCCCTGCGTCACTTTATAATGTGTGTGTATATGTATATGCATGTATAGAGGTTATGTATATGTGTATATTTCGGTTATGTATTTATAGCGGTTATGTATATGTCTTTATATAGCGGTTGTGTAAATGTCTATATATAGCCGTTATATAAATGTCTATGCATAGCGGTTATGTTAATGTCTATATATAGCGGTTATGGAAATGTCTATATAGCGGTTATGTAAATGTCTATACATAGCAGCTATGCAAATGTCTATATATAGCAGCTATGCAAATGTCTATATATAGCAGCTATGCAAATGTCTATATATAGCAGCTATGCAAATGTATATATATAGCAGCTATGTATATGTCTATATATAGCAGCTATGTATATGTCTATATATAGCAGCTATGTATATGTCTATATATAGCAGCTATGTATATGTCTATATATAGCAGCTATGCAAATGTCTATATATAGCAGCTATGCAAATGTATATATATAGCAGCTATGTATATGTCTATATATAGCAGCTATGTATATGTCTATATATAGCAGCTATGTATATGTCTATATATAGCAGCTATGCAAATGTCTATATATAGCAGCTATGCAAATGTATATATATAGCAGCTATGTATATGTCTATATATAGCAGCTATGTATATGTCTATATATAGCAGCTATGCAAATGTCTATATATAGCAGCTATGCAAATGTATATATATAGCAGCTATGTATATGTCTATATATAGCAGCTATGTATATGTCTATATATAGCAGCTATGTATATGTCTATATATAGCAGCTATGTATATGTCTATATATAGCAGCTATGTATATGTCTATATATAGCAGCTATGTATATGTCTATATATAGCAGCTATGTATATGTCTATATATAGCAGCTATGTATATGTCTATATATAGCAGCTATGTATATGTCTATATAGCGGTTATGTTTTTTTGTATCATTATGTAATGATAATTTCTTGTAACACATTCATTGTGGTGTGACCCAGCGGTGGGTCATACTTAAGCTTTTCCAGTTGCAAAACGACCCATCGGTGGGTCGATTGAAAAAAAAATTTGTAACAGTCTTTTTAAATAAAATTTATTTTACCCACTTAATTTTTGCAAGTCATAAATTTTTGAACAACTTTTGGCCTTAAATTTGAGTTAGATATTAAACTTGAGCTTAAAACCCATCGCAGTCAGTGTGTTGAAATATGTTAGTTCAACACTGAGGTTTTTTGTGTTCTAGGGCAACTGAAAACGGGTGTTCTGTAAAGCTGAGTGACGTGTAAACCACAGATTATTGGGTAAAATGAACATTTTATTCTCATCAGCGCGAAGTGCTGCTACACACACTAGCATCACTCCATAACAATCATCAGGCAGCCGCCGCCACCGTAATGAAAATGAAAGAGCATCATAAGCTACTTTAAACATTTTACCATTTAAGGTATATAATCCATTTACACTTTATATAATCCATTTACAACATATATAATCCATTTACACCTCATATAATCCATTTACACCTCATATAATCCACTTACTCATCATATAATCCATTTACACCCCATATAATCCATTTACACCCCATATAATCCATTTACACCCCATATAATACATTTACACCCCATATAATACATTTACACCCCATATAATCCATTTACACCTCATATAATCCATTTACACCCCATATAATCCATTTACGCCCCATATAATCCATTTACACCTCATATAATCCATTTACGCCCCATATAATCCATTTACGCCCCATATAATCCATTTACGCCCCATATAATCCATTTACGCCCCATATAATCCATTTACGCCCCATATAATCCATTTACGCCCCATATAATCCATTTACGCCCCATATAATCCATTTACGCCCCATATAATCCATTTACGCCCCATATAATCCATTTACGCCCCATATAATCCATTTACGCCCCATATAATCCATTTACACTTTATATAATCCATTTACACTTTATATAATCCATTTACGCCCCATATAATCCATTTACGCCCCATATAATCCATTTACGCCCCATATAATCCATTTACGCCCCATATAATCCATTTACACTTTATATAATCCATTTACACTTTATATAATCCATTTACGCCCCATATAATCCATTTACGCCCCATATAATCCATTTACGCCCCATATAATCCATTTACGCCCCATATAATCCATTTACACTTTATATAATCCATTTACACCTCATATAATCCATTTACACCTCATATAATCCATTTACGCCCCATATAATCCATTTACGCCCCATATAATCCATTTACACCCCATATAATCCATTTACACCTCATATAATCCATTTACGCCCCATATAATCCATTTACGCCCCATATAATCCATTTACGCCCCATATAATCCATTTACACTTTATATAATCCATTTACACCCCATATAATCCATTTACACTTTATATAATCCATTTACACCTCATATAATCCATTTACGCCTCATATAATCCATTTACACTTTATATAATCCATTTACACCTCATATAATCCATTTACACCTCATATAATCCATTTACGCCCCATATAATCCATTTACGCCCCATATAATCCATTTACGCCCCATATAATCCATTTACGCCCCATATAATCCATTTACACCCCATATAATCCATTTACGCCCCATATAATCCATTTACACCCCATATAATCCATTTACACTTTATATAATCCATTTACGCCCCATATAATCCATTTACACTTTATTTAATCCATTTACGCCCCATATAATCCATTTACACTTTATATAATCCATTTACGCCCCATATAATCCATTTACACTTTATATAATCCATTTACACTTTATATAATCCATTTACACCTCATATAATCCATTTACACCTCATATAATCCATTTACGCCCCATATAATCCATTTACGCCCCATATAATCCATTTACGCCCATATAATCCATTTACGCCCCATATAATCCATTTACACTTCATATAATCCATTTACGCCCCATATAATCCATTTACACTTTATATAATCCATTTACGCCCCATATAATCCATTTACACTTTATATAATCCATTTACACTTTATATAATCCATTTACACTTTATATAATCCATTTACACTTTATATAATCCATTTACACTTTATATAATCCATTTACACTTCATATAATCCATTTACACCTCATATAATCCATTTACGCCCCATATAATCCATTTACGCCCCATATAATCCATTTACACTTTATATAATCCATTTACGCCCCATATAATCCATTTACGCCCCATATAATCCATTTACGCCCCATATAATCCATTTACGCCCCATATAATCCATTTACGCCCCATATAATCCATTTACGCCCCATATAATCCATTTACACTTTATATAATCCATTTACGCCCCATATAATCCATTTACACTTTATATAATCCATTTACGCCCCATATAATCCATTTACAACTTTATATAATCCATTTACGCCCCATATAATCCATTTACACTTTATATAATCCATTTACGCCCCATATAATCCATTTACACTTTATATAATCCATTTACGCCCCATATAATCCATTTACGCCCCATATAATCCATTTACACCCCATATAATCCATTTACGCCTCATATAATCCATTTACACCCCATATAATCCATTTACACCCCATATAATCCATTTACGCCCCATATAATCCATTTACGCCCCATATAATCCATTTACGCCCCATATAATCCATTTACGCCCCATATAATCCATTTACGCCCCATATAATCCATTTACGCCCCATATAATCCATTTACGCCCCATATAATCCATTTACGCCCCATATAATCCATTTACGCCCCATATAATCCATTTACGCCCCATATAATCCATTTACGCCCCATATAATCCATTTACGCCCCATATAATCCATTTACGCCCCATATAATCCATTTACGCCCCATATAATCCATTTACGCCCCATATAATCCATTTACGCCCCATATAATCCATTTACGCCCCATATAATCCATTTACACCCCATATAATCCATTTACGCCCCATATAATCCATTTACGCCCATATATATCCATTTACGCCCGCATATAATCCATTTACGCCCCATATAATCCATTTACACTTTATGTAATCCATTTACGCCCCATATAATCCATTTACACTTTATATAATCCATTTACGCCCCATATAATCCATTTACGCCCCATATAATCCATTTACACTTTATATAATCCATTTACGCCCCATATAATCCATTTACACTTTATATAATCCATTTACGCCCCATATAATCCATTTACGCCCCATATAATCCATTTACGCCCCATATAATCCATTTAGCACTTTATATAATCCATTTACGCCCCATATAATCCATTTACGCCCCATATAATCCATTTACGCCCCATATAATCCATTTACGCCCCATATAATCCATTTACGCCCCATATAATCCATTTACGCCCCATATAATCCATTTACGCCCCATATAATCCATTTACGCCCCATATAATCCATTTACGCCCCATATAATCCATTTACGCCCCATATATCCATTTACGCCCATATAATCCATTTACGCCCCATATAATCCATTTACGCCCCATATAATCCATTTACGCCCCATATAATCCATTTACGCCCCATATAATCCATTTACGCCCCATATAATCCATTTACGCCCCATATAATCCATTTACGCCCCATATAATCCATTTACGCCCCATATAATCCATTTACGCCCCATATAATCCATTTACGCCCCATATAATCCATTTACGCCCCATATAATCCATTTACGCCCCATATAATCCATTTACGCCCCATATAATCCATTTACGCCCCATATAATCCATTTACGCCCCATATAATCCATTTACGCCCCATATAATCCATTTACGCCCCATATAATCCATTTACGCCCCATATAATCCATTTACGCCCCATATAATCCATTTACGCCCCATATAATCCATTTACGCCCCATATAATCCATTTACGCCCCATATAATCCATTTACGCCCCATATAATCCATTTACGCCCCATATAATCCATTTACGCTTTATATAATCCATTTACACCCCATATAATCCATTTACGCCCCATATAATCCATTTACACCCCATATAATCCATTTACGCCCCATATAATCCATTTACGCCCCATATAATCCATTTACGCCCCATATAATCCATTTACGCCCCATATAATCCATTTACGCCCCATATAATCCATTTACACTTTATATAATCCATTTACACCTCATATAATCCATTTACACCTCATATAATCCATTTACGCCCCATATAATCCATTTACGCCCCATATAATCCATTTACACCTCATATAATCCATTTACGCCCCATATAATCCATTTACGCCCCATATAATCCATTTACGCCCCATATAATCCATTTACACCTCATATAATCCATTTACACCTCATATAATCCATTTACGCCCCATATAATCCATTTACGCCCCATATAATCCATTTTCACCTCATATAATCCATTTACGCCCCATATAATCCATTTACACCTCATATAATCCATTTACGCCCCATATAATCCATTTACGCCCCATATAATCCATTTACACCTCATATAATCCATTTACACCTCATATAATCCATTTACGCCCCATATAATCCATTTACGCCCCATATAATCCATTTACGCCCCATATAATCCATTTACGCCCCATATAATCCATTTACGCCCCATATAATCCATTTACACCTCATATAATCCATTTACGCCCCATATAATCCATTTACGCCCCCATATAATCCATTTACGCCCATATAATCCATTTACGCCCCATATAATCCATTTACGCCTCATATAATCCATTTACGCCCCATATAATCCATTTACGCCCCATATAATCCATTTACGCCCCATATAATCCATTTACGCCCCATATAATCCATTTACGCCCCATATAATCCATTTACGCCCCATATAATCCATTTACGCCCATATAATCCATTTACGCCCCATATAATCCATTTACGCCCCATATAATCCATTTACGCCCCATATAATCCATTTACGCCCCATATAATCCATTTACGCCCCATATAATCCATTTACGCCCCATATAATCCATTTACGCCCCATATAATCCATTTACGCCCCATATAATCCATTTACGCCCCATATAATCCATTTACGCCCCATATAATCCATTTACGCCCCATATAATCCATTTACGCCCCATATAATCCATTTACGCCCCATATAATCCATTTACGCCCCATATAATCCATTTAGCCCCATATAATCCATTTACGCCCCATATAATCCATTTACGCCCCATATAATCCATTTACGCCCCATATAATCCATTTACGCCCATATAATCCATTAACGCCCCATATAATCCATTTACGCCCCATATAATCCATTTACGCCCCATATATCCATTTACGCCCCATATAATCCATTTACGCCCCATATAATCCATTTACGCCCCATATAATCCATTTACGCCCCATATAATCCATTTACGCCCCATATAATCCATTTACACCCTATATTATCCATTTACACCTTATATAATCCATTTACACGTATATAATCCATTTACACCTCATATAATCCATTTACGCCCCATATAATCCATTTACGCCCCATATAATCCATTTACGCCCCATATAATCCATTTACGCCCCATATAATCCATTTACGCCCCATATAATCCATTTACACCTCATATAATCCATTTACGCCCCATATAATCCATTTACGCCCCATATAATCCATTTACACCTCATATAATCCATTTACGCCCCATATAATCCATTTACGCCCCATATAATCCATTTACGCCCCATATAATCCATTTACGCCCCATATAATCCATTTACGCCCCATATAATCCATTTACGCCCCATATAATCCATTTACGCCCCATATAATCCATTTACGCCCCATATAATCCATTTACGCCCCATATAATCCATTTACGCCCCATATAATCCATTTACACCCCATATAATCCATTTACGCCCCATATAATCCATTTACGCCCCATATAATCCATTTACGCCCCATATAATCCATTTACGCCCCATATAATCCATTTACGCCCCATATAATCCATTTACGCCCCATATAATCCATTTACGCCCCATATAATCCATTTACGCCCCATATAATCCATTTACGCCCCATATAATCCATTTACGCCCCATATAATCCATTTACGCCCCATATAATCCATTTACGCCCCATATAATCCATTTACGCCCCATATAATCCATTTACGCCCCATATAATCCATTTACGCCCCATATAATCCATTTACGCCCCATATAATCCATTTACGCTTTATATAATCCATTTACACCCCATATAATCCATTTACACCCCATATAATCCATTTACACCCCATATAATCCATTTACGCCCCATATAATCCATTTACGCCCCATATAATCCATTTACGCCCCATATAATCCATTTACGCCCCATATAATCCATTTACGCCCCATATAATCCATTTACGCCCCATATAATCCATTTACACTTTATATAATCCATTTACACCTCATATAATCCATTTACGCCCCATATAATCCATTTACGCCCCATATAATCCATTTACGCCCCATATAATCCATTTACGCCCCATATAATCCATTTACGCCCCATATAATCCATTTACGCCCCATATAATCCATTTACGCCCCATATAATCCATTTACGCCCCATATAATCCATTTACACTTTATATAATCCATTTACACTTTATATAATCCATTTACACCTCATATAATCCATTTACACCTCATATAATCCATTTACGCCCCATATAATCCATTTACGCCCCATATAATCCATTTACGCCCCATATAATCCATTTACGCCCCATATAATCCATTTACACCTCATATAATCCATTTACGCCCCATATAATCCATTTACGCCCCATATAATCCATTTACGCCCCATATAATCCATTTACACTTTATATAATCCATTTACACCTCATATAATCCATTTACACCTCATATAATCCATTTACGCCCCATATAATCCATTTACGCCCCATATAATCCATTTACACCTCATATAATCCATTTACGCCCCATATAATCCATTTACGCCCCATATAATCCATTTACGCCCCATATAATCCATTTACACTTTATATAATCCATTTACACCTCATATAATCCATTTACACCTCATATAATCCATTTACACCTCATATAATCCATTTACGCCCCATATAATCCATTTACGCCCCATATAATCCATTTACGCCCCATATAATCCATTTTCGCCCCATATAATCCATTTACGCCCCATATAATCCATTTACACCTCATATAATCCATTTACGCCCCATATAATCCATTTACACCTCATATAATCCATTTACGCCCCATATAATCCATTTACGCCCCATATAATCCATTTACGCCCCATATAATCCATTTACGCCCCATATAATCCATTTACGCCCCATATAATCCATTTACGCCCCATATAATCCATTTACACCTCATATAATCCATTTACGCCCCATATAATCCATTTACGCCCCATATAATCCATTTACGCCCCATATAATCCATTTACGCCCCATATAATCCATTTACGCCTCATATAATCCATTTACGCCCCATATAATCCATTTACGCCCCATATAATCCATTTACGCCCCATATAATCCATTTACGCCCCATATAATCCATTTACGCCCCATATAATCCATTTACGCCCCATATAATCCATTTACGCCCCATATAATCCATTTACGCCTCATATAATCCATTTACGCCCCATATAATCCATTTACGCCCCATATAATCCATTTACGCCCCATATAATCCATTTACGCCCCATATAATCCATTTACGCCCCATATAATCCATTTACGCCCCATATAATCCATTTACGCCCCATATAATCCATTTACGCCCCATATAATCCATTTACGCCCCATATAATCCATTTACGCCCCATATAATCCATTTAAGCCTCATATAATCCATTTACGCCCCATATAATCCATTTACGCCCCATATAATCCATTTACGCCCCATATAATCCATTTACGCCCCATATAATCCATTAACGCCCCATATAATCCATTTACGCCCCATATAATCCATTTACGCCCCATATAATCCATTTACGCCCCATATAATCCATTTACGCCCCATATAATCCATTTACGCCCCATATAATCCATTTACGCCCCATATAATCCATTTACGCCCCATATAATCCATTTACGCCCCATATAATCCATTTACGCCCCATATAATCCATTTACACCCTATATTATCCATTTACACTTTATATAATCCATTTACACTTTATATAATCCATTTACACCTCATATAATCCATTTACGCCCCATATAATCCATTTACGCCCCATATAATCCATTTACGCCCCATATAATCCATTTACGCCCCATATAATCCATTTACACCTCATATAATCCATTTACGCCCCATATAATCCATTTACGCCCCATATAATCCATTTACACCTCATATAATCCATTTACGCCCCATATAATCCATTTACGCCCCATATAATCCATTTACGCCCCATATAATCCATTTACGCCCCATATAATCCATTTACACTTTATATAATCCATTTACACCTCATATAATCCATTTACGCCCCATATAATCCATTTACGCCCCATATAATCCATTTACGCCCCATATAATCCATTTACGCCCCATATAATCCATTTACGCCCCATATAATTCATTTACGCCCCATATAATCCATTTACGCCCCATATAATCCATTTACGCCCCATATAATCCATTTACGCCCCATATAATCCATTTACGCCCCATATAATCCATTTACGCCCCATATAATCCATTTACGCCCCATATAATCCATTTACGCCCCATATAATCCATTTACGCCCCATATAATCCATTTACGCCCCATATAATCCATTTACGCCCCATATAATCCATTTACGCCCCATATAATCCATTTACACCTCATATAATCCATTTACGCCCCATATAATCCATTTACGCCCCATATAATCCATTTACGCCCCATATAATCCATTTACGCCCCATATAATCCATTTACGCCCCATATAATCCATTTACGCCCCATATAATCCATTTACGCCCCATATAATCCATTTACGCCCCATATAATCCATTTACGCCCCATATAATCCATTTACGCCCCATATAATCCATTTACGCCCCATATAATCCATTTACGCCCCATATAATCCATTTACACCTCATATAATCCATTTACGCCCCATATAATCCATTTACGCCCCATATAATCCATTTACACCTCATATAATCCATTTACGCCCCATATAATCCATTTACGCCCCATATAATCCATTTACGCCCCATATAATCCATTTACGCCCCATATAATCCATTTACACTTTATATAATCCATTTACACCTCATATAATCCATTTACGCCCCATATAATCCATTTACGCCCCATATAATCCATTTACGCCCCATATAATCCATTTACGCCCCATATAATCCATTTACGCCCCATATAATTCATTTACGCCCCATATAATCCATTTACGCCCCATATAATCCATTTACGCCCCATATAGGTAATCCATTTACGCCCCATATAATCCATTTACGCCCCATATAATCCATTTACGCCCCATATAATCCATTTACGCCCCATATAATCCATTTACACTTTATATAATCCATTTACACCTCATATAATCCATTTACACCTCATATAATCCATTTACACTTTATATAATCCATTTACGCCCCATATAATCCATTTACGCCCCATATAATCCATTTACGCCCCATATAATCCATTTACGCCCCATATAATCCATTTACGCCCCATATAATCCATTTACACTTTATATAATCCATTTACGCCCCATATAATCCATTTACGCCCCATATAATCCATTTACGCCCCATATAATCCATTTACGCCCCATATAATCCATTTACGCCCCATATAATCCATTTACGCCCCATATAATCCATTTACGCCCCCTATATAAGGTATAAAACCATTTCAAACGTTTCGGCCGAAACGCTGCAAATTAATTTTTATTCGAATACATACCTTGAATGATTGAATGACTCAGTGCTTAAAGTAGCTTATTTTGCTCATTCATTTTTATATCACTCCCGTTTAACCACCCGTTCTGCTGCCCGCTTTACTGTCCGTTTTATTATACCGCCCGCTTTACTGTCCGTTTTATTATACCGCCCGCTTTACTGTCCGTTTTATTATACCGCCCGCTTTACTGTCCGTTTTATTATACCGCCCGCTTTACTGTCCGTTTTACCGCCGGCTTTACTGTCCGTTTTACCGCCCGCTTTACTGTCCATTTTACCGCCCGCTTTACTGTCCATTTTACCGCCCGCTTTACTGTCCGTTTTACCGCCCGCTTTACTGTCCGTTTTACCGCCCGCTTTGCTGTCCGTTTTACCGCCCGCTTTACTGTCCGTTTTACCGCCCGCTTTACTGTCCGTTTTACCGCCCGCTTTACTGTCCGTTTTACCGCCCGCTTTACTGTCCGTTTTACCGCCCGCTTTACTGTCCGTTTTACCGCCCGCTTTACTGTCCATTTTACCGCCCGCTTTACTGTCCATTTTACCGCCCGCTTTACTGTCCGTTTTACCGCCCGCTTTACTGTCCGTTTTACCGCCCGCTTTACTGTCCATTTTACCGCCCGCTTTACTGTCCGTTTTACCGCCCGCTTTACTGTCCATTTTACCGCCCGCTTTACTGTCCATTTTACCGCCCGCTTTACTGTCCATTTTACCGCCCGCTTTACTGTCCGTTTTACCGCCCGCTTTACTGTCCATTTTACCGCCCGCTTTACTGTCCATTTTACCGCCCGCTTTACTGTCCATTTTACCGCCCGCTTTACTGTCCGTTTTACCGCCCGCTTTACTGTCCATTTTACCGCCCGCTTTACTGTCCGTTTTACCGCCCGCTTTACTGTCCGTTTTACCGCCCGCTTTACTGTCCGTTTTACCGCCCGCTTTACTGTCCGTTTTACCGCCCGCTTTACTGTCCGTTTTACCGCCCGCTTTACTGTCCGTTTTACCGCCCGCTTTACTGTCCGTTTTACCGCCCGCTTTACTGTCCGTTTTACCGCCCGCTTTACTGTCCGTTTCACCGCCCGCTTTACTGTCCGTTTTACCGCCCGCTTTACTGTCCGTTTCACCGCCCGCTTTACTGTCCATTTTACCGCCCGCTTTACTGTCCGTTATATATTATACCGCCCGTTTTACCCTGGACTGCACACCTAGCTCTGCCGTGCGTAGTTGGTACGTATGTCATTGTTCTTGCCTGCTCATGCATAAAAATGTACATACACTCTAGTCACGTGTACGAGAAAATGCTCGGACTGTGCATAAATAGCAACGAAGAGCCTGAGGCGCTACATACATATGCGCACACATGATACTTACATAGCTGTATGTAAATCATTACGTTACAGTCATTACACACACGTATATACAAATATACATAGGTATATGTAAATCACTACAGCCTCGCATGTCGTGCTTTTGATCTCTGCATAATTGATATGCTGAGTGATGCACATAATGTTGGTCTTCGTGTTGATAACAGAGTGGTGGTTGTGTTGCGCAACACCTGGTGGCTGTGTGTTGCGCAATACCTGGTGGCTTTGTGTTGCGCAACACCTGGTGGCTGTGTGTTGCGCAACACCTGGTGGCTGTGTGTTGCGCAACACCTGGTGGCTGTGTGTTGCGCAACACCTGGTGGCTGTGTGTTGCGCAACACCTGGTGGCTGTGTGTTGCGCAACACCTGGTGGCTGTGTGTTGCGCAACACCTGGTGGCTGTGTGTTGCGCAACACCTGGTGGCTGTGTGTTGCGCAACACCTGGTGGCTGTGTGTTGCGCAACACCTGGTGGCTGTGTGTTGCGCAACACCTGGTGGCTGTGCGTTGCGCAACACCTGGTGGCTGTGCGTTGCGCAACACCTGGTGGCTGTGTGTTGCGCAACACCTGGTGGCTGTGTGTTGCGCAATGTCATGGAGCCTTTTCTTGATGTCACTCTTTATTTTCCTTTCTCGTGAATGGCTCTCCTTTATCAGTCGTGATCTATTGATCACTTTCTTTTATTTTAATTAGTAGATATTGATGCTCAACTGAAAATATACTGGGACTTTTCAATGTCCATAAATTTAATTAATGAGCAAGTATCGAATTAATGAGAATGGTAGGAATTTATATAAGTTGGTAGCGTGGAGTGTCTCCACAGATCATGACAGTTCATCTCCCTAACTAGCAGGTAATTATACGCGATGACGCATCGACATTTATTACTTATTCTCGTTACATGAAATTGGCGTTCTTGAATACAAATAGACCTAACGCACTAAGTTACATTCAATACTCATTTTAGCTATACACTGACGGCAAGAACACAATTAGTGCTGAGGGCAAATACATAACATGTGCTGAAGGCATAACGTTTACAAGAGAATGCTTAAGGCATGATGAAACCTAGGCACAGAGAAATCGACACGGGGATGCTCATGGAAAAGTATACAATACTGAATGAGACTCATCTTAGTTTCGGATCCGAGGTGGTGTTGCTTTATGTCGAACGGTCAGCCATTTTACCTTTTATATTACGTTATCGTTAGAAGAGTTTTCACTTAGGTATGACACCAGGACAAGTACACGACGTCAATTGAACAGGGAACCCGTCAGGGTTCCCGTAGGTAAGGGAAACAACCTTAGGTACGTGCTCTCTCTTTGGCTGCCGCTCTCCTACTCCCTCGCCCACGCTTGGTAGCTGTGCGGTAGTGCGCTTCTCGGTAAGGTTGACTTTGCATGAGAACACAAACCCTTACGATGAATTGATTCACAATTGAGCGTTATAACCAACTCTATCGTCTTTAGTTACTTCGTGCGATGAAATATCAAGTCATGATAATAGCATTAATGATCTAAGAAAAGTTAGGTATAAAACAATACAGACATTATACCGAGAAGATCTTCTAGTAGCGATGTCTTGAAATCCCTCTTCGGTCGGTTGACGTCCTTGTTTCTTCCGCGACCTCGGAGTCGACACAGAGTAGAAATAGAGGGGAAGGAAAGAATAACTTATTGAGCGCGACTTGCAGAATCCGATAACCGTTCTCGCGGCACATGGCGTCTCTCCTCGGCTGCTTTGGATCATCCTGAACATATAGAGGCGTCCCTCGTTCTGAAGATCCTTACGTTGTGATAAGATCACAACAAAATCTCCCCTTGTTGGCGATGAAGACGATCTCCTGATCGTTGACTTTCTCTACAGCTTTTACGTGCCAGTGGGGGGGAGGAAGACGTTGATAAGACAGATCTTTTATTTTTTGGTATATCCACGTATCCAGCTGTGATGATTTTACGGCAGCGATTACTGAGTTTGTTCTTCTGTCGAACTCTGATTTGAAACCTCCAGACATGACCAAGTCCTCCGTCCGTTTTTGGCAAACGTTGTTCCCCGCAGAAAATGGCGGAGGCTTCCTCAGCTCGCAGAATATTTCTAGAAAATATTCAATGAAATAAAAATTTCATTAAAGGACACGGGACAATTAAAGTCTCGGTCGCCGTGATCATACTTCAGCAGCATCCAATTATGTGGAAGGATAGACATCCTCGCAATGCCTGTGTTCAAGAAAGTCATTTTAACCGCGCCTTATCATACACGATTTCCTTCGCGATGGGGTTTTATTTTTGAGTCCTGAAGACTTCTTTTAAACAGCCACGAAGACACGCCGATGTCGCAAAAAGATCATCAAAATCTTTGTAGTTGTAGTTCATTTCGTTGTTCATGATGCGCTGGTATATCCCGGAGCTTCGTCGTAGTCGTGTTCCTTCTTCTTCTTGCCGATGTTATCCCCACTCAGGTTCCGTGATTCGAAATATCCTCCCAGAAAATTTTAAAGTAGTTGACCCAGTCAACTGGCGGACGGTTTTCTTTTGTCGTTTTCCTCGAGGTCGTGCGTCTAGCTCAGACTGTTCTTGTTGGTGATGTGTCGCTGAGCGGACCATTTTCTACGACGTTTTCTCCGCGCTCGTGCGTTGAACTCGTCGGAGTGTTGTTATTGTTGTTGCCGCCAATGCCCCGTTGTTGCGTCGCCGCTGCCACGTCCACGTCCGAGCCATGTTGACACTTAGCGCGGACCACATGAACGCGAAGTCCGCCGCAAGCGTGGTAGCTTAGGCACCGAGGTAGAGAATGGGCTGGTTGTGTGGGGCTGGTATTAAAGACGCAGCAGTCCGCCCCGTCCGCTCACAGAGTCCACGGCATCAGCTGAAATTACCGTTATTGTTATTTATCGTTCTTGTGAATTTTATTCATTCCCAGACAAGTTCTCATTCATTCCATACGATTCCCGCACCTCGACCCGTTCTATTCTCTGTGCTTACAATAGGACATAATACACTTACACTACGTTCCAGTTTCGAAGTGACATTATAATCTAGTACGACGTGAAGCAAAATTTTTTAAATAGCGCATTCACGTTGAGCACGTCAAATGACAAAGAACTCCTGCGATTAGATTAATATCAAGGGTGTCTTTATAATGATCGGATTTTAAATTTCGTTATAAAGTCCATTATCCTGACGTTGAGATAATTATCATTTAAAATCACATGACGCTGATATTTGCACTATCATCCAATTTCAGAGAAGTATATTTATGTGCATAAAGCATTATTCATTTATCTTTAAGTCGTGATCTGTTAACGAAATTCTTCATATGACAAGTAAATTCAAATTTTTAAATGAATGAAATTATTACACACTCACGCTATTATTTATCACATGTTCACAATATTACATCAAATCTCAAATCATCAAATAATTTATCCTAGGTTCAAATTTATCGAATCTTTCAGCGCAAAAACTGTTGCGTAAAGAGGTGATCAAAAGACGGCGAGTATCCAAGTCTGGTATCGAGCTCGCGAGGCAAAGTATGTTCGTGAGACAGTTAGGCCTTCCCTTCGAACGAGAGCGAAGTAGAGAGCAAGCCGAGAGTCGGAGGATTGGAGAGAGAAGGGGGGTGAAGTTGGGTGATTTGAAACAACAGGGACGTTGTCGGCTCGGGCTTGAGCGCACCCTGTCACGTCGCGACTCCCTTCACACAGCCTCACTCCACACACATTCTTCCCTCACTCCTCAGCATTCAGGCAAACGTTCATGACAATGACATGGTTAAACAATACATTGGAATTAAAATCAGACATGAACACCCTAATCAAATGAAATAAATCGTTCTCCGCATGATCATTTCTAATTAAATGAAATTTACTTCTAGATGAATTCCTTTAAAGTAGAACATGATTGAATTTCAAAAGATAATCTGATGAATATAATTTAAATCACTCATGAGGTCAGACTTAAGGGAAATTTTTTTTCCATCTTCCATGTCTCACTAGAGTTGGTTACGTGGCAGATTGGTAAATACTACATCATTACACCTACAACATTAACGAAACATTAAACATTCCCTCAACACTTAGTTCAAAGTTAATCCATCAAATATTTTAATGTGACGCATTGTAATTATCAAGCAAGTAGAATTCATGATACGACCGTTGGGTACGAATGCTAGAGAGAGAGCAGAAATTGAGAGAATAAATGACTGAAGTAGGAGATAGAGCTAGCCCGCGCTGGCTGCTGGGGAGAGAGGGTGCGAGGTAGCGGCAGCCTCAAGCTAAGCGATGTTTGGGGATTTGTCTCAAAACACATCGAGCTTAAACTACGTTCCCGTTTCGAAGTGGTATCATAATCTTATACGATGCGAAGCAAAAATTTTTAAATGGTGCATTCACGTTGAGTAAGTCATTAACAAAGTTTTCCAGTAAATTTAAATTGAACGTGAAGCGTACATCAATAAAGATCACAAATTTATCTCATCCTAAATCCCAGTATTATACTGTTGAGATATTTTAAATTCTCATAACGTTCTCCTCGTTGAGATATAATTTTGATGAACATAAGTGATTCAATTATTTAAATCGTGTTCGAGAAAATAAAATTTGCATATGTAAATTCAAAATCTTAAATCAACTATGATTATTTACGTTACCACGCATCATGTTTACAATGTTATCTTCGCACTAAACTTTTACCTCTACTAAATTCAAGTTTATCATATAAGTTTTCGAGGTGCTGTTGATCGAGATAGAATTCGTGAAGCGATCGTTACAGTTGGAACAGAAAAAAGGGAGATGGAGATCGAGATGGAAGAGAGGGAGAGAGGTGAGCTCGCAGCTGTCGGAGAGGAGGGCGTTGTACAGGGTTGTTTCATAACAAGCCGGGCGTACTGTGCACAGACTCAGGCCTGAATCCCACATAGCTAGCTGGTCTTGCATTCCTCCCCATCTCAACACACACATTTAAGCAACATTCGTGATGATTATATGGCTAAAATACATGGTCAAAATATTGTATTGAAATTGTGATTTACACACGGACGTCTGAATGAAAAGGTTGCCATAGATTTAGCATCATAGTATCTACGATATATATGAATTTGAATTTTTTTTAATCATGTAAATAATTTCTGACTAAAAATAAGTTTACTTCTAAAATGAATTTTCTTTTCGTGTAAATATGATGGAATTTCAAGGAGATGATTTACTGAAGGTCATTTATAAGTCGAATTAGAAGAAAATTTCAATTTATGGTTTAATTTTATAAATGTAAGTTTTTTGTGATACGGAGATTCAGGGTTTAAAATGAATAGCACGTTCAGTACAAATCAAAACAAAATGATAAAATAGCGTCCATTTAGAGTCATGAAAGAGAGTTACATGGTAAATTGGGGAAATTTATACGGTAAATCATAATTTTACATAATTCATTGGAGTGCAGTTATCCCGCATCGTAAATAATTGAATGATTCACGTTGTGAAATTGGCCTTTAGTAATTGAATGCTCTTGGACCAGAAGGTAAATTCATATTATCATATTCCTCACAATCAAACGATTTGACATATTAAAAGAATTGATACGTAACAATCAATGCACACCTACTAATGGTTGTTACATGGAGTAAATTTTAATTAGTTATTAAAATAAAGTTCACACGTAAATGGTGGATTATAAAATGCATTGTAAATGATCTCACAGAAATGAAATAGAAAGCAAAATAAACACATAGCAATAATAGGTTCACAGAAATGAATTAGAATTTTATCAAACACATACATGAAATATTAGATTATACAAATACCCTAACGTGGAGATGAATTTATCAAGATCTGTTGGAGGCGCGAGCGTTTCGGAGGAAGCGGGTAAGGGAATTTTAACTCTTATCCAGAAAATAGGAATCAAAATCCACTACCGCTGCTCACCAATTGTCATGGAGCCTTTTCTTGATGTCACTCTTTATTTTCCTTTCTCGTGAATGGCTCTCCTTTATCAGTCGTGATCTATTGATCACTTTCTTTTATTTTAATTAGTAGATATTGATGCTCAACTGAAAATATACTGGGACTTTTCAATGTCCATAAATTTAATTAATGAGCAAGTATCGAATTAATGAGAATGGTAGGAATTTATATAAGTTGGTAGCGTGGAGTGTCTCCACAGATCATGACAGTTCATCTCCCTAACTAGCAGGTAATTATACGCGATGACGCATCGACATTTATTACTTATTCTCGTTACATGAAATTGGCGTTCTTGAATACAAATAGACCTAACGCACTAAGTTACATTCAATACTCATTTTAGCTATACACTGACGGCAAGAACACAATTAGTGCTGAGGGCAAATACATAACATGTGCTGAAGGCATAACGTTTACAAGAGAATGCTTAAGGCATGATGAAACCTAGGCACAGAGAAATCGACACGGGGATGCTCATGGAAAAGTATACAATACTGAATGAGACTCATCTTAGTTTCGGATCCGAGGTGGTGTTGCTTTATGTCGAACGGTCAGCCATTTTACCTTTTATATTACGTTATCGTTAGAAGAGTTTTCACTTAGGTATGACACCAGGACAAGTACACGACGTCAATTGAACAGGGAACCCGTCAGGGTTCCCGTAGGTAAGGGAAACAACCTTAGGTACGTGCTCTCTCTTTGGCTGCCGCTCTCCTACTCCCTCGCCCACGCTTGGTAGCTGTGCGGTAGTGCGCTTCTCGGTAAGGTTGACTTTGCATGAGAACACAAACCCTTACGATGAATTGATTCACAATTGAGCGTTATAACCAACTCTATCGTCTTTAGTTACTTCGTGCGATGAAATATCAAGTCATGATAATAGCATTAATGATCTAAGAAAAGTTAGGTATAAAACAATACAGACATTATACCGAGAAGATCTTCTAGTAGCGATGTCTTGAAATCCCTCTTCGGTCGGTTGACGTCCTTGTTTCTTCCGCGACCTCGGAGTCGACACAGAGTAGAAATAGAGGGGAAGGAAAGAATAACTTATTGAGCGCGACTTGCAGAATCCGATAACCGTTCTCGCGGCACATGGCGTCTCTCCTCGGCTGCTTTGGATCATCCTGAACATATAGAGGCGTCCCTCGTTCTGAAGATCCTTACGTTGTGATAAGATCACAACAGCAACACCTGGTGGCTGTGTGTTGCGCAACACCTGGTGGCTGTGTGTTGCGCAACACCTGGTGGCTGTGTGTTGCGCAACACCTGGTGGCTGTGCGTTGCGCAACACCTGGTGGCTGTGCGTTGCGCAACACCTGGTGGCTGTGCGTTGCGCAACACCTGGGGGCTGTGTGTTGCGCAACACCTGGTGGCTGTGTGTTGCGCAACACCTGGTGGCTGTGTGTTGCGCAACACCTGGTGGCTGTGTGTTGCGCAACACCTGGTGGCTGTGTGTTGCGCAACACCTGGTGACTGTGTGTTGCGCAACACCTGGTGGCTGTGTGTTGCGCAACACTTGGTGGCTGTGTGTTGCGCAACACTTGGACTATCCACCCTCAGGAGGATACAACTCTTATGTCTGAGGATTTAGCGCTCACGAGGGGAACATGTGGGGTCCTGAGCTGAAGGTTGGGTAAGCCCTCCTTTTTTTAAAATAAAATAGATTTTTATGTTAACACTTTGACTGCGACTACTAAATAATAAGTTCAATGCCAAACTCAAATTTAAAGTCAATTGTAGTAAACTATTTTGAAAATACCAAACATGAACTGGGTCGTGCCTTCACTCAGCTTTGATTAAGTATTTATGAAAATCGAATTTACGACTACTGGTCGGCCAGCAGCATTATGAAAATTGCCTCCGTGTACCACCGGTGGCGCACGTCGCAGTTAAAGTGTTAAAAATAGAATAGATTTTTGTTACGTTAAGGACCATATTATTTAGTTGCACTGCTGAAATGTTATCCAGCACCTACTACGTTCTTCTTCAATCTTTCATCTTGTTTCATGAACTTCTTTCTCAACTTGTTATTCTACATTCCTTGTGCATAGATTCCGCGTTCCCTTATCTTCATAACGAATGGCGCGCTCCTCCTTCCTCTCTTTGGATCGCCTTCGTTGCGGATAAGGAGGTTTAAACCAAAATCTAATCTTCGTTTCACTGCTGTCCTGTTTTTCAGCACTCGCCATTCCCTTCGCCTGCTTTTATCTTGTTTCGTATCCTCTTCTCGGCTCCTGATTTGATGCGTAGAGCATTTTGTGTCTAAATTCTGCATTTCTTCAACTCTGTACGAAATTTTTTTCTTCCTCATTACTGAGACGCGCATAAAACTTGAGGCGCTCATACCTCTAGACGGACACACGCCTACCGACAGAACTGGACACACACAGAGCTGGATACACACCCACAGCTGGACATACACCCATAGCTGGACACACACCCATAGCTGGACACACACCCATAGCTGGACACACACCCATAGCTGGATACACACTCATAGCTGGACACACACCCACAGCTGGACACACACCCACAGCTGGACACACACCCACAGCTGGACACACACCCACAGCTGGACACACACCCACAGCTGGACACACACCCACAGCTGGACACACACCCACAGCTGGACACACACCCACAGCTGGACACACACACACAGCTGGACACACACACACAGCTGGACACACACACACAGCTGGACACACACACACAGCTGGACACACACACACAGCTGGACACGCACACACAGCTGGACACGCACACAACTGGACACGCACACAACTGGACACGCACACAACTGGACACGCACACAACTGGACACGCACACAACTGGACACGCACACAACTGGACACGCACACAACTGGACACGCACACAACTGGACACGCACACAACTGGACACGCACACAACTGGACACGCACACAACTGGACACGCACACAACTGGACACGCACACAACTGGACACTCACACAACTGGACACGCACACAACTGGACACGCACACAACTGGAGACACACACACACAACTGGACACGCACACAACTGGACACAGACACACAAACTGAACACACACACACTCCCAACCTATGGTTCACCACACCTCGAGTGAGAGGCAACACTGCGCTCTCACCGACCGCGTGAGAGCGCGGAGCCGCTCACCAAAAGACTGACTTGCAGAATTTGACCTGAGCTGCTGCTTCATTTTGTGCCAGTGGGTAGTTCCGTGGAATGTTTTCCTTCGAACTTACCTTTTATACTTCCTTTGAACTTGCCTTTTATACTTCCTTTGAACTTACCTTTTATACTTCCTTCGAACTTACCTTTTATACTTCCTTTGAACTTGCCTTTTATACTTCCTTTGAACTTGCCTTTTATACTTCCTTTGAACTTGCCTTTTATACTTCCTTTGAACTTGCCTTTTGTACTTCCTTCGAACTTGCCTTTTATACTTCCTTCGAACTTGCCTTTTATACTTCCTTCGAACTTGCCTTTTATACTTCCTTCGAACTTACCTTCTATTCGTCCTTTTAATCAAATTTTTATTTTTCGTTTAAACAAATTTTGTTGTCATTATTTATTTTAACTTTTTTGTCATTTCTTTGAATAATTTTTCTGCCATTGCTCTGAACAACTTCTTTGTCTTTTTTTAATAACTTTATCCTCATTTTACTGACCAACTTTTTGTCATTCCTTTGCTTAACTTGTTGTCATCACCTTCAGGAGTCGTAAGCTGAGTGTAGTTTTATCATGGAGAAATTGAGGTCGATGCCATTTTTTGAGGAGTTGTAGACACTGGTATCAGTCAGAAGTTGCTCTTTGGGTTTTTATCCTTATTTCCAGAAATTATGTGCCTAATACGGGTTTTTACATAAACGTGGTATATATATATATATATATATATATATATATATATATATATGCATAAATATATATATAGGAACTACGATAAATCTTTCATAAATAACAATTTTTGTATGTGGAAACTGTGATCAATGTTTCACAAATCCTGCTGATATTGAGTGATATATTTTAGTAAACTTTGGCGAAGTGTCTGGAGTGCCGCTTGTCAATCTTGAGTAATTTGGAACTGTAGGCTTGGCCAAGGCGCCTAGGCCTCTCTGACGCGGCTTAGTAAACTTATTAAGCTTCAGCCGCTTAGGTGTGAGGTTATCCTCTTGACTACGTAATTAAAGCATGCTTAGTTACTCCACTGAATTACTATGTATGAAAGCAATTTTATAGATCATTTCGTCCTCAATTGCAGCACTGTAGCAATTTCAGCACTGTAGTCACTCTCAATTTCAGCACTGTAGTCACTCTCAATTTCAGCACTGTAGTCACTCTCAATTTCAGCACTGTAGTCACTCTCAATTTCAGCACTGTAGTCACTCTCAATTTCAGCACTGTAGTCACACACTCAATTTCAGCTCTGCAGCAATTTCAGCACTGTAGCAATTTCAGCACTGTAGTCACTCTCAATTTCAGCACTGTAGTCACTCTCAATTCCAGCACTGTAGTCACTCTCAATTTCAGCACTGTAGTCACACACTCAATTTCAGCTCTGCAGCAATTTCAGCACTGTAGCAATTTCAGCACTGTAGTCACAGGTTCAATTTCATTATTAAGCTTGATCGCTCCCCCCCCCCTCCTTCCATTTTCTTCCCTCCGTTTAGTGCGCTAAACGAACAAACTCCGACCCTCTCCCAGACCAGTTCGTTTCAGTTCTCGGACGGTGTCACCGATATGAGCTCTGTCTTGTTTATAGGGTCCTAAGAGGGGAAAATCAGCCTGCAAAAAATGTTTCCTTGGGTTAGTACTGTAGGTTAATTTTTTGCAGAAAATAGTGGTCATAGACTTGAAATATTTTTTTAATCTAAATGCTGCGTTCCATTTGAGAATGAAATTTCTTTGAAGGTGAACTTTGTGTTCTAGACTAATATTTTCTTCTCATTATTCTAATGATCGTGAAGAAGAACAAGCCTATCTCTTTTTCAACTTTTTACTAAACTCAGCAATAAAATTTTAAGAAAATATTTCTCATTTCACAAACTCTTTTCACCAATCAATGAACTGTGTTTTTGCACGATCAGAGTTCCATTTGAAGCAAGTCGAATCTCGACTCAGAGGTCAATGAATGTAACTGAAGAATAAACGTACGAATCACGCCCACAAATCCCCGGTCAGGAACTTGATATCGAATAATATGACTTCAAACGAGGCCATGACACTAAAACTTGCCAACCTCAAATAAAATCATGACCTCGGAAAGGTACTTCAGAGTTAAACCTGTAACTTTAGACCTTGAGAGTTGGGCGACGCAGGATCATGCGATGTGTAGCTCCAGGTAAAACTGTGCCTCAAGACTAGGCTGACGTGCCTAGTCTGGACGCCCTAGTGTTTACTAATCTTAAGGGTCGCGACCCCATCGTTAGGTCGGAGTCGCCGCTCCGCACGGAATAGGATGGGTGGGGCGTGGTCGGTTGGAGCTTAGTTTTTATTACGAGCCTGTGCCCTGAAAGTGGCCTTTGATCTTCGTGGTCATACAGCCCTTCTTTTACCTTCAGCCGTTTGTACTTGTATGCTCTCCAAATGCCATCTTCTGCTCCCTCTGCTCCGTCTTGCCGTAGCCTTTTGTTTCGGCCCCAGTACCGAACCTTGGGGCACCACACAGTTACCTGTGCGCCTCTTGCGTAATGGCGGTATTTGTGTCTTGTTTACGTTAAATTTACATTTTTGTTAGGTATATCGTTGTAGGAAAACTTACCACTGTAGAAAGCTATGGTATGCGATGTTAGGTTCTGGATATGATTTTCAGGCTTATCTAGGGTCGGAAGACGTAAGACTGGAAAGATTTTAAGTGCGAAGGTATCACATTCGTTCTAAACATGTGATTTCGGTTCTTGTGTTATAAGGGTGACCGACTATTTCTTTACGTTCAAAATTGGCGTTTTCGTAGAGGTGGGATTCTCGTTGTCACCCTCGTAAATTACTGGCCTTGACATACGCGACGGTAGAAAAAGAACTGCAAAAAATCGTCGACATGTGAAGAATTACATCAGGTCATCGCGCCTACCAAACTCTGTTCTTCAGCATCTGAAGTTCGCGGTTTCGTTACTATGCCCTTTATTCCTACCACGTATTAGAAATGTAATACTGAGCATACATTTTTGCAAGGGAATGAAATGCCATCTTTTTTTGCTATGTGACTGATCAATTATTTTCTGTCATCTTCGAAGGTCGCCCTTCGATGCAGAATATTCGTACAATGCAATATAGTTATTAGGAATGTATGGAACCCGACGTGACTGAAGAAAAGTAAATTCCGTCTACGACTCGTCTAGTTTGAGGGTTTACGTGTGAAATATTTCCACAGAGTGTCAAATGAATTATAGAAGAGGTGACATTTTCCTATTTCGAAATTAATTATGAATTCATACGAAATTTCCAGGGAATGTCGGCCCTCCTGACATGCCCACACTCTGAACAAAATTAATCCGTTTATGAAACTGGCTATGAATATAAACACTCATTCTGAGTAGCTGAAAATTTTCGGTGAGCTAATTTACTAGTAAGTGTTTTTACTACTTTGGCCGCACTTGCTTTAAGTTCAATATTTACCTCAGATTTGAAGTCAATTGTATCTAAGCAAAGTCGCAAATAGAAAAAATTAACAGGGGTCGTGCCTTCATTCAGCTTTAATAAGGTATATATGGAAATTGAGTTATTGACTACTGGTCGGTCAGCAGCATTATGAACATTGCCTCCGTGGGCACCGGTGGCGCACGTCGTGGCCAAAGTATTAATAGTAGTTCCCGGAAAACTCATCTAATAGATGTTTATTCCATTGACAAATAGACATTGGTGTTGGACGAATAACGCAAGTTAAAAAAGCGCAACAATGGTAGTTAGAACAAACATCGAGATGCACGGAATCTCTTCCCAAAAAGTGACTCAAATAAATGTGTTTATCCATGGAATTGTAGCGGTTAGGGAGGCTTAAACTAACTTATAATCTTTATTTTATCCAAGGCGTTTGTTAACTTGAGAATCTCGTCCAATAAAATTCCACGGTATAATACAGGAAAAGCTCCCACAATTTCTTCGACCTGGTTTGACCTGATTACTTTGACCCGCTTGTCTGAAGTCGCTGGTTCAAAATGTGGCAAAAGTTTTTTGTTGGGCATAACACGTTGACCGCGACGGGTTAACCTGAAGTTCAATATTCAACTCAAGTTTAAAGTCAAAAGTTGTTAGCAATACTAAAAATACCGAACATTAACCGAGCTCATTAAATACCATTGATTTTCAAAGATTGTTTCAATTTTTCAAACGAGCAATCGATGGATTGTTTCGCAGATGGAAGAACTTGAGGTACGACCCATCGATGGGTCGTACCTCAAGCAGCATTTGTGTGAATTTATGCCTATTTTAGAGCATTTCCTTACCCACATGAATGTATTTTTGCCTACAGGAATGTACTTGTGCCCAAAGGAATGTACTTGTGCCCACAGGAATGTACTTGTGCCCACAGGAATGTACTTGTGCCCACAGGAATGTACTTGTGCCCACAGGAATGTACTTGTGCCCACAGGAATGTAGTTGTGCCCACAGGAATGTACTTGTGCCCACAGGAATGTATTTGTGCCCACAGGAATGTATTTGTGCCCACAGGAATGTATTTGTGCCCACAGGAATGTATTTGTGCCCACAGGAATGTATTTGTGCCCACAGGAATGTATTTGTGCCCACAGGAATGTATTTGTGCCCACAGGAATGTATTTGTGCCCACAGGAATGTATTTGTGCCCACAGGAATGTATTTGTGCCCACAGGAATGTATTTGTGCCCACAGGAATGTATTTGTGCCCACAGGAATGTATTTGTGCCCACAGGAATGTATTTGTGCCCACGGGAATGTATTTGTGCCCACGGGAATGTATTTGTGCCCACAGGAATGTATTTGTGCCCACAGGAATGTATTTGTGCCCACAGGAATGTATTTGTGCCCACAGGAATGTATTTGTGCCCACAGGAATGTATTTGTGCCCACAGGAATGTATTTGTGCCCACAGGAATGTATTTGTGCCCACAGGAATGTATTTGTGCCCACAGGAATGTATTTGTGCCCACAGGAATGTATTTGTGCCCACAGGAATGTATTTGTGCCCACAGGAATGTATTTGTGCCCACAGGAATGTATTTTTGCCTACAGGATTGTACTTGTGCCCAAATGAATTTATTTGTGCCCACGAGAATGTAGTTGTGCCCGAAGGAATTTATTTGTGCCCACATGAATTTATTTGTGCCCACAGGAATGTATTTGTGCCCACAGGAATGTATTTGTGCCCACAGGAATGTATTTTTGCCTACAGGATTGTACTTGTGCCCAAATGAATTTATTTGTGCCCACAAGAATGTAGTTGTGCCCGAAGGAATTTATTTGTGCCCACATGAATTTATTTGTGCCCACAGGAATGTATTTGTGCCCACAGGAATGTATTTGTGCCCACAGGAATGTATTTGTGCCCACAGGAATGTATTTGTGCCCACAGGAATGTATTTGTGCCCACAGGAATGTATTTGTGCCCACAGGAATGTATTTGTGCCCACAGGAATGTATTTGTGCCCACAGGAATGTATTTGCGCACACAGGAATGTATTTGCGCCCACAGGAATGTATTTGCGCCCACAGGAATGTATTTGCGCCCACAGGAATGTATTTGCGCCCACAGGAATGTATTTGCGCCCACAGGAATGTATTTGCGCCCACAGGAATGTATTTGCGCCCGCAGTAATGTATTTGTGCCCATTAGAGTGCGCTTTTTTGCCCATTTCAATTTTTCGGTGCATATTAGATATTTTTTACTCACTTCTGAGTATTTTTCATTATTGTGTAATAATTTTTATCGTGTATTGGTAACTTTTCAGCTTTGCGGTAGCATTTGGGTATATTTTGCCAACGTTTATACATTTATTACTTACAAGACCCATTTTACGTGTGCGCTAGCCCATTGTACTGTGTTTTTTCATAATATACTGTGGTTCATTATTTTAGCCCATTAATGTTGTAATTATTTTTTACCATGGTGGTCTTAAGGTTATTGTGCATTTTAATGACTTATGCCTTTTCTAGGGTGGGAATTATTTGCCCATTTCTGGGAATTATTTGCCCATTTCTGGGAATTATTTGCCTTTTTCTGGGAATTATTTGCCTATTTCTGGGAATTATTTGCCTATTTCTGGAAATTATTTGCTTATTTCTGGGAATTATTTGCCCATTTCTGGGAATTATTTGCCCATTTCTGGGAATTATTTGCCCATTTCTGGGAATTATTTGCCTATTTCTGGGAATCATTTGCCCATTTCTGGGAATCATTTGCCCATTTCTGGGAATTATTTGCCCATTTCTAGGAATTATTTGCCCATTTCTGGGAATTATTTGGCCATTTCTGGGAATTATTTGGCCATTTCTGGGAATTATTTGGCCATTTCTGGGAATTATTTGGCCATTTCTGGGAATTATTTGGCCATTTCTGGGAATTATTTGGCCATTTCTGGGAATTATTTGGCCATTTCTGGGAATTATTTGGCCATTTCTGGGAATTATTTGCCCATTTCTGGGAATTATTTGCCCATTTCTGGGAATTATTTGCCCATTTCTGGGAATTATTTGCCCATTTCTGGGAATTATTTGCCCATTTCTGGGAATTATTTGCCCATTTCTGGGAATTATTTGCCCATTTCTGGGAATTATTTGCCCATTTCTGGGAATTATTTGCCCATTTCTGGGAATTATTTGCCCATTTCTGGGAATTATTTGCCCATTTCTGGGAATTATTTGCCCATTTCTGGGAATTATTTGCCCATTTCTGGGAATTATTTGCCCATTTCTGGGAATTATTTGCCCATTTCTGGGAATTATTTGCCCATTTCTGGGAATTATTTGCCCATTTCTGGGAATTATTTGCCCATTTCTGGGAATTATTTGCCCATTTCTGGGAATTATTTGCCCATTCCTGGGAATTATTTGCCTATTTTTGGGAATTATTTGCCTATTTTTGCGGGGATTGTTTTTTTGGGGTGGATTGTTTGTCTTTTTGAGGATTGTTTGTCTTTTTTCGAGGATTGTTTGTCTTTTTGGGGGATTGTTTGTCTTTTTGGGGGATTGTTTGTCTTTTTGGGGGATTGTTTGTCTTTTTGGGGGATTGTTTGTCTTTTTGGGGGATTGTTTGTCTTTTGGGGGGATTGTTTGTCTTTTGGGGGGATTGTTTGTCTTTTGGGGGGATTGTTTGTCTTTTGGGGGGATTGTTCGTCTTTTTGGAGGATTGTTTGTCTTTATGAGGATTGTTTGTCTTTTTTGGAGGATTGTATGTCTTTTTGAGGGTTGTTTGTATTTTTTTCGAGGATTGTTTGCTTTTTTGGGGGGATTGTTTGCCTTTTTTGGAGGATTGTTTGTCTTTTTTGGAGGATTGTATGTCTTTTTGAGGATTGTTTGTATATTTTGGGGGATTGTTTCTTTTTTCGAGGGTTGTTTGCCTTTTTTGGGGAATTGTTTGTCTTATTTGGAGGATTGTTTGTCTTATTTGGAGAATTGTTTGTCTTATTTGGAGAATTGTTTGTCTTTTTTGAAGGATTGTTTGTCTTTTTGAGGATTCTTTGTCTTTTTTGGATATTGTTTGTCTTTTTTTGGGATTGTCTGTCTCTTTTTTGGGGGGGATTGTCTGTCTCTTTTTTTGGGGATTGTCTGTCTCTTTCTTGGGGGGATTGTCTGTCTCTTTTTTGGGGGATTGTCTGTCTCTTTTTTGGGGGGATTGTCTGTCTCTTTTTTAGGGGGATTGTCTGTCTCTTTTTTGGGGGGATTGTCTGTCTCTTTTTTGGGGGGATTGTCTGTCTCTTTTGGGGGATTGTCTGTCTCTTTTTTGGGGGGGATTGTCTGTCTCTTTTTCGGGGGGATTGTCTGTCTCTTTTTTGGGGGGATTGTCTGTCTCTTTTTTAGGGGGATTGTCTGTCTCTTTTTTAGGGGGATTGTCTGTCTCTTTTTTAGGGGGATTGTCTGTCTCTTTTTTAGGGGGATTTTCTGTCTCTTTTTTAGGGGGTTTGTCTGTCTCTTTTTTGGGGGATTGTCTGTCTCTTTTTTGGGGGATTGTCTGTCTCTTTTTGGGGGGGATTGTCTGTCTCTTTTTTGGGGGATTGTTTGTCTCTTTTTGGGGGGGATGGTTTGTCTCTTTTTGGGGGGGATGGTTTGTCTCTTTTTGGGGGGGGATGGTTTGTCTCTTTTTGGGGGGGATGGTTTGTCTCTTTTTGGGGGGGATGGTTTGTCTCTTTTTGGGGGGATTGTTCGTCTTTTTTGAGGGGAATGATTGCCTTTTTTGAGGGAGGATTGATTGTCTTTTTTGAGGGGAATTGTTTGCCTTTTTTGAGGGGGGGGGGATTGTTTGCCTCTTTTGAGGGTGGGGGGGGGATTGTTTGCCTCATTTGAGGGTGGGGGGGGATTGTTTGCCTCTTTTGAGGGTGGGGGGGGGGGGATTGTTTGCCTTTTTTGAGGGTGGGGGGGGGGATTGTTTGCCTCTTTTGAGGGTGGGGGGGGATTGTTTGCCTCTTTTGAGGGTGGGGGGGATTGTTTGCCTCTTTTGAGGGTGGGGGGGGGATTGTTTGCCTCTTTTGAGGGTGGGGGGGATTGTTTGCCTCTTTTGAGGGTGGGGGGGGATTGTTTGCTTCTTTTGAGGGGGATTATTTTCCTTTTTTACGCGAATATTCGAGCACAACATGCCCACGTTCGTTGTCTCTACGGTAATCTCAATAATTTTCACGATAATTCTTATATCAACGTCAATTTTTCTGCAAAAATGGGGAACTCCGCCACGCTTGCAGGGCATTTCATACATCTTGGATTACAATCAGAGAGTTTCCCGCACCTGCGCACTAGAATTTTAGTTTCGACTCGAAATTACCTGCGAACGACGGAGGCCTCTGCACCTCAGCGTACAGCTGAGGTAATTAAGTAGTAATAATGATTTTATCATAATTAAAGGGGATTATATTAAGGTGATTATAACCATTAAGCTGAGGTGATTAAGTAGTAATAATGATTTTATCATAATTTTATGTATTTTTGTACGCAGCGTATTCATTTCACCATCACTGATACACTGAGGCCCGCAGTCAAGGAATACATTATCATTTTCTTTATTATTTTTATGTGTGGTTTATCATAAGTGTATTTTCTTTAAATAATTATCTTGTGCGTACTGCACCGAATTGTTCTTAACTAAGTACGAATCCAAATTTCGCATCTCGCTTAAAGATTTCTGAAGGATCAGGCCAAAAGCCTTAAAGTCCTTTTGCTGTTAATTACAATGCATTTTAAAATTGGCATTGCCTCTGACGCGGGTCTGTCCAAATGAAATGAGTCCTTCATTTTTATGTGAACAATGCAAGTTGGTACGTACCCATTTCAATTGAATGGTTGAACTTTTATTAATATCGTTTGCACGTAGAGTTGTGTTGTGTTTCGTTTTCTAAGCATCCATTTGGTTCCGTTTTCTATGCGCCTATTTTGTTCGTTTTCTGTCGCAAGGCCGGCCGCGCTGCAGGGATCACTGAAGCATTTAGCGCCGACAGCACATGTCCGCCCCGTCCCAGCCCTAATACATTTTAATGAAGGGCCCCTGCAGAGACAGACCTTGGCGACGGACAGAAATGGCACGCTCTAAATTTGTCCGGAAATGGAAGCCAAAAGACTCAAAATGCGACCTAAACGACTTGAAAATGGCAAGAGTTTTATCAACTTCACGTTTGGTCCATCAAAACGATTATCATTTAAAGTTAAATTGAAAATTTCGTTTTGGCACAACGGAAGGACGTTCTTTTTTTTTTTTTTGCTGCGGCAAAAATGTTCGCATGGAAAAAGAGCTGCCAATTTTTCTTCATCATACTGAAAATGAAATTTATAAATTGATGTCAACATCAATGTTGCGAGCAATTTGAGGCGGTTGTGGGTGGGTGTTGAGCTTGTTTAGTGCTTTTCTCCTACATGCTTTTCTGTTTAGTTGTTGCACACGAATAATTTAAAAACAGTTTCTCTTGCGTCAGATCCGTCAATTTTAAACTCTAGGTGCTCAGTTCTTGTCTGCTGTTGAGGGTCACGCTTACATGTTGGTTAAAGTTTATAATAATAATTAGGGATTATATTCTAAAAAATAATAATATTGTGAGCAACATCTCCATTTCACCATTAATAATACACCGAGACTCGCACTCAGGGAATGCGATATCATTACCTATATTATCGTTGCCTCTGTGCATTATCGTGTAAAATAGATATTTTCTTTTCTCTTTACGAAATGAAATGAATAATTTTATGAATACTAAATAAATTCAAATGAACTCGACCACCGCGAACGATCATCGTCTAGTTTAGGACTATCCTCATTCACTTGGAGTAAAACTTTAGGACTATCCTTCATCACTTGAAGTAAAACTTTAGGACTATCCTTCATCACTTAGGACTATCCTCCTTCACTTGGAGTAAAACTTTAGGACTATCCTTCACCACTTAGGACTATCCTCCTTCACTTGGAGTAAAACTTTAGGACTATCCTTTAATTATCAGTCTTTTATTCGTCATCAGTGCTTTATTCATCAGTGTTATATTCTTGAATTCATCGATATTTTAATATTTTATTCATCTTGTCTCATTCATTGGCCTTTTATTCAACATGAGTCTTTTACTCTTAGACACGAGCATCCGTGCATGCAGAATACCGGTGTTAGGATTAATGAATATATATATATATATATATATGTATATATATATATATATATATATATATAATAGTTTATATATTATAATAAATACATCGGCATGTTATTCTACTCTATTTGCAGGTCACCAAACGTCACGAAGAGGAGGATGTGAATATGAATCCCGCTAAAAATATCCGTTCTGTAAAATTTTCTTGCGGAATACGATTGGAATGTTAGGAGAAATGAGGTGGATTTCTTGTCCTTCCATCTCTGCCTTCCCACCTGCCTCCACCACCACCTGCCTCCACCACCACCTGCCTCCACCACCACCTGCCTCCACCACCACCTGCCTCCACCACCACCTGCCTCCACCACCACCTGCCTCCACCACCACCTGCCTCCACCACCACCTGCCTCCACCACCACCTGCCTCCACCACCACCTGCCTCCACCACCACCTGCCTCCACCACCACCTGCCTCCACCACCACCTGCCTCCACCACCACCTGCCTCCACCACCACCTGCCTCCACCACCTAACAGCTGCTGCTTCCCGAAGCCCAAAACGCCTCACGCCGTCGCCGCGACCTTTTTTCTTCACATGGGTACCTTCCTTGCCGTGGGTACCTTCCTTGCCGTGGGTACCTTCCTTGCCGTGGGTACCTTCCTTGCCGTGGGTACCTTCCTTGCCGTGGGTACCTTCCTTGCCGTGGGTACCTTCCTTGCCGTGGGTACCTTCCTTGCCGTGGGTACCTTCCTTGCCGTGGGTACCTTCCTTGCCGTGGGTACCTTCCTTGCCGTGGGTACCTTCCTTGCCGTGGGTACCTTCCTTGCCGTGGGTACCTTCCTTGCCGTGGGTACCTTCCTTGCCGTGGGTGCCTTCCTTGCCGTGGGTACCTTCCTTGCCGTGGGTACCTTCCTTGCCGTGGGTACCTTCCTTGCCGTGGGTACCTTCCTTGCCGTGGGTACCTTCCTTGCCGTGGGTACCTTCCTTGCCGTGGGTACCTTCCTTGCCGTGGGTACCTTCCTTGCCGTGGGTACCTTCCTTGCCGTGGGTACCTTCCTTGCCGTGGGTACCTTCCTTGCCGTGGGTACCTTCCTTGCCGTGGGTACCTTCCTTGCCGTGGGTGCCTTCCTTGCCGTGGGTGCCTTCCTTGCCGTGGGTACCTTCCTTGCCGTGGGTACCTTCCTTGCCGTGGGTACCTTCCTTGCCGTGGGTACCTTCCTTGCCGTGGGTACCTTCCTTGCCGTGGGTACCTTCCTTGCCGTGGGTACCTTCCTTGCCGTGGGTACCTTCCTTGCCGTGGGTGCCTTCCTTGCCGTGGGTGCCTTCCTTGCCGTGGGTGCCTTCCTTGCCGTGGGTACCTTCCTTGCCGTGGGTACCTCCCTTGCCGTGGGTACCTTCCTTGCCGTGGGTACCTTCCTTGCCGTGGGTACCTTCCTTGCCGTGGGTACCTTCCTTGCCGTGGGTACCTTCCTTGCCGTGGGTACCTTCCTTGCCGTGGGTACCTTCCTTGCCGTGGGTATCTTCCTTGCCGTGGGTATCTTCCTTGCCGTGGGTACCTTCCTTGCCGTGGGTACCTTCCTTGCCGTGGGTACCTTCCTTGCCGTGGGTACCTTCCTTGCCGTGGGTACCTTCCTTGCCGTGGGTACCAGCTGCCCTGAGGACCTATTTGCCTCTTTGCCCCAAGGGCTCGGCGATCCATCTCCTGGGCTGTCTGTGTGTTGTGTTCTGCCAGCCCTGCAGCTGCTATGTGTGGTGTGTGTGGTGCTGTGTGAGCTGTGGCCTGTGTGTGGTGTGCTGTGTGTGGTGTGCTGTTTGTGGTGTGCTGTGTGTGGTTCTGTGTGTGGTGTGCTGTTTGTGGTGTGCTGTTTGTGGTGTGCTGTGTGTGGTGTGCTGTGTGAACTGAGGCCTGTGTGTGGTGCTGTGTGTGGTGTGCTGTGTGTGGTGTGCTGTGTGTGGTGTGCTGTGTGTGGTGTGCTGTGTGTGGTGTGCTGTTTGTGGTGTGCTGTTTGTGGTGTGCTGTGTGTGGTGTGCTGTGTGAACTGAGGCCTGTGTGTGGTGCTGTGTGTGGTGTGCTGTGTGTGGTGTGCTGTGTGTGGTGTGCTGTGTGTGGTGTGCTGTGTGTGGTGTGCTGTGTGTGGTGTGTTGTGTGTGGTGTGCTGTGTGTGATGTGCTGTGTGTGGTGTGCTGTGTGTGGTGTGCTGTGTGTGGTGTGCTGTGTGTGGTGTGCTGTGTGTGGTGTGCTGTGTGTGGTGTGCTGTGTGTGGTGTGCTGTGTGTGGTGTGCTGTGTGTGTGGTGTGCTGTGTGTGTGGTGTGCTGTGTGTGTGGTGTGCTGTGTGTGTGGTGTGCTGTGTGTGTGGTGTGCTGTGTGTGTGGTGTGCTGTGTGTGTGGTGTGCTGTGTGTGTGGTGTGCTGTGTGTGTGGTGTGCTGTGTGTGTGGTGTGCTGTGTGTGTGGTGTGCTGTGTGTGTGGTGTGCTGTGTGTGTGTGGTGTGCTGTGTGTGTGTGGTGTGCTGTGTGTGTGGTGTGCTGTGTGTGTGGTGTGCTGTGTGTGTGGTGTGCTGTGTGTGTGGTGTGCTGTGTGTGTGGTGTGCTGTGTGTGTGGTGTGCTGTGTGTGTGGTGTGCTGTGTGTGTGGTGTGCTGTGTGTGTGGTGTGCTGTGTGTGTGGTGTGCTGTGTGTGTGGTGTGCTGTGTGTGTGGTGTGCTGTGTGTGTGGTGTGCTGTGTGTGTGGTGTGCTGTGTGTGTGGTGTGCTGTGTGTGTGGTGTGCTGTGTGTGTGGTGTGCTGTGTGTGTGCTGTGTGTGTGGTGTGCTGTGTGTGTGGTGTGCTGTGTGTGCTGTGTGTGTGTGTGTGCTGTGTGTGGTGTGCTGTGTGTGTGGTGTGCTGTGTGTGTGGTGTGCTGTGTGTGTGGTGTGCTGTGTGTGTGGTGTGCTGTGTGTGTGGTGTGCTGTGTGTGTGGTGTGCTGTGTGTGTGGTGTGCTGTGTGTGTGGTGTGCTGTGTGTGTGTGGTGTGCTGTGTGTGTGTGGTGTGCTGTGTGTGTGGTGTGCTGTGTGTGTGGTGTGCTGTGTGTGTGGTGTGCTGTGTGTGTGGTGTGCTGTGTGTGTGGTGTGCTGTGTGTGTGGTGTGCTGTGTGTGTGGTGTGCTGTGTGTGTGGTGTGCTGTGTGTGTGGTGTGCTGTGTGTGTGGTGTGCTGTGTGTGTGGTGTGCTGTGTGTGTGGTGTGCTGTGTGTGTGGTGTGCTGTGTGTGTGGTGTGCTGTGTGTGTGGTGTGCTGTGTGTGTGCTGTGTGTGTGGTGTGTGTGTGGTGTGCTGTGTGTGTGGTGTGCTGTGTGTGTGTGCTGTGTGTGTGGTGTGCTGTGTGTGTGGTGTGCTGTGTGTGTGGTGTGCTGTGTGTGGTGTGCTGTGTGTGGTGTGCTGTGTGTGTGGTGTGCTGTGTGTGTGGTGTGCTGTGTGTGTGGTGTGCTGTGTGTGTGGTGTGCTGTGTGTGTGGTGTGCTGTGTGTGTGGTGTGCTGTGTGTGTGGTGTGCTGTGTGTGTGTGGTGTGCTGTGTGTGTGTGGTGTGCTGTGTGTGTGTGGTGTGCTGTGTGTGTGTGGTGTGCTGTGTGTGTGTGGTGTGCTGTGTGTGTGGTGTGCTGTGTGTGTGGTGTGCTGTGTGTGTGGTGTGCTGTGTGTGTGGTGTGCTGTGTGTGTGGTGTGCTGTGTGTGTGGTGTGCTGTGTGTGTGGTGTGCTGTGTGTGTGCTGTGTGTGTGGTGTGCTGTGTGTGTGGTGTGCTGTGTGTGTGGTGTGCTGTGTGTGCTGTGTGTGTGGTGTGCTGTGTGTGGTGTGTGTGGTGTGTGTGGTGTGTGCTGTGTGTGTGGTGTGTGCTGTGTGTGCTGTGTGCTGTGTGTGCTGTGTGTGGTGTGTGCTGTGTGTGGTGTGTGCTGTGTGTGGTGTGTGCTGTGTGTGGTGTGTGTGGTGTGTGGTGTGTGATGTGTGATGTGTGGTGTGTGGTGTGTGGTGTGTGGTGTGTGGTGTGTGGTGTGTGGTGTGTGGTGTGTGGTGTGTGGTGTGTGGTGTGTGGTGTGTGGTGTGTGGTGTGTGGTGTGTGCTGTGTGTGGTGTGTGCTGTGTGTGGTGTGTGCTGTGTGTGCTGTGTGTGGTGTGTGCTGTGTGTGGTGTGTGCTGTGTGTGCTGTGTGTGGTGTGTGCTGTGTGTGCTGTGTGTGGTGTGTGCTGTGTGTGGTGTGTGCTGTGTGTGGTGTGTGCTGTGTGTGCTGTGTGTGGTGTGTGCTGTGTGTGCTGTGTGTGGTGTGTGCTGTGTGTGGTGTGTGCTGTGTGTGGTGTGTGCTGTGTGTGGTGTGTGGTGTGTGGTGTGTGGTGTGTGGTGTGTGGTGTGTGGTGTGTGTGTGGTGTGTGTGTGGTGTGTGGTGTGTGGTGTGTGGTGTGTGGTGTGTGGTGTGTGGTGTGTGGTGTGTGGTGTGTGGTGTGTGGTGTGTGGTGTGTGGTGTGTGTGTGTGGTGTGTGGTGTGTGGTGTGTGGTGTGTGTGGTGTGTGTGTGTGGTGTGTGTGTGTGGTGTGTGTGTGTGGTGTGTGTGTGTGGTGTGTGTGTGTGGTGTGTGTGTGTGGTGTGTGTGTGTGGTGTGTGTGTGTGGTGTGTGTGTGTGGTGTGTGTGTGTGGTGTGTGTGTGTGGTGTGCTCTGTGTGGTGTGCTCTGTGTGGTGTGCTGTGTGTGGTGTGCTGTGTGTGGTGTGCTGTGTGTGTGCTGTGCTGTGTGTGGTGTGCTGTGTGTGTGTGGTGTGCGCTCTGTGTACGGTAACCAGTGTGTACATAAATACACAGTAGTTGCTGTGTATTTATGAGGGTAACACATAGTTGCCTGATCATGTGTGGAGGAATTGTTGCGGGTATGCACATAGATACACCCATCAGGGGGATACAACTATTGTAAGTGTGAATTATGAATCTCAGAGGGAAAATGTGTGGTCCTGCGCTTAGAGTTGTTGATGCCTTCTTTTTGTTAAAATGAAATCCTTTGTTCTTATGTCAAGGTCCATCTTTGTACGTTCCTTGCTGTTATTTTCCAGCATCTACACTACTTTCTTCTTCAGCTTTTGTCTTGTTTCATGAACTTCTTTCTCAACTTCCTGTTTGCTATGTACCTTGTGCATCGATTCTACGCTCCCTTAACTCCACAATGAAGGGTGCCTTCCTCTCTTTGGGACGCCTTAGTTGTGGGTAGGGAGGCTTTAACTATTATATATAATCTGAAAGTATCACTGATACACTCCTCCGTCCGGTGCAAGTGCCGCTTTAAGGTAGAAAATTAGAGAAAAGTTACTATTTAATTGTTGTCATTGGAGGAATGGTGCCATTTAAATCTTACCATTAGGGAAATGGTGCCATTTAAATGCTACCTTTAGAGAAATTTTGCCATTTAAATCTTACCATTTGGGAAATTTTGCCATTTACATCTTGCCATAAGGGAAATTTTGTCATTTGCATCTTGCCATTTGGGAAATTTTGTCATTTACATCTTGCCATTTGGGAAATTTTGCCATTTACATCTTGCCATTTGGGAAATTTTGCCATTTACATCTTGCCATTAGGGAAATTTTGCCATTTACATCTTGCCATTAGGGAAATTTTGCCATTTACATCTTGCCATTAGGGAAATTTTGCCATTTACATCTTGCCATTAGGGAAATTTTGCCATTTACATCTTGCCAATAGGGAAATTTTGCCATTTACATCTTGCCATTTGGGAAATTTTGCCATTTACATCTTGCCATTTGGGAAATTTTGCCATTTACATCTTGCCATTAGGGAAATTTTGCCATTTACATCTTGCCATTAGGGAAATTTTGCCATTTACATCTTGCCATTAGGGAAATTTTGCCATTTACATCTTGCCAATAGGGAAATTTTGCCATTTACATCTTGCCAATAGGGAAATTTTGCCATTTACATCTTGCCATTAGGGAAATTTTGCCATTTACATCTTGCCATTAGGGAAATTTTGCCATTTACATCTTGCCAATAGGGAAATTTTGTCATTTACATCTTGCCAATAGGGAAATTTTGCCATTTACATCTTGCCAATAGGGAAATTTTGCCATTTACATCTTGCCATTAGGGAAATTTTGCCATTTACATCTTGCCAATAGGGAAATTTTGCCATTTACATCTTGCCATTAGGGAAATTTTGCCATTTACATCTTGCCATTAGGGAAATTTTGCCATTTACATCTTGCCAATAGGGAAATTTTGCCATTTACATCTTGCCATTAGGGAAATTTTGCCATTTACATCTTGCCAATAGGGAAATTTTGCCATTTACATCTTGCCAATAGGGAAATTTTGCCATTTACATCTTGCCATTAAGGACCCCTCAGGGGGATACAGCTATCATATCTATGGGAATTAGCGCTCCCAGGGGGACTATGTGAGGGCCCGAGCTAAAGGTTAGGTAGGCTTCCTTTTTGTTGTAATAAAATAGGTTTTTGTTTTGTTACGGACCATCTTTTTTCGGTTCACTGCTGTCCTGTTTTTCAGCACCTACTACTTTCTTCTTCAACTTTTTCTTGTTTCATGAACTTCTTTCCTAGCTTACTGTTTCTGTGCGCCTTGTGCACAGATTCCACGTTCCCTCAACTCCATACTAAATGGTGCCTTCCTCTTTCCTCTCTTGGAACATCTTTGTCGTGGTTAAGGGAGGCTAAAACTTTCTTATATAATAATAATGCCATTAGGGAAATTTTGCCATCTGAAATGTTGCCATTAGGACAATTTTGCCATTCAAAAATTGCTCTTCAAAAGTTGCCACTAGAGAAACGTTTCTATTTAATATCAAAGTCGTGGTTGTGTCCCAATGTCAAGTGTAGTTTCTTGCCATTCCTGCCCCTGTTTCCTTCTCATGCTTCACCTCCTCCCCCCATTCGTCCCCCAGCACAGGGGGATGCCAGCACAGGGGGAGGAAGGGGGGGGGAGGGACCCCCAGGCACGTCCCCGTTTTTCTCCATGGCCCCAGCGGTGGGGGCTGCGGCCCCAGGGGGCGAGGGGCCCGAAATAGAGGCACACACAAAGGCAAAGAAACCGCCCCACGCGCCGATGGAAATAACACTCGAAAGAAGACGGTCTTACCTTGTGTTGAACTGCGTAGTGTTGAGTCAACTTGGAAATTGTACAAATAGTGTTGTTGGGGAGTGTGTATGATGGTGCACTTCATCCGAGTTGTGATTGATGTAGTGTAGGTGGGTATGTATAATGGTGTACTTTACGAGGGTAATAATTAGATAAATAGTGTTGTTTGGAAGCATGTATAATGGTGCACTTCATCCGAGTAGTGATTGATACGGTGTAGGTATTTATGTATAATGGTGCACTTTACGACTTACTTACGGATGAAGACTGGATAAATGGCGTTGGGAAGTACGTTCATGTAATGGTGTACTCTGTCTGAATTACGATTTAAAATTAAATAATTAGTGGTATAAAGTATATATATAATGGTGCAGTTTGCCGAAATTTAAATTAAAAATCGAATGGAAAATGTCATGACGTACATATAAATGGTGTAGTTGATCCGAATTTTTAAAGCAATATTTTTACCTGAAATGTGATTTTGAGTAATGAGAGATCATGAAGTTTATAAGAGATTGACATATTTACCAATTAATATTATTAAAGTTATGAAAAGATTAAACATTATTATTTTACTTATCTTTTATTGAAGGGTAAAAATAAGAACATTACAATAATTAATGAACGACGACGACAAAGTTGTGAAAGGCTGATTTTGTTATCCAGCATTTATGCTAAAAAGGTTCGGTGAATATGATGTACCTGTTGTTTCAGAGACTGATATTGGAATGAAACGTTATTGACGGAAACATGTGCTCACAGGAGGAAAATGTGAGGTCCTGGCCTGAGAGTTCGATAGGCTTTTTTTGTTAAAATTGAATAAATTCTTCGCATAATTAAGGTCCATATTTTTTCGATTAACCACTGTCCTATTTTTCAGCACCTACTATTTTCATCTCCAACTTTCACTTTGTTTTGTTACAAACATCTTACCTACCTTACTTTTTCTATGCGCAGCGGAGTTTGTATGAGTACAGCCCTTGTACATAGATTCCCCGTTCCATTAACTCCGTGCAAATTAGTGTCTCTGTCCTTCCTCTCTAAGGAACACCTTTGCAGTTGTTTTTTAAACTAACTTATTCAATTTAATCATTATTCGGATGAAACAATGTATACCTCCATGAGTTGCAGCAGAAATTTTATTATAGAACGTAGTGCTAAACCGGACTATTAAATATGTTTTTAAATTTGAATTATTTAATTTTTTTTTATTTACTAAAATAGAGGAATATTATTGATGATTAAAAGAGGGAGAGGTAATCGAGAGTAGATGGGAGGGGGGAGGGAGTGGAGAGGGAGAGGTAATCGAGAGTAGATGGGAGGGAGGAGGGAGTGGAGAGGGAGTGGAGAGGGAGTGGAGGGAGGTGAGAGGGAGTGTAGGGGGTGGAGGGAAAGGAGGGAGGGGGGAGGGAGTGGAGGGAGGGGGGAGGGAGTGGAGGGAATTCACGACAGATCACAAAAAGTAAGGCGGTATTAATTAGAGGAGGGAATAAGTAATTATGGAGGCCCCAAACTTCCCAGCTCGCCTTGTTCCTCCAAGCCAGTCCAAGTCAGCGCTCTGCTTCACCTCGCTGCTCTGGCCCTCCGTGCTGGGTGCGGGTTTGCTGCATTGAGCAATAGCGAAGTTTGCTGTGAAGCTTCTTGAAATATTTGATAGCTTTTCATAAGTTGTCATAGCTGTTATATACTTCTTTTTTTTTGTAGAATCCGAGTTTATGATTTTTCAAATTTTCTTTCTTTTCAAGTCTAAAAATCAAAGGAGTTATTTTCCGAAAGAAAACACGATTCTTTCAACGTGGCCACATCGTTTTTACTTGTTATAATGAAAGATGTACACAAAATATGACAATGGGGTAGATGAGACTAGCAAATTTAGGAACAATTGCTACATAAGTCTTACGCATCTTTTGGGTACGCAGCGATGTCGGGGTATGATGACAAGATCTCGAATTGTACGTTGAAGTCTTTTACGTGAAGATTAACACAGAGTCAGGGACTAATACGGTGTGCCTACCGTATACAAGTTTTACAAATTAAAGAAAGCGGCACCGAGAGATCTTTAAGCGACGGAGTTTCGCTCTATAGTCATGATGCCCTAGCCCTCGTCGTACCCTTTAAGTAGACTCGCGCCGTGACCGTTACTTCTGGGGCATGCAGCAAATGCCGCAGCTGAACACCCCTGTCGTCGCTTAGGCCCAGCCGCGCCCTCGGGTAGCGCCAGCCGTTGCCATCTGCTGTTGCCGTCCGCTGCCACACTGGTGCCACACTGGTGCCACGCTGGTGCCACGCTGTTGCCACGCTGCCACGCTGCCCCTGGGAGCGCAGGTGTTGCCTCTTTTTTTTGTAACGGTCGAGCCCTCGCTGGGTAAGCGTTGCCCTTTCTCACGCCGGGTTTATGCTGAATTGCAGGACTCTTTTTTATAGCAGTCCAGATGTCGGACTCACGTTCAACCGTCCTTACTCCTTTTTTGTGGTGAAAACTTATGTCGTGGTTCCATTCTTTTACCACTGATGTCACATCATTTCGTCGTTGCGGAGGCATATTTCAGATGTAATTTATTCGTTTCCTATTGTCGTGATGTTTGATCACATCACTTTAATATATTTTGATAAATAAGACGTGACATTAATGCCCTCGCCTTGATTCAAATTAATCAATAGTCTATAACTGCTGCCACCACCCAAATGTATGGGACTTTATTTTAATATGAAATCAATTGATCAGGATGATTTAGGTAACGTATTTCATGCCTCGAATGCCTTGTCTCTCATTCCCTCAACGCAGGAGAATGATACACAATCGTAAACTACATGGTAAATTTACTTCCTAAGAATCAGTTAGGTGCGCAACACAAACATTAGCTAAAGAATTCACTACATAAACTTCACTTGCTTTATCAGAACATAATGATAATCTGCGTTACGGACTAAGATATTAATAAGGAAAGGTTTCACAAATGATCGCGATAAAGAAAGAACACTCATCTTAGAGAAAGGTGGAGATGTGCCTTGACTGGCAGTCACGGTGCCGGGCTTGGGTGTTAGCGTAACCCCGAAGAAGATAGCATCTTGGTGTCTCGCAATGTAGTAGCGTCATAGTAACGGTTTGTTAGTCGTTCACTCATGAAACAGTTCAGGATGAATAGCCCCCACAGGTCACTTTATAGATCAGGCGCTCACTGGCTTCGTCGTATTTAATTATTGTGTGAGTTTGTGGCACTGGCGCCCACACCCGAAGGTGCGGCCGAAGATTTTAACGACACGACGCAGATGTTGCTCTTGTCGTGGGTGGTGCCTCACTGACTCACCGCTCTACGCGAGCGATCGCATGAAGTCTACAACCGCACCCAAACCCCCGATTGTACGTCGATCGATCGAATAACAAAGTCGTTCAAACATATATGGAAATATGCCTAACTGAATCAATAACATCCCTATTAATTCCTATTATGAAATACGCTATACACAACAAGAAATATATTCCTAGGAAATAGAAGAAATACTAATTGGAGTTACATGGAATAGCGGAAGATGGCAATTCCTCTCGGTTGTCGGGAGACCTCGACGTAACGCGTTCGAAACGATGAGATTGGTCTCGAACTCCCTTGATATTTGACGCGTTGTTCCGTTGGCAATTCGCGACAAAGATGGAATATCTTCTCAGGTATGATGGTTGACGTATTTCTCTTTACAGCACAAAAAAGATCTTCTTGGACGCGCAGATTGAAGAATCATTACACTTAACGGTTCGTACTCGGGACACAACATAGCTTTCCCCAGCGTTTCCTGTCTTTTCTTAGCGTTTCCCGTCTTTTCCCAGCGTATGCTGTCTTTTCGCAGCTCTTCCTGTCTTTTCGCAGCTCTTTCTGTCTTTTCGCAGCTCTTCCTGTCTTTTCGCAGCTCTTCCTGTCTTTTCGCAGCTCTTCCTGTCTTTTCGCAGCTCTTCCTGTCTTTTCGCAGCTCTTCCTGTCTTTTCGCAGCTCTTTCTGTCTTTTCGCAGCTCTTCCTGTCTTTTCGCAGCTCTTCCTGTCTTTTCGCAGCTCTTCCTGTCTTTTCGCAGCTCTTCCTGTCTTTTCTCAGCTCTTCCTGTCTTTTCCCAGCTCTTCCTGTCTTTTCCCAGCGTTTCCTGTCTTTTCCCAGCGTTTCCTGTCTTTTCCCAGCGTTTCCTGTCTTTTCGCAGCGTTTCCTGTCTTTTCGCAGCTTTTCCTGTCTTTTCCCAGCGTTTCCTGTCTTTTCCCAGCGTTTCCTGTCTTTTCCCAGCGTATCCTGTCTTTTCGCAGCTTTTCCTGTCTTTTCCCAGCTCTTCCTGTCTTTTCGCAGCTCTTCCTGTCTTTTCACAGCTCTTCCTGTCTTTTCGCAGCTCTTTCTGTCTTTTCGCAGCTCTTCCTGTCTTTTCGCAGCTCTTCCTGTCTTTTCGCAGCTCTTCCTGTCTTATCGCAGCTCTTCCTGTCTTTTCGCAGCTCTTCCTGTCTTTTCGCAGCTCTTCCTGTCTTTTCCCAGCTCTTCCTGTCTTTTCGCAGCTCTTTCTGTCTTTTCGCAGCTCTTCCTGTCTTTTCGCAGCTCTTCCTGTCTTTTCGCAGCTCTTCCTGTCTTTTCGCAGCTCTTCCTGTCTTTTCGCAGCTCTTCCTGTCTTTTCGCAGCTCTTCCTTTTCAGTGTCCTCTGAGACTCCATATGGTGAGGATGTGCGTTGCGCTCGCTCCGCTCGCTCCGGAACAAAGTGCCTATTGTTAGAAAGAATGTACTTCTAGCCTGAATGGGTACCCTCTCTCGCCATGAGAATTCAAATGTGATATCAACATATAAATCATCAAACTAAGAATATAATATTCCCTCATAAAGTGTGAAGGTGTTCAACCCTCGTTTATACAAGAAAGCCAACTCTCTAAACCTACAAGATGGGAGCGAGGAAGCAACGCAACAATATCAGCAGCTGCAATAACAGCTGTGAATATCAACCAAAGTTTGGTCAATATCCTGATGTGTCTAGCCTAACGCAAGACTGCAAAGAAGGGGTATCTGTTCTAATAAAATATTTCGACTCAGTGATGACAAAATTTAATAGTGATATTGACGAAATGAAAAGTGAAATAAGCGACCTTAAAACACTATCTGAAACAATAGCAGGAAAAGAAGCAGAACACAAACAAATTATTGAAGAGCAGAATGAAAAAATACAAAGCTTGGAGTCACGTCTCGATCGCTTGGAAAAAAATGATCAGCGCCGAGACCTGGAAGACAGAAAATGCACTCTCGTCATTTCCGGGGGGGAACTACCTCATTCACACAACAACGAAAATTGCAAAGAAACAGTCTGCAAAATTCTGAAGGACATCAACATCGACCTCAGTGATGCTGACATCACGTCAGCTAACAGAATGGGAAGAAAACCACTAAGTGGAAACGAGGATCGAAGAAACATCGCTTTCGAACTGAAACATTACAACAAAAAACGTGAAATTCTCTCTGCCTGCCGAGTAAATAAACCAACGTTCTATATAAATGAATATCTAATACCTTCACGAGCCAAGATCATGTACACCTTGAGAGTAGCCAAGAGAAATTTCCCGGAAAAAATCGGAACCCCGAGGACCCAAGATGGAAACATCTTCGCATTCATCCCTGGACAACCGGACTCGAGACGTCAGATTAACACGCCAGAAGAGCTCGACCAATACCTGATGCGGCAACTGGATAAATCATCGAATCAGGTCTTGGGTGTTCACCTCAATTAGGTATCAAAACATGTACCTGTGTCAAATTATATACTCGTATGCCAATAACGCCTAGAATTCTATAACTTTACACTAGATCTTCAAACTGCATAACTTCATGTCATGAATCAGTTCCAACCTCTAAAGATATATACGGCAGTTTTACCTCAATTTTGACAATCTTATGACAGATATATATGAACATTTATGACAACTGTATTGGAAATTGCAACAGCACCATCAGCAATTTGTACCTACCAATATTATGATGGAATATTGATATCCACCTTGTTCACCTTTCCTCGTAAATTGTATGTAATTTTTAACCAACAAACTATTATTATGTGTAAAACATATTAGCTGATTAGATTATCATCGTCGCTAAATTTTTTTCTATTTATCTTTATTTTTTTTAAAACTTATTACCTGTTGTATGTGAACTTTGTAACAACGCCTTCAGCAATTTGTACGCAGCAATTTTGTATATTGAACTCCAATATTAATCGCTATTGGCTGAGTATTGAGTGTACCCACGAAATCACGCTAGATTTCTTACTCTTTTCTATACTTTCTAAGCTAGTTTTAAGATAGAAATATCCTTTTAATCTTGACTCTGTATTTCGTTTTAAGTTGTACAATGGTACTTACTGCCTACTGTTTACTAATTTTGAATGACTGATCACGCTGATATATTAGATGAAATCGACCCGGATCTCAATCATTTGAACAGAATATTTCCAAACCTAAACGACTCTGAAAACTGCAGATATACTAACATATCAAAATTCAACGAATCTGTACGAATAACCCGGCAGGATTTTTCGCTACTGTGTTGGAACTGTAGGTCACTCTATCCAAAATTGGAAGAGATACAATGCACTATTACTGAACTTAAGTATACCTTAGATGTGATTAGCTTCACCGAAAGCTGGCTAGATGACTCGACCAAAGACATGATTAAATTTGAAAATTATCATAGTTACCATTCGCTACGAAAAAACAAGCGAGGCGGGGGCATCAGTACATACATTTCTAAGCACATGGATTCGAGAATCATAGCAAGTGCAACACTGAATCAGGATCATATAGAATCATTATTCGTAGAACTGTCTAGAGATGGCAAACGAATTGTGCTTGGAACGGTGTATAGGCCGCCTACAGCCTGTCCTATATCCTTCCTTAATGAGCTTAATCGAATTATTTCTCAGTTCAACAGGTCCTTCTACAATGACATAATAATATGCGGTGACTTCAACTATGATTTGCTGAAACATGAAAGCTATGAACCAATCTCTAATTTCTTAAATGCATTTCATTCTAAATCTTTCCTTCCGATCATCACAAAGCCAACACGAATAACCTCAGAATGTGCCACGCTGCTTGACAATATCTTTATGACAGACCCAAGTGATTTTCTTGCTGGAATAATTACTTCTGACTTATCAGATCATTTTCCAGTTTTTCTTATTAAGAAAAATGTCTATCTTGCGTGCACCAAAGCACGGGCTGAAACTTACTCATATCGTAAAATAAACGAATCAAATTTAGAAGAAATGCGCACCGTTCTAGAAGATTTAATGCCAACATTGCACATCACCCAACAAAACAATAATGCAAGGAGCATTGAAGAATCAGTAATAAAGTTGACTGAAACTATAATGAACGCATACAACCAGTGTTGCCCAATTGTAACTCGTACAGTTACCCCGAAAAATAAACAAAAGCCCTGGATTACTAGAGACATCGTGATAAATATAAAGAAACGCCAAGCGTACCTAGCCCTCCTTTGCGAAGGGCGAATATCTAGAGAAACATATAACCGATTCAGAAACTATGTGACAAACCAGATAAGAACATCAAAAAAGAGCTACTTTACCCTCAAGTTTACTCAATTCAAAGCTGACGTTAAAAAGACTTGGCGCCTCCTTAACTCTTGTTATAAACCGAATAACGCCGAAAAAAAGAAAATTGTTCATATCACTCAAGATAATGTAAAATACCATGAGAAGAATGAAATTGCTAATCTCTTCAACAACTTCTTTGTAAACGTAGGGAAAACTATAGCCAATGGTATTCCAAGTGAACCTACTGATCACCTGGAATTTATGGATCATATTCGAGAACACAACTCCCTTTTCTTTACGCCTACAAACTCCTCCGATGTAATTGCGTGCATAAACAACATGAAAAATAAATCGAGTGGGTTACAAACGTTTCCAACTAAAATACTTAAAATAATTGCTGATATTGTGGCCCCGCTGATATCCAATATTATTAACCAGTCTCTCTTACTAGGCACTTTCCCGAACTCCCTCAAAGTTGCTAGAGTAACCCCTATCTTTAAAAATGGTGAAAAAACCTGTGTAAACAATTATCGACCTATCTCCATGTTACCAAGTATTAGCAAGGTATTCGAGAAAATTGTGTATAAAAAAGTGTACTCTTATTTTGAACGAAAATCATTTCTCTATGATAAACAATACGGCTTTCGCTGTAAAAAATCAACAACACAGGCAATATTAAATCATTTACAATTCCTTTATTCTAATATAGATAACGGAAAGACTGTCTTCTCTGTATTTCTTGACTTTCGAAAGGCATTCGATTGTGTGGACCATAACATATTACTCTCGAAACTTCATTGTTATGGCATTCGTGGGGTTGCCCATGATTGGTTCAGATCATACCTAACAAATCGGAAGCAATACGTTGTCATTGACGACGCAAAATCGGACCCACAAAAAATTAGCCATGGAGTTCCACAAGGATCTGTTCTTGGGCCTCTCCTTTTTCTGATTTTTATCAATGATATTATTAAATCTACATCATTTTTTAAATTCATACTTTTTGCCGATGACAGTACGCTTTCTGCGGTCCTTCCGAACGAAAATCCCACTACGATTGCGGAGAGTATAAATAATGAACTCCATAAGGTTTCACTGGGGCTTAAAGCTAATAAAATAAGCCTCAATATCGATAAAACAAATTATACTACGTTCTCATACAAGAAAAATATATCTCTACCATCCATTAAAATTGGCGAAGTTGAAATCAAAGAAACCAACTCATGTAAATTTCTGGGCATCATAATAGATAAACATCTGACCTTCAAAGAGCACATCACTCATATTAGTTCTAAATTATCAAAATCCATCGGAATCCTGAATAAAGTTAAAAATTTCCTGCCTGAAACAGCCTTACTAATGCTTTATCGAACGCTCATTTCACCATACCTGCAATACGGAATAGAAGCATGGCATGGAACTGATAAAAATAAAACTAATATAATTTTTACTCTGCAAAAAAGAGCCATCAGAGCGGTAAAGAACCTAGAATATAATGCTCACACAAATGATTCATTCAAAAATTTACAAATACTTAAACTCTCGGATCTCTACAAAATCTCCATCTGCAATTTCATCTACAAAACATTAGCTAATGATGGCGACAATAGCCTTCAACAGTTATTAACTGCGCAAACTGGTCATCACGACCATTTAACACGAAATAAAAGTAAATTCATGCTTCCTTATTATTCAAAGGCCCGCTCGCAACATAGTATACTATTCGTTGGAACTAAAACCTGGAACTCTATACCTGCGGAGATCCGTGAAAGTAATTCTTACAAGGTATTTAAAAGAAATCTTGAGTCTCACTTCTTATCAGAATACTAGTCGTGTAAGATCACCAAGTCAAATCCTGCCTCCTACATGTCTGGTCCTAATAATGCAATTTGCCATGAGTAATATCGCCGATTTTCAGTCTGCTCCCAAATCGTTATCGAATATACTGTTAAATATTGTCCATATGACCTATATTGTAAAATTAAACATCAATATCGAGTTCATTATCCTGTTGATCAGTCTAATGCGAAACTAGGCTAAGTGAATTAGGTTAAACATTATTGTACGCCCTAGAATAATGTAATGGTAGGATGCCCTAGAAGTCGCTGAACTTATTCGGGCCCACAGGTAGCTATACTCAACTCTGACCATTGTATTAGACTTAAGAAACATTCTACCGCTGTATTTCCTGTGGTAAATAAATTGTTTAAATTGTTTAAATTGTTTCCTGTCTTTTCGCAGCTCTTCCTGTCTTTTCCCAGCTCTTCCTGTCTTTTCCCAGCGTTTCCTGTCTTTTCCCAGCGTATCCTGTCTTTTCGCAGCTTTTCCTGTCTTTTCCCAGCTCTTCCTGTCTTTTCCCAGCTCTTCCTGTCTTTTCGCAGCTCTTCCTGTCTTTTCGCAGCTCTTCCTGTCTTTTCGCAGCTCTTCCTGTCTTTTCGCAGCTCTTCCTGTCTTTTCCCAGCTCTTCCTGTCTTTTCCCAGCGTTTCCTGTCTTTTCGCAGCTTTTCCTGTCTTTTCCCAGCTCTTCCTGTCTTTTCCCAGCTCTTTCTGTCTTTTCGCAGCGTTTCCTGTCTTTTCCCAGCGTTTCCTGTCTTTTCCCAGCGTTTCCTGTCTTTTCCCAGCGTTTCCTGTCTTTTCCCAGCGTATCCTGTCTTTTCGCAGCTTTTCCTGTCTTTTCGCAGCTTTTCCTGTCTTTTCCCAGCTCTTCCTGTCTTTTCCCAGCTCTTCCTGTCTTTTCGCAGCTCTTCCTGTCTTTTCGCAGCTCTTCCTGTCTTTTCGCAGCTCTTCCTGTCTTTTCGCAGCTCTTCCTGTCTTTTCCCAGCTCTTCCTGTCTTTTCCCAGCTCTTCCTGTCTTTTCGCAGCTCTTCCTGTCTTTTCGCAGCTCTTCCTGTCTTTTCGCAGCTCTTCCTGTCTTTTCCCAGCTCTTCCTGTCTTTTCGCAGCTCTTCCTGTCTTTTCGCAGCTCTTCCTGTCTTTTCCCAGCTCTTCCTGTCTTTTCGCAGCTCTTCCTGTCTTTTCCCAGCTCTTCCTGTCTTTTCCCAGCTCTTCCTGTCTTTTCGCAGCTCTTCCTGTCTTTTCCCAGCTCTTCCTGTCTTTTCCCAGCTCTTCCTGTCTTTTCCCAGCGTATCCTGTCTTTTCCCAGCGTATCCTGTCTTTTCCCAGCTCTTCCTGTCTTTTCCCAGCTCTTCCTGTCTTTTCGCAGCTCTTCCTGTCTTTTCCCAGCTCTTCCTGTCTTTTCCCAGCTCTTCCTGTCTTTTCCCAGCGTATCCTGTCTTTTCCCAGCTCTTCCTGTCTTTTCGCAGCTCTTCCTGTCTTTTCCCAGCTCTTCCTGTCTTTTCCCAGCTCTTCCTGTCTTTTCCCAGCTCTTCCTGTCTTTTCCCAGCTCTTCCTGTCTTTTCCCAGCTCTTCCTGTCTTTTCCCAGCTCTTCCTGTCTTTTCCCAGCTCTTCCTGTCTTTTCGCAGCTCTTCCTGTCTTTTCCCAGCTCTTCCTGTCTTTTCCCAGCTCTTCCTGTCTTTTCCCAGCTCTTCCTGTCTTTTCCCAGCTCTTCCTGTCTTTTCGCAGCTCTTCCTGTCTTTTCGCAGCTCTTCCTGTCTTTTCGCAGCTCTTCCTGTCTTTTCCCAGCTCTTCCTGTCTTTTCCCAGCTCTTCCTGTCTTTTCCCAGCTTTTCCTAGCTAGTCTTGACTTTTTCTACTTTTCTCTAACTTTTCCTGACCATTGTCAGGCTTTACGTTGACTTGGCGTCGATGTGGCGCTGATTTTGGCTAGATTTTTTGCAGTACCTCCCTACTCTCTAAGCTCTCCACATCCCGGCACATCCCGGCACATCCCGGCACATCCCGGCACATCCCGGCACATCCCGGCACATCCCGGCACATCCCGGCACATCCCGGCACATCCCGGCACATCCCGGCACATCCCGGCACATCCCGGCACATCTCGGCACATCTCGGCACGTTCCCTGCACGTTCCCTGCACGTTCCCTGCACGTTCCCTGCACGTTCCCTGCACGTTCCCGGCACGTTCCCTGCACGTTCCCGGCACGTTCCCGGCACATTCCCGGCACATTCCCGGCACATTCCCGGCACATTCCCGGCACATTCCCGGCACATTCCCGGCACATTCCCGGCACATTCCCGGCACATTCCCGGCACATTCCCGGCACATTCCCGGCACATTCCCGGCACATTCCCGGCACATTCCCGGCACATTCCCGGCACATTCCCGGCACATTCCCGGCACATTCCCGGCACCTTACCGGCACCTTACCGGCACCTTACCGGCACCTTACTGGCACCTTACCGGCACCTTACCGGCACCTTACCGGCACCTTACCGGCACCTTACCGGCACCTTACCGGCACCTTACCGGCACCTTACCGGCACCTTACCGGCACCTTACCGGCACCTTACCGGCACCTTACCGGCACCTTACCGGCACCTTACCGGCACCTTACCGGCACCTTACCGGCACCTTACCGGCACCTTACCGGCACCTTACCGGCACCTTACCGGCACCTTACCGGCACCTTACCGGCACCTTACCGGCACCTTACCGGCACCTTACCGGCACCTTACCGGCACCTTACCGGCACCTTACCGGCACCTTACCGGCACCTTACCGGCACCTTACCGGCACCTTACCGGCACCTTACCGGCACCTTACCGGCACCTTACCGGCACCTTACCGGCACCTTACCGGCACCTTACCGGCACCTTACCGGCACCTTACCGGCACCTTACCGGCACCTTACCGGCACCTTACCGGCACATTCCCGGCACATTCCCGGCCGTGACGACGGCCGCCATTTCCAAGCGCAATATTTTGGTGTCGGCAGCAACTCCTGGGGCGGCTTTTGTGCCCTCTGGGGGGGGGGGTGGAGGGGTGTGGAGGAAAAGGGGTGTGGAGGAAAAGGGGTGTGGAGGAAAAGGGGTGTGGAGGAAAAGGGGTGTGGAGGAAAAGGGGTGTGGAGGAAAAGGGGTGTGGAGGAAAAGGGGTGTGGAGGAAAAGGGGTGTGGAGGAAAAGGGGTGTGGAGGAAAAGGGGTGGGGAGGAAAAGGGGTGTGGAGGAAAAGGGGTGTGGAGGAAAAGGGGTGTGGAGGAAAAGGGGTGTGGAGGAAAAGGGGTGTGGAGGAAAAGGGGTGTGGAGGAAAAGGGGTGTGGAGGAAAAGGGGTGTGGAGGAAAAGGGGTGTGGAGGAAAAGGGGGGTGGCGGGGATGTGAGGTTGTGAGCAGCAGAGTTTAACACTTTGACTGCAGCAACTAAATATTAAGTTCAACACCAAACTCAAATATAAAGTCAATTGTAGTAAGCTATTTTGAAAATACTAAACGTGAACTGGACCGTGCCTTCATTTAGCTTTGATTAAATATATATGAAAATTGTGTTCGCGACTACTGGCCGGTCAGCAGCATTATGAAAATTCCCTCCGTGTACCACCGGTGGCGCACGTCGCAGTCAAAGTGTTTAAGCGCTTCCCGCGTATTGGACCAAATGTGTCCAATTAGGAAAATTGCTCATTCACGTACCGGTATATATGAATGACACTTCATCTCTTCAGGGACCTCTTTGAGAAATAACTGTTATCTTACGGGGTGAAATGTTACCGTGCAATTAATTGTATTTACATGTTTCTAAGGAAGGAGAAATGTATTCGAGCAGTAAAGTCGATTTCCCTAATCTGCTACTTACAACCTAACCAAACCAACCGTTAACAACCGCGGGAACGCGTTGTACGCGTTAAAAAACGACTTTACTGCTCGATAAAAGTTATGTCCTCCCTTAAAAATGTTAAAATGTAATACATGATGATATTTTATCTAGTTTTTAAATCTTCTCCAAAAAATATGTTCAAGTAATGGAAATGCTGTTCGTTCACACCCATACTTAAATGGGCAATTTGCATAGCGGTACTCCTATGCCTCAATGGGTAGTGAACCTGTTGAGCTAATCTGCTCTATGCAGACTCGGCAAAAATGGATCAGGAGTCTGTTGTGGGTTCAGATTTGAGGAATGGACTTGCATGTGATTATTTTGTTTCTGTCTCTCATGGGAGGGGATAAGCAAATATTTGCTCTATGCAGACTCAGCAAAATTGAATCAGGAGTCTAATGTGGGTTCAGATTTGAGGGAAGGAAGGACTTGCATGTGATTATTTTGTTTCTGTCTCTCATAAACTTCTTCCTCAACTCCTTGTTTCTATGAACATGGTGCACAAACTCCGCGTTCTACCGAGTCCAAACGAAATGGTGCTTTCATCCTTTCTCTCTCTGGAACGGCTTAGTAGCGGTTAAGAAGGCTCAAACTAACATCTAATTCCAAATTGATCATTTCCACTTGTACTGGGGACAACATCGGTCGCTGTCGCAGTGTCGCCGAGCTCGTATGTCTGTGTCGATGGAGGCTGTCTGGTGCCTTGTGTTCTCCGTCTTCCTTCCGTGATCGCTATTTGTACGTATGGTCAACCTGTTCAACTGTTGGTTTAGTAAGTTACTGTTGGTTTTGTTAGTTATTGTTAGTTTTGTTAGTTATTTGTTTTGTCTAACTCTAGTTACTGTTGGTTTTGTTAGTTATTGTTTGTTTGGCTAGTTATTGATAATTTTGTCAAACTAAAGTTATTTTGGTTTTGTTAGTTATTTAGGTATTGTTAGTATGGTTAGCTATTGTTAGTTTTGTTAGTTATGTAGTTATTGTTAGTATGGTTAGTTATTGTTAGTTTTGTTAGTTATTTTTAGTTTCGTCAAACTAAAGTTTCTGTTGGTTTTGTTAGTTATTGTGAGTTTTGTCAAACTGAAGTTACTGTTGGTTTTGTTAGTTATTGTTAGCTTTGTCAAACTGAAGTTACTTTTGGTTCAGTTAGTTATTGTTAGTTTTGTCAAACTAAAGTTACTGTTGGTTTTGTTAGTTATTGTTAGTTTCGTCAAACTAAAGTTACTGTTGGTTTTGTTAGTTATTGTTAGCTTTGTCAAACTGAAGTTACTTTTGGTTCAGTTAGTTATTGTTAGTTTCGTCAAACTAAAGTTACTGTTGGTTTTGTTAGTTATTGTTAGCTTTGTCAAACTAAAGTTACTGCTGGTTTTGTTAGTTATTGTTAGCTTTGTTAGTTATTTTTAGTTTTGTCAAACTGAGCAACTGTTCACTAACACGTGATGAGGTTGGCGTCCATTACGCCGTGTCTTGGTTAACGCACCAATTTAAAAACCCTCGAGAAAAAAATACAACACTACTTTTTTTCTGGCCGTACCTTAAGTTCGGTCCGTCTTCTATAAGTATGATAAGGAAAGTAAAAATATATCAAGAAATATTCATTTATTCAACAACAAATTCTCCATCGTTGGTAACAACTTCTGACCACCTACTAGCTAATTTTGTAGTGCATCGTTCATAGAATTTTTTGGGGTTTTGAAATCCCAAATGACCTGGAATTTGTATCCGATGCTTTTGCCTTTCGAAGTTGTTCCTCTGAAATGATTGTCTAGACTCTTAAAGAGATGCAAATCTGAAGAAGCAATATCTGGAGAATGGGCCAGATGCATCAAAGGTTCCCGTTTCAGTTGTGTCCAAAGTCACATTCTTGCTGTGTGGGGACGCGCATTGTCGTGCTGAAGGATGGATGCTGCCGTTACGGCGCTGCTGCTGCTTTTAGCACTTTGACTGCGACGTGCGCCACCGGTGGTGCACGGAGGTAGTTTTCATAATGCTGCTGATCGACCAGTAGTCGTAAATTCAATTTTTTTAAATACTTAATCAAAGCTAAATGAAAGCACGGTCCAGTTCATGTTTGGTTTTTTTAAAAATAGTTTACTACAATTGAATTTAAATTTGAGTTTGGTGTGGCACAAGATATTTTGTAGTCGCAGTCAAAGTGTTAAATGTATATAACTAAATACCGCTTTGAAGGGCGCTTCGTTTTTAAAGCGGTATTTAGTCTTCGCAACTGTTGACAGTAGTTGACAGTACAAATCTTCAGTGATTTTTTGGCTCTTTTCAAGAAGCTTGTAGCGAATAACTCCTCTAAAATCCCATTAAGCGCACAACAAATTTTTTTTCTGGGATGAGCTCCTGGGTTTGGTTGTGATTGCGGTTTTGCATGTCGACCTAGCCATTGATTTGACATTTAACATTGCTGTACATATTCCACTTTTCATTTCCGGTAACAACTTTATCCAGCGGGAACTAAAATAAACGGAAATAAAACTTTGTGAGCTGGAATAACAGTTTTATCATGCGGGAAATATCCAACTTTACCCAGCTGGAAATATCCAGCTTTATCCAGCTGGAAATATCCAGCTTTATCCAGCTGGAAATATCCAGCTTCATCCAGCTGGAAATATCCAGCTTTATCCAGCTGGAAATATCCAGCTTTATCCAGCTGGAAATATCCAACTTTATCCAGCTGGAAATATCCAACTTTATCCAGCTGGAAATATCCAGCTTTATCCAGCTGGAAATATCCAGCTTTATCCAGCTGGAAATATCCAACTTTATCCAGCGGGAAATGTCCAACTTTATCCAGCGGGAAATATCCAACTTTATCCAGCGGGAAATGTCCAACTTTATCCAGCGGGAAACATCCAACTTTATCCAGCGGGAAACATCCAACTTTATCCAGCGGGAAACATCCAACTTTATCCAGCGGGAAACATCCAACTTTATCCAGCGGGAAACATCCAACTTTATCCAGCGGGAAACATCGAACTTTATCCAGCGGGAAACATCCAACTTTATCTAGCGGGAAACATCCAACTTTATCCAGCGGGAAACATCCAACTTTATCCAGCGGGAAACATCCAACTTTATCCAGCGGGAAACATCCAACTTTATCCAGCGGGAAACATCCAACTTTATCCAGCGGGAAACATCCAACTTTATCCAGCGGGAAACATCCAACTTTATCCAGCGGGAAACATCCAACTTTATCCAGCGGGAAACATCCAACTTTATCCAGCGGGAAACATCCAACTTTATCCAGCGGGAAACATCCAACTTTATCCAGCGGGAAACATCCAACTTTATCCAGCGGGAAACATCCAACTTTATCCAGCGGGAAACATCCAACTTTATCCAGCGGGAAACATCCAACTTTATCCAGCGGGAAACATCCAACTTTATCCAGCGGGAAACATCCAACTTTATCCAGCGGGAAACATCCAACTTTATCCAGCGGGAAACATCCAACTTTATCCAGCGGGAAACATCCAACTTTATCCAGCGGGAAACATCCAACTTTATCCAGCGGGAAACATCCAACTTTATCCAGCGGGAAACATCCAACTTTATCCAGCGGGAAACATCCAACTTTATCCAGCGGGAAACATCCAACTTTATCCAGCGGGAAACATCCAACTTTATCCAGCGGGAAACATCCAACTTTATCCAGCGGGAAACATCCAACTTTATCCAGCGGGAAACATCCAACTTTATCCAGCGGGAAACATCCAACTTTATCCAGCGGGAAACATTCAACTTTATCCAGCGGGAAACATCCAACTTTATCCAGCGGGAAACATCCAACTTTATCCAGCGGGAAACATCCAACTTTATCCAGCGGGAAACATCCAACTTTATCCAGCGGGAAACATCCAACTTTATCCAGCGGGAAACATCCAACTTTATCCAGCGGGAAACATCCAACTTTATCCAGCGGGAAACATCCAACTTTATCCAGCGGGAAACATCCAACTTTATCCAGCGGGAAACATCCAACTTTATCCAGCAGGAAACATCCAACTTTATCCAGCGGGAAACATCCAACTTTATCCAGCGGGAAACATCCAACTTTATCCAGCGGGAAACATCCAACTTTATCTAGCGGGAAACATCCAACTTTATCTAGCGGGAAACATCCAACTTTATCTAGCGGGAAACATCCAACTTTATCCAGCGGGAAACATCCAACTTTATCCAGCGGGAAACATCCAACTTTATCCAGCGGGAAACATCCAACTTTATCCAGCGGGAAACATCCAACTTTATCCAGCGGGAAACATCCAACTTTATCCAGCGGGAAACATCCAACTTTATCCAGCGGGAAGCATCCAACTTTATCCAGCGGGAAGCATCCAACTTTATCCAGCGGGAAGCATCCAACTTTATCCAGCAGAGTGGTTGAATATTTTACATCCACGCGACAATTAACAGCGGAGAGATAACAAGTAACCCACTTCCCAAGCCTGGATTTCTTTCCTTGCATCTTTAAGTGACGGTGACTGTGATAAGCTAAACTGAAGTTCAATTAACTCAAATTTAATTCAAAAGATGATGGAAATTTCATAAAAACCAAACGTTAAATAGGTCCATTAATTTTGAAAGATTGATTCAACTGTTTCAAACGACCCGTCGGTGTGGCGTTTGGCTCGCAGCGGGAACACTGAAGCCAGCACGGCCCCCCGACGGGTCGGGTGGCAGTCCAAGTGTTGAGTGACGTTCAACTGTCATGGTACTAACATGAAGAAGTTTAGAGCTCAATTGTACTCAATTGTACTCAATTGTACAGTACTAACATGAAGAAGTTTAGAGCTCAATTGTACTCAATTGTACTCAATTGTACAGTACTAACATGAAGAAGTTTAGAGCTCAATTGTCTTTTGGAGACTGCAGGATCAGCTTGTTACTACATGAAAACGGTCTGGACTTGTGATACAGCTTTTCATTTATGGACTTCGCTGGAAAATCCCTTTTCCTTCTTTCCTTTCTCCTTCATTATAATAATTGAGAGTAATTACAATATATAAACTGTTAATTATGTTTAGCGTACTCACTATATGTGACATTTATTATGTTGCATGTCACCAAATACTACCTATATTCATATTCCAGAATTTTGCTTTGTCGACCCACATCTCGCGGTTATCTTTTTCCCCAGACAATAAAACTCATTTTACAAATGGGGACCCGAACCTCCTCCCAGCCCTAACCCCCCTCCCCCTCCCCTAGCCCCTCCCCCTCTACTCCCCCTCCCCCTCTACTCCCCCTCCCCCCTCTACTCCCCCTGTCACCCCCCTCTCTCCCTCTCGTTCTTTCTCTCTCTCTGCTATCTCCCTCTCTCTACCCCCTCATTCTTTATCCGCCCCCACTCACTCTTTCTTTCTCCGCCTCTCTCCCCTATCTCTCACTCGTTCTTTCTCTCTCTCTGCCCCCCCCCCCTCCGGGGCCGCTGGTGTGGGGCGCTAAGTCGAGCCGAGTTTCCCCCCTCAGAATTTTTTTCGTGGACCGCGGAAAAGATGAACGGGAGACGGGCGACAAGGAGGGGGTAAGGATGGGGTGAAGAGGAGGCAAGGATGGGTAAGTAGGAGGCAAGGAGGGGGCAAGGAGAGGCAAAGAGGGGTGAAAAAGGACTAGAAGGGGGGAAAAAAGGGGGGAAAGGAGGGGGGGTAAGGAGGGGTGCATGGAGGGGTGCATGGAGGGGTGCATGGAGGGGTGCATGGAGGGGTGCATGGAGGGGTGCATGGAGGGGTGCATGGAGGGGTGCATGGAGGGGTGCATGGAGGGGTGCATGGAGGGGTGCATGGAGGGGTGCATGGAGGGGTGCATGGAGGGGTGCATGGAGGGGGGCAAGGAGGGGGGCAAGGAGGGGGGCAAGGACCTTGTTTTATGACCTTTCTTAGCTTACTGTTTCTATGCCGCTTCTGCATAGATTCCGCGATCCCTAATCTCCATACTTATTGGTCCCTTCCTCCTTCCCATTTCCGGAACGCTTTTTTGCGGTTTGGGAGACTTGAACATCTAATCTAATCGCCTAAATGTGATATTAGATAAGATGTTTAATTATTAATAATAAAGATTAAAAATAATTTCATAATATAATATGATATAAATTAAAATAATATAATAATTTTAATTAGACCTAATTTGTTCCGTTTAAATTTGAAATTTCGTCACATTTTCATTTCGATTTTTTTTTCCGTTGTTCAAGTTGTAAACATTTAAAAAATTCTCCGCTATTTTCGGTTTCGGTTGCGAGTGTGTTGTTTATTTTGTACGACCCGTTGAAATTATGTATTCTTTTGATGTGTGATGTATTAACAATAATAGATTATTTAGTATACATGGAAAACTTAAAGGATGCATTATGAAAATAGTTCACCTGATAATTATTATCGTGTTAGTAAATTCTTATGAAAAATGTCCACCCTGTTCTCCTAATATTGTTCTTTCAGACTTTCATCTATTTTTTATCCCTATTTCATTTAGCCTCATTTTCATCCTTATTTCATAAATCTTCCGCCTGCATCATTTACTGCAACGACCAGTAACTTTCATTTCTTGTTTACAGAATGATGATGTTTTTAATTCCATAAATATTGTTCCCACCGTTATTTTTGTTTTGCTGTTGATATTCTTATTTTCATAATGTAATAACTTATACTCCTTTTCATAATGTAATAACTTATATTCCTTTTCAAAATGTAATAACTCTATTTCTTTTCAAAATGTTATAACTCTCATTCTTTTCAAAATGTAATAACTCTACTTCTTTTCAAAATGTAATAACTCTACTTCTTTTCAAAATGTAATAACTCTCCTTTTTTTCAAAATGTTATAACTCTCCTTCTTTTCAAAATGGAATAACTTTACTTCTTTTCAAAATGTAATAACTCTCCTTTTTTTCAAAATGTAATAACTCTACTTCTTTTCAAAATGTAATAACTCTACTTCTTTTCAAAATGTAATAACTCTCCTTTTTTTCAAAATGTTATAACTCTCCTTCTTTTCAAAATGGAATAACTTTACTTCTTTTCAAAATGTAATAACTCTACTTCTTTTCAAAATGGAATAACTTTACTTCTTTTCAAAACGTAATAAATCTACTTCTTTTCAAAATGGAATAACTCTCCTTCTTTTCAAAATGGAATAACTCTCCTTCTTTTCAAAAATTGAATAACTCTCCTTCTTTTCAAAATGGAATAACTCTCCTTCTTTTCAAAATTGAATAACTCTCCTTCTTTTCAAAATGGAATAACTCTACTTTTCAAAATGGAATAACTCTCCTTCTTTTCAAAATTGAATAACTCTCCTTCTTTTCAAAATGGAATAGCTCTCCTTCTTTTCAAAATTGAATAACTCTCCTTCTTTTCAAAATGGAATAACTCTACTTCTTTTCAAAATGGAATAACTCTCCTTCTTTTCAAAATTGAATAACTCTCCTTCTTTTCAAAATTGAATAACTCTCCTTCTTTTCAAAATGGAATAACTCTCCTTCTTTTCAAAATGGAATAACTCTCCTTCTTTTCAAAATGGAATAACTCTTCTTCTTTTCAAAATGGAATAACTTTACTTCTTTTCAAAATGTAATAACTCTCCTTCTTTTCAAAATGGAATAACTCTCCTTCTCTTCAAAATGGAATAACTCTTTCTTTTCAAAATGGAATAACTCTCCTTCTTTTCAAAATTGAATAACTCTCCTTCTTTTCAAAATTGAATAACTCTCCTTCTTTTCAAAATGGAATAACTTTACTTCTTTTCAAAATGTAATAACTCTACTTCTTTTCAAAATGGAATAACTCTACTTCTTTTCAAAATGGAATAACTCTACTTCTTTTCAAAATGGAATAACTCTACTTCTTTTCAAAATGGAATAACTCTACTTCTTTTCAAAATGGAAAAACTCTACTTCTTTTCAAAATGTAATAACTCTCCTTCTTTTCAAAATGTAATAACTCTCCTTCTTTTCAAAATGGAATAACTCTCCTTCTTTTCAAAATGGAATAACTCTACTTCTTTTCAAAATGGAATAACTCTACTTCTTTTCAAAATGGAATAACTCTCCTTCTTTTCTAAATGGAAAAACTCTCCTTCTTTTCTAAATGGAAAAACTCTACTTCTTTTCTAAATGGAAAAACTCTACTTCTTTTCAAAATGGAAAAACTCTACTTCTTTTCAAAATGGAATAACTCTACTTATTTTCAAAATGGAATAACTCTACTTCTTTTCAAAAGGGAATAACTCTACTTCTTTTCAAAATGGAATAACACTACTTCTTTTCAAAATGGAATAACTCTACTTCTTTTCAAAATGGAATAACTCTACTTCTTTTCAAAATGGAAAAACTCTACTTCTTTTCAAAATGGAAAAACTCTCCTTCTTTTCTAAATGGAAAAACTCTACTTCTTTTCTAAATGGAATAACTCTACTTCTTTTTAAAATGGAATAACTCTACTTCTTTTCAAAATGGAATAACTCTACTTCTTTTCAAAATGGAATAACTCTACTTCTTTTCAAAATGGAATAACTCTACTTCTTTTTAAAATGGAATAACTCTACTTCTTTTCAAAATGGAATAACTCTACTTATTTTCAAAATGGAATAACTCTACTTCTTTTCAAAATGGACTAACTCTACTTCTTTTCAAAATGGACTAACTCTCCTTCTTTTCTAAATGGAAAAACTCTCCTTCTTTTCTAAATGGAAAAAACTCTACTTCTTTTCAAAATGGAAAAACTCTACTTCTTTTCAAAATGGAATAACTCTACTTATTTTCAAAATGGAATAACTCTACTTCTTTTCAAAATGGAATAACTCTACTTCTTTTCAAAATGGAATAACTCTACTTCTTTTCAAAATGGAATAACTCTACTTCTTTTCAAAATGGAATAACTCTACTTCTTTTCAAAATGGAATAACTCTACTTCTTTTCAAAATGGAATAACTCTACTTCTTTTCAAAATGGAATAACTCTACTTCTTTTCAAAATGGAATAACTCTACTTCTTTTCAAAATGGAATAACTCTACTTCTTTTCAAAATGGAATAACTCTACTTCTTTTCAAAATGGAATAACTCTACTTCTTTTCAAAATGGAATAACTCTACTTCTTTTCAAAATGGAATAACTGTACTTCTTTTCAAAATGGAATAACTCTACTTCTTTTCAAAATGGAATAACTCTACTTCTTTTCAAAATGGAATAACTCTACTTCTTTTCAAAATGGAATAACTCTACTTCTTTTCAAAATGGAATAACTCTACTTCTTTTCAAAATGGAATAACTCTACTTCTTTTCAAAATGGAATAACTCTACTTATTTTCAAAATGGAATAACTCTACTTATTTTCAAAATGGAATAACTCTACTTCTTTTCAAAATGGAATAACTCTACTTCTTTTCAAAATGGAATAACTCTACTTCTTTTCAAAATGGAATAACTCTACTTCTTTTCAAAATGGAATAACTCTACTTCTTTTCAAAATGGAATAACTCTACTTCTTTTCAAAATGGAATAACTCTACTTCTTTTCAAAATGGAATAACTCTACTTCTTTTCAAAATGGAATAACTTTACTTCTTTTCAAAACGTAATAAATCTACTTCTTTTCAAAATGGAATAACTCTACTTCTTTTCAAAATGGAATAACTCTACTTCTTTTCAAAATGGAATAACTCTACTTCTTTTCAAAATGGAATAACTCTACTTCTTTTCAAAATGGAATAACTCTCCTTCTTTTCAAAATGGAATAACTCTCCTTCTTTTCAAAATGGAATAACTCTACTTCTTTTCAAAATGGAATAACTCTACTTCTTTTCAAAATTGAATAACTCTCCTTCTTTTCAAAATGGAATAACTCTACTTCTTTTCAAAATGGAATAACTCTACTTCTTTTCAAAATGGAATAACTCTACTTCTTTTCAAAATGGAATAACTCTACTTCTTTTCAAAATGGAATAACTCTACTTCTTTTCAAAATGGAATAACTCTACTTCTTTTCAAAATGGAATAACTCTACTTCTTTTCAAAATGGAATAACTCTACTTCTTTTCAAAATGGAATAACTCTACTTCTTTTCAAAATGGAATAACTCTACTTCTTTTCAAAATGGAATAACTCTACTTCTTTTCAAAATGGAATAACTCTACTTCTTTTCAAAATGGAATAACTCTACTTCTTTTCAAAATGGAATAACTCTACTTCTTTTCAAAATGGAATAACTCTACTTCTTTTCAAAATGGAATAACTCTACTTCTTTTCAAAATGGAATAACTCTACTTCTTTTCAAAATGGAATAACTCTACTTCTTTTCAAAATGGAATAACTCTACTTCTTTTCAAAATGGAATAACTCTACTTCTTTTCAAAATGGAAAAACTCTACTTCTTTTCAAAATGGAATAACTCTACTTATTTTCAAAATGGAATAACTCTACTTCTTTTCAAAATGGAATAACTCTACTTCTTTTCAAAATGGAATAACTCTACTTCTTTTCAAAATGGAATAACTCTACTTCACTTAGCCCAACAACTTCCTTTTGTTTATCTCCGAATAGTTTCAAAAATTTTCCTCCGGTCAAACCCATTTCTCCCAAGATCTCATCTTCCCTCACCCGACGCTTCCCCCTCGGTTGGGGAAGCCTGTGGAGTGGAGCAGGCGAGGGGGAGGTGTGGGGGAGCAGATGAAGGGGAGCAGGTGAGGTGGAGGTGTGGGGGAGCAGGTAAAGGGGAGCAGGTGTACGTGAGCAGCTGTGGAGGGAGCAGCTGTGGGGGGAGCAGGTGTGGGGGGGAGCAGGTGTGGGGGGAGCAGGTGTGGGGGGGAGCAGGTGTGGGGGGAGCTGGTGTGTGGGGGGGTGAGCAGCTGTGGGGGGTGAGGAGGTGTGGGGGGGAGCAGGTGTGGGGGAGAGTAGGTGTGGGGGGTGAGCAGGTGGGGGGGGGGGGAGTAGGTGTGGGGGGGGGAGTAGGTGTGGGGGGGGAGTAGGTGTGGGGGGGGAGCAGGGGGGGGGGGGTGAGCAGGGGGGGGGTGAGCAGGTGTGGGGGAGGGGGAGCAGGTGTGGGGGAGCGTTGGCCCCCCTTTCATCAGTTCAAAGTATGGCCCCGAGCCTCAGCTCAAGTTTCAGATTTGTATGGACCTTTTATTTCTACCCAGACTTGATTTCTATAACCCATTCTGTTTTCTCGTTTCTGTCGAAGTTTTTTATTCTTTTGAGATCATGGTGTTTTCATCAATAAAATGCTCGTGCTACATTATTTTCAAGTAGCCAAACTTAACACTTGAGAGTTACTCGTTGGAAAAGGCAAATTTGAAGGCGGTTGTGGTTTGCTGCGTTTTCTTGTTGTAAAACGCGGACTTGTATCATCAAGGAGTACAACGTTCGAATGTTCTTTGTGTTCAACATTCTTTTTTTTATGTTTCTGACTCAGGCGAACTCTTTCGTGCCAGTGTCATTAGCTGTGAAAATTTCATGAATTTGTGCTGTGCTGTATATATTATTTCTCCGAGCTCGTTAATTGGTATACTAGTTGATACGTCGGAGTGAAAAGATAGTTCCAAATATCAACCTAATAGTCTTAGACGTAGAATTATTAAATTATTAAACTCCACATCCATAAATCTATCCATTTTACCTTTAACATCGCTGCGTCAGGATATTTTATAGGTTAACTTACTGGTCTTACTTAGGGTCAAAGCGAAGTAACTCCGTCAATGTAGTCGTAATCGGGGATATCACGATTTTTTTTATTATGAAATGAACACAGTTTTTGAAACAAAGTTTCATTAAAACGAACAGCTTGAAAAAAATTTTAAAAGAATACTTTTGAATGAAGATGTTGAAAAAGGTTTTGGAAAACAGTTTGTAAAACGAACAGTGTCTGCAAAACGAATAATTTTTTAAAGAGAGCATTTTCTTAAAATGATCTGTATTTTGGAACGATCAGATTTCCATCACAAGCAATCAAAAAATATCTAAATCGATGGAACATATAAATTTTATTGTATTTTTCTAAACCTAGAGTTGTTTTTGTAAAACTTGATAGAACAAAACGAGAATTTAACCCTTGAACGCAAGTTGAATTAAGCTAAGGGTTAGCCTTGAGGTTAATTTCAAACCACAGGTATTGTGTGCGTATTGTCCCGCACTCAACACAATGTAACAATGGGAGCAGGATCGTAAGAGGCGCGTTGTACGGAGGTCATTGTAAGTCACGGCCGCGTTACAATACGCAGGAAGTCGGCTTTTTTTCGTGAAGGAATCTTGGCTTTTTTTAGCCTTAAGAACCTGGAACTTTTTTTGCCGAGGAAGAATCTTTTTTTTGCGTAAACGAACCTGGGCTTTTTTTAGCGTGTAAGAATCTTGTTTTCTTTAACGTGTAAGAATCTTGTTTTCTTTAGCGTGTAAGAATCTTGTTTTCTTTAGCGTGTAAGAATCTTGTTTTTTTAGCGTGTAAAAATCTTGTTTTCTTTAGCGTGTAAGAATCTTGTTTTTTTTAGCGTGTAAGAATCTTGTTTTCTTTAGCGTGTAAGAATCTTGTTTTATTTAGCGTGTAAGAATCTTGTTTTCTTTAGCGTGTAAGAATCTTGTTTTCTTTAGCGTGTAAGAATCTTGTTTTCTTTAGCGTGTAAGAATCTTGTTTTCTTTAGCGTGTAAGAATCTTGTTTTCTTTAGCGTGTAAGAATCTTGTTTTTTTTAGCGTGTAAGAATCTTATTTTCTTTAACGTGTAAGAATCTTGTTTTCTTTAGCGTGTAAGAATCTTGTTTTCTTTAGCGTGTAAGAATCTTGTTTTCTTTAGCGTGTAAGAATCTTGTTTTTTTTAGCGTGTAAAAATCTTGTTTTCTTTAGCGTGTAAGAATCTTGTTTTTTTTAGCGTGTAAGAATCTTGTTTTCTTTAGCGTGTAAGAATCTTGTTTTCTTTAGCGTGTAAGAATCTTGTTTTATTTAGCGTGTAAGAATCTTGTTTTCTTTAGCGTGTGAGAATCTTGTTTTCTTTAGCGCGTAAGAATCTTGTTTTCTTTAGCGTGTAAGAATCTTGTTTTCTTTAGCGTGTAAGAATCTTTTTTTCTTTAGCGTGTAAGAATCTTTTTTTCTTTAGCGTGTAAGAATCTTGTTTTCTTTAGCGTGTAAGAATCTTGTTTTCTTTAGCGTGTAAGAATCTTGTTTTCTTTAGCGTGTAAGAATCTTGTTTTCTTTAGCGCGTAAGAATCTTGTTTTCTTTAGCGTGTAAGAATCTTGTTTTCTTTAGCGCGTAAGAATCTTGTTTTCTTAAGCGTGTAAGAATCTTGTTTTCCTAAGCGTGCAAGAATCTTGTTTTCTTTAGCTTGCAAGAATCTTGTTTTCTTTAGCTTACAAGAATCTTGTTTTCTTTAGCTTACAAGAATCTTGTTTTCTTTAGCTTACAAGAATCTTGTTTTCTTTAGCTTACAAGAATCTTGTTTTCTTTAGCTTACAAGAATCTTGTTTTCTTTAGCTTACAAGAATCTTGTTTTCTTTAGCTTACAAGAATCTTGTTTTCTTTAGCTTACAAGAATCTTGTTTTCTTTAGCTTACAAGAATCTTGTTTTCTTTAGCTTACAAGAATCTTGTTTTCTTTAGCTTACAAGAATCTTGATTTTAGCCGCAAAGAATCGAGGTTTATTCAATAGGAATTAAACTGTTTTTTATTGACGCTTATAAAAGTAGGCTCTTTTCCTTAGCGAATTTTGATATTTTTCTGCCCTTTCCAAAATTGAAATCTATTTATCTCCGCGTAGTCCATTCAAGTCCAGTTCCTGCGTGGTAATGGCGAATAAGAAAAGTAGAACGCTGCTGAATCAAGTCATCGAAGTACAACACAGAAATAAGTTTGACCGTCAAAAATAGGGAACGTTAGAAAACAACTTCAAAAATATATCCAAATATTAGACTAAACACGGATTGTTTACGATTCTTCGGATGTACGTCGATATTGGAAAGGGTTATAGGGCTGAAAGGAATCCGGAAAGGGTGGACGTGCGCTGGAAAGCGTGGACGTGCGCTGGAAAGATTGGACGGGTACTGGAAAGGGTGGACGGGTGCTGGAAAGATTGGACGGGTACTGGAAAGGGTGGACGGGTGCTGGAAAGGGTGGACGGGTGCTGGAAAGGGTGGACGGGTGCTGGAAAGGGTGGACGGATGCTGGAAAGGGTGGACGGATGCTGGAAAGGGTGGAGGTGTGCTGGAAAGGGTGGAGGTGTGCTGGAAAGGGTGGAGGCGTGCTGGAAAGGGTGGAGGTGTGCTGGAAAGGGTGGAGGTGTGCTGGAAAGGGTGGAGGTGTGCTGGAAAGGGTGGAGGTGTGCTGGAAAGGGTGGAGGTGTGCTGGAAAGGGTGGAGGCGTGCTGGAAAGGGTGGAGGTGTGCTGGAAAGGGTGGAGGTGTGCTGGAAAGGGTGGAGGTGTGCTGGAAAGGGTGGAGGTGTGCTGGAAAGGGTGGAGGTGTGCTGGAAAGGGTGGACGTGTGCTGGAAAGGGTGGACGTGTGCTGGAAAGGGTGGAGGAGTGCTGGATAGGGTGGACGTGTGCTGGAAAGGGTGGACGTGTGCTGGAAAGGGTGGACGTGTGCTGGAAAGGGTGGACGTGTGCTGGAAAGGGTGGACGTGTGCTGGAAAGGGTGGACGTGTGCTGGAAAGGGTGGACGTGTGCTGGAAAGGGTGGACGTGTGCTGGAAAGGGTGGACGTGTGCTGGAAAGGGTGGACGTGTGGTGGAAAGGGTGGACGTGTGGTGGAAAGGGTGGACGTGTGGTGGAAAGGGTGGACGTGTGGGTGGAAAGGGTGGACGTGTGGTGGAAAGGGTGGACGTGTGGTGGAAAGGGTGGACGTGTGCTGGAAAGGGTGGACGTGTGCTGGAAAGGGTGGACGTGTGCTGGAAAGGGTGGACGTGTGCTGGAAAGGGTGGACGTGTGCTGGAAAGGGTGGACGTGTGCTGGAAAGGGTGGACGTGTGCTGGAAAGGGTGGACGTGTGCTGGAAAGGGTGGACGTGTGCTGGAAAGGGTGGACGTGTGCTGGAAAGGGTGGACGTGTGCTGGAAAGGGTGGACGTGTGCTGGAAAGGGTGGACGTGTGCTGGAAAGGGTGGACGTGTGCTGGAAAGGGTGGACGTGTGCTGGAAAGGGTGGACGTGTGCTGGAAAGGGTGGACGTGTGCTGGAAAGGGTGGACGTGTGCTGGAAAGGGTGGACGTGTGCTGGAAAGGGTGGACGTGTGCTGGAAAGGGTGGACGTGTGCTGGAAAGGGTGGACGTGTGCTGGAAAGGGTGGACGTGTGCTGGAACGGGTGGACGGGTGCTGGAACGGGTGGACGGGTGCTGGAACGGGTGGACGGGTGCTGGAAAGGGTGGACGGGTGCTGGAAAGGGTGGACGGGTGCTGGAAAGGGTGGACGGGTGCTGGAAAGGGTGGACGGGTGCTGGAAAGGGTGGACGGGTGCTGGAAAGGGCAGACGGGTGCTGGAAAGGGCAGACGGGTGCTGGAAAGGGCAGACGGGTGCTGGAAAGAGCAGACGGAGTGTGGAAAGGACGTTGGAGGAGCCCGTCTGGAAGGGGAGAAAGGAGGGAAAAAGGAGAGGGGAGGGGTTAAGGGGGATGAAGATGAGGGGAGGGGTTAAGGGGGATGAAGAAGAGGGGAGGAGGAGGAGGAGGAGGAGGGAAGGGGAGGGGGGAAGGAGGCAACAGGAGGGGGGAGGGAATGCCAGCCCGTCTGTGACGTCACGCCGCGTCCCTGTTGCCTAGTTGCTCCTATTTTCGTCGCCTCCTCCCCCCTTCCTCCCCCTCCCCTCTCCCCTTCATTACCTCTCCTTCCCCTTCCCCTTCCTCTGTTCCGCGCTCCGTCTTTTTCCGAATGTTTTTCTGCGGACTGGCGCAGTGAGCTGGTGTGGTGAAGGGCGTGTGGTGAAGGGCGTGTGGTGAAGGGCGTGTGGTGAAGGGCGTGTGGTGAAGGGCGTGTGGTGAAGGGCGTGTGGTGAAGGGCGTGTGGTGAAGGGCGTGTGGTGAAGGGCGCGTGTGATGAAGGGCGCGTGTGATGAAGGGCGCGTGTGATGAAGGGGCGTGTGGTGAAGGGCGTGTGTGGTGAAGGGCGTGTGTGGTGAAGGGCGTGTGTGGTGAAGGGCGTGTGTGGTGAAGGGCGTGTGTGGTGAAGGGCGTGTGTGGTGAAGGGCGTGTGTGGTGAAGGGCGTGTGTGGTGAAGGGCGTGTGTGGTGAAGAGCGTGTGTGGCGAAGGGCTAGTGGGACGAAGGGCTAGTGGGACGAAGGGCTAGTGGGACGAAGGGCTAGTGGGACGAAGGGCTAGTGGGACGAAGGGCGAGTGTGGCGAAGGGCGTGTGTGGCGAAGGGCGTGTGTGGCGAAGGGCGAGTGTGGCGAAGGGCGAGTGTGGCGAAGGGCGAGTGTGGCGAAGGGCGAGTGTGGCGAAGGGCGAGTGTGGCGAAGGGCGTGTGTGGCGAAGGGCGTGTGTGGCGAAGGGCGTGTGTGGCGAAGGGCGTGTGTGGCGAAGGGCGTGTGTGGCGAAGGGCGTGTGTGGCGAAGGGCGTGTGTGGCGAAGGGCGTGTGTGGCGAAGGGCGTGTGTGGCGAAGGGCGAGTGTGGCGAAGGGCGAGTGTGGCGAAGGGCGAGTGTGGCGAAGGGCGTGTGTGGCGAAGGGCGTGTGTGGCGAAGGGCGTGTGTGGCGAAGGGCGTGTGTGGCGAAGGGCGTGTGTGGCGAAGGGCGTGTGTGGCGAAGGGCGTGTGTGGCGAAGGGCGTGTGTGGCGAAGGGCGTGTGTGGCGAAGGGCGTGTGTGGCGAAGGGCGTGTGTGGCGAAGGGCGTGTGTGGCGAAGGGCGTGTGTGGCGAAGGGCGTGTGTGGCGAAGGGCGTGTGTGGCGAAGGGCGTGTGTGGCGAAGGGCGTGTGTGGCGAAGGGCGTGTGTGGCGAAGGGCGTGTGTGGCGAAGGGCGTGTGTGGCGAAGGGCGTGTGTGGCGAAGGGCGTGTGTGGCGAAGGGCGTGTGTGGCGAAGGGGGAATCTGCCTACAGAGGAAATCTCTGCTAGTATTGCAATGCCATTCACTCAAAGTTTGCAGAAAATTTTCCTACATCCTGACAACTAGGAAATGAAATGAAATGGCTTGCATCAACGCATGGTATCGATGCAAGCCACGGCAGTGATGCAAGCCACGGCAGTGATGCAAGCCACGGCAGTGATGCAAGCCACGGCAGTGATGCAAGCCACGGCAGTGATGCAAGCCACGGCAGTGATGCAAGCCACGGCAGTGATGCAAGCCACGGCAGTGATGCAAGCCACGGCAGTGATGCAAGCCACGGCAGTGATGCAAGCCACGGCAGTGATGCAAGCCTCTGCAGTGATGCAAGCCACGGCAGTGATGCAAGCCTCTGCAGTGATGCAAGCCTCTGCAGTGATGCAAGCCTCTGCAGTGATGCGAGCCACTGCAGTGATGCAAGCCACGGCAGTGATGCAAGCCACGGCAGTGATGCAAGCCACGGCAGTGATGCAAGCCACGGCAGTGATGCAAGCCACGGCAGTGATGCAAGCCTCTGCAGTGATGCAAGCCACTGCAGTGATGCGAGCCACTGCAGTGATGCAAGCCACGGCAGTGATGCAAGCCACGGCAGTGATGCAAGCCACGGCAGTGATGCAAGCCACGGCAGTGATGCAAGCCATGGCAGTGATGCAAGCCACGGCAGTGATGCAAGCCACGGCAGTGATGCAAGCCACGGCAGTGATGCAAGCCACGGCAGTGATGCAAGCCACGGCAGTGATGCAAGCCTCTGCAGTGATGCAAGCCACAGCAGTGATGCAAGCCTCTGCAGTGACGCAAGCCACTGCAGTGATGCGAGCCACTGCAGTGATGCAAGCCACGGCAGTGATGCGAGCCACTGCAGTGATGCGAGCCACTGCAGTGATGCAAGCCACGGCAGTGATGCAAGCCACGGCAGTGATGCAAGCCACGGCAGTGATGCAAGCCTCTGCAGTGATGCAAGCCACGGCAGTGATGCAAGCCTCTGCAGTGATGCAAGCCACTGCAGTGATGCGAGCCACTGCAGTGATGCGAGCCACGGCAGTGATGCAAGCCACTGCAGTGATGCGAGCCACTGCAGTGATGCAAGCCACGGCAGTGATGCAAGCCACGGCAGTGATGCAGGCCACGGCAGTGATGCAAGCCACGGCAGTGATGCAAGCCTCTGCAGTGATGCAAGCCACTGCAGTGATGCGAGCCACTGCAGTGATGCAAGCCACGGCAGTGATGCAAGCCACGGCAGTGATGCAAGCCACGGCAGTGATGCAAGCCAAGGCAGTGATGCAAGCCTCTGCAGTGATGCAAGCCACTGCAGTGATGCGAGCCACTGCAGTGATGCAAGCCACGGCAGTGATGCAAGCCACTGCAGTGATGCGAGCCACTGCAGTGATGCAAGCCACGGCAGTGATGCAAGCCACGGCAGTGATCCGAGCCACTGCAGTGATGCGAGCCACTGCAGTGATGCAAGCCACGGCAGTGATGCAAGCCACGGCAGTGATGCAAGCCACTGCAGTGATGCGAGCCACTGCAGTGATGCAAGCCACGGCAGTGATGCAAGCCACGGCAGTGATGCAAGCCACGGCAGTGATGCAAGCCACGGAAGTGATGCGAGCCACGGAAGTGATGCGAGCCACGGAAGTGATGCGAGCCACGGAAGTGATGCGAGCCACGGAAGTGATGCGAGCCACGGAAGTGATGCATGGACGTGACATAAGAACATGGAAATCAAACCAGGCCCGACATGGACATGACGCTCTGGTTGACATGAGAACAAAGCAACAAATTCAGACTGCCGAGATCATCGCCCGCTGCCATTGTGGCATCGGTCTGTGGTATAGCGGTGCTGCATCACTTGCTTATGCATCGTGTGCATCGCTGCCTGCTGGTGGTGAGGGAGGGCTGTGTGTGTGTGTGGTGCGTGGTTATGGTGGTGGTTGTGGGTGGTTGAGCGGTAGTTATGTGGGGTGTGGTGGTTTTGTGGGCAGGTGGTTGTTGTGGTTGTGGTGGTAGTGGTTGTGGGTGGTTGTGCGGTAGTTATGTGGGGTGTGTGGTGGTTTTGTGGGCAGGTGGTTGTGGTGGTTGTGGGTAGTGGTTGTGGGTGGTTGTGCGGTAGTTATGTGTGGTGTGCGGTGGTTTTGAGGGCAGGTGGCTGTGGTGGTGGTGGTGGTGGTGGTAGTGGTTGTGGGTGGTTGTGCGGTATTTATGTGGGGTGTGCGGTGGTTTTGTGGGCAGGTGGTTGTGGTGGTGGTGGTGGTGGTAGTGGTTGTGGGTGGTTGTGCGGTAGTTATGTGGGGTGTGCGGTGGTTTTGTGGGCAGGTGGTCGTGGTGGTTGTGGTGGTTGTGGTGGTAGTGGTTGTGGGTGGTTGTGCGGTAGTTATGTGGGGTGTGTGGTGGTTTTGTGAGCAGGTGGTTGTGGGGGTAGTGGTTGTGGGTGGTTGTGCGGTAGTTATGTGGGGTGTGTGGTGGTTTTGTGGGCAGGTGGTTGTGGTGGTTGTGGTGGTTGTGGTGGTAGTGGTTGTGGGTGGTTGTGCGGTAGTTATGTGTGGTGTGCGGTGGTTTTGTGGGCAGGTGGTTGTGGTGGTAGTGGTTGTGGGTGGTTGTGCGGTAGTTATGTGTGGTGTGCGGTGGTTTTGTGGGCATGTGGCTGTGGTGGTGGTGGTGGTGGTGGTGGTGGTGGTGGTGGTGGTGGTGGTGCACTGGGGTAAACGTTTTCAGCCAGAGGTAAATTTACCCCTAGGGGGTAAAAAAAATCTACATCCGGGGGCAAATAACTGTAGTATCTGGTAATTTGAAAAAATTCAATTAATTTTAATTTTGTAAAATGAATGAGATAGAATGCAAAGAAAGTGTGTGCATGTTTTGCATGAGTAGAGTGGAAAATAGACATGCACGGAGCCGAGGGGGTCAGTGACGGAGGGGAGGCTGAGAATGGCTGTCGTAGGGTGTACAACTATTGCATCTATGGAAATTAGGTGCTCCCAGGGGAAAATGTGAGGTCCAGAGCTGAGATTGAGTAGGCCTTCTTCCTGCTGAAATGAAATGTTTTTTATTTGTCTTATTAAGACCATTTTTTCGGTTTATTACTATTCCTTTTTCCAGCACCTATTACTTATTTTTCAACTTTTGTCATGTTTCATAAACTTCCTTTCCATCTTTTTCTATGCGCAGGGAATCTCGAGCATAGATTTCGCGCTCCCATTTCCCACTACTAAATGGTGCCTCCATCTTTCCCCTCATTGGAACACCTTTATTGCAGTTCGTTGTAGGCTAAAACTTCTAATCAAATAAACATGTTGCCTACCTGAGCTCCTGTAGAGTTGAAATATAGAAGGATGGCAACAAAATGAGCATAAATGTAATTTCTTTTCTTTCGTACGCTCTATATAACATCAGTAAGTGGTTTTTATACTTCAATTGTGGCTGGAATTATTTTAAAACTATAGTGCACACGGCCTGTCAAACATGGCGGGATCGATATTTTGCTCAAATAAATCTTGCAGACGTGGATGCCCAACAAATATATCCATCCCAACAGTACCCGCCATTAAATAAATCTTGCAGATGTGGATGCCAAACAAATATATCCATCGCAGCAGTACCCGCCATTAAATAAATCTTGCAGACGTGGATGCCCAACAAATATATCCATCCCAACAGTACCCGCCATTAAATAAATCTTGCAGACGTGGATGCCCAACAAATATATCCATCCCAACAGTACCCACCATTAAATAAATCTTGCAGATGTGGATGCCCAACAAATATATCCATCCCAACAGTATCCGCCATTAAATAAATCTTGCAGGCGTGGATGCCAAACAAATATATCCATCCCAACAGTACCCGCCATTAAATAAATCTTGCAGGCGTGGATGCCAAACAAATATATCCATCCCAACAGTACCCGCCATTAAATAAATCTTGCAGACGTGGATGCCCAACAAATATATCCATCCCAACAGTACCCGCCATTAAATAAATCTTGCAGATGTGGATGCCCAACAAATATATCCATCCCAACAGTACCCGCCATTAAATAAATATTGAAGACGTGGATGCCAAACAAATATATCCATCCCAACAGTACCCGCCATTAAATAAATCTTGCAGATGTGGATGCCAAACAAATATATCCATCCCAACAGTACCCGCCATTAAATAAATCTTGCAGACGTGGATGCCAAACAAATATATCCATCCCAACAGTACCCGCCATTAAATAAATCTTGCCTACGTGGATGCCAAACAAATATATCCATCCCAACAGTACCCGCCATTAAATAAATCTTGCAGACGTGGATGCCAAACAAATATATCCATCCCAACAGTACCCGCCATTAAATAAATCTTGCAGACGTGGATGCCCAACAAATATATCCATCCCAACAGTACCCGCCATCAAAATATTCTTGTACTTGTGCACTGGTGAAACTCGTATCACAGATACGGTCATTGGGCGTCCGTGTGAGCGTCACAGACACACGCACCAACTCTGTATTATTATTATTCAACTAATAATTAGTCGAGGTTTTTTGAAAAATTTCTTTCATCTTTTTCATCGCGGTAATCTGCATTTTCATAACAATAGATTCAAATTTCACGCCGTATTTTTTACTTATAAACAGAAGTGAGCAGATGCTAGGTCTTTTAAATCATCTTCATGGCATCAAAGATACCAACCAAGCCAGCAGATGCCCATTGTAATAACATAGGAGAAATAACACACAAAAAGTATGTTTATAAATTGATGAAACACCTGGTGTTTCAATATGTGCTGTTGATTTTTATTAATTATTTAAGGAAACGGCTGGTGTTTAATTATATAGCACTAGTGCACACGTGCTTGGCGGCATTAACCTGAAGAATTTCACCCCTTCTTTCTTGAGTAGAATTCTCTCGTGCCACTCGATGTTGTCCAGCTCTATGCCAAAGAATTTCCTCGCTTCTTTCATGTGTTAAGCTCTCATTAGCTACTCGGTGTTGCTCTGAATTATTCCGTAGAATTTCCAAACGCCGTTCAAGGGTCAATTAACCTCTAGCTTCTCGTTGGCGAGCAACATTGCTTCGTCTTGCCATTTCGCGTTGTTCATCCGATCGTCTTCGGCGTTTTTCTTGCTGTCGAAGTCTTGTTACTTCTCCCTGCGGTTGTACACATTTCTATCCTTGGTGGCCTCTTTTGCCGTAATTTTTTTCTGAAATGTCGTCTATTATCTCTTCGGAGCTTATCATGAAAATCACAATTTCGAAAACGATAACTCAAGTTCCAAAATCTTGGGCCTTATACCAAGTGGTAGCCAGGTTACTGGTCAAACGAATGTAAAATGTATTTTTTTCAATATCAATTAAAAATATCAAAGCAACATGATGAATTTCAACATAGAAAGCTCCAAAGAAAATTTCTATTAGTAAAAATAAGCCGATTGTGTATTCTGGATACCATAATTCAAGTGAAAGGGAATTGAATCGCCACGGAAATTAATGCAATAGAATATTTTTTTTTGCATTTCTTAAGCTTTATCCTTGTTGCTATCAAAGCTATCGATTAGAAGAGGGGGTCACACGGACGGACGCACGGACGGACGCGGCTACTTTTATAATAGTTATTGATTATTTGTAATAGTTTTTAACATTGTGTCAAATATATTTTGTGTACGAGAGGTATTGGCAGTCCAAGCTGATCATCACTACAAAGAGAAATGAGGCATTTATATTCTCCAGAAAATAAACAGAACTTGACGTTCCCACGTTGTGCGCGTTGTCCCGCACTAGCGGGACTCTGGATTTTATTGCCGCGGGTAAGGATAAATGTTTTATGTGCTTCTACATACATTTTGTAGATATTTGCACCTTATGTTTATGTATGTTGATTTTGTTTATATTTGTAGATTTGCTTCAGGGGGAAAATGTGAGGGCCCGAGCTGAGAGTTAGGTAGGCCTTCTCTTTGTTGAAATAAAATGTTATATTTTGAATTACCACTTTTTTCGATTTACTGCTGTTTGTTTTTCAGCACCTCTGACTTTCTTCTTCAACTTTTATTTAATTTCATCCTTTTCTTTCTCAACTTGCTGTTTCTATGCCCCCTTTCTGCATAGATTCCTCATTCTCTTATTTCCACACTAAATGATGCTTCCTCCTTCTTCTCTTCGATACGCTCTTTTTTGTAGCGGTTAGGAAAACTTAAACTAACTTAGAATCTTTACCTTCAATTTTGAAAATTTGCGTAGTGTAGTGTGTGAACACGTCTGGGTGTTTACACACAAAATGTATCAATGTATGTATAATTGTAGGTATAAATACATGTGTGTTGTATAATGTGTAAACAAAATGTATGTACAAATACTTGCAAATGACATGAACGTAACATGTTGGAGGCAGCTGACGTTTCTAAAACCTGCACACACCTGAGCACACGTACACACCTGAGCGCACGTACACACCTGAGCACACGTACACACCTGAGCACATGTGCACACCTGAGCACATGTGCACACCTGAGCCCACGTACACACCTGAGCCCACGTACACACCTGAGCCCACGTACACACCTGAGCCCACGTACACACCTGAGCACACGTACGCACCTGAACAAACGTGCACACCTGAACACACGTGCACACCTGAACACACGTGCACGCACAAACACACACACTCACGCGTGTTTCCTGCCGTGTTATTAATGAATGCGCTATTAATTCATTGAGCAACAGCTGCGAGATGCTGGTACTGCATGTGTGTGTGTGTGTTCTTGTATATGTGTGTGTACGTGAGAATATACACCACGTGTGCATTACTGTATGAACACGTACACGTGTTCGTGTGTCAGTGTGAACTCCAGACATAGCAGAAGCCCCACCACAGCGTCCGCCTCACTGATTGGTGACTGGAGAGTGTGGGGCGAGTGTGTGTGTGGGGCGAGTGTGTGTGTGGGGCGAGTGTGTGTGTGTGTGTGGGGCGAGTGTGTGTGTGTGGGGCGAGTGTGTGTGTGTGGGGCGAGTGTGTGTGTGGGGCGAGTGTGTGTGTGTGGGGCGAGTGTGTGTGTGTGTGGGGCGAGTGTGTGTGTGGGGCGAGTGTGTGTGTGGGGCGAGTGTGTGTGTGTGTGTGGGGCGAGTGTGTGTGTGTGTGTGGGGCGAGTGTGTGTGTGGGGCGAGTGTGTTTCCCCTTCACAAGAAGAGGCCCGTCCCCAAGGGGAGGTTTGGTCCACGTGGGGACCCGGGACCCAAGTCAAGGACTCCTCATCAGTTCAAGTATGTGAAGCGCACCAAGTATTTGGAAGACACAAAAGAGGGCACAGCTCCCTACATATCTTGTGTGCAACTCCTTGCCATGTAGCGTACATGTTAGAAATGAGTTCGTTTTCTCTTCATTTATTTTAGAAATGAATTGGTTTTCTCCTCGATTGATAGTCTTGCAAGTTCTCCATTATCGTTCAACTGAAGGCCGTGAAGGGGATTTGTTATCGAAGAACTTTGGGAATTTGAGGATTTGTCTTAGCCCCAAAAGAAAAAGCAAACGGTAGAGATGCCCCGAGTGGGGTGGAGATGCCCCGAGTGGGGTGGAGATGCCCCGAGTGGGGTGGAGATGCCCCGAGTGGGGTGGAGATGCCCCGAGTGGGGTGGAGATGCCCCGAGTGGGGTGGAGATGCCCCGAGTGGGGTGGAGATGCCCCGAGTGGGGTGGAGATGCCCCGAGTGGGGTGGAGATGCCCCGAGTGGGGTGGAGATGCCCCGAGTGGGGTGGAGATGCCCCGAGTGGGGTGGAGATGCCCCGAGTGGGGTGGAGATGCCCCGAGTGGGGTGGAGATGCCCCGAGTGGGGTGGAGATGCCCCGAGTGGGGTGGAGATGCCCCGAGTGGGGTGGAGATGCCCCGAGTGGGGTGGAGATGCCCCGAGTGGGGTGGAGATGCCCCGAGTGGGGTCGAGATGCCCCGAGTGGGGTCGAGATGCCCCGAGTGGGGTGGAGATGCCCCGAGTGGGGTGGAGATGCCCCGAGTGGGGTGGAGATGCCCCGAGTGGGGTCGAGATGCCCCGAGTGGGGTGGAGATGCCCCGAGTGGGGTGAAGATGCCCCGAGTGGGGTGGAGATGCCCCGAGTGGGGTGGAGATGCCCCGAGTGGGGTGGAGATGCCCCGAGTGGGGTGGAGATGCCCCGAGTGGGGTGGAGATGCCCCGAGTGGGGTGGAGATGCCCCGAGTGGGGTGGAGATGCCCCGAGTGGGGTGAAGATGCCCCGAGTGGGGTGGAGATGCCCCGAGTGGGGTGGAGATGCCCCGAGTGGGGTGGAGATGCTAAGTGAGGGGTCGAGTGTAGGGGGGTCGGAGTGGGAGGGGGTCGAGCGGCTGCTCAGCCACACATCCGTTTCCTTGCGCTCAATTTCCGTTTCTTTTTTCAGCCACGGGGAAAGAGAAGCGAGGGAGGGGAGAGAGGAGGGACCCATCCTGTTGATAACTCGCCACCGTCCGCACAACTGGACAGTTGAATGCGTACTGTGTAGACCAGTTATTGGCCAGTACGGAGAGACGGTTGCCGGGAATGACAGTTGGACGGGCAACTAATGCGAAATGAATGTGGGAAATCATTAAAAAAAAAACACCGCACACTTACGCAGTCCGCTCTAACAATTCACCTCACGAGGGAGACAAGGAAGAAATTTATACAAATATGCAAGAGTATAATGGCAAGCGGGGGTTGGACATCAGGTTTTGAACAAAAAGACCCGGGTTCGATCCCAGTTCGGTACTCGCGGTGTTTTCAACACACCGCAGCTCCTCTGCTGATAATTAGCAAACGAACGAGATTCGCAAATAGGACAGGGCTAAACTTTTCAATTCACAGCGCTGTCTCACGTTAAGCTCCCGAAAAACCATTTGCGTAACTCGATTGTAATTATAGAGATAGCGATCTGTAAAGTTTTTTATACAAATGCGCATTGCCTTTAAAAGTCTTCAGTTAAGGTATTACTTGAACCAAAGCAGAGCGCGCTTGTTGTGCGTCGTAAGGTAAATGAATAGTTTTGTTTTGCGTAGATTTTATTTTCTTTTTTGTGTTAGTGGGGATGAAAAAATATGTTTATTTTCTTTTCTTTCATATAACAAGTGCTTGTCTACGGATAAGATTTTTACATTAGAACTCTCACTATAGAAAGGCTGCAGATGTTTGTCTTTGAGTATTACATCTAATTCAGTGCGTGTTGGATCTAGACTAGTTGGAATAGTGAGTGTTTCGGGGTTGTGACTAGCTGGAATAGTGTTTCGGGGTCTAGACTAGTTGGAATAGTGTATCGGGGTCTAGACTAGTTGGAATAGTGTATCGGGGTCTAGACTAGTTGGAATAGTGTATCGGGGTCTAGACTAGTTGGAATAGTGTATCGGGGTCTAGACTAGTTGGAATAGTGTATCGGGGTCTAGACTAGTTGGAATAGTGTATCGGGGTCTAGACTGGTTGGAATAGTGTATCGGGGTCTAGACTAGTTGGAATAGTGAGTGTTTCGGGGTTGTGACTAGCTGGAATAGTGTTTCGGGGTCTAGACTAGTTGGAATAGTGTATCGGGGTCTAGACTAGTTGGAATAGTGAGTGTTTCGGGGTTGTGACTAGCTGGAATAGTGTTTCGGGGTCTAGACTAGTTGGAATAGTGTATCGGGGTCTAGACTAGTTGGAATAGTGTATCGGGGTGTAGTCTATTTGGAATAGTGTTTCGGGGTCTAGAATAGTTGGAATAGTGTTTCGGGGTCTAGACTAGTTGGAATAGTGAGTGTTTCGGGGTCTAGACTAGTTGGAATAGTGAGTGTTTCGGGGTCTAGACTAGTTGGAATAGTGAGTGTTTCGGGGTCTAGACTAACTGGAATAGTGTTTCGGGGTCTAGAGTAACTGGAATAGTGTTTCGGGGTCTAGACTAACTGGAATAGTGTTTCGGGGTCTAGACTAACTGGATTAGTGTTTCGGGGTTTAGACTAACTGGATTAGTGTTTCGGGGTCTAGACTAACTGGATTAGTGTTTCGGGGTCTAGACTAACTGGATTAGTGTTTCGGGGTCTAGACTAACTGGATTAGTGTTTCGGGGCCTAGACTAACTGGAATAGTGTTTCGGGGCCTAGACTAACTGGAATAGTGTTCCGGGGTCTAGACTAACTGGAATAGTGTTTCGGGGTCTAGACTAACTGGAATAGTGTTTCGGGGTCTAGACTAACTGGAATAGTGTTTCGGGGTCTAGACTAACTGGAATAGTGTTTCGGGGTCTAGACTAACTGGAATAGTGTTTCGGGGTCTAGACTAACTGGAATAGTGTTTCGGGGTCTAGACTAACTGGAATAGTGTTCCGGGGTCTAGACTAACTGGAATAGTGTTTCGGGGTCTAGACTAACTGGAATAGTGTTTCGGGGTCTAGACTAACTGGAATAGTGTTTCGGGGTCTAGACTAACTGGAATAGTGTTTCGGGGTCTAGACTAACTGGAATAGTGTTTCGGGGTCTAGACTAACTGGAATAGTGTTTCGGGGTCTAGACTAACTGGAATAGTGTTTCGGGGTCTAGACTAACTGGAATAGTGTTTCGGGGTCTAGACTAACTGGAATAGTGTTTCGGGGTCTAGACTAACTGGAATAGTGTTTCGGGGTCTAGACTAACTGGAATAGTGTTTCGGGGTCTAGACTAACTGGAATAGTGTTTCGGGGTCTAGACAAACTGGAATAGTGTTTCGGGGTCTAGACTAACTGGAATAGTGTTTCGGGGTCTAGACTAACTGGAATAGTGTTTCGGGGTCTAGACTAACTGGAATAGTGTTTCGGGGTCTAGACTAACTGGAATAGTGTTTCGGGGTCTAGACTAACTGGAATAGTGTTTCGGGGTCTAGACTAACTGGAATAGTGTTTCGGGGTCTAGACAAACTGGAATAGTGTTTCGGGGTCTAGACTAACTGGAATAGTGTTTCGGGGTCTAGACTAACTGGAATAGTGTTTCGGGGTCTATGTAAAATGGGCAAAAATGAAAATGTTTATTGCTCAATTTTTTCAGTTTAGAATAAAAGCCTATTATTTTTCCATCAGATCCTGTGAGGCTCATCTCAACCATCCCTCCTTCCCCGCTGGTGCGCCTCCAGCTGCTCAGGTCTGTTGCGACCGACAACGTCCGTCAAGTTGTAACCGTCAATTGCGCTAATTAGCCTTCATTATTGCTATGTTTTGAGCGCATAAATGCTGTTTTGTATCTATGGGAATTAGCGATCCTAGGGGGAAATGCGAGGTCCCGGGCTGAGAGTTAAGTAGGCCCTCTTTTTGTTGAAATAAAATGCTTTTTTGTTAAGGGCTATATTTTTTTGGTTCACGGCTATCCTGTTTATCGGCACATACTAATTTCTTCTTCAGCTTCATCTTGTTCCCTAAACCTTCTTTCTCAAGGATCCAGTGCGGGAATACACTGTTGGGAAAGATTTAATTTTGGGAATTTAACTAATTTATGTCCTTTTTTGTAATTGTGTGTTATAAATTTTGGTGCTCACTCAATGCTTACCTAAAAATTTGTTCGGTAAAATGTCTTTGCAAATCCCAGCGGCACAGAAGGGGTCTCTTCACCAAATGTTTGGTTAAAATAAATGTTAGGGGTAGGCGGCCATTAGATGTGTGTTGTTTCAGGCGAGGTGGGTAGATTACGCTATCAAGAATTTGACGGTGTAAGCAGTCCTCTACGCCTCGGCAGAACCGCCTGTTGTGAGGGTTAATTGCACAAGCCTCGAAACTACAAACACAGTGGTCGACAGATTTAAGGGTCCAAACACTTGAGCATGAGAACCCTTAGAGCGATACAGTTTCCACGAGAGGTGTTGTCAAAAAAAAATACAGGGGAAAGATGTAGAAGGGCCAACGGCGCTCAGCGAGAATCCCGGGAAAACCTCATAAGGGCGGAGTCAGAAGTTCACGCCAAAAGGCTCTAAGCCAATACAAACGACCCTGAATACCCTTTCAAAAGTCGATTGGTCTGTACGGAAAAGGAGAGAACAGCGCTCTTGAGCACAGCGTCATTACTGAGGGAGTGAATTCAGTCTGCGTCGACGGGCGTCGTGAGAAGTACGTTTCTTTTATCAAGTGCAATACTGGAAATATAATTTTAAAAAAATGAGCAATACGTAGTTAATTTGGTAAAATCATTTTTTGGGGAATTTGCTAATCCAAAATTTTCTCTTTCCATTTTGCAGAGAAGAAATCTCACACAAGACCACTGTGGATGAGATGTAGAAAGTTATAAGAAAGTTTAAACGTCGATGGGCCGGGTGAGACTCATGTTACTCATTCGCGATAGATGCTGTTAAAAGGATGTATACATATGATGATAAATCTGCGCCGTTCAATTAAATATGGCAAGAAAATATTGTGAATATGAGTGAGGTAGATGTAATACAAAATTTAATGCCCCTTTATTGAATGAAAGATGAATATATTTGAGGAAACGTGATTGACGCTATAATGAGTAACAAGTCATAATTCAAATTTCAGGTGGGAAGGTAAAACTGGATTAACTGGATTAACTGGATTAAACGTACTACAAGGCAAGAAGATTCTCGGGAGTGCCGGGATCAGCATTTCGCAACAGACTTTCTGTGTACTGTGCACAAGACAGAAATTTGAACTGAAGCTGTTTGTAAAAGAACAATTCTGTGGTTTGAAGTGAGACCACCTTCTGTGCTGCGGGAACGCAAATGTTGGCAGGCCTCATTTGTGGCATTTTATGTAGGAGCAATATATGGGGAAGCTGGCCAGCGGTAGCATTTATTGTCATTCTGTTATGTAAGCTGTTAACACATGAAATTTCTAGAATTCCATTACTCAATCTACACCAGTTCTAATGCCGTACATTGCGTGTGCTTATCGGTGTTCTGTATGATGTATTGCCGTAAATTATAAATTAAGTGAATTTTCACGTGTATAAAGTCCCCCCCCAAGTTTAGTAGCAAGCAGCCCCTCATCATAATTGATGCGCTCTGGAAAACGCGCATTGAGTAAGTCGAGTTCAACGTACATCGGTGAGTACTGCCCAATTTTAGTATACACATTTTGTAGTAGTGTTGATTTGTTTGGGCTTGCCCATAAATTTTCCTTGTGTTTCCTGTGCATTTCATTGAGGTATGCCAACCCCTCAAGCGAGCATTCGGTCTTCTCATTAGTGTAAATTAATGAGAGACGAGGCAGACAGCCTTCTCGTGACATCACAATTTGGCAAAGATCAACGCGATCGCTTTGTAATATTTTGTGAGTGTAGTATGACAGTTGCATTGTATTTTTTTTTTTTTTTTGCGTAGTTATTTCATGTGCATAACGTACAGAAATTCAGTAGAGGTACATGTCTCGTAGTGATGATTTTCTGTGTTCCGGTGTGAGAAGCCAGCAAGCACACGGCCATATAGATCAAGAAAGTGAAAGTGGTTATAAAAGTGATAAGTTTGAGTGAGAAAATTCTGGTGTGTTCACTCAATTAATTTCAAAGTTTCAGTAAAAGTTTTACAGTGAGTAGGTGTGGAAAGCATTTGAGTGATCGCAAATTTTTGAGTTTTTGGAGAAAGTGAATAGGAGAAGATCGACACTATGCCTGCCCGTGGGAGAAGGAATCACGACCGCAGAAATGCGCCAGCAACGCCACCACAACCCGAAGAGGAAGCAGTAAACATGCCCGTGGTAACGAGTTGCGTGGGGGCCATTGGTGCTAAATTCAGGAGGGGCGATAATGTGGGGGAACATATGGCAAGATTGAAGTTTTTGACGGGTAATCTGAATAACAGTGAGCAGGTGAAAGCCTTCTTCCTTTGCCTAGGTCCACAAGAGGCAAAGGAATGCAATCTAATAATTGATACACTAACGAACCTACGAGAAGCAGAAAACTGGCTGCGCTCTTACGACGACCAGGTCGAACATCCAACTCAAGCGCTGTTTGAAATAGTAACCAAGAAGCAAACAAGCCGGGAAGGAGTGTCAGAGTACCTGACGCGCCTGGAAAGGCTGTACAACGAGAATTATCTGGAACATCCGGAACGAATCCTTGTAGATTTGATGTGGCTCGGATTAAGGGAGAACATCACAAGACCATTTCGAAGTGATGCGCGACCTATGACAGTACAAGAATTGAGGGACATGGCAATCGAGGTGGAAAATCGACGGATAGTACCAGTACCAAGGGAAACGACAGAGAAGAGGGAACCGGAGAGAGAGAGAGCGCAGCGAAGCGAGAGGAGGCCACAGCATGAGACTGCACGTGTCGGCCATACGATGCGGCATTCACCACAACGGCCTAGAGGGTACCGCCATGAAGAGCCACCCTGGAGAGAAAGGAACAGACAGACACGACACTCTCCTTATCATCGAAGAGGAAATTATGAAGCACCCCACTGGAGCGAAAAGGGCAGACTTAGGAGTCAGCAGCACCAAATATACTACGCAAGAAAGCCACAGCCGCATCCGGAAGTACCACCTGCACCTGCAGTGGACTTAGCCCAGTATAGAGCAGTGCCACCGCCGTGCGTAAACTGTGGAAAATTTGGGCACCTAAGGGCTGATTGCAGGGTGCAACAGTTTGCAGGACAGCCAAAAAACGGAATAGGAGATCGTTAGCTCCAATAATAAATCCCAGCGTGATACTCCAAGTGAATGGTAAACCTGTTACCGCACTTCTTGATACCGGAGCAAATATATGCTTGGTTAAAGAGCGTGTGGTTGCGGGAATTGAAAATGCTAGTGTGAAAGGAACATCGACTGCATTAAAAACAATTGGAGAGGAACCCGTGCCGGTGCTGGGAAAGATTAATGTGCCAATCAAAGTTAACGGTCAGAAAATTGTACAGAGATGCTTTGTTGTGAAGGAAAATGCATTCCCAGGAGACCTGCTAATAGGGGTGGAAGTAATGAACAAAGTCAACGCAAAGATAGACTTCGGAAAATGTAGGGCATCCTTCTTTGGAACTCACGTGAACATGTTTTCAGCACCAGGACACGCTTCTCCGAAAATTCTGTGTGTAACGCGGGAAGAAACATCTGTAACTCTGGCTGAGGACATTACAGTGAAGCCTCGCACGCAAGCCATGGTAAAGTGCCGAGCAGATGGCAAGTTTGATGGGAAGGAAGTAATTTTAGAGCCTAGAATTAAGTGGGCGCCGTACGTCGGAGCCACCGCTGCAAAGGTACAAAACGGGTATGTTTTGATGCCTGTACTTAACCCTTTTGCCGAAGAAATCGCTCTGACTGAAGGAGCAATAATTGCAACATGCCACGAAATCGCGAATGAAGATGCAGCTGCAGAAGAAAACAATGCGGAAAATAGCGAAGCAGAAAATCACCGCAGAGAGAAGCGCTTTCAGCAAATTGATGAGCTTGACCTCAGTCACTTGGTTGCTGAAAAACAAGAACAAGTTAGGAACCTGTTGAAGGAATATCACAAGACGATTAGTGCAGACGAGATGGATATTGGCCACGTGAAAGGAGTGAAATACAAAATTTTGCTGAGTGATTACAGGCCAATTCAAACGAAAGGGTGGCGTATTCCATACTCCAGCCAAGAAATTATTGATAAAAAGGTCTCGGAGATGATCGAAGGTGGAATTGTGCAAGAGAGTACAAGTGCTTGGAAAAACCCGCTCGTACTCGTAAAGAAGCCAGGAGGAGGCCACAGAGTTTGCCTTGATTTGCGAGCTGTAAACATGCGGGTGATAAACGAACATTATCCGATTCCACACATTGTAGGGACACTGGAGGAGGTGGCTGGCAAAGAATACTATTCCATTGTCGACGCAAAATCAGCATTCCATCAAATTGAGCTAGATGAAGAAAGTAAGCAATACACGGCATTTCAGACTCGACAAGGCAACTTCGAGTTCTCTAGGCTACCTATGGGACTTAAGTGCTCAACATCAGTGTACCAGAGAGTAATTTGTCATGTTCTGAAAAGGCAACTTGGAAAATTCGCCGCTATTTACTAGGACGACGTGTGCGTTAACTCTATGACTTTTGAGAGTCACCTAGAAAATCTAAGGGAAGTGTTGCACGAGTTTCAATGTGCCGGAGTAAAAATAGGCTTGGACAAGTGCAAATTTGCACAAAAACAAGTAAAGTACCTAGGATGTTACATCAGTCGTGAGGGACTTATTCCAGACCCCAAAAACGTGGAGGCAATGCAGAGTTACCCTAGGCCGACTACCGCACGTAAAGTGCGCTCGTTCGTCGCAGCACTCAACTTCTACCGGCGGTTCATTCCGCATTTCGCTACAACAGCTGCACCCCTTAATGCTCTAACAAAAAAGGGGGCAAGGTTCAAGTGGGAGGAAGAACACGAGCAAGCCTTCTGCAAACTTAAGCAACTCATGATAGAAGCTCCAGTTCTGAAGAAGCCTTCTCTAAATGAGACGTATTACTTGAGCTGTGATGCCTCAAATGAGGGCTCTGGCGCGGTCCTTGCGCAAAAATGTGACGGAAAGGAACAACCGATCGGATACTTCAGCAAAAGATTCAATGATGCTGAAAAACGCTATTCAATCACTGAACGTGAAGGATTAGCAGTGGTCGCCGCTGTAAATCACTTTTCACCTTACCTGTACGGCAATAAATTTGTTGTAATTACTGACCACACAGCTCTCAAATATTTGTTCAAAGGTAAAAATACCAAGAACAACAGAATTATGAGATGGGCCCTTACACTCTCTCAATATGATTTTGAGGTGATTTATCGGCCAGGAACTCAGAACGTGGTGCCCGACGCATTGTCGAGAAATATTGCGAACGACAACGAAGAAGAAAATCCAGACGACGAAGCACCTAAAACAGTGTTCGTCACGACGATGTTAGATGAAACTCCCAATGTACAAGAGGCGGAAAGTAAGTTGCAGAAAGAAAATGTGAGAGCAGAGCAATTGAAAGATCCCGTTTGGGGGCCAGTTCTGAGGTATCTTGAAGGTGACAAATCAGGGAACGCTCCAAGTCTCGCTCTGAAATCCGAAATCTTCACTGACGGAGGCATCTTGCATTTCAGGAAGACGCAACGAAAGCCTAACAGAACAAGGCACCTGATCGTGGTGCCAGACGCTCTGAGAGAAGCAGCAATAACGTTAGCGCATGATAGCACAATTGGTGCACACCAAGGTCGTGCTAAAACGTGGAAAAAGCTCATGGAATTCGGGTACTGGATTAACATGGCGCGTGACGTTAACAAGTACGTCGATTCGTGCATGCAATGTCAAAAACGTAAGATCAACAATCGCATTTGTGTTAGCATGGGTTCATTCCCTGAAATTGACAAGCCTCTGGACAGAATAGGCGTTGATTTAATCGAAATGCCTGTCTCGAGCGAGGGCCACAAGTACATCTTGACCGTGGTTGATCACTTCAGCAGATATGTTGCAGCTTTCCCACTCAGAAGCAAGACAACTGAGGAAGTGACTCGAGCGTTAACTAAATTCGTAACCACGTATGGCCCTGCGAAAGCGCTCGTCTCAGACAGAGGTACCGAGTTCACGTCAGCTTTGTTCAGAAATGTGTGTGAAAAATTGAAAATAAAATACTACAACACATCTGCGTATCATCCGCAATCAAATGGGATGACGGAACGTCAGAACAAGAACATCAAAACAGTGCTGTCTCACCTCGCAGCCAGCGATCAACCATCGTGGCATGATGCTTTGCCGTGGACATGCTTGGCACTGAACACAAGTTATCAAAGTGTTATTGAAGAAATACCGTATTATTTATTCTTTGGTAGAGACGCTGAAATTCCTGTTGTTGACTGGCTGAAGGCACCTCGCATGGATTATTCTCTTGGGGACAATTACAGTGCCGAGGTGAGCGCCCGACTTCACAATGCGTTCAAAGTAGTGAAGGCCAAGTCCAAGGCTTCACACGACAAGTCGGTGCAAATGAAGGAAAGAGGTGTGAAAAACAACCAGGTGGAGAGCGGAGATATTGTTTTATTACACAATCCTACAGGAAAGGCCGAATCTGCAAACGCGTGGGCTACCGACTGGGTGGGCCCGTACCGTGTCCTTGAAAGGAATGCCACAAATGCGACCATCAAAGCACTATATGGTAACCGACAAGAAAGGGTTCACTTGGATAGATTGAAAGTTGCTTACCTACGGGGCGAGGCTTTCCCCGGTACGTCGGACGTCGCAGCTGAGCCAGGGAATGGAAACGGATATGAAAAAATTGAGAGCGAAGATGAGGACCTGGGGACAGAAAACCACGTAAGCGCGAGAGCTGCATTCAAGGAGCGGCGGAGTTATAACTTACGTTCTCGGTGTAGGTGAACCGCCAACTAGAAACGAGCTGCAGAGGACTGAAATCATGCATCGACTTGGCTTTGCGGGATGTGATCTTGTGTGTTTAATTGTAGAAAAACTCTTGCGTAGGAGTGAGTTTTTTAGCGCTGTACTGCTTTAACCTAAGTGTGTTCTTTAGTAGGATTGTGTTATTCTAGCTTTGAATTAAATCTAATCTCACTGACGGGAGTGTGATGCTTCGTTCAATAGGAATATGCTATAGGTTATGTAACTCCAACTTTCTTTGCTCACAAGAAATTTCGTCTGGGTGAAAATCTTGTTGAGCGATCTAATCTTATGCTATGCGTAATTCTCATTTTCTCTCTTGCTAAGTAAAGAGAATTGAGCGTTTATTAGGTTAACGTCGTGTGTTTCTCAAGAGGAGTACTTTGTTTCCTTTGTAGGATGCTTATATTCTCGCCAGCTTCTCGTGAAGCGTGCGCGCTTCATACGAGACAGCTCTAGCGAAAAAATTAAGTTTCATCAGAAGTTCTTAGGCTGAGGCTATCTCAGGCTAGCTGATGTTATCTATACCTTTAGACCGTTCATTTTCACAACGGGGAAAATAAGTTTAGCGTCATATTAAAATTTCGTATTCTTTTGTACTGTAGCGTTGAATTTCTGACTCTGTGTCTTACTCTTGCCCTGAAAGAATATTGTAAACACGGTATTCCGGAAGGAATTATTCTCCTCTTACTATGTAGAAGTATGGTACATTTCTTTTCAGACTTAAGGAATTAATTTCTTGGTAGATTAGCGTCGTATGTACTTCAGCACAGAACAGGCCGGAACAATTGCATAACACGAATATGTCTCGTATGAGCAGCAAATTAAGGAAGGATCACGTGGAATATAAGTAATTATTTACAAGAACGAAGAAGATAGAACTACAACACGACATGGGGGACACATTGCACCTGCGTTGGAGATGTTTAAAAGGATTGCCCAAATTCAAGCGTTGCAGTGAGAGGCGATAAAGACGAATGTATAGCTGGAAATGTCACATCATGCTTAAGAAAGGACGCCGGACACACAAGTAATTACCTCGGAGCCGCTTGTGGTTGAGTTGTAGCTGAGCCAACGGGCCACTAACAAGCTGGAGCAGGAAGGAATTCTCGACTAATTAGCACTCATGCTTCGAAGTGGAAAACACCACAGAACGACGCAGCATCATCGTGAGGAAGGAAGAAAAACGAAATTAAAGCATGAGATATTATTGGGTGCCGAGATGTACTAGCGTTTAAAAATGCTTTTATACAGTGGGCACTCAAATGAAACAATAACAATGCTTTTATGTGCTTGAGTGTTGATGTTTACTTAAGTATTTCGGAATTTGCGTCGTGACATTTATGCCTGGTGAGGCATTCCTGAAATACGAATGCAAGTTCCTGTGAATTTTGACTAGGCAATTTATCACATTGGAATATTGAAGCCGCATTTTAGGCATCTCTATTTATACGTGAAATAAAAATTAAAAGAGATTACGTCGGGCCTTTGAATGATACGTACGGTCTTCAAAGAATATGAACCCATGGAATTCTCGCACTAATAAGAGTGGTTACTAGGAGAAAATAAAATATGAGCTGGTGTCTGCCAAAGTTCTACGTCGATGTCAAGGAATACTGAGATTCTACGTCGAAATCGAGGAATACTGAGAGGAGTTTTACTGGATTCCACCGCGCATACAGGATACCACCGCCGGATATACCTCGGACTCTTCAGGATTACTTCGTAGGATGCAGAACCCTATCGCGAAGGGAAACTGCAGTGAAGGAAATTATCGACGATTCGACTCGTATTTTCCGCCAGATCAATATAACTTACTGACGTATCGATTTGTCTGATCAACGAATCGAAGTTCATGAGTAATCTGGCGATTAAATAACTGAGTTGAATAAACCTCATAAAATATATGTGAAACATTGCACTTAACATGATTTGGTGGTAATTTGAATCGTGATAATGATACATCTTACAGAATGGAATCGTGAAGTTAGTGTGGTGTATAGAAATTTCATACGAGTCTGGATATGGGGCTCGCAATACTTCCTCCTGAAATTAAGTACCCATCTTCAACGCGTGTGTGAAGCTATTGAAATGGCAGAAGAGAAGCATGAAAAGAGAGCAAATTCGTCAGCTATACCAAAGGAGTGAACATCGAACCGTCAACTACAGCGGCAAGGATTTGGAGAACAGAAAACGCAAGCGTAAATTGAAACTACGAGACATAAAATCATCGATACTTTAGGATGTCCGAGGAGTGGGAAAGGTGCCCGTGAAATTTTGTGAATGTTATTAGGGTTAAGTACTCAAGTATTTAGTACGCACTTTACTTCGGCGGGAAAAACAGGCGCATCGGTTAGATGAAGATGACACAATATATTACGCTGTGGCTGATTGTATTGTAATAAATAAGATTGTTAAATGTAATGTACCATGTTTCTGCGGAATTAATTTAGAACATAATTGGCTTAAGTAGATGTGTACCATTTGTGTCTTAAGTTGGCTAATAATTCAGTTCAAATTGTTCAAATGAATAACATAACGCTAATACAAAAAAAAAATTGTCGAGTCAATTTTTTTTTATGTAAAGGAGCGGGGATGTTGGGAAAGATTTAATTTTGGGAATTTAACTAATTTATGTCCTTTTTTGTAATTGTGTGTTATAAATTTTGGTGCTCACTCAATGCTTACCTAAAAATTTGTTCGGTAAAATGTCTTTGCAAATCCCAGCGGCACAGAAGGGGTCTCTTCACCAAATGTTTGGTTAAAATAAATGTTAGGGGTAGGCGGCCATTAGATGTGTGTTGTTTCAGGCGAGGTGGGTAGATTACGCTATCAAGAATTTGACGGTGTAAGCAGTCCTCTACGCCTCGGCAGAACCGCCTGTTGTGAGGGTTAATTGCACAAGCCTCGAAACTACAAACACAGTGGTCGACAGATTTAAGGGTCCAAACACTTGAGCATGAGAACCCTTAGAGCGATACAGTTTCCACGAGAGGTGTTGTCAAAAAAAAAATACAGGGGAAAGATGTAGAAGGGCCAACGGCGCTCAGCGAGAATCCCGGGAAAACCTCATAAGGGCGGAGTCAGAAGTTCACGCCAAAAGGCTCTAAGCCAATACAAACGACCCTGAATACCCTTTCAAAAGTCGATTGGTCTGTACGGAAAAGGAGAGAACAGCGCTCTTGAGCACAGCGTCATTACTGAGGGAGTGAATTCAGTCTGCGTCGACGGGCGTCGTGAGAAGTACGTTTCTTTTATCAAGTGCAATACTGGAAATATAATTTTAAAAAAATGAGCAATACGTAGTTAATTTGGTAAAATCATTTTTTGGGGAATTTGCTAATCCAAAATTTTCTCTTTCCATTTTGCAGAGAAGAAATCTCACACAAGACCACTGTGGATGAGATGTAGAAAGTTATAAGAAAGTTTAAACGTCGATGGGCCGGGTGAGACTCATGTTACTCATTCGCGATAGATGCTGTTAAAAGGATGTATACATATGATGATAAATCTGCGCCGTTCAATTAAATATGGCAAGAAAATATTGTGAATATGAGTGAGGTAGATGTAATACAAAATTTAATGCCCCTTTATTGAATGAAAGATGAATATATTTGAGGAAACGTGATTGACGCTATAATGAGTAACAAGTCATAATTCAAATTTCAGGTGGGAAGGTAAAACTGGATTAACTGGATTAACTGGATTAAACGTACTACAAGGCAAGAAGATTCTCGGGAGTGCCGGGATCAGCATTTCGCAACAGACTTTCTGTGTACTGTGCACAAGACAGAAATTTGAACTGAAGCTGTTTGTAAAAGAACAATTCTGTGGTTTGAAGTGAGACCACCTTCTGTGCTGCGGGAACGCAAATGTTGGCAGGCCTCATTTGTGGCATTTTATGTAGGAGCAATATATGGGGAAGCTGGCCAGCGGTAGCATTTATTGTCATTCTGTTATGTAAGCTGTTAACACATGAAATTTCTAGAATTCCATTACTCAATCTACACCAGTTCTAATGCCGTACATTGCGTGTGCTTATCGGTGTTCTGTATGATGTATTGCCGTAAATTATAAATTAAGTGAATTTTCACGTGTATAAAGTCCCCCCCCAAATTTAGTAGCAAGCAGCCCCTCATCATAATTGATGCGCTCTGGAAAACGCGCATTGAGTAAGTCGAGTTCAACGTACATCGGTGAGTACTGCCCAATTTTAGTATACACATTTTGTAGTAGTGTTGATTTGTTTGGGCTTGCCCATAAATTTTCCTTGTGTTTCCTGTGCATTTCATTGAGGTATGCCAACCCCTCAAGCGAGCATTCGGTCTTCTCATTAGTGTAAATTAATGAGAGACGAGGCAGACAGCCTTCTCGTGACAACACCTCGTGCATAGATTCCACGTTCCCTTAACTTCCTACCAAATAGTGTTTTCATTCTTCCTCCCTTGGAAAACTTTGTAGTGGAAAGGAAAGCTAAAATTAACTTATGATTAATTTGTGCGTTGTAACGTGCGTCACCGGTGGTCACGTATCGGATTTTTTTATTGAAGCTGACAGGCCGATAGTCACTAATTAAATTTTCCTAAATACTTCTTCAAAATTAAAAACTAAATACTATATCAAAATCAAATGAGGGCACGATCAAATTAAAGTTTACTATTTTAATAGTTACGTATTTATTTTGGTTGGAAATTGAACATCAGTTGCACAGCCATCGCGGTCAACTTGTTGACGTCGTTTGTACGTTTGACGCACATCCTGTCCTGGGGGGGTCCTGACCCTCCCGTGCGTCTTCTTGGGGTCCTGACCCTACCCCGTTGGTCTTGTGGGGGTCCTGACCCTACCCCGTTCGTCTTGTGGGGGTCCTGACACTCCCGTGCATCTTGTAAGGGTCCTGACCCTCCCGTGCGTCTTGTAGGGGTCCTGACCCTTCCCCGTTTGTCTTGTGGGGGTCCTGAATCTTCTCCGTTGGTCTTGTGGGGGTCCTTACCCTACCCCGTTCGTCTTGTGGGGGTCCTGACCCTACCCCGTTCGTCTTAGGGGGGTTCCGACCCACCTCCGTTCGTCTTGTGGGGGTCCTGACCCTCCCGTTCGTCTTGTTGAGGTCCTGACCCCCCCCTCCCCTTCGTCCTGTGGGGTCAGAGACTCGTATCTCCGACTACAAACACATCAACACAAAATACACGAGTACGTGGCAGTCACAGAGTGAGTATATTTTTTTGCGACACTCAAAATGTTAGGACCGCCTTCGTTTGGATATATGTCGTCCTCTGTACATAGATGTTTTTTTTAAATATTTTTTGCTCAAAATATTTTTTCGTTCGAAAATTATCGCTGACTATTTATTCTTTATTCCTTTTTATTCCTTCTCCTAAACTCTCCTCACCTTACAGGATCCTTTTTATTTTCTATTGGCATCGCCCGGCTGGTCTCGGAATTGTTATACTTTGTTTTCTCTCCAAAATCTGTACTCTTTCCAATCGTCGCTATATTTTTTTTTTTTAAATTCAGATTCCTATGAATGATCAAACTTTTGTAGCCGTATCTCCTACGGATATTTTTCCTCCACATTTTACCGTTTGTCACAGCAAGAACCCCATTTCTTATTTTCCTAAATCGTTTTCTTTCAGCACGAAGAATTATTTTGTTCTGTCGATAATGGTTTTTCCGCAGAAATTTTTGGTTTACTCTTTTTACTTTCCTTTCTGAAATTGTATATCTCTCTAGAGCATATCTTCAAAATTGAATATCTTTTATGTAGGGAGAATATGCAGTCCATCATTTTTTCAAATGAAATCGAGAAGTTGGCCAGATTTGCGTGCAACAAATCTGTCACGATGCCCCCTAGCGCAGACGTTCGCATCTGCGTTTTTCATAACCGAAATTAAAAATATCGGGGAATATTTTCCAGACGCATCAATAGAAATAGAAATTTTTTACGATTATTTCCTGTTCAAATATACTACTCCACTTGGTGACTAGTCGTACTTAAGATGCTTTTTCACGACACACCTGTTACTAAAAACATCTTTCTATGTGCAGGAAATCTACAACGCCAGCGGAGGATTTCTAAACAATTACTGTCGTCGATGCGGTGAAGCTGGCCGTGTAAGTCCATCCGTCGATTTGGCTACCTTACGAGCAGCTGGCCGTGTAAGTCCTTCCATCGATTTGGCTGCCGTACGTACAGCCGTCAGAATGTAAGGTCGCGACCCAAGAGTCCGGTAGGCCCTCATTTTTTTTAAATCATTTTTTTATGGTAACACCTTCCCCGCGTATTGGGCCAAATGTGTACCATTCGGTAAATTACAATTTCACGTACCGGTATAAATGAATGATAACTCATCTGTTACGCAATATTTTTTAAAAAATATCACACGAGTTCATTTATTATCGTGACATTGCAGTCTTATATTTCTTAGGAAGGATGAAAAAAAAATAAAGCAATAAAGTTAGATTTCCAATTCTGCTACTTACAACCTAACCTAACCTAACCTAACCTAATCAAACCAACCCTTAAAAACCGCAGAAATGCGAAAAACGTGTAAAGGGCAACCCTTTTTTCAGTTCACTACAGCTAGGCCTGTTTTTCAGCACCTACTACTTACTACTTCAACTTTTTTCTTGTTCCATGTCCTTCTTTCTTGGCTCACTCCTTCTATGCACCTTGTGCATAGATTCGGTGCTCCCTAACCTTCATACCAAATGGTGCCTTCCTCCTTCCCCTTTTTGGAACATCTTAGGTGCTGTTTAGGCGGCTTATGCTAACATCTGATATCTGTACAGCTGTAAGGGTGAGTTATTCTGCCGATTTGCACATCCTAACGGCTGCCTCATTTTCACAATATAATTTGAATAAATTTGTGCCTGTGAAAAAGCATATAAGGCCCGTAAAACTCAAAAATTATTATTCCGCTATTTCAGTGTAGTCCCAAACGTTTAGTTTTTCATCTATAAGCAACAAAGTACGCTGTGTAAGCAATGAATTTCATTATTAATTCGAGAGTAAACTTACTTCAATATCATTCATATACCCAAATTTAAAAATTTCAGGGACAAAAATAAGAAATTCTTCTGCGCAGACGGGCATCTTTGGTGACGGGGGCAGACACCACCTGGCTGATGAGACGGTAGTATCACACACCTAGAGTTGCTTCTCTGAATATATATCAGTAGCTTTTTTACGAATTCCTAACCCACCATTGCTGTGTAAACACTGTAGGCATAATAATAGACGCGCAAATATTGAAGTTAAATGGAAAAAACGTGTATGCACTGACATTTTAAAAACAGCCGCGACAAATAACACAATTAATTGATGTCCATGAATCAGGTACTGTTGCAACGAAACCTACGCTAGATCGATATCGCATGTTGGCATTCTTTAAGCAAGCAATTGAAAAAACATAAATTTTATAGTATTAGTTTACCCTTCAGATAAAACGGGCCCGCATTCTGGGCCCGCATTCTGGGCCCGCATTCTGGGCCCGCATTCTGGGCCCGCATTCTGGGCCCGCATTCTGGGCCCGCATTCTGGGCCCGCATTCGGGGCCCGCATTCGGGGCCCGCATTCGGGGCCCGCATTCGGGGCCCGCATTCGGGGCCCGCATTCGGGGCCCGCATTCGGGGCCCGCATTCGGGGCCCGCATTCGGGGCCCGCATTCGGGGCCCGCATTCGGGGCCCGCATTCGGGGCCCGCATTCGGGGCCCGCATTCGGGGCCCGCATTCGGGGCCCGCATTCGGGGCCCGCATTCGGGGCCCGCATTCGGGGCCCGCATTCGGGGCCCGCATTCGGGGCCCGCATTCGGGGCCCGCATTCGGGGCCCGCATTCGGGGCCCGCATTCGGGGCCCGCATTCGGGGCCCGCATTCGGGGCCCGCATTCGGGGCCCGCATTCGGGGCCCGCATTCGGGGCCCGCATTCGGGGCCCGCATTCGGGGCCCGCATTCGGGGCCCGCATTCGGGGCCCGCATTCGGGGCCCGCATTCGGGGCCCGCATTCGGGGCCCGCATTCGGGGCCCGCATTCGGGGCCCGCATTCGGGGCCCGCATTCGGGGCCCGCATTCGGGGCCCGCATTCGGGGCCCGCATTCGGGGCCCGCATTCGGGGCCCGCATTCGGGGCCCGCATTCGGGGCCCGCATTCGGGGCCCGCATTCGGGGCCCGCATTCGGGGCCCGCATTCGGGGCCCGCATTCGGGGCCCGCATTCGGGGCCCGCATTCGGGGCCCGCATTCGGGGCCCGCATTCGGGGCCCGCATTCGGGGCCCGCATTCGGGGCCCGCATTCGGGGCCCGCATTCGGGGCCCGCATTCGGGGCCCGCATTCGGGGCCCGCATTCGGGGCCCGCATTCGGGGCCCGCATTCGGGGCCCGCATTCGGGGCCCGCATTCGGGGCCCGCATTCGGGGCCCGCATTCGGGGCCCGCATTCGGGGCCCGCATTCGGGGCCCGCATTTGGGGCCCGCATTTGGGGCCCGCATTTGGGGCCCGCATTTGGGGCCCGCATTTGGGGCCCGCATTTGGGGCCCGCATTTGGGGCCCGCATTTGGGGCCCGCATTTGGGGCCCGCATTTGGGGCCCGCATTTGGGGCCCGCATTCGGGGCCCGCATTCGGGGCCCGCATTCGGGGCCCGCATTCGGGGCCCGCATTCGGGGCCCGCATTCGGGGCCCGCATTCGGGGCCCGCATTCGGGGCCCGCATTCGGGGCCCGCATTCGGGGCCCGCATTCGGGGCCCGCATTCGGGGCCCGCATTCGGGGCCCGCATTCGGGGCCCGCATTCGGGGCCCGCATTCGGGGCCCGCATTCGGGGCCCGCATTCGGGGCCCGCATTCGGGGCCCGCATTCGGGGCCCGCATTCGGGGCCGCATTCGGGGCCCGCATTCGGGGCCCGCATTCGGGGCCCGCATTCGGGGCCCGCATTCGGGGCCCGCATTCGGGGGCCCGCATTCGGGGCCCGCATTCGGGGCCCGCATTCGGGCCCGCATTCGGGGGCCCGCATTCGGGGCCCGCATTCGGGCCCGCATTCGGGGCCCGCATTCGGGGCCCGCATTCGGGGCCCGCATTCGGGGCCCGCATTCGGGGCCCGCATTCGGGGCCCGCATTCGGGCCCGCATTCGGGGCCCGCATTCGGGGCCCGCATTCGGGGCCCGCATTCGGGGCCCGCATTCGGGGCCCGCATTCGGGGCCCGCATTCGGGGCCCGCATTCGGGGCCCGCATTCGGGGCCCGCATTCGGGGGCCCGCATTCGGGCCCGCTTCGGGGCCCGCATTCGGGGCCCGCATTCGGGGCCCGCATTCGGGGCCCGCATTCGGGGGGCCCGCATTCGGGGCCCGCATTCGGGGCCCGCATTCGGGGCCCGCATTCGGGCCCGCATTCGGGGCCCGCATTCGGGGGCCCGCATTCGGGGCCCGCATTCGGGGCCCGCCATTCGGGGCCCGCATTCGGGGCCCGCATTC